>CM045767.1:128769654-129369654 GCA_025200525.1 Camellia lanceoleosa | reverse complement strand
AGCCATTAATGTGGAGGACTTTGATTCAATTTTTTATTGGATTTCTTGGCAAAATCGGAGAGGTCTGAGAATGGAGAAGTTGGTAGAAAGAGAGAAATAAGATTTGAATTGGGAGAATCAAATTTCTCTGTGATATATGAGTGTGAAGTTGAGGGACCTTAGACATCACAAAATAATATTGTAGATCTCTTCCATTACTAAAAATGGGAGAGAGGGACCTTACACTAATTTTCTCTTTCAAATGTGGGTATATTTCATTTGAGAGATTCTAATCCTATAGGTTTATAAAAATATTTATAGGACTAAATGATCCATAAGTCATGGATATAGGATTTATTATATCCCTTGATTTAATTATAATGGCTAGACAATTAACTTATATTGTTTGATTTGATTAAAATAATAAAATAATTATTTTGAAGTTAATTTGGAAGGTGGTATATAATTGAAAGGACAATGGTTGATTTTTTTTTCAATTAATTAGATGCACTTCACGTGGTCACGTGGTAAGTAATTCAAATCAACGGGATTATTTTGATTGGTCAAAACTCTTACAGCTCAATAAGAGATCAGTAGTTCTGAATCTCCCTACTTGCGTGTAGGTCTTATTCTGGGTATATTAATTAAACTTTGTATTTGATTTTTATTATTATGATTGTAATTCATTGGGGTTCATTATAATATCTTATATAAATTAAATTTAAAAATAATTAATTAATTAATTACCATGTTTTTTTCCCCTAAAAAAAACATAAGAGTATTACATAAATTAACTTATCCTTGTTTAAATAAAAAGTAGAAGAATTATAAAAAGTAAAAGCATTATAATTACCACGCATAGTTACTGTAGTTTTCAATTAATTCCGTTTGGTTTTTTATAGGTTGTAACCAGTTATAAAGGTTTTAATTGGATGGCTCAGATTAAAAGAGTACATCTAATGTCTACTAATTAATTTCATGTATGATATCTCAAAACCAGATCTGCATACTACAGTCATTCCCTTTTTCAACTCAATCCTTCTATGGTATCTTTCAATCATCTAAAGGTTGTAATATCAAGGTTCTGCATTTGGCCCTCTTGATGAATCCCATTGCAATCTTTGCCACCATTGTGATCTTGATATCGAAACAACTGCTCATCTTTTCATTCATTGCAGTTATTCTTGGATTGTTTGGGGTGCCTATTTGAACTGGCTCAACGTGTAGGAACAATCTTCTATGTAAAATAAATAATGAAACAAATCAAACTATTAAAATAAATTACTTACCGAATTTATTTTACCGAATCGAATAAATATTTAAAAGATCAAGTCGAGTGTGTGACACTTTGTCCTTAAGACAGATTCACCCCACTACGGTGCTTACAAACAAATGGCGTCTGCCTCCCAAGATACAATGATCTTCACAAATTGTAGTATTGTAGTAGCACCCCAAACAATTTGTACGGCAAACAAAACATGTGCTCTATACTCTCTGAATTTTTCTCTAAAACTTATCTGAAGAATAATAATGTATGAGAGCAAAATGAAGGCGAGAAAATCAATTTTTCGGAATAGAATGACTGCTGGAAATGGCCTGCTATATATAGACCCGAACACGTAGGTTTTTTGAATTGAACAGGAGCAAATTCAAATTGGACAGATACAACTTCAAACTGGACAGATCTATTAACTGCAGTAGTTATAAAAACTATCCAAAACTACTGGGCAGTTTTTTCGATCTGTTAGAATATTTTGAACCTGTTGAACCTCAGTATGAATCTGTTCAAATCTACCTAGGCAGATTTAAATCTATTTGAAATAGCAGAATCTGTCCGAAACTGCTGGGAACTACTGGACAGTTTTTGGCAGTTAAAACCTGTTAAAAACCAGTTTATTTGTTGGGAATTTTGGACTAAAAGTGGCACAGTTATGGATAGAAAAATTAAATTCAAATTTGGTGCAAATTTTTGAATTAATTTCCCGCAATAATTTTTGAAAAAATTTAAATGAATTTTATCCAAAAAATTAACATTAGAACTGACCCAACCCACACCCACACCCGCGCTCGGCACAACTGTGGTGGTTTGAGCCAAGGTTCCATTTGTCCATAACTCCTCCCTTCTACAAACTTGGGGTGCTCCTTGGGGCCCAACCTAAGTATTGCCACCTAGAGGTTATATACATATACAAGCTCTCTTAAAGTTTCAATGTGGGACAAGCCTTACAAGGAAACCCACATTTAATTCTTTAAATGTCCATTCCATGAACCCGGAAACGACGTCAAGTTTCCATTCACTCATAAATGGTTTTGACGAACCGTTTTCACCTTGTAACTTGCCGCCATGCAGCAAGGAACACGTCACCTCTTCAGACCCATCCCAAAAGACGTTTGGGGCCCACTCAAAATTGGGCTCAAAGTTGGCCCAAAATAAGCCTATAAAAAACCAAAATTTCCAATAATCCCCCACATGAATGGAATTTGACAGAGAGAAAATGCAACAACATGATCTAATTATAGAGAGTACAGAAATTTGAAATATTCTACAAAGGATAGGTAGTTTTTGGCTTTGAACCTTCCCTTGTGAGACACTACCAGATTTACTAGCTAACCAGTGAATATGATGTCTTGAATTGTTTATCCATTTGTGTAAACCAAGACAATAGAACTCACACAGTATATCCCCAGACACAGTTTAATTCTCACTATTGTCTTCATTTTGGCCCTGAACAACCCGATCTTTTATGAGTGCTCTAGAGAATTATAGCCCTTCACAAAACTCATAGAACTGGCCTAGTTCACACTCATATAGGTGATTCTTATGAAAAGTATCCTGCCATACTCCAGTAGGTATACCTACATATAAGAATCATTAAAAATATTACTTAACCTAAAACGCTGCAGACATCACTATTTTATCATAGAAATGGGTAGGAGTTTGACTCTCCAGTGATCCTTATAAGTCATACACAACTTGGTTGTCCCTTTAAACCAAGATCTTGGGATCTCCAGTCAACTTGGTTGGGTTGCCGTTGTGGTAACTCTTATTTAATAGGCTTAAGTCTCATTCCCTTCGATGAATTCTCAACTAACTCTCTTGCTAACCCTTTGGTTAGTGGATCCGCTATCTTTTCTTTAGACCTCACATATTCAATGGAAATAATTTCATTAGAGAGTAGTTGTCTCATAGTGTTATGTCGACGACAAATGTGTCGTGACTTACCGTTATACATCTGACTCTGTGATCTACTGATTGCTGATTGACTATCACAATGTATGCATATAGCAGGCACCGGTTTTGGCCACATTAGAATATCTTCAAGGAAGTGGCGATGCCATTCTGCCTCTTCCCCAGCTTATTCTGAAGTTATGAATTCTGATTCCATAGTAGACCTAGCAATGCAAGTCTGTTTGGAAGATTTTCAAGATATAGTCACACCACCAAGAGTAAAGACATACCCACTGGTGGATTTTAAGTCTCTAGTATCCAATATCCAGTATTCAAGTACTGCTAGATATCTAGTATAATTTAGCCCAATGTTACGAGTAAATCAGAGATATCTTAGAACCCTTATAATTGCTTTCCAATGTTCTACTCCTGGATTATTTATATATCTACTTAATTTACTTACTGTATAAGCTATATCCAAGTGAGTGTAGTTCATCAAGTACATTAAGCTTCCAATGATTTAGGCATACTCTAATTGAGAAATACTTTTCTATACATTCTTAGAAAGAAACAAATTAACATCCACAGGTGTTCTAGCAAGATGATCATCATTTTTGCTGAATTTGTCAACTATTTTCTCAATGTAATGAGATTATGACAAAGCATAACCTTCTAATATTTTGATAATTTTCATACCAAGAATTACATCAGCAATCCCCATGTCCTTCATATTAAAATGTTTATTCAACATTTTCTTGGTAATTTTAATCATTTCTTTACTACTACCTATGATGAGCATATCATCTACATAAAGACATACTATAACATAATCGTTGTTTGTGTTTTTAATATAAACACACTTGTCACATTCATTAATTTTGAATCCATTTGACATCATTGCCTTGTCAAATTTCTCGTGTCATTTCTTTGGCGCCTGTTTTAAACCATATAATGATTTAACTAATTTACACACTTTCTTTTCTTTTCCTAGAACAAAAAATCCTTCTAATTGTGCCATGTAAATTTCTTCATCTAACTCACCATTTAACAAAATGATTTTCACAACCATTTGATGAATTTCTAGATTGTACAACGATGCGATAGTAATAAGCATTCTAATAGATGTTATTCAAGTAACCAGTGAGTATGTGTCAAAGTAATCAAGACCTTCTTTTTGTCTAAAACCTTTGACCACAAGTCTTGCCTTGTATTTGTCAATTGATTCATCTGCTTTCATTTTTTTTTTTTTTTAAATCCACTTGTACCCAAGAGGTTTACAACCTGGTGGCAGATCCACCAATTCCCAAGTGCGATTGTGCAGGATGGATTTAACTTCACTATTTACAGCTTCTTTCCATAAAAGAGCTTTAGGACTGGACATAGCTTCTTTAAAAGTTAAGGACTCATTTTCTAACAAAAATATTAGAAAATCTGGACCAAAAGATTTTGTGGTTCTAGTATGTTTACTACGTCTGGGTCCTTCCTCATTTTGATCTATCTCTTGCTCTTGTTCTTGATCTTTTTCTTGATCATGGCTAGTAATAGCAACAAAAGATCTTTTGTTAGTCACTTGTCCAGTTTTATTTGGAAACACATGTTCAAAGAAAGACGCATTTTGAGATTCAATAATAGTATTTATATGCATTTCGGAATGTTCTAACTTATGAATCAATAATCGATATGTACTACTATTCATGGCATAACCAATGAATATGCAGTCAACTATTTTAGGACCTATCTTAGTCTTTTTAGGACTAAGAATGGCCATTTTAGCCAAACACCCCCACACTTTTAAGTATTTGTAAGATGGTACTCTCCCATGCCACATTTCATAAGGTGTTTGACTCACTTTCTTTCGGGGTACTTTATTATGTATATAATTAGCAGAAAGTATTGTTTCCCTCCACGAGGTTCGAGGTAATCCAGAACTTATTAACATGGCATTCATCATTTCTTTTAGAGTCCTATTTTTCCTTTTAGCAATTCCATTTTGCTAAGGTGAGTAAACAGCAGTGGTTTGATGAATTATTCCATGTTCTTTACAAAATTCACCAAAAGGTAATTCATATTCACCACCTCTATCACTTCTAAGTTTCTTAATTTTCTTACAAAGTGGATTTTCAACTTCATTCTTGTATTCCAAAGTTTCACCCTTGGTTCAAATTAAATAAACATAACTATATCTAGTATAGTCATTTATCAAAGTGATAAAATATTTTTTCATTTAAAATCACAAATGTCACTATGAATTAATTCAAGCGGTTCCGTACTTCTCTCAATTAAATGAAAAGAAGTTTTGGATAATTTTGCTTCAACACAATTTCACATTTATAATTTAAATCAATGTCAAATTTAGGTAAACATTTCATATTAATTAATCTACGTAAAGATCCATAATTAACATGTCCAAGTCTACCATGCCATAAATTTGAAGACTCATGCAAGTAAGAAGAAGATGTATTTTTATTAATAACATATGGTACAACGGTCATTACATTCATTTTGAAAAGGCCATCAAACATGTAACCTTTTTCTACATACATCCCGTTTTTGGTAAGTACAAACTTGTCACTTTCAAAAACTAGCCTAAACCCATTTTTACTCAACAGAGATCCGAAGACTAGATTATTGCGAATGTCCGGTACTTGTAGCATATTGTTGAGAGTGATTTCCTTTCAAGATGACATCTTCAGAATAATCTTTCCTTGTCCTTCAACTTTGAAAGTTGAGGAGTTGCCCATAAAAAGTTGTTCACCGTTGTCCACTACAGCATAAGATGTGAACATCTTTTTGCCGGCACAGATATAGCGAGTAGCACCAGTTTCCACCCACCATTCTTTAGGATTTCCAACAAGGTTTGCCTCGAAAACAACTCCAAAAAGATTTATGACATCTACACCATTAGAAATTTTGTCCATTTCGGTCATATTGGCTTGAGCAAGCTTCTTTCTTGTTCTTCTTTTGTTTTTGCCTTTGCTACGACAATCTTTGGCCCGATGTCCCTCTTTGTCACAGATGTAACATTTGCCATTAAACTTATACTTTTTAGTTTCCCCACCTTTAGAGCCTTGTGAGGAACTTTCTCTAGAAAACTTCGTTTCGTTGCTTTTGGAGCATGTTCCACCACATTTGTCTTAGACTCCATTGGATATGCTTACCAGCCCGCTTCTCTAATTTGTGGTTGTCCTCCTCAATCCTCAAACACACAATCAATTCCTCTAAAGATATTCCTTTGCGCTTATGTTTGAGGTAGTTTTTGAATTCCTTCCAGCCTTGTGGTAATTTCTCAATTAAGGCTGTAACTTGGAAGGATTCACTGAGAGATATGCCTTCTGCGTGAATGTCATGCAGAATGAGTTGAAAATCTTGAACTTAGCTGATCACAGCCTTAGAATCAACCATCACAAAATCCAAGAATTTGCCAACCACAAATTTCTTTGAGCCAGCATCTTTTGTTTTGTACTTTTTCTCCAAAGACTCCCATAGGTCTTTTGCCATCTTGATAGGGTTATAGACGTTGTATAATGTGTTGACAAGTCCTTTCAACATGTAGTTCTGGCAAAAGAAATCATCATGTTTCCAGGCATCGACCGTAACAACCATTTGTCGGTCAATTCCATCCTCTTTCAAAGTAGAAGTATCCTCACAGAGAAAACGTGCCAGGTTAAGAGTAGTAAGATAGAATAGCATTTTCTGTTGTCATCTTTTAAAATCAATTCCTGAGAACTTCTCTGGCTTTTCATTGTGATTAACTAGCACAATCACAACAGGAGAGGGGGTTGGCGCAATTGCAGCCACCATACCAGTACTTGTTTAAGCATTAGTTTGACCAGTTTCAATAACCATGAATTCTAAATTATAAAAATATATATATATATATATATATATAATTAGAATTTTATACTACATGAAAATTTTAAACCAAAACCACAAAATTAAATTCTATAAAAATAAAAGTAACAAGAATTGTAACTTTTATTTTTAATTAATTTGAAAATAAATAAAATTTTATTTAAATAAATTAATTTCACATAGAAAATTAAATTTCTGTAACACTTTAATAATTAAAATATTGAAACAAAATTTTAATTAATAAAAACTCAGAAATTATTTCTGAAATGCAAAATTAATTTTTGACAAACTTCACAAATAAATATTATGAATTATTAATGACACCAGTATATTACTACTAGCTATCAAAGAAAATAGACAGTATATTAATACTATTTGTTTTTCCAACCAGAATATTATTTTGTAAAACTACGAAAAATAATTTTTGTAAGAAGAAGAAAGAGAAAAGGAAACAAACAAAAAATTCTGTATAAACAAAATTATTCGAATCTGTCTTAAGATTATATGAACAATCTTCTATGTAAAATAAATAATGAAACAAATCAAACAATTAAAATAAATTACTTACCAAATTTATTTCACCGAACCAAATAAATATTTAAAAGATGAAGTCGAGTGTGTGGCACTCTATCCTTAAGACAGATTCGGTCCCCAACGGTGCTTACGGACAAATGGCATCTATCTCCCAGGATACAATAATCTTCACAAATTGTAGTAGCACTCCAAAGAATTTGTACGGCGAACAAAACCTATGTTCTATACTCTCTGAATTTTTCTCTAAAACTAGTATGAAGAATAATAATGCATGAGAGCAAAATGAAGGCAAGAAAATAAATTTTTTGGAATGAAATGACTACTAGAAATGGCCTGCTATATATAGACCCCGAACAGGTAGGTTTTTTAAATTGAACAGGTGCAAATTCAAATTGGACAGATACAACTTCAAACTGGACAAATCTGTTAACTACAGTAGTTATAAAAACTGTCCAAAACTGCTGGGCAGTTTTTCCGATCTGTTAAAATATTTTCAACCTGTTGAACCTTAGTTTGAATCTTTAAATCTGTTTGAAAAAAAAAAAAAAAAAAAAAAAAAAAAAAAAAAAAGACTGTCCGGAACTACTGGGCAATTTTTGTCAGTTAAAACCTGTTAAAAACCAGTTTATATGTTGGGAATTTTGGATTGGAAGTGGCACAATTATAGACAGAAAAATTTAAATTCAAATTTAGTGCAAAATTTTGAATTAATTTCCCATAATAATTTTTGAAAAATTTAAATGAATTTTGTCTAAAAAATTAACGTTAGAATCGACTCGACCCACACCTACACCCGCGTTTGGCACGGCTATTATGGTTTGAGCCAAGGTTCTATTTGTCCATAACTCCTCCCTTTTACAAACTTGAGGTGCCCCTTGGGGCCCAACCCAAGTGTTGCCACCTAGAGCTTATATACCTATACAAGCTCTCTTAAAGTTTCAATGTGGAACAAGCCTTCCAAGGAAACCCACATTTAATTCTTTAAATGTCCATTCCATGGATCCGAAAACGACGTCAAGTTTCCATTCCCTCATAAATGGTTTTGATGAACCATTTCATCGTGTGACTTGCCATGCGGCAAGGAACACGTCACCTCTTCAGACCCACCCCAAAAGACGTTTGGGACCCACTCAAAATTAGACTCAAAATTGATCCAAAATAAGCCTATAAAAAACCAAATTTTCCAACACAACATTGTTTGGGTTACCCCACGTTCTTTTTGACTGGTGGCATGGCTTTCGATTCAAAAAGCTTAAAAAATGGATTTGGGAAGCTAGTCCTTTTCGCAATCCTTTGAACTAATTGGAAGGCTAGCTAGGAAATATTTTCTCTTTAATAACACGGCTGCTTGGGTGAGTCTCTAATTGATCTGCCAAAATCAAAGTTGTTGTTTGCACCTATTTTCGTAAATTTTCTATCAATCGGTGGATCAATTGAATGATGGCACATGGCAATAAAGTGAAAAGTGAAAGTCTTTCATTTGATTAAAGAAGTACAAGGCAGAAAAGAATTGTTTAAGTGCATGAATTGTTAAAAGTAATCATGGAACAGTTATTAAATAATTGTTAGCTTAGTTGAAATTTATAATAAAAAATATTTTTTATATAATTTTTACATTTGATATTTGTCTTGTTTAATAGATTTCATTGTGTTGATTTTAGAAATATAAATTTTATCAAAATATAAATGTATATTGTAAAAAAAATATGATGTTTTGAAATTTTAAAAATCAAAATAAATGTCACAACACCGTACTTTTTTTTATTTTTTTATAAACAATTACAAATTATGAACAATTATTGTTTGAAAGGTAATTTCGTCTATTAAAAATTCATGAGACTTGAAGGAGTAAAAAAATTTATATAGGACTTAACAAAATATAAGTTTAAAAAATGAGAATTGTGAGTAAATGCCCCAATAATAAAATTGTCTGAAAATGTCCAATAATAAAATTGTATATATTAATAACAGTTCAAAATTTTAGATGAGTTGTCAATTAACATAACAGGAGGTTGTTGTGCAGGAGCACAACAGCCACTGTGATGCAGTTATATGGACCCATTTCGGAGGCACATTTCAATAATCTAAATCGTTTATCTTTTAGTGTACATCAAGTAGAACATACCTAAAAAAAATCAAGTTGATCGGATCTTGTTAACCATTTCATCGAATTGCATTTGTATCTATAAAAATAAATGACAAATGCGATTTGAAGTATAAAATCAAAATACTAAATAAATTTCAAAAGATATCGACAAAAATAACAAGGATAAATTGCACTGACACTCCCTATATTCCTTTAAAATCACATTGACACCCCTTTTATTCTTTAAAATCACACAGACCTCCCTTTTCAGTTAACACTGTTAATTAAATATATTAAAATTATTATATTACCCTTATTTCTGAAAAATTAAAAATCTTTTATTTTACCTTTTTTCTTTCGTCTTTCCCGTTTTCTCATCTCTATATTCTCTATAATCTTATCCAGTTGTTGGTAAAAATTACACTAATCCCCAAATCTACAAGTTCAAACAACAATTTAAACAAACAACCAAACAAGGAAATCAGATGACTGTGTTTTTTATTCAAATACAAAGTATAAGAACTTCTTTAGAACAAAAATACAATCGAAAAGAAAAGTAACAAGATAAAGAAAGACAATTCCAGATAAAACTATCTCAAGTTTACAAGAGTCACAAATTATAGAGAAACAACTCCTACGATAAAAGCTAAGTCTAAAAATTAGTTTTTGTTGTGTTGTTGATATTTTCTTCCCGTCTCTCTTTGGCCTCTTTATAGGTTCTAAGCTTCAAACAAATCACAAGTAATTGCCTCAGTAGTTTGTTTCCACCCATGTGCCACACTTTATGGGAATAACTTCTCCAATATTTATGTCCCACATTGCCACCATGTTCTAACCACTTCCTCCTGTACAAACTGATAATAACAATTTATTTTTATTTTTTTTAATCAGTAAATAGAGAAACTTTATTCATAAAGAAGAAAAACCATACAAAGTAAGAGATTACATCAACAAAGGAAACGCAAGAAACAGGAAGCATCAAAGTGATCCATCATAATCCCAACTAGGTTGGCACTAAGAGGAGCACACATGCTAGCTCTAGCCAAAAGTTGGCGAGGATCCAACAAACAGAGGAGCAATAGTACAAAACACACCCCATAAACACCTTAACAACAACCACAACTAATACCATAGCAGCTAAATTGCATAAACCAGTTGACAACAAAAGGCAGTAGACCAAAGCACCAACCTACTGCCATACAAACCAGATAACAGCAGGCCATACAACCTGGATGATAGCAGACCAAGGTACCAAGTTGCTGCCCCCCCCCCCGGCGCAACCCACAAAATTAGCTAGCTACCCTCAAACGCAATCTTTAATCTGATCTAGGTTGTTGATGAAGTCCATGACAGAGTAAATGATCCCCTTTGATGAAGCTTTAATCCATAGAGCAACCCACCCTCTCACCAATATTTCTAATCTCATTTAAGTCACCCACTAAACACCATGGTTTTGGGAATTCAGATTTTAACTTTAGCAAGCAATCCCAATATTTTCTTCTACTACTCACCTCATTTCATGCATACATATTCAAAATAACACAATCAAATGAATTTAGCAAGGTACCTAATAGGAGAATAAATCTTCTGTTGCTACAACAATCCATCAACTGAAAAAAGTATGGGTCCCATATGCAAAGTAGACCCCCTACTGTCCATCAGAATCGACAACCATAAAATCCATGTTTCTCTTTCCCCCACAAAGCTCTTATTTCACTTTCAGAAATAGAAACTTGTTTTGTCTCCTGAAAAAGCACAATATCAGCCTTTCTTTCATAAATGAACTTCTTAATCCTTCTCTTCTCTAACTTCCCCAATCCTCTAACATTTCAAGACATCATCTTCATAAGTAAATAGTTATAACACCAAAATTCCCTTAAAGAGACTCAAAATCCCTATTCTTTCCTCTTTTCCTTCCTCTTTTCTCTATCAACTAATTCCAGTGCAACCATCTTCTCCAAAGCTTCAGACTCTTTGCCTTTGTAATTAATGCCCAGGATTTTGCCCATCTATATATTTGCTTGTGCTTCACTAAGAATGTGGCTTCTTTTACATGAGCTACCCTAATTTGAAGCAGAGAGTGACAAAGCTGTTGCAGCAGCCCTAAACACAGCACATCTAGGGGTGGAATTGCTTAATGATGCCCTTTTGTGTCCATACATTTGAGCTAGATTTGAATACCCTTCTACCTCAGTAAGGGATTTTGTTGCACCAGAAAATCTTACCTTTCTTTTTTTACTTCTTCACACCAGGTATGCTTCCTTTCATTCTATTTGGGTTTGTATACACCTTGTACATGCTGGGCCTTGTAGATGCCCAATTAGAATTAGAAGTTGAATGTGTATTTGGTACCCTACTACAATACTCAATCTGTTATTATATACTGGATTGTGGATATGGCCTAAATTCACTTCCAGGCTAATTCCAGGCCTATGACCAGCAAACCCACTTAAACTTCTATTAAAGCCAGGTGTAAATAACTGCTCTTTAACCCTCAGAATATCATCATTAGCCTCTAGGCTACTCTCTGCTACCTCCATTAAATATCTCTCCATGCATGCCTCAACATCCAAGATGTTTCCCATGCCACTTTGAGTCTGTTCAACTAATGTGTCCACTTGGATATTTTTACATGTCAGTTCCAGCCCATTTCCTATTGCCACATTGCCAGAATTTGCCAACTTAGCTTCATCATCTTCATCCTCCACTATAACGTCATCAACATTCTTATCACCATAGCCCACCCCTACTGGTTCAAGCTTATCAACCTCATTTGAACTGTGGTCGTCCTCAACCTCACTAGACATTATGCTTCCATTGTCAAATAAAATGTGTTGTTGTTCTTCACAAACCACAATTGGATGAAATCTTATTTTGCATTCCAGATTAATGGTTTTATTGATAAACTCCATACACCCAGTTGTAATTCTAACTCTTCCATAACTAAAGAAATTTGGTTGGCATGTTCCCTTTCAAACTAAGGACACTTCCCCAAATGCTGCCAATCTTATTGAAGATGTTTCTATTCCACATACTCAGAGAGACACCATAACATCTGAGCCACAGGCACCTCTCTTGCTCTGCACATGATCCTAGTTCCCACACTTTGACATACTTACACCAATCCTTAAGCCATTCTTTGACCGACAATAGTTTTGAAAACATATCATCTTTTGATAGAAAGGTTAACACTACATCCCTACCACCTCCATGTCTGACCAATTCATGCTCCAATCCTTTCTTTTTAGCACCTTCTCAATACCCTACAAAGAGTACTTTGTTTTGAATCACAACATCACACTTTCATACATCCAGCCATGCCCTTCTTCATTTACCTTAATGGTAGTTACTGTTTTCCCCGTCGGTACATTTACGCATGTTTTTAAAACATCAGTAAATGATCTCTGTAAACCATAACGATCTCAAGCATACCTTCCACTAGCCTTGTTTCCACTGATACTCCCTTCAAGCTGGTTTCGTCTCTCTACTCTATCCTTGAGTCTATCATACTTTGCCATTTTTGCTTTAATCTCCCTATCCTCTAGCCATAAACCATTTACTTTTTGGACTGCAACATTTGCCACTACTAAGAAATCAAATCTAACAAAACCAAATCTAGTATTTGTTGTTTTCCTCCTCTTCTGTGGTGAAAAAACTAGAAATCCCCTCGATGTTGATTTGTGATTATGTATCAATTTTAAGCAGTATGTAACAATACCAATCAAACAATCAAGACAAATCAACACAACGATTTTACATGGAAAAATCACAATTGGACACCTCCAATTGTGATAAAAAAATCACGGGCAAAAGCCACAAAACAATCTACTAAAAAGACATAAAGGAATTACACAAGTATACTCTCAATTACCTAGTGAATCCACGCCCGAATTGAACCAACCCCTATGTGCCTCTTCCTATAGCGACCCCGGTCTTTTCCCATTGAGCCTTGGTCTAGCTGTTGGTTGCCCAGTTTTTAGCCTTTCCGCTCGAGCGGACATTCCTACGCTCGAGCGGGGTTTACACTCTTCCAGCAATTTTTGGTCCCTGCAAAACTTCTGCAGGTGAGAGATCTACGCTCGAGCGGTTATCATTGCGCTCGAGCGGACCTTGTTTTGTTCTTTACGCTCGAGCGGTGTTTTGTGCGCTCGAGCGGACCTGTCAAGTTTAAATACGCAGCAGCGTGTTTTAAAACAGTTTTTCAGCCCCTTTCAGTTTATAAAACCCTAGGTTACGAGTTCTCTCTCTCCCAACTCATCTTTTCTCCTAGGATTGATCTATCTAGAGTGGATTTCTACCCTAGTTCCTTCACAAATAAGATAGAGGAGAGTGAGGGCTTTCATTTAATCTGAGCAATTGTTGGTTTGGAGCACTTTGAAGTTTGGGCATCATCTTCATCTTCTTCTTTTTGAGTTATTTCTTCGAGGTAGGGATTTCCTACTCCATTTATACGCTTTAATCCTAAGTGTTGGTATTTTGGTATGTGGGGGGGGTAGTTTGGTAATTTTGGAAGAAACCTTAGGGTTTTGGTTTAGATTAATTTGTATAATTAATATAATGTGGAATTTGGTTTAATTCATGGAATTGGGAATGTTAAATTTACATTCATTGATGTATATATTTCTTGTTTAGAAATAATCGCTTTTGGGCTATCGGTGGAGGATAGCCATTGATTGTTGTAGACCTTGCATGTGGCTTAGGTATAACTGGAATTAAGTCATTTATGATGACTGTTGAATTAATACAGAACATTACTTGTATTGATTATGTGTTGCATATGGTAATTGTGTGTTTCATTGCATATGCATGTTGTTTGGAGTAGATAGGGGATGAACTCCACGGGTTAGGGGAAGATAGGGATGTACCTCTAAACCGGATTTATTGGGAGGAGATAGGATGGACTCCAAGAGCATCACTCTTACGTGTGCTTATTGATTAATAGACATATGTCTATTTATTGTTGATATGATACATCACTAAAATGTGTATCAGTTGGGAAGTATGGAAGTGAATTGATTATGATTGATACAATACCAACATGTGTATTTGTTATGATTAGGTCTAACTTGAATTGTTATTCCTGTTGAATTGGAAGTAATGGTAATAAAAGATGAAACCCTGTTGAGTTATTTGGCCAGGTTCTGAGCCATAAGTGGAAAGTAAAATGCGCCATAGACAATGTGTCATAGGCAGTGTAGACATTCGTGTCATGAATATTGTAACTCGATTATAGTGTGTTAACCATGTATCAGATGCTAATACTTTAGTTAATTCTTATGCTTGGTTTAGTATTTCTCTACTGGGCTGTGGCTCACCCTATATGGGAACTTTATTTTCTGGTTCAGGCGGTTCACTACCTCCAAAGACTTAGCTTGTGAGGATTTGGACTTGAAGACTTGTTTTATTGTTTTAGTTGTTTCATTTGAATTATGTAAACATTCAAGCCTAGGGCTTTATTTGTTTTGAGTTAGAACTCATGGATTTGTGTCCAAGTGTTGGCTTGGCAAGATGTAAGCCCGTAGGGCATTTATTATGATGTTTTATTTCATGGTACTCTGATGAATGGAATGAGATACTTTATTTCCTTATAATTCCACATGTTAATATTATGTTTTATGGGTTTATTTTGAGGGCGTTACACTTCCAATCCCGTCTTCACCTCGGAATTGTCTTGACGATGAGCCACTCCAGAATCCACCAAAGCTTCAAGCTCGAATTCTTCAGAATCCACCGAAGAACAACTCTCTCTTTTGTGTAGAACAAACAAATAATCCTTTGATGTATACTCTTTAAACCATGAGTTGAATACTCAATCAAAACATCAAAGAAAACTAGCGAAATATCCCCAAATATAAACCCTAGAACCCAAGAAGAAGATCTAGAGAAGTAATCCTAGATTTGGAGCAACTTGTCAATTTATAGAATTTGAAATTGCGAGATCCGCTCGAGCGTGGGAATTAACGCTCGAACGGGGACTCTATATGACGTGTTCCACACTAGGGTGTATGCTCGAGCGGGGAAATGGACACTCGAGCGTGAAAACACGGATCACAGTATATTTGCAGACTTACCAAACTTCTGAAACTCAGCATTCTCCGCTCGACTGGGGGAATGTCCGCTCGAGCGGACAGACAACTTTGAATGCATTTTTGCATTTCGCTTCAGGGGCACTGCCCCTCGACCCCGCGAGCTGACCGGGCAACTCGACCCCCGTTATAATCAGCGAAGTGGCAATCTTGAAAGCATTAACATCACAAACTTCTCTGCAAGGCTCGATTCGGGTTGGATTCGCATCTAATAAACTCATAGCCTCACTGAAATAAAAGTGCGAAAACAAATACAACTGAAAGGAGTTTTGTCAAACGGGGTTGCCAAGAATAAAAACCTAACAATCTCCCCCCTTTGGCAATGCCGTGACAAAACACACCTAACAAATAAAATCCTAATCACCCCAACCCATTACAGCCAACAAACGCAAACTTCTTTCTCAAGGTCATGATCTGCAAAACAACTATCAGTGCCACAATCTCCAAAACAACTATTAGTCCCACAAGAGTATATGAAAAAAGCAATAAACATATGACAAGATTATCTTGAAGCATGAGATGAAAAACATGAATAGATACGACTTGGAGATTTTAAGAACATATAGTATGAATAGATGAAAATTAAGACACATGCACCTGACACATGACATGAATAAAACCTAACAATCTCCTGTAAAGATAAATCAAACTCCCTCTCACTAATAGCAATCACAAATTGAAAAAAAATGAACAAGAAGAAAACGACAAAAATAATATGGTGGAACAAGCAGGGAATTTCAGATTTGTACCTTAAAACACACAAGACTATCCAAGAAGCACAATTACTTGAAAACCCAATGTGCACCGCCTCTAGAAAATTCCTCATAAAAGAAAGTGATGCATTATGTGAAAAGCATAGATCCCATGAGAAAAGTGTGTGTGTGTGACTCTTGGAGTTCGACAAACACTATATTTAAATCCTAGCAGTGATCTAATAGCTAGACCTCCAATAAGAGAATCTAAGCACAACTAAGAAAAGTCAAACCACTAGGAATCAAGGGGTATTTGTTGTGTAATAGCGGAGGCTCCCCCTCAATCAATGAATCATTTCTCTTTTTTTTTTCCTTTTGCACATTTTTTTTCTTTCTTTTGCACATTTATTTTTTCTTTCTTTTGCACATTTTTTTCTTTATGTTGCACATTCATTGGTGGCTGACACGCTCAAGAGTATGGAAACCGAACCAGAGAAGCATGGATATAATAAGGATAACCTGGTTGGTGACTCTGAGGTAGCCTTTTCCTCATGGCTGGAGTCCAAAGAATAGAGGTGAAAGCCATGGAGATACAAAAAGATGGAAGGTGGTTAAGAAACTCAACATCACCCATGATATGCTAGTATAGGTCAATTTCTCTAGAAAAACAAAAGATACAATGCCAGAAGTCCATAGAAAAAAAATCACTAAGGCGGAAGACTCCAATATTTGCTAATCCAAGAGTGTGTACAAAATGAGACATACTAATCAAAGAACACACACTTTGAAATGAGTAATGACCACAGAAAGCACACACATATTAACATGTAATGGATATTCTTATCAATTCCAATATGCACCAAGGACTTCTCAAACATTTCAAGGTGGCAAAACCATACTAAGAAAATCTTTTTGGGATTTTTTTCTTTCTTTTTTTTTTAAACAAAGCAAGTCAAAGAACGAACACGCACACACTAAATGACTCAAAAAAAACATACAGAAACCCAAAAACTAAAAAGAATAAACAAATTAACACAAGTCAAGTTTTCTCACCCAAACCGCTTTAATATGAAAAAAGTTGTGAGAATTGCGGTTCTTAGGTGGTGTCTTGACGTTGTGGTTCTCCTTCCCTTCAATGGGAACCCGTCTAGACTTGGTGTCCAACTTCCTATTCCTAGGTCTAGACAAACGCAAACTTGCTCCATGTTTGGTCTCAAGCACATCAAAATAACGAGGTCTAATATGACCCTTAACCTCATTACCACCAATGAAATGTCTCCTACCCCACGAGATGTTGGAATTTCTTCCATCTCTATGAGACACTCTCCCATGCAACTCATAACAATAAGGGCGACTATAACCATGCATACCACAATGATGACAAATAAAACCAGAGTGTACCTTCTTTTCTTTGGCCTTACCAACTCTGGGACGTTTGAGAAGTCCATCCTCATGTTGAATTTTTTGTTCTCCCTTTCCTTGAGTTCTTGTATCATGAGATGTGGAAGCACTCTGTTTTTGCTTTTTCTTACCACCAAAGCCAATGCCACTCTTGTCAGAACAAATTTGTTGAGACCCAATGATATTGTCCAAAGTCTTTGATCCTCTGTTCCAAAGACCAATGGTAGCCATAGCACACTTGAGTTCTTCCTCTTTCTTGATCATTAGTTCTTCCAAAGCAACTTGAGACATCTCGAGAGTTTCAATCTTTTCTTCATATGTTGCATAGATTTGTTGTAGCTCATTCCTCTCTGTCTCACAAGTCAAGAGTTTTGCACAAAGAGCTTGTCGATCATTAGCTATCTTGATGGCATCAGTCCTAGCCTCGGAAATCTCCTCCTTAAGTTTGACATTCTCATTTTCACATACTTTGAGTTTCGTTGTGAGTTTGTCATTCAATTTGGATAAGTTAAGAGACTTCTTATATAACTTTTCATAAGCTTGCTCAAGCTCTTCATCATCACTCTTCGAGGATTCATCATCAGTGGCATTCTCAACCGACCTCTTCAGATACTCTGTTCGTCCTTCAGTTTTGAAAGCCGCCATGAAAGCAAGGAATTGTTTATATCCCTCTTCGCCTTGATCTTCATTATCACTTTTATCTTCATCAGATTCTGATTCATCATCCCAAGTGATAGCGAGGGCTTTCTTCTTCCTCAAACGAGTGGGGCATTCTGAGGCAAAGTGGCCAAATCCTTGACATTCATAGCATTGGACTCTTTCAGAGTTCCCTTGTATCTTTCCTTTCTCCTTCTTGGCTATAGGATTAATTTTGAGTTTATGTTTGCCTTCAGATTTATGAGAATGAGTAGATTCCAAAAGTTTAGGATTCTTTTTCAGAAAAGATTTTTTAAATTGTTTTATAAAAGCATCCGTAATCTTGGAATCTATCTCACAATTCTCATCAGAATCCTCTCCAACTCTATGAGCACTACTATAAGCAATAGTATCTTTTTGTTTCTTTTTGAAATTCCTATGTGCCTCATAAGTTTGGAGATTTTCAACCAAATGATCTAGCTTGAGGTTGTCAACAACTTGAGCCTCCTCAAAAGCCGTAACTTTTGGTTGGAACCGATCAGGCAAGGATCTCAAAATTTTTCCCACAACTTTGGATTCTAGTATTTTTTTCACCTAAATTGAAGCTAGAATTAACAATGTCACTCAACTTTGCATAAAATTCATCAAAAGTCTCACCATCTTTCATTGAAAGGTTTTCGAAACTAGACGTGAGCCTTTGAAGTTTTGAGCGTTTAACAGAAGGAGTGCCCTCATGAATAGTTTATAAGATATCCCAAGCCTCTTTTACGACTTCACAATTACAGATACGACTAAACTCTTCAGGTGTGACAGCGCAAAAAAGAGAATTGATAGCTTTACTATTCCAACTACTATTTTGGTAATCAATTGTGTCCCACTTATCAATTGGTTTGGGGAAAGTTACTCCATCAACGGTAATCGTTGGTTCAGTCCACCCATACATGACAGATTGCCAAACTTTTTCATCAATAGATTTTAAAAACGATCTCATCCGAGCTTTCCAAAACGAATAATTGGATCCGTCAAGTAGGGGTGGTCGAACCATAGAATTTCCCTCACAAATTGAATTCATTATCACAAATCAAACAAGGTCTCATTCTAAGAGATTTTTTTTTAAAAAAAATAGAACGACCCACTCTGATACCAATTGAAAAAACTAGAAATCCCCTAGATGTTGATTTGTGATTATGTATCAATTTTAAGCAGTATATAACAATACCAATCAAAAAATCAAGATAAATCGACACAACGATTTTACGTGGAAAAACCACAATTGGACACCTCCAATTGTGATAAAAAATCACGGACAAAAGCCACAAAACAATCCGCTGAAAAGACATAAAGGAATTACACAGGTATACTCTCAATTACTTAGCGAATCCACGCCCGAATTGAACCAACCCCTATGTGCCTCTTCCAACCCCGTCTTCACCTCGAAATTGTCTTAATGATGAGCCACTCCAGAATCCACCGAAGAACAACTCTCTCTTTTGTGTAGAACAAACAAATAATCCTTTGATGTATACTCTTTAAACCATGAGTTGAATACTCAATCAAAACATCAAAGAAAACTAGCAAAATATCCCCAGATATAAACCCTAGAACCCTAGAAGAAGATCTGGAGAAGTAATCCTAGATTTAGAGCAACTTGTCAATTTATAGAATCTGAAATCGCGAGGTCCGCTCGAACATGGGAATTGACACTCGAGCGGGGACTCTATATGACGTGTTCCGCACTAGGGTATATGCTCGAGTGGGGAAATGGACGCTCGAGCGTGAAAACACGGATCACAGTATATTTGCAGACTCACCAAACCTCTGAAACTCAACATTCTCCGCTCGAGCGGGGGAATGTCCACTTGAGCGAACAGGCAACTTTGAATGCATTTTTGCATTTCGCTTCGAGGGCGCTGTCCCTTTACCCCGCAAGCTGATCGAGTAGCTCGACCCCCTTCATAATCAGCGAAGTGGGAATCTTGAAAGCATTAACATCACAAACTTCTCTGCAAGGCTCAATTCGAGTTGGATTCGCATCTAATAAACTCATAGTCTCACTGAAATAAAAGTGCGAAAACAAATACAACTGAAAGGAGTTTTGTCAAACGGGGTTGCCAAGAATAAAACCCTAACATGTGGTATAAAAACATCCTTCACAAACTTTGTGAATAGTTTAAACAATGCGCTAAGATCCATATTGAAAGGTAGATTGTCCGCAAACACAAAGAACGATCCCTTGCTTACCTCCTTGCTCCATGCTTCACTCATTTTCTTTTGTTTCATGACGAGAATCTACCCACCCTTCTCCATTCGGGAATGACCGTATAATTGTTACAAGCTAACTTTTAGATAGGGACTAAGAGTATTTCACATTAAACACAACAACATATATTTGACCTCCAAAGTAACTGATAATAACAATAACAATAATAATATTGTGACCATAAGTAATCTTGAAAATATGATTTATGGTCTGAATTGATAGACCATAACCGACAAGCTAGAATTAATAAAATTAGATTTGACTGCCATCGATAGGCCACAATCAATAAAATTGAATTTGGTTACAATCGACACAAAACAATTTATAGTGCAAACAATGCCCCCAACTCTTTAAGAATGAGATGGTTCAAATTCTTGAAGAGTGTAAATTTAAACATGGCCACTTTTGGAAATATCCTTTTTTTTTCTTTTCTTTTTTTCTTTTTTTGGTGGTTTTGAACCAATTGTGCACCAATCAACAATCATTTCTTTTCACATCATTGATAGTATTATATGGCCATTAAATTTCTTCAACTGTCGATATGATACCTAGACTCATAAGGTCAACTGGAAAAACACTATAAGTCAATAATTGGCCATCTGGATTCTATGATCGACAGTGGCCTGACTTTGAAGGCCTAAAGCCCAAAAAAGAAAACATTCCAACAATGGAAGTTTTATTATGAGTCCCTTTTGTATAATATCTCTAAACATATTTTCCAAATAACATTGGTTCATTAACCATTTTATTAAAACCAAGTTTTGGTGTGATTCACAAATCCAAAAAAGATTTTGAATAACAAAAATCATAAATGGCCTTAAAAACTTATACATGTTGACATTTGAACAATGTCAAATTTTTCAAATTCATGACCGTTTGATTTTCCATAATTTTTAGCCATAGTTGGCTTAAAATCACACATTTTGAACACATTGTTTACATCACTCTTCGAACTACGAGTTGCAATAAATGTTTGATTTTTTTTTTCACACATTAATAGATTAAAAACGTTTTTTAAAAATCCTGAAAATATTTCTTCCTTGTGAAATTGCCCATTGCCATGGAATTTTTATTCTCATGGTCTTTTGTTTTTAACCCATAACAATTGATGAATTAACTTTTTCCTCATTCACAACTTTTAAAGGGTTTGGAAAAACAATTGAAAAGCCACAAATTTTGACTTATGTAAGAATTTTCAATTCCCTCCATCGATGAGTTTTGATCTCAAATTGGTCAATTTGATTATCAAGTTGACCAATCACTTTATCAAAATGATTTTGTATTTCTAATCTCAAATAATATAACAATGACGCTATTGTTTAAAATTTTTCCCAATCAAGATAATCAATTTTTTTCTTGTAAATATAAAATTTCATTCTCATGCCAACATATTTCATATTCACAAAACCAAATCATTTTATCTATTTTTCTCGACACATCATTCCATGAAAATCCACTTATTGGAATGTCATATGGCTATATTTTACGAGATTCTTGCATGTCGTATTTAAGGTCTTCCTGTATTTCATCTTGCTTTTGAATTATTGTCATCATTCCAAATTATGAAGCTGTTCCATCAGACGTGCCAAAAATTATTAGTAAAAATTATACTAATCCCCAAATCAACAAAATAAAGCAACAATTTAAACAAACAACCAAACAAGGAAATCAGACGACTGTGTTTTTTATTCAAATACTTTGAAACTACAAGGATTTCTTTGGAACAAAATTGCATTCGACAAGAAAAGTAACAAGATAAACAAAGACAATTCCAAGTGAAACTATGTAAGTTTACAAGAGTCATAAATTACAAAAAAAAAAACTACTCTTAAGTTGATGAACTACTCCTAAGATAAAAAGCAAAGTCTAAAAACTAGTTATTATTGTGTTGATATTTTCTTCATGTCTCTCTTTGGCCTCTTTATGGGTTGTAAGCTTCAAACAAATCACAAGTAACTACCTCGACAGTTTGTTTCCACCCATGTGCCACACTTTATGGGAATAACTTCTCCAATATTTATGTCCCACTTTGCCACCATGTTCTAACCACTTCCTGTACAAACAGATAATAACAATAACAATAACAATAATAATATGGTCATAATTAATCTTCAATAGATGATTTATGATCTGAATTGACAGACCATAATCAACAAGTTAGAATTAATAAAATTAGATTTGACTACAATTGATAGGCCATAATCAAGTAAATTGGATTTGACTACAATCAACAGGTCACAATCGACAGAAAACAATTATGGTGCAAACACCAACCCGTTGCAATTCGTTTCTACCTTATACTAGAAGTGAACAAACAGCTTTGATTTAGAGCTCTACATCAGCAGTCGTGCTGGCAGTGAAAAAAAATGGAGTAAACCATCACATCAGGAGCGGGGACCCACCAGAGCTCCTAGATTAGAGCTCTTAAACATTTTTAGTGAGCAAATTGAACCCTAAGAACACACACATTACATACATAAATATACAGACATCTATATCTTTTGCTCCCCAATGACCTTTCTTGGTGTATCTCTACTTTATCTGTTGTTGGCTGCAGCAATAACAATGTGAATAACAATGTGAATGGCATCTACCGGAATTCATTACCAGAAAAGTCCAACACTTTTAGTGGGAACTAACACAAGTACTCACACCACCGTGAACACTCACACCACCGCCCTCCCTAAATCAAGGTTTTGATGGTTGTTATTGGTGCGTCTACAATGGCGGAATAAGGCTGATATTGGAGTGAGGTCTATGATAGAGAATATAAAGGAGGTCAAGTGAAGGGGGTTTGAAGGGCAAGGGATTTACGATATAAGAGGTCAAAAGGACTACATTGTCGATCTCTGCAATAGCTTTTCTCGCCCCACCTTCATCAATCTTTGCATCATCCCATGCTCTATGTTTTGATTTGCTTTCATCTCTTTATTTTTCCTTTTCACTTCTTTGTTGTAGTCTCTTTGCTTCTTTACCAGGAATCGATGAAGATTAACAATGTTAATAAAATATTGGGTAAATTATACAAATAATCCATGTAGTTTATATAATATGTCAATTTGATTCATGTTGTTTCAATTTGTTCGATTTTGCTCCTTAATTTAAAAGATTGTGTCATTTTAGTCCAATAAATAACGGTTGTTAAGTTTGGTGGACGGAAAGTCATATTATGTGTCAATTTCATCCCTGTAGTTTACACAATGTGTCAATTTGGTCCTGTCAAAATCGAGAAAATTAAAACAACAGGGACCAAATTGACAAAATCGAACAAATTAAAACAACAGGGACTAAATTGACACATTGTATAGACTTTCTATCTATCAAATTTAACAACCGTTATTAGACTAAAATGACACAATCCGTTAAATTAAGAGGTAAAATCAAGCAAATTAAAACAACATTGACCAAATTGACACATCGTATAAACTACAGGGATCATTTACATAATTTACCCTAAAATATTTTCTGTATAGAGATTACAAAATCACAAGACTTGGTTTGGGGAAAATACATGATGAATGCTGTTTTTTGTTTCCTTTCTTTTTGACACTACAACATATAAGACTTTTGGCGACCAATTATTTTGGTCCCTAAAACTATTATTTTAGTCTCTAAATGATTTTTGTGACAAAATTAATTTTGTCACTAAAACAGTCACTAAAAGTGCGTCTAGAAAAGTCTTTAGCGACCAATTTTTGAAAATGTCCCCAAAAATGACAATTAATGACCAATATTATATTGTCACAAAATGTTTAATTTTACAAGACTAAACATTTGGTTGCTAATACTTCGTCATAAAATATCCCAATTTGGTCGCAAAAAACAAAATAATGACACTTTTAACAACTATGATATTTGGTCACTAAAAGACATATAACTTTCTCTACAACACATTTTCGCCGCTAAAAGTCAAAGTTAAATTTTGAAATCATTTAATCTCATAGCTAAAATGCACAAAATTAAATGTCATCCAATCATATTAAAAAAAAAATGACATCCACATATCAAACCCACTCTATTCCCAAACCATAATGAATATATAGAAAGTAAATTTGACAAAAATTAAAACTAAAAGTTTCCAAATTCAAATCAAAGTAGTACCAGTTCAAATGAAGAATAGCAACAATACAATAGTTTCTTCAAAGAAAATATCTAAAAAAACATTTTCTCAACATCAATATCAGGCTTTATATCAGACAAGCTTGGCACAAGAGGCTTCAAGTTGTACTTAGGTGTGACACCCTTTGGACATCCCTGCAACCCAAAATTCAAAAAGAAGAATCAAATAATAAGAATCAACACAACATAACCTCATTGAATAATCAATAGTCATTCATAATCAAATAATTACAAATAATGAAAAAACACGTTATCTCAGTGTACTTGAAGTATTAGTGAGCTATAATAAGAATCAACACAACAAGAAAGTGAGTCACCTAGAATCAACATAATAAGGTTATCATAATCCAAGCACGTTATCATAATCAAATGTTCTAAATAACAAACACACTAAATTTATAACTATGACAGATCTATCTAGAGCAAAAGGTACTCACTATGATGGTAAATCAGAAGTAAAACCTCATATAATTACAATTCAATAAATAAAATCTATAAACAGAGCCCACCAAGGAAGGAGGAGAGAAAAATAGATGATAGATGAGTTTCCATTGCAACCTCATATAATTACAATTCAATAAATAAAAATTAGGATTAATTACACTATATATTCTCTTTTTGGTATGAAATAAATTTAGAAAATTCAAAAATAATTTTTTTAGTTTTCATTTTTGTCAAATTAATTTGTAATTTTTTGAAAAAAAATTAGAAATAATTTCTGAAAACTCAACAGAGTCAAATTATTCTTGGACTGTCAATTAAAAGCCTTCCTCTTCAGCTCACACTTTTCGCCCTAACGTCGAGGCCCAGTTGAGCAGAGTCAACGTTGGGCCCAAACTTGATTTTGGGGGCCGAATTTTAAGTACACGTAGCTCAACTTGAATTTCCAGTGGGCCGGCCATTTTGTACTATAAATCCACGCTAAACAGCTATTAAAAATTGTAAAAAAAAAAAAAAAAAGGAAAAAGAGAATTATGCATATTTCTGTTTAGGTTTTGTAGATATTTTGATTTTTGATATCTTTGGTTTGCATTTATTTGTTGATATGCGCTTTCTTCTTTCAAAATAATCAAAATAATATATATTTCTATGCTTAGATTCTCATTGGATTCTCAGATTTAAAATTTATTTTGGGATTTATTTTTATTTTGATCTTTTTAATTTTAGGTGGATACGATAAAGAGGAGAAAGCAGCTAGAGCTTATGATCTTGCAGCCCTGAAGTACTGGGGTCCGACCACCACTACAAAATTTCCAGTATGTTGCATGTGTCTTATTCTAGTTCTACTCCAAATGTTTCACAAAAAAAGTGTACTATTGAAAATATAAAATCTTACTAACTTGTATGTAATGTAATGAAGAAATTGCAGCAATTACTAAAGATTCCTTATTAATAGATAATAAGGAATGATGCTTATTGATAGTACCTTTGCAGCAACAGATTCCGTTGCACGCTTCCTCCATAGATCAGCTTTCCGAGTTTCAAATTCCTCTCTACTCATGATGGGGGGTCCAGGATTGATGCCCATCCTAAAATCCGCAAGATCCCTAAAATCCGCAAGAAAATTAGTCAAATTGTTTTGAAAAAGGATAACATTACATTAAAGGCTGAATAGATGATAAAAAAAAATGTAAAGCCCATTTCATTGCTGATAGTTTCGGAAAATGAATGTAAAAGTGACATTACTTGAAAATAAGTCAACATTGGAGTATATTAAAAAGATTCAGAATTTCATTTATTTTCCTATAATATATATATATATATTTTTTGCAATTAGATGATGCATCAAGGCAGAAAATAAATAAAAATAAATTAATTAAAAAAAAGAAGAAAATATGACTTCAAATTTAATTAAAATTATTTTTTGGTTGTTTAATTCAAACAGCAGCATCAAAAACAAGATTTCGATTCGTTGTAAGAAAAAAATCCTGTAGAAGAGAAATTCTAAGCATTTCACTTGCTGGGTGCCCATTATCTTTTCTGGCCAAATTCGTGTTCTACCAAATTGTTGATCGTAACCCACCACCAAGAGTACCTGCTGCAGTACATACAGATAATGAAAAATAAATAAATTTAGACAACAAAAAACATACTGATTTTGATTTCAACAAAGAAACATTGCCATCGCCGCCACTTCTCATCAATTCTCGATCTTTAAATAACTCGCCGCAAGAGGAAGAAGTTGAACTCGTCAATCAAATAAAATACTAAATGGGTAATTCAAATTTGAATACACAAGACAGTCAAATGATCATACATCATAACAATTATTGAACCATAAAAGCTTCAAATGATTCATAAACACAGAACTTCGCTAAAGACTCTTCCAATACAACTAAAAACTTTTGGAGTACACTATCAGCCGCAAAGAGCAAATGGATTTGGTACTCATGAACAAGCATAGAGAATCCAATTCACAAACAGAACTATGTAGACCACCATCTAAGATTTTAAAAAATAAATAAAACAAATAAGAGAAAAAAAAATTAACAAAATAGTCATGGATTCAGCCACAACCATCCAGAGTTCCACTTCCAACTCAACAGGACACCAAAATACCAGTTTGAAGTAACAAGACTCTGGCAAAAGAAAAGAACAATCATGGATTCTCTATCCCGAAATTTCTGTGTATTGATTTTCTATCCCATTTTTGTGATATTAATCTAGACCGAGTTCAATTCTAGAGGAGCATAAATTGCATGAAAGATCAAAGTTCGACAAAATGAATCCAATGGTCAAATTTATCTAGTATATAGTGTGCTAGAAAGCTACAAAAGCATAAAATCCTCACTCAATAGTATATAGAAAGAGTCCGATGATGTTGGAGAGACAGGCACTGGATGCCAATAGACCATAACCAATGATCTAAATCCACACTAAACACCTGGACAAAAAGCACAAGGACATAGAGATATGAAAATAGGATATAAGATAAATTCATCTTGAAAAATAGATAACAAAACAAGAGAGACAAAAGAGCGTGTAATTGGAGAATCATTAATGAGCAAAAACGATGCCAGCTAAACTGAGAAGATTGAAATGAAGTAAATTTGGGAAACAAATTATATTATTATATGTTGTTCCCTTTCAAAGAAAAAATAAGAAATGTAAAATGAGTTTTCATTTGTAAGACTGCCAAAGGAGCGTCATCCAAATCTGTCATTGAAGAGTTTTGATTTATTTAAGCCGCAAAGACAACAAGATCATCAAAGCAAGAAGCCTCACATAGCTCATCAATTTCTAAGAGTGATTTCCAATTATTGGCACATGTACGGGACTAATTCCTCTGTAAGTGTGTATTAATAATTAATAACTATAATCCAACATATTTTTGGACTTACAAGTGATCACATTTTAAAATTCCCTACTGAAATTGTAAAAAATAACATAAAGACTTCTTTTTCTTTTCTTTTCTTTTCTTTTTTTTTTTTTTCCAGGAGTCAATATAACTAAATTTCATCGAACTGTATTTGGGTTGGATCGCAAGCAATTGGGGACAAGAAAACTTGAAGACCAGCACACTTTGGTTGTCAATCCCCTCAACGGCTAAGCTTTCAACTCTTAGACATAATAGATTTCTTCAGGAAGATTTTCTAAATGCAGCTTGGCCGATTAACATGTTCCAAAAAAAAATGACACAACAAAAAGAATCAAACTTACAACCATTGCGATTTGGTACAACATGAGAAGAAGAACCAAAATGCATATATTACAACTAGTGATGAATTTGTATCTATCTCACAAAAGATCAGATAAGATCACAAAATGGTGCAAAGATGTATGCATGGCTCGTAAACTGGCTGGTAAAAAGTAGTATAGAACGGTGGCAGTGGATTAGGGTAGTTATGAATATATGGATTATCTCCTTCCTGCAGGCTTTCTAGTTTGGGATGGCAGTGGATTAGGCTTTCACAGGATGGGATCAATGGGATGGTAAGGTTTTGAAGGATTTTCAGACCCCTGTTTGGGATGGTAAGGTTCTGATTTCTTAAATGATCTGTTTGTTTGGCACAATAATCTACTATAATGCAATTCTGTTTAAGGCGTAGATTTCATTATTGATTTATAACAAAAATGGCAAAAATAATCAGAGAATAGATGATATTCTTGTGTCCTTTTTCTCTTACGCATCCCCAATTCTTCATCTCCAACACGCATTAGATTAGACATACATATATACACACACACACAAGTTCAATCTATGTAAACAATTGTTCAATTCCAACAAGCATTGAGATAAGAAACAAGTTCAATCTCTGTAAAACACAGATTGAAACGCAATAAGAAATTGAAAACACAATAAACAGGTCGATTACGAAGATCGGAGATCGATTACAATAAACAGAGATTGAAACACGATAAGAAATAAAGTAAGACATAGATTGAAACACGATAAGAAATCGAAAATACAATAAATAGTTCAATCTATGTAAAACACAGATCGATTACGATAAGAAATTGAAAGTTCGAATTGGAGCTCTTACAGGTCGATTACGGAGAGAGAGAGAGGCACCAAAATTTGAAGAAGATTGAGCTCCCAATCTGCCTTGGAGCTCCCGACTTTAGGGCTGAAGATTGAGCAAACCGAGGTGCGAGAGATTGAAGATTGACAATTGAAGATTGAGCTCAATCTTCAATTGTTAATTGAAAAATGACTATTAATCTTCAAATGTGGAGCTCAATCTGCCTTGGAGCTCTTACAGGTATGAAGATCGATTACGGAGAGAGAGAGAGAGAGAGAGAGAGAGAGAGAGAGAGAATGAGCAAGTTAGAGCATCTCCAACGCTTACTCAAAATTTTCACCAAATCTGAGTCAAAAAGCATCCATTTCATCAAATTTGATAACAGATGCTCCAACGGTTCACCATTCATCAAATTTGTCCCGGGACAACCGGGTGGTCGACCGGCCGGTTGACCGGTTTGCCCAAATTTTTTTTTTTTTTTTGAATTTTTTGAACTTTTTTTTTGAACTTTTTGAACTTTTTTCGGGACGACCGGGTGGTCGACCGGTTAGGCAAAAAAAAAATTTTTTTTTTTGAATTTTTTGCTGAACTGTTTGAACCTTTTACTGGTTGACCGGTTGGTCAACCGGCCGGGCAACCGGTTGGTCGACCGGGTCCTCCTCTCCAACGGTCCGCAACAGTGTTTTGGTGAATTCATTACTTCGTCGTCGATCTGATGAAAATTTTGGTGAAATCTCATTTTGGTATTAGGTTTGGTGAAGCGTTGGAGCCATGAATAGTGCCATTTTCATCAAAATTCAAATTTGATATCAGATTTGCTAAATCGTTGGAGATGGTCTTAGGGCTGAAGTGAAATTGAGGTCCCGACTTTTCAATTGTTAAAATGATGAAAATAATTGGTCTCAAATTGTTTTTAATTGATAATGGCGAAAATATTTGGTCCCTAATTGTTAATAATATATTAGCAACTAAATTTATTAGTCTAAAAAAATTATATAAATATATTAGCAACCAAATTTATTAGTCTAAAAAAATTATGTAAATATTAAGTGAGAATATCATTAATCATTTTTACAATCTTGTAAGTAAATTATTATATGTTTAAATTTGTCCCTAAAAAATTATTTTTAGTGACCAAATTTAATTAGTCCTTAAATATTAGTCTCTAACAATATGTTTGATTGGGTGGATTAGAGCATGGGATTGTGATTATTAATCCGTAAGCCCAATTATCCTATGTTTGTTTTAATATTTTGGTTTAGGATTATTAATCCAACAAATTAGTAGGATTATTAGTAATGGGGTAGGGGTGGGATTATTAATCCAATGGATATTAATTGAATTGAATAGTGAATACCACACTAATTTAATAGGATTATTAATACTTCACTATTAATCTTGTGAATCAAACATGAGTTAAAAGACTAATTTCTTGTAGTGTGAACATATGATAAATGCTGTTGTGAATATCTATTTCACCATTGAAATTTATAATTGATTAGGTTTGTGAATGTAAACGGTTATCATTTATGTGAAAGATAGAAAATCAAGCATCTGCCCCTCAATATGATGATTGAATGCTTATCTTATTGTAAAAAAAGTTGGTGAAACTGAAACAAATGTTGAAATGATTTTATTTTATTTTATTTTTCCAAGCAAAAATAAAATTATTTTGAACTCTCCAATGAATATATGAATTAGAGGGCAATTTTGGCATTTTGAGTTTAATTTTTGCTGATCTCATCATTTTGTGTTTGGACAATTAGCCGTCTACTAATGGATGGATCAAAGTGTTACATATTTTCTGGTATTTTAAAGAATAAATGAGGTGTCAGTGTGATTTCAAAACAACATAAGGGGTGTCAATGTAATTTACGCAAATTACAAAGAACCAATATCCATTATGAGAAGAAATTAGGGCAGGGGCCCATACATTGCCAAAATAAAAATAAACAATAAACAATAAAAAGCTTTGAGCTTTACTTATTAAACTGCCAAGGCCTAAGGACAACCTAAAAGACTCTCCATGTTGGCAAATGCAAACAAGATGAAGAGTACGAAACATTGATGATACAAAGTGCTAGACGAAGAGTAGGAAGGTGAGGATACCAATACTATGGCCACCAACACTTGAGGGAGACACCAGCAACATTTTGAATACAAAAGGAACAATAGAGACCGCCTCTATTCGACCGAACAGAAGGCATTTCTTGGTGACCTGATCCATGACAAGGAAATGAGACAAATGAAATTCAAAATAAATAGAATTATCCTTACGAAATTAATGTACATGGAGAATAGACAATAATAAAACTTTAATTATGAGGGTATTAAAGTTGTCCCACTATATATACTTATTTATTTTCAAATTAAGTTCCTATTAATATAATATTAACAACCAAGAATCTTACACAGAGGGGGAAAGAAGAGTAATACTACAAATCCATCCTTATCAATGCAGAAATTATCTAAAAGTAATCTCCACCACATCTCACATGGACCCTACACTATACAAATTAATCTCCATCACACAATTGAACCATTCAGAATTTTTTGAATGGATAAAGGTGGGTTTCTAGACTTTTCCGGGAAAGAAACCCATTAAGCAGAATTCAACAGATTATGTCAGAAGAGGTCTCCTCCTTACCCATCTTTGATTTGTTGTTATCAGGTGCTTACCTAATTATCATTCTTTTGCTCATCTTTTTTAATGATTGAGTCTTGAATTGGGTTTTTCTTGTCTTCCATTTCACTCTTTCTTGTTTTTGTCTCTCTTTTTTTGGGAATTTTCTTCTCTGGGTAGCTTCCCCCTCTAATTTAAGTTATTTTCTTTCCTATATTAGATCTCGAATTTCCCTCTTTAATTCTCTTGTATAATTAGATCTTCATGAGCTTCTGTGATTTTAGGTTTGTTTGCCCAAAAACAAGTATTGAATAAATAGACACTGTGCTTTATCTTATTTGATGGGTTGTAATTCTAAATCTTTTTCAACTTTCAGATTCTATTTTGTTGATTATTTGCAGTGATGTTCAATTTTGCAAACTATGATAAAATCAGTTAGAAAATGATTGTGGGATTAATTAAATGCCCTGGATTGACGATTTTCTTTGAAATTATAGATCTCACCATTTTGAACCAATAAGTTGGAAGTCCACAAACTAGAAAGGTTACAAACACAAACAGAGAGAGAAAAATAGTCGGTACCTAAACAAACCATGTAGATGTAGCATCCGAGTTGGGTGTCATTTTCTGTCTTTTCAAGCTTCGCGGATTCCCATCATCATCATCATCATCATCATCATCATCTTCTTCTTCTTCTTCTTCGTCTTCTTGGTCTTTTTGCAGCATTTGGTGATGTTCGATTGAACCATCAACAAAGGGACTGCCATCACCATGTGCTTCAGCAGATAAACCCAACAAAATGGCCACACTAGCAAGTATTACTTTGGGGTCTTGTTCAGCCGAGCCCAAATCATTGTTTGACTCATTGCGGCTGTGAGTTTTAAACAATCCAACGAAAGCTGCTAGCAGGGCTAGTACTTTCTTCGGATCATGACTGGTCCTCAACTCTGCATCTGGCTTTTTGGGGATAGAAGGAGAAACATCCATAGGTTTAAATGGATTGTCTGGATAGTAGAGCTCCGAGTGCTTTCTCTTTTTACTTGCAACACCATCATTCTCATCTTCTTTGGTAAAATCAAGTCCACTATAGAGACATTCACAAACTACTCTATGGTAGTTTTTAGCAAATAACCCCAATATAGGTTTAATAGTACATCCCAACAGGGGACGACCATACTTCTTTCTTTCAACTTGGATACCATGCGGCCGATCTTCGAAAGTTTTAGCAAGCGCACAAGGAATTCGCAGATTTTTGAGAGATAGAGCACTCAGGGCCTTGAACCCAGATACATTACCCACAGTAGAAATAAACATGTTTGGTTTTTTGTTTTTGTGGATAAGCAAAAAAGGTACTTTATAGTGAGCAAGTGAATTAATGTGTATGGCTAACAAAGAGTGGATCCGGTGATCTCTCTTAATGCCCACATCTCTCTATATTTATAAGTGAGTGTATATGACTGGGTGGGATGGAAAGTTTTGTTTATTTTTTACATACAAAAAATAAATAAATAAAAAATACATTTTTGGCATTTTCTAGGAAAGCTTAGTACATAGTTAAGATTGAAAAGTCACATGCTAAAGTCCTATTTTATTTCAACATTACTTGCATGTCTGATTGACATTGCCGTGGCATTAGCACATGATAAACTCAAGTTCTTGACAAGGCTGCTAATAAATGTCTTGCGAAATGATATGGCCAAGGACTGGCTGCTAATGTAAACTCAAGTCAATCTTTTATTTTTTTTATTGGAGATGAAACCCAAGTCATTTTCTTTCTTTCAACAACCACTGTTTTGTTTTTTTATAGCTCTCTTTTGTTGTCCCCTCTTTTGTAGAGTTGTCGAATCTGTTCAAGCTCAACTTGTAATTTAAACTTGCTTGTCCAAGCCGGACTTAAACATAATAATTTGAACTGGAGTTAAGCTTGAATTGTTTGATTTCTCAACAAATTTGATTTTTTTCCCTCTTAAATTATTGGGGTAAATTACACTAACACCCTCTAAGATTTTTGTTTAATACAAATCCCTCTCATATTTGAAAAATTACACTTACTCCTATATCAGATTAAAATGACATATTTACTCATTAACCTTTATACATATAAAATAATAAAATAATACAGATATTTTATTCAGGTCATTTCAAGAGAAATAACAATCATCTTCTTTGGTTTAACTTACACAAAAAAATTGAGTTTTTTTATTTTTGTCATTTGTTTTTTATTTTTATTGCATTTTTTTTTTAAGATTTTAAGCAATTTTTTAAATTTTTTTTAGATACACCTAATCTAGATATTCTTAAGAAATATAATATTTTGTGATTTTTTTTTAAAATTCACCAAATACAAAAATACAACAATTCAATGCATTATCTTATTTTATTGTATTCAATGAATTTTTTAAAAGTTTTTTTGTATAAATTTTATACTTTTTAAATATATCTTGATTAAATTGATCTAATCTAGATATAATGGTGCAAATAAAAATGAAAAATTATATTCATATATAAAAATTTATATACAAAATTTCATAAAAATGTTGTGATAGTGATATTGTCTTAAATATAAATCATGTTTATGGATGCTTTGTTTTAAAGTGAAAGATCACCATTAAGCTATATCTTTGTGTTTGAAAATTCTATATAAAATTTATATTTGTATATCATTACTCCATAAGAAATATGTCACTACAACAATCTAGATTTGTTATATTGTGTTCAAGTAGAATTTAATGATGGAAAGTTGTAGAATGTAGTTATTGTTAGGTTTTATAATTGGCAATACCGTTTGACAAAGCTCCATTCAGTTATAATTTTATTTGCTTTTATGTTTTGGTAATGATGTGAGTATTTAGATGCAAATCTAACTCAAATTGTACCTATGCAGAAGAGTTTGTGATATTGAAGCTTTCATGTTTGTCATTTCGCTGACTAAATACGGGGATCGAGCTGTTTAACAGCTCGAGTGATCATTTGTGCGCTTAAGCGAAGAAAAGGATCATCCAGTATTTTTACAGAGCGCCTGAACTTCTTGGAAGAAAGTTTTGACCTCGGGCAGTGAAAATTGCGCTCGAGCGGTTAGCTTATATGTTTCACACCGCCTTTAGTTACACTGTTCGAGCAGTGAAATGTGCACTCAAACGGTCTTTGCGATCTAGTTGATTATAAAGTGTATTGTTTGCTCGATTTAGCGTTTGAGCTGTCCAGATTGTCAAAAATGAAGAAAAAACAAAGTATTTTCTATTTGAAGGTAATTTATATGAGTTTCCTTGATGTCTAGAAGGTGATCCATTGATCAACGAATTATAGAATGTCAAATATCAAGAGTTGTTCTTATTCTTTTATTCACAAAGAAAGAAGCACTCTTCAGTGGATTTCAGGGAACCTGAGCCTGAAACTTTTGGTGGATTCCAGAGTGGCTTATCGTCATGGATTCGATATTAGCGTTGTGAATTTAACATTGGATAAGACAATTCTAAGGTGAAGACGATGGTGGAAGAGACACATTGGGGTCGCTTCAATTCGGGCATGGATTTGTTAGGTACTTGAGAGTACATTTGTGTAATTCATTTTTGTCTTGTTAGTGGATTGTTTTGTGACTTTAGCCCATGACTTTTTTTTTTTTTTTTTATCACAATTGAAAAAGCTCCAATTGTGATTTTTTCATGTTAAATCATTGTATCGATTCGTCTTTGATTGTTTGATTGAGATTGTTATTTATTGTTTAAAATTGATACATAATCACAAATCAATATCTTGGGGGTTTCAGATTTTTCAATTATGATGATAAGAATAAGAAATAGTAGGAAAAATGGCAAGACGGTCATTTAGAAAAGTTTAGGACTTGACATTAGCAATTCAGGGGACAATTTGTAATAATATTACAAATCTCAGGGACGGAAACGTAATTTTTAAAATGTGAGGGGAGATCTATATTAAATAAAAATCTCGGGGGTTGTCAGTGTAATTTACCCATTATTTAAAATTAAATCTTATTAATACTTTTTAATAGAATTATTAATAATATTAAAATAAATAATTTAATATTGACAGACAGATAGATAGAAAAGAGATGATAATTGAGGAACTAATACGTCACTGCACTGCATTGGTCTTTACCATTTATGTGTGAGAAAAAAAAATTATAAGTTTTGTGTTATATTAGTTATATATATATATAATATATATAGTAAATATGATCTAGCAATATTGATAATTTTAACATCATTGTACACTTAGTCTCCGTTTGGGAAGTGGGTTGGTTTTTTGACTTTTTGGCTTTTTTGGCTATATGAGTCTGGACTCAAAAACTTGGTTTGGGAAAGACTTTTTGACTTTTTTGACTTTTTGGCTTTTTGGTGAGGTGTCTTCCTACGAATTTACCAAAGTGCCCCTGATAAGATTTGTACCTGTAATAAAAAAGGAATTTGACATCCACGTCAGCTTCGAACAGTCCGAACTTCTTGTTGTTTATTTTTATTTATTTTTATTTTTTTTGTTATTTTCGGTTGGAATTTGGCGTTTTTTGCTAACTTTTTTTTTTTTTTTTTGGGGGTTTTCATTTGGCCTATTTTGTTTTAATTTTTTTATTTTTTTATTTTTATTTGGGGTTTTATTTTATTTTGGTAAAATATTTATTTTGTGTTTGGATTTGGCGTATTTTGTTTAAATTTTATTATTTTATTATTTTTTATTTTGGCATATTTTGGTAAAATATATTTTTTTTTTTATTTTGAGTTTGGATTTGGCGTATTTTGCTTAACTTTTTTTTTAAAAAAATGTATGCTTTTGTTTATTTTCTTTTTTTATACTTTAATTAGTTCTTGTTCTTTAATTTACGTTTTTTGTCTAATTTTAATTTTAATTTTATTTTAATTTTAATTTTATTTTAAGTATTAAAATAATGTAAATAATCTAAATAATTTAATAAGAAAAAATTTAAAATAAATATTCAAAAAATTTAAATCGTAAAAATTTAAATAATTTAAATATTCAAAAAATTATTTTGTGAAGTATCAGTTTTTTTTTTTAATTTACATTTTTGTCATTTTTTTATTTGTACACATTAATTTTTTTTTATGTGTTTTATTTATTTGGGAAGGGCGTGGCAACTGCTAATTTTAAGTTTTTTTGAAGTTTGAGTTTTATATTTATTTTCAGTTTTTTTATTTATTTATTTTATTGTTCTGTGTATTTTAAATAATTTAATTTTAATTTAATTGTAAATAATTATTTTTATTTTTACTTTTATTTTTATTTTTATTTTAAAAACAATTTTAATTTTAATTTTACTTTTAATTTTATTTTAAATATTAAAATAATGTAAATAATCTAAAAAATTTGATAAGTAAAAAATTAAAATAAATATCCAAAAAATTTAAATCGTTAAAAATTAAATATTTAGAAAGTTATTTTCACAAAAAAATTTAAATAATTTAAATATTCAAACAATTTAAATAATTTAAAATGTTAATATTTTAAATTTAAAAACAACTCTACACTCAAATCGTAACCAAACACATAAAATAAAACTCACGTAATAAATTATTTTTAAAATTCATAACCAAACACATAACTTGAAACTCCATACTACTTTCACAACTCTACACTCAAATCATAACCAAATACATAACAAAAAATTTAAAATATTTAAAATTATTTTTATAAAATAGAGTTTGAATTTATTTTTATAAAATATTTTAACAAAAAACAAATAAATGTTTTTAATTTTTTTTTATCAACTTTCTTTGTTTTTCTGGAAAAATGTGTTTTTTGGATTTTTTTTTTATTTATTATTTTTTTTTTTTTTGCCGCATGCCCCTCTTTGATGAGGGGTAGTTTTGTACATTAAGCTTAGCGTTGGAACTTGCCCAGCAATATTCGTACTTTTGTCTTTTAGTGGCTATATGAGCCTCTTTTGTCATTTAGTGGCTCTTTGAGCCTTTGAACCCTTCCCAAACAGCAGATAACTTACAATCACCTTCCTTGAAATTTCAAAAAAATATAATTAGCGCCACATTTGTTACATAATTACACTGATAATTTTTTTTAGTATAATTAAAGTAATTGAAACCAATACTAATGGTAGGTAAATATTGAAATAAATAAAAATAAATATACATTTTATTAGAAAATAAATTCTAACATCATTTTGTTCATTTATATAATTAACAAATTATTCATGATGAAATACTTAAATGTTATATGAATTACAATCTTGATAGAAGTCAATGTAATTATATCAAAACTGTGATACTAATTATATTTTTTTCAAATCTTGGGAGAGGTGAGTGTAATTTACCCTAATAATTTATATGCATATTAAATATTTTTTATTTTATTAAACATAATTCGGGTTGAATACTATTATTTAGGCCCATAAGTTAGACTCACTTTCTAGACCTACCACAATAAATTAAGGTTTTAAAGACCAAAATAGTGACAAAATTATTTTTTATGAACCAAATATTTTTGTTATGAAAAGTGTCGTTATTATATTTTTAGCAAATAAAATTGGACATTAGTGATGAATTATTATCCTTTTGGGATCAAATTTTTTGTCTAAAAAAATAAACCATTTTGTGACCAAATTATTTTATTCCTAAAAGTTTATTTATTAGTGACATTTTTAAAATTTTGTCTCTACAAGCCTTGTTTTTTATTTTTCGAAGTGGCCTTTTAACGATTATCCTCACGACGATAGAAATTAATCTTTAAATGTCACTAATAAAACTCTTAGAGACTAAAAAATTTGGTCTTTAAAACTCTTATATGTTGTAGTGACCTAATAATAAATCAAAAAGATGATTGTTTAATAATTAAATATTCTCTAATTATCAATTAATCATTTTCTTGACCCATCACTTAATTAAAAAGTAAACTTATCTATCATTTTTCATTCTGATTTTGAATTACTCGTGTTGTTTTGTTTCTCAAGCTTGATCCGAATTTAATTCCTATTTCGAAATTTGTGTTCGGTTTCTCAAACTTGATCCAAATTTAATTGTATTTCTAAAATTGTGTTCAATCTTACACCTAATTAAAAAGACAAATAATATATGTACCCAATTCTTGGGTGTCGCCTAACACCTATGTAAGTGTGTAAAAGAATAGTCGTGTTGCATTGTCACAAAAATCTCTTAGGTTTCGTTTAATTAGAAAAAAATAAATTATCAAAAATGAAAATAGTAGAAAGTAGAGTGAAAGAAAAGACAAGAAAAAGAAAATATTTTTTCTCCTATGAATTTGATTAAGATGAAAATTTTATAGAAAGAAATAGGAATTCTAATTATAAGTAACTATTTTTATAACAAATTTAAACCTTTTTGTATTTTCTTATATTTTTTTTTTGCAAGAAACTAGAAGCTTAGATACCATTCTATTATGAGTTGTATGAAATTAATTTCTTGTAACTTTCACCACTTTCATGCTAAACAAATTTAGAGTTTTTTTTTTTTTTTTTTTCTATCATTTTCATCCTAATCAAACTGAGCCTTATAAAAACATTTTTTCACAAATTCTTACCGGTAAGAGTCTATACAAGAGTACTTTTGTAAGAGATTTCTATAAGAATAAATAATTTTTTATAAAAAAAAAAAAAATAATAGTAAACCTTTATGTCTAAGAATAGATAAACCTGTCATTGTTGAATTAAAAATATATTACACAAATTCTAAACAAAAATTAGATAAAAACAGCATTGTTGAGCCTGCCATATGTGTGCACTGTAAGCGAAGTGCAAATCAGTTTAGCCTATTTTGAGAATTTGTTTCTTCAATTGTTTTTAAGAAAATTATAAATTAATTTGATAAAAAAATGAATAGTAGAAAATTCAATAACTGTCGTATTAAAAATAATTTTTTTAAATTTAAAAATATATTTTTGTTGTTTAATTTTTATCAAACAAATTTTTATTTTTTCAAAAATAAAAAAGAAAAGAAAAAGAGGTAAACTTCATGTTATCCCCTATGATTTAGGTTATGCACCGTTTATCTCCCTGAAGTTTGGAAATGACCACATAACAACAAACAACATTTGCATTAATTGGGGAAGTTCTATGGTGGGTGTGTGTACCATATGGGATAAGATCCCCTCCACATCTCGTCTCTCCATATTTTTTTCGTACTTTTTTTTATGGGTTTTAATTTGGACGGTCACTAACGATATGAACCATATATCTCGTATGCCTTGCAAAGATGGTTATCTATACCAAAAATTAGTTTCATTGAACAAGCATAAATATGGGAACAAAATACATTCTGTTTTATAAAATAGATGGCTTAAATTTAATTATATTTACCATTCATTTTATAAAATAAAATGTGACTTATTTTTATATTTACAATTTTCTAATGAAGTTAATTTTTTATATGGATGACCTTTATTGCAAGACTTACGAGATAAACAATTCGAATAATTCATACGAGTCCAGATTGGAACCTACAAGAAAAATATGGAGAGATATGAAGAGATGAGATATTGTTGGCTTATTTTTTCTATGAAGGAAAATATCATAAATGCGAGTGTGCTAGCAAAGATTGAAAAATCCTTACAAATTAAATTCAAACGAATTATCAAGCAATTGCGTTGACGGTTCTTTTGTCTCAACAAAGAAGACTTCAAAATTGCCAAGTGTAGAGAAAAAAAAAATTAAAAGAAGAATGAGGGAGACAGAGAAAGACGATTGAGTGAACAATCAAAGTAATAATTATTTACCTCTATTCCTATTCTTCGAAAATGAAGTGCATAAAATGCTTTGTATAGAAAATGCTGAAAATAAATGCTTCGAAACATAAATCTATATTAAACTACTCCTAAGATAAGAAAAATGACAAGAAATAATGAAATCAATTGTCTTTGATTTGAGTTTTAGATCCTTTACAATGTAGCCAAAAATGGCTATTTATAGGCAAATATTTGTAGGAAATAACTACCCAATAACCACCTAAAACTAGTCACTCTTCCATCTTCATTCCCACAATGCCACATATCCGTCCATGTCTTCATAACTTTCTTTAACTTCTCATTGATCATGCTCCATGTTCTCCACTTAATTCTCCATCATCTTTTCACATTTTATAACTTCTCATAACCTTCAAATAAGTAGGAGGATGACACATGTCCTGCAATTATATAAATAATAAATAATAATAAAAATTACAAATTTATGGTACCAACAGATATGAAGATGAGCTTATCTCACACCGTATGCACCTTAATTACATAATTGTTTTGTGAAATTACTTTATGAAAATTTACGTTGTTTTGTAATAAAATTGCATAGAGTGAGATTATTGACTGATGATTTAAAAAGTAATAATTTATTAATGATCAACAGTGCATAATACAACAAAAAAAAAAAAAAAAAATGGGCGTTCTATACAAAGGATGTCGGATTGGGTTCAGTTACCCTTCCAGGCTTCCACCGAATATGGATTGATCTTGATTTTCATTCAAGTAGCCACTGTATTTTTGTACATTGCCTCAATCTAACGCAACTTCTAATGAGGTAAATATTATTTTTAATTAAAATGGACTGATTAAAGTCTATATTTTTAAAATATCATTAAACTGTATTTTTGTGTATTTATGATATGTTTTTAAAATAAATAATAAAAAACATTATTAGAAGGAGTATTTTGAAAATTTTATGTTATATAATAATATATTGTAACTTTAACACTTATATTTTTATTAATTTATAACTTTTAATATATCTACGAAGTAATTATGATATTACAATTTCAACTCGTTTGACACGATAGTTAAACTATCAACCCTTAATCTGGTCATTTTAATTTGCTTAACAATCTAATTTTTAAAACATTTCCACCCAAGCCAACGATTTTTGCATTAAGTGGCTGTTTTTGTTTTTATTCATTCCTACAAAAAGAAAAAAGAAAAGAAACATTTTGCATTAATGAAATAATATATATATATATATATATATACTAGCTTATCACCCGTGGTATGCACGGGATAATTATAAATATTTATATTTGTTATTAATTTTTTTTAATATATAAATTATGTTTTTAAAGATTTTTTATAGAAATAATTTAACAATCTTATCACTAACCATAGTGTATATAAGAAACTAAAAAAGTTAATGCAGTAACTATGCATGGGATCTATCTATAATTATTTGTATGGGGGGATTTTAAATACTGATTACAGATTTTGATCAAATCAATAAATGCAGACATGTGGAAAGACATGTAAATTGAAAAAAATTAATAAATGTTTATCAGGGGATTTTGATCAAATCAATAAATGTTGAGTTTTTTTTTTATAAATAAATTTCTTTTTTAAAAGGCTACTGCAGTAACTATGCACGGGCTGTATCTATAATTATTTGTATGAGGGATTTTAAATACTGATCAGGGATTTTGATCAAATCAATAAATGCAGATATGTGGAAAGACATGTAGATTGAAAAAAGTTAATAAATGCTGATCAGAGGATTTTGACCAAATCAATAAATGTTGATTTTTTTTTAAAATAAAAAATTTAGAAAATTAAGGTTGGGAGATTGGAGCTCCTATAAGGCTTGGGATTTAGAAACCTCATTTTCCTTAATATATACTAGCCTATCACCCGTGTTATGCACGGGATAATTATAAATATTTATATTTGTTATTAATTTTTTTTAATATATAAATTATGTTTTTAAAGATTTTTTATAAAAATAATTTAATAATCTTATCATTAACCATAGTGTATATGAGAAATTAAAAAGGCTACTGCAGTAACTATACACGAGCTGTATCTATAATTATTTGTATGAAAGGATTTTAAATACTGATCAGAGATTTTGATCAAATCAATAAATGTAGACATGTGAAAAGATATGTAGATTGAAAAAAGTTATTAAATATTGATCAGGAGATTTTGACCAAATCAATAAATGCTGAGTTTTTTTTTTTATTAAATAAAAAAATTTAGAAAATTAAGGTTGGGAGATTGGAGATCCTATAAAACTTGGTATTTAGAAACCCCCTTTTTATGCACGGGATAATTATAGATATTTATATTTGTTTTAGATTTTTTTAATATATAAATTATGTTTTTTTAAGATTTTTTATAAAAATAATTTAACAATCTTATCACTAAACCATATTATATGAGAGAAGTTGAAAAAGGTAATATAGTAACTATACACAGATTGTATCTATAATTATTTGTACGAAGGGATTTTAATGCTGATCGGGAGATTTTGACTAAATCAATAAATGCAGGTATATGGAAAGACATGTGAATTGAAAAAAATTAATAAATGCTGATTAGAAAATTTTGACCAAATTAATAAATGCTGAATTTTTTTTTTTAATAAAAAATTTAGAAATTTCAAATTGGAATATTAAAACTCTCACACAGGCCTTGAGGTTAAGAACCCCATTTTGCCTAATATATATATAGATATAGATAATATAATATAGATAGATAGATGTGTTGAAATTTTCAAGAAATTTTGTTTATGCTGGTCTTTAATGCATTAAAGTTTAATTATGACGGAGGTTTTGACCAAATCTCCCAAAAGGCATGGGGATTGGGAGAAATTAACAAATTGTGAGTTTTTTTATTTTTTATAAATCAGAAAATTAGAAAATTAGGATTAAGATGTTGGAGCTCCTACAAGGCTTGTAGGTTAAAAATCTCATTTTCCTTAGATAATTGTGTTTACAATTATCTATATATGTGAATTATGATTTTTAAATGTGTTTTTTTTTTTTTTTGAATGTCATATGTTAGACTTTTCAAGGAATTAAATGTTTTTTTAATTATATTATATTAAAATTTAATATTTTGATAATAGTCATATGTGTTGAACTTTTCAAGAAATTTTTTTTATGCTTGTTCTTAATGCATTAAAGTGCTATTATGAGGGTAAGACTTGAGGGTTGGAAGAAGTTAATAAATGCTAAGATTTTATTTTTTTTAAATCAAAAAATCAGGAAATTTAGATTGGGAGATTGGAGCTCTCACAAGACTTGGGATTAGAAATCTTTTTTTGCTTAATATATAGTATAGACTAGCATATCACCCGTGCTATGCATGAATTGTGTTTACAATTATCTATATATGTGAATTGTGATTTTTAAAAGTTTTTTTTTTTTTTTAAATGTCTTCTTTTTTTTTTTCCTTTTTTTATATTATATTAAAGTTTAATATTTTGATAATAATCATATGTATTGGACTTTTCAATGAATTAAATGTATTTTTTTTATTATATTATATTAAAGTTTAATATTTTGATAACAATCATATGTGTTGGGACTTTTCAAGGAATTCGTATGTGTTGGATTTTAAAGAATTTTTTTTATGCTTGTTCTTAATGCATTAAAGTGTTATTATGATCTTAATGCATTAAAGTGTTATTATGAAGGTAAGACTTGAGAGTTCGGAAAAGTTAATAAATGCTAAGATTTTTTTTTTTTTTTTAAAATAAAAAGATTGGAGCTCCCACAAGGCTTAGTGTTAAAAACACCATTTTGTTTAATATATAGTATTAGCCTATCACCCGTACTATGCACGGGATAATTATAGATATTTATATTTATTTTAATTTTTTTTAATATATAAATTATGTTTTTAAAGATTTTTTATAAAAATAATTTAACAATCTTATCACTAACCATAGTGTACAGGAGAAATTAAAAAGGCTACTGCAGTAACTATCCATGGGCTGTATTTATAATTATTTGTATGAGGAGATTTTAAATGCTAATCAGAGATTTTGACCAAATCAATAAATGCAAGCATGTGGATTGGAAAAAGTTAATAAATGCTGATCAGGGGATTTTGACCAAATCAATAAATGTTGAGGTTTTTTTTTTAAATCAAAAATTTAGAAAATTCAAATTGAAAGATTTGAGCTCCCACAACGCTTGGGGTTTAGAAATCCCATTTTTCTTAATATATTTACAATTATTATCTATATATGTGAATTGCCATTTTTAAATGTCTTTTTTTTTTTTCCTTTTTTTTAAATGTCTTCTTTTTTTTCATTTTTTATATTATATTAAAGTTTAATATTTTGATAATAATCATATGTGTTGGACTTTTCAAGAAATTAAATGTCTTTTTTTTTATTATATTATATTAAAGTTTAATATTTTGATAATAATCATATGTGTTGGACTTTTCAAGAATTTTTTTTTTTATGCTTGTTCTTAATGCATTAAAGTGTTATTATGAGGGATAATAATCATATCTGTTGGGACTTTTCAAGGAATTCATATGTGTTGGATTTCAAAAGATTTTTTTATGCTTGTTCTTAATGCATTAAAGTGTTATTATGAGGGTAAGACTTGGGAGTTGGGAGAAGTTAATAAATGCTAAGGTTTTTTTTTTTTTTTAAATCAAAAAATCAAGAAATTTAGATTGGAAGATTGGAGCTCCCACAAGGCTTGGGGTTAAAAACCCCCTTTTGCTTAATATATACTATAGATATAATATATATATATATATATATAGATTATAAAGATGAGAGAAATAAAATACTATCTTATTATATTAGAGGAGATCTTATTAAAAAAAAAAACAAGTAGACATGAATGCCTTCCTATTTTATTGTGTTTACAATTATCTATATATGTAAATTGTGATTTTTAAATGTTTTTATTTTTATTTTTAAATGTCTTCTTTTTTTCCTTTTTTTATATTGTATTAAAGTTTAATATTTTGATAATAATCATATGTGTTGGACTTTTCAAGAAATTTTTTTTTTTATGTTTGTTCTTAATGCATTAAAGTGTTATTATGAGGGATAATAATCATATGTGTTCGGACTTTTCAAGGAATTCATATGTGTTGGATTTCAAAGAATTTTTTTTATACTTATTCTTAATGCATTAAAGTGTTATTATGAGGGTAAGACTTGGGAGTTGGGAGATATTAATAAATGCAAAGATTTTTTTTCTAAATCAAAAAATTAAGAAATTTAGATTGGGAAATTGGAGCTCCCACAAGACTTGGGGTTAAAAATTTCCTTTTACTTAATATATAGTATAGATATATTTTATAATCAGGTGTCAAGGCTAGCTTTTAAACAATGTTCAGTTTGGAACAAACCATTCATGTTTTATTTTCGTCAACCCAAGTCATAAGGCTACTAATGTCTTTCAAAATGGAAAAATTCTAATATACACTCTTTTAAAAAAGATATATCATATGTATTCTTAATTATATTTTTTCCTTATTTTATTATGACTAATTTTCTTCTTTAGTTATGATTCATGAGTTCTTTAATTATATCTTATATTGTGTTAAGTTATGAACTTTTTTTTATAGTTCTAACTCAAAATATTAAAATTATATAATTTTTTTAATTATAAAATACATATGATATATACCTTTAAAAATGTATATCATAATATTTACAACCAAAATGACAATCATAAGGGCTGCTAATGTAAACTTGTCATTTTCTTCTTTAGTCTTTTTGTTTTTTTGTTTTTCCCTTTCAACAGTCACATGCAATTAGGTAATGGTAAAGAAATGAAATTTTACTAAATAAATGATTAAATATCTCACATAAATATGAGATTTATAATTTTATAAATCATACATTAATATGAGACATTTAATTATTTATTTAATAAAAAAATTAGAACTTACATTGCATTTTCCCATGCAATTTTGTCAAAGCTCTGACTTCATTACCTCGAAAAACCAAAGTTGTCTTCCAAAATGATATCAGCTAGGGCTGCTAGCAAAGATTTGTTTTATGTTTGGCTGTTTTTTTACGTTGATCATTGAAGTTTTTTTTAATTTTTTTTTTCACTTTAGCTAGTTATATTTTAAGTATTTCTTAATTTATTTTAAAATTAATTTTTAATTAAAATTAAACAGAAAATAACGCGTTAATTGTTACATAACATAAAAATTAAAAGAAATATCATTTTGTCTCTCAAACTTTTAAGTGTTTTTTAATTGGACTCAAACTTCAATTAATATTAATTTTACACCCAAACTTTTAAAATTTTAATCAATTTGGCTCTTATTGTCATATTTCGTCTACAATTGGACGGATGTGCTAACGTGATACCAAAATTCATTTGGAATTTCATTTTACTCCCAAAATTATACATTAAAAATTAATTTACCTCCCAAATATATATATAAAAAAATTTATCTCAATAATGAAAAAATTAAATTTTAAATAATATATACTTTGTTAAAAATAATAAAAAATATAAAAATATCATTTAAAATTATCTTGAAACTACGAAGTATGGATAATTCGACAAACATGTCGTACCCATACCGAGTACTTACGTATGGTATTTTTACATACGTATGGTATTTCTACATACGTATCGGGTACACAAAACACGTACTTAAATTTTTTCTTCTTAATTTTTGGCGCACCCAGATATATCCGGTACATACCCAAGTGTCGTACCTCAGTCAAAACAATATTATCTTTTATTACAAAGATAAAATTCTTTTTACTAAACTTCTTTTTCATTTTTAGTTTTGTGCTTAGTATGGTTTTAAAATTAAGTTATGATTTGTAAGTTATTTAATATAATAATATTTAATTTTAGTTTATCTTATTCCAGTACTTTTGGCATTAAATGTCAATTCTATGTTAGATTTAACGAATTAAACTATTTAATCAATTTTTTATTTTATTTTAAATTAAAAATAAATATTTTTTACAAATGTATTAAGCCGTATCCGTACCCCATTTTTTTGAAATTTTACCGTGTCGACGTATCCGTATCATACCAATACCAGTACTTATACTCGTGTGCTTCATTGGTGTCAAATTATTTTGAATCAATCCAAAATTATTGACCCGAAAATTTCTTGATTACTCTATGTGTGCGCGAGCAATTGTAACTAGTTTATTATCCAAATTAATTTTAATAGAATTAATCAACTAATAGTTATTTCAAAATTACGTGGAAATTTTTTTCAAAATTCAGTTAGTACCCAATACGGGTACGATATATTTGTCGACATACCCATGCTTCATAATCTCAATATAATTCTAAATGAGGACTTTTATATTTTTTATTATTTTTTTGCAAACTATGGATTATTTAAAATTTAATATTTTCATTATTGAGATAAAAAATTATTTATTAAATATTAAAATTAAATTTTTTTTTATATTTGGGGGTAAATTGATTTTTATGATATAGTTTGTGGGTAAAATGAAATTTCATATGAATTTTGATGTCACGTCAATACGTTCTATTTAATTGTAGACGGAATATGACTTCAGAGGCTAAATTGATCAAAATTTAAAAAATTTAGGTGTAAAATTGATATTAATCGAAGTTTAGGAGTCAAATTAAAAAAACGCGTGAAAGTTTGGAAGAAAAATAAAATATTTTCTGTAAAAATTATATTATTATACTAAATTTTGGATTTGTATCAGATGTATAAATTTTATATAATAAAATATTTTTATGCTGTGTAATTGTTAATATATAATTTTTTGTCTAATTTTAGACATACATTAATTTTTAAAGTAAATTATTAAAAATAAAAAGTTAAAACATAAAGAATCAAAGTGATAATAAAAAAATAAAAAAATAGAAAATGCCCTTTAAAAGTTAAAAAAAAAAAAAAAAAAAAAAAAAAAAAAAAAAAAAAAACCAGATATGAATGGACAAAGTGAAAAGTAAACCCTTTATAAATTGAAAAATGATTGGGAGCACTAAAAAGATATCACTAAAGGGAGCACTAATGATGTGGCAGTGGGCCCTGCCCACTTTTTATGCCTTGTTTTTATTTTTTTATTATTTTTTTTGTCATTCCCAATGTATTAATGCTATTAGTGATGCATTTTTTAGTGGTCTAAATCATTATTGTTATAAATTATCCTTCTTTCAACAATCACAATCTTGTCATTATACACTGACTTTCCAAATCCCTAGGTACCTACCTTAGTAACGTACCTACCTTAGTAAACCTAAGTAATTGACTAATGACCAAGTGAGATGGATGCATGTTCCCGTTTTTATAACAGGTAAACCTATGCTCCTGTTGCTATAGCTCACATCTGTTCCCACTTTGCCAGCCAAAATGTTTGTTAGATAGCAAATGAGGGCAATAAAAAAAATATTTGTTGAAAGAAATAAAATGAAATGGATTTCACATTAGTTCATAAAAGTCAATATGCTTAATAAAAATCAATTTTGGTTGTTGAAGGAATGCGTCGTTCCACGTTATCATTAGATAAAAATATTTAATAAAAATTAACTTGAAAATAATAAATCTTTTTATTTTAATTAATAAAATCAAATTAAAACACACTAATATTCTACTAGATTTATTAGAATGAGTTAGAATGAAATAGAATGATCATTATCTTGAAATGATGAATGATCATTCCATTTGTAATGCATGTTGTCATTATTTTTTTAAATATAGAAATGAATATTTTGATAGAATGATTATTCTATTCCATTTAATTTTAATGAACCAAACAATATATAAATATATTTACTCTAAGAGCACTAAATATAATTTTTGAGAATTCTGTAATACACATCTCTTATTATATGCATCCTTAGTTATGTCTTTTTCTTCTCTAGTTATGACATTATTTTGATATATTTAGTTATGCCTCATGTAGCATTTGCTTATGACTTTTTTTTTTTAATTTTATTTTAATTATGACTCAAAAAATATAAAGCTATATAATTTTTTTTTTTTAATTATAAGGTACATATACCTTTAAAAAGTGTGTAGCATAATCATTTTCAATAATTTTTTCTAAAACCAAGTCAAGTTGGTGGTTGTGAAAGTTATTCAATATTAATTCCAACATTGTCACAGATGAATATTCCCTCTAATTGGAGGCATCTAGTACAATAACAAGTCAGTAATTTTTTTTATAAATATTTGCAGATTATTAGTAGAAAAATTTATAAATAATTATTAATATTAATAAACTTTACTATTGATTTGATTTTAAAAATATATACATATATTGAGATGTAATTTCCTCTTAAAAGAATTGTCAATGTTAATGTATATATCGTATATATTATTAAATATATTAGGTATTGATTTCCTAAATATATTTGAGAATAGCCATAGTTAGATTTCTTGTAGAATACTTTTTCTTATAGTTAGGTTTCTAGTAGGATACTCTTTCTCAGCCTATATACACAAACCTTCTATTGTATTCAATACAATTCATTCAATGTAGATTCAATAATACAGTTCATATACTTCTCTCTCTCTCTCTCTCTCTCTCTCTCTCTCTCTCTACTATTCTTATATGATATCAGAGTTAGGTTATGTACATAGTAATTTTGCCTTACTGGCGGGCAGTAGCCTTGCCTTGGCCACCCGTTGGACCTCAACCTATTCTGTTGTTATATTTTCCTATCAGTATCGTTTTATGGTAATTCCTTCATTTGTCCACTAATTTATTCTTATCCCAAATATCTCTATCATTTTTTTTTTTAAAACTCGCAATCCACTTTTTTGTGTGTTTCTGCTCCACTTTTGTCTTTCCCTCTGTTCAACCTCAAAATAAGTTTTTATCTTTAAACATATTTGAGTTTAAGGGAAGTATTAGAGTATGGTGATATACCATGTAAACCACCTAAGCCCCAAACCGCCTCCTTTGGCACACAACCTATGTAATAACCCCGACCTATAATTAGCTACTACTCAGTAATTAAGGATGCTAATTAAGTGAATGGAATAGATTATGAGTTTATTATGCAAATCTTCACGATTTGGCTTTCTATTTGTTATTCATGGAATTATCTGTTATGGTTTCTACGTAGAATCTGAAGTTGTTAGCCTAAATACTTTTAGAAACCGAATTTGAGTTCATGGATTGACTGACTAGAATACTTGGAACTAATTTAGATGAATTGAATGGTGGGCTAACCTTGACTAATTAAGGTTACTTATGTCTAACTCAGAAAATGCATGATTTATCTCTAATCTACTCATATTCATGATCCTAGATGTGATTAAGTGGGTAGTGTGTGGAGGCATTTGTGAAGCGAAGTGTAGAGGATTGAAACCCTTAAGTGAGTGTGTGCAGAGGATCTGTGTGGGTGTATTGAGAAGTTTGAGTTGGGCTTTTGGTAATATGGAATGTAGGGAATTGCAACTCTTGAGGATGTGTTGGGTTGATGCATGTATATGCACGTGTAGTGTATTCAAAGTGTGAGAGTGTGTGTTGTGGTTGTTTAGCTGAGAGTGAGAGTGTTTGTAGCATTCTTTTCTGCATTTCCTTCTGAGAGAATTCAGCTAGAGAGAGAGGATTTGGCTTTAGAGTGAGAGAGCTCAAAAGTTTGAAGAAAAGAAGAGGAATAGGAAGATTTACCTCTCATGTTTTGGGAACAAGCTCTAGGTAAGGATCCTATGTCTGAATTTTGTAACTAATCCTCCATGCATCACGATTTCATGAGTCTTGAGCTACTTTCTTGAGAATGCAAGAAAATGGGTCTTTGAGCACATAAATAGCTTTCATGTGTATCCATGGTAGAATCATCTTTGATTTGATCATTTTGGGTTTGAGTTTTAAAAGTCCTTGCATGTATGTGAACTTTAAACATGTCCATGGTTTCAGAATTCATGGGGTTGTTGGTCACCATTTGCATGTTTTAAAGGAAGCAAGAAAACGATTTGAAAATCTTTCATGCATGAGCTTTTGAGTTCAAATTTACTAAATCCATGAGTTTTGAGCTAAACATTTGAAAGTGATCATGTATTTGTGTTTTAGAAAGCTTTCCAAGTGTTTGATCAAGCTATGTACGAATTTTCCATTGAACTAGCATTCCGAAGCTCAAACTCTGTTTTTGGAAAACCCAAGATTTTACAGTCTGCTAGAGCGAGGAAACCTGCACGCGAGCAAAGAATGCGAGCTCTCAGTATTTTTTTTTTTTTCAGACATAAGCTATTTGCTCGAGCGACCACTTTGATGCTCGAGTGACCCCTTTGCATGTTGTTGCTCCGCTCGAGCATGGGAGTTGTAGCTCGAGCGTGGATTGTGACCAACCAGTACTTTTTTCCAAGTTTACAGGTCGCTCGAGCGAAGGAAGTCACGATCGAGCGAGGAAGTCTACGCTCGAGCGGGGACCTTATTTTCAAAAAATTTGCCTAAGTGTTCCAAGGCATGTTTTGGCATCCTCATTGCATCTTAGGCATTCCTAAGACCTAATTAAGCTTTGTTAATGAGGTTATGGATTAGAAATACACTAAGAAAAGAATGTACTAAGTGAAGAGATTACCAAAGTGTGTTTGAAACAATCTGTTAAGCAAGAAACCTATGTAATAAGAAAGTTAAGCTGTGTTGGCCATGTGGATGTGTAATAATGAGATATGTTGGTGTTATGTGCTTTTGTGTCTGTAGGCCAATGTCTCGAGGATTGATTGACCATTGGCAAGAACCACTGTGAGTAATGTTATTGTAAGGATACGTTCATATGAATTACGTTCCAAATGAAATATGATAAGTTCTGATTTCTGAAATGATATCTGTTTTCGTGAACGAATATTCCATGTTTGAAATCTATTATGGCATCCCTAGATAGTCCCAAGTCATGGGGACGACAGGAAAATGCGGGTCCATGACATACAAGTAATTACGAGATCTCGTTAGCCACTTCATTGTGGTGGTATGTGTTTAATCGGTATCCGGAGCCGATTACTCTAGTCGGAAGACGTTCTGTGATGTGTTCTATGGGATGTACCATTATTATGTTCTGATATGAGAATGATTATGCTCTGGTCTGTTTTCTGCTTATGATATATTCGGATTTCGTTCACTAACCCCTTTACCTTAGTGTTATTCATTGGATTTTAGCTCACTGTGTGTATATATATAGGTGGGCATTCTGGAGTTCAAGCCTGAAGGATTTTGTTCGGATCTGTGTTCTATTGTCAGCCAACCATTGTGCCTCACGTAGAGGTTCCCGAAGCGTCCTGTGTTTAAGTCCTGTGGTTTCTGTTTACATAAGACTTGATTTGATGTTGTTGGCTATACTTAAATTACTGTAATGTGTGTGGGTATAATGTATGGTTGACTACCGGTTGTATATAAAGTTTTAAATATTCTGTTTCATATTGTAGATGTCCCCGAACGCCCCGGGGAGGAAATGAGCCCCCCCCGGTTCCGTTCGTCTTTGGGCTCACTACAGTTCAGGACTCTAATTGTCACGGTTCTTAATCTGAACCAAAGAGTCCAAATCCGGCAAATCATTTTGAGAAAACAGATTTTTGAAAGAAGTGCCAAACATGGACTGCTTTGCCAGATACAGAGTCGCCACCTAAATATTTTATTTTGGGAAATTTAGAAAACCCTAACTTGTTTGCCTAAGACCACGTGTCCGTCATCACCAAAGTTGCCTCGGCTCGGGAACTTGGGTACGATTGGGGAAGGTCACTTTGTGAGCACCCCCGCTCGCCCGATCAAAGATCGGCCTCTACTAACCATGATATCTAGTTTTGAAAACATTATGCGTTCTTATTCCGGTTATTAGCCTAGATTTACTATGTGATGCGCACAGCATACAAGTATAGACTGGATCGCCTGAATTGGAACAAAACATTTCATGTTTGTTTTTGAAAGATGGTTTGCTACCCGCATGTAGGCTTAAAATGCAGATTTTGCCATCATCGGGTGGGCTTAGAAAAGATGGTTTTGCCACTATCTTGTGGGCTTAAAACTCACAGTTGATGATTTATTCCAATCCAAACAACCCAATCTTCACCCACAGGCATTCAGACAGGTATATCACATAAGCAGTTAGCCTCATGGTAAGCATGCTATCATGGCAGTCACTCACACATGCAAGGATGCTAAAGCGTAAAACTTACCGAGTACTCCAAGCCAAAACAGAAGCTAATTAGAAATCAATGCATGACCCTAATTATATAGAAATGCCTAATGCAACACATGCAAAAATGCAACACATGCAAAAATGAAACTATAGTAGGCTCGGCTATTCTAAACATGGCATATGAAATGCAACAGATAACATGTATTCAACTTGGAATTGAAATACAATGCAATGAATTATGATGCGCCGAGCCCGGTGCATGCAAAACAAATGAATAGATGCAAACATGCTATCATACTGTATGCTAATTGAAACATGCCCTAATCTAACCATCATAAGCTGGTAAATAAAAGAGAGAAAGACGTGGGGTTGGAAGACATACATCACACACACGCACACTTATTACAATTTTGCCCTCACACAGAGGGTCCAAATGCTATGAGATGACATACACGATGCACGATGTAACATGGCATACACGATGTTCTAACATAAAACCTAGCATACACAATGCTATGAAATGAAATGGCATACGTAATGCATGATGGACTTACACCAACATGAGTGGACCTCAACCACACTCACATCAGTGGCCATAAGATGAAAATGAGACACTCGAGATGCGTACACACATGCACGCAAACCGAGGACCGAACCTAAGGCACGAATGCCACTCTACCAAAGCATGGTAAGGTGTGGAACATGATATGAAAACAAGAAAATTTCAGCACTAAAACATGATGCTAAACAGCCCCGAAGCATGGCAATATGGCACCCGATGCATGAGATGAGACCCGAAACTCAAAACTAGGCACATGGAATGACTTATAACTATACAAAGCATGCATTATTTGAACATGAAGCATGAAGACAGAGTCAAGGCAGTCCCAAAACATGAACTTTTCCAGTTTAGAGTGTGGCCAAAAAGTGCTAGCAAGATGGCTTAAATTAGCATGCAATTTTGACTGGCAAACATGATTTACATGGAAAGTATATGAAGCAAGTGAGAACTCATCAAACCAGAAAAAATCAGTGAATAAAATATGTCAAAATATGCCCAAATAACCTCTGAAAAGCAGCCAACACATGCACGAATGATAAGCTCCTTTAGAGGGCTATACAAGGTGTTCTTAAGCACATACAAGATAGACATGTGGCAGCCCCAAATCAACTTTTAAAATCAAATATGATTGTCTTAAAAATTACCAAATTGACCCTGAAATGTGACTAAGAAGCATGCAAGATAGGGTCGCTTTGGAAGGCCGAAATGGCCACCAAACAAGTCAAGGTGAGAGGGGATCACCCCCCTCTGATTTGGAGGCTCAAAATAGCATCAAAGCCACTGGAAATCCATTGGATTCTAGTGGCTAGAAGGCCAAACAAAGCATGCCAATGGAGCTTAGGTGTAAGGCTCAAAACAAGAGACAATCTAGCATTCAAGGAAGCATGTGACCTCAAATAAGAAAATGCCCTTAATAAAATATGAATATGATGTCAAAACAAGCCTTTTATCATTTTACAACAAGTCTCAAAAATGAATACAAATAGGGATAATCTATCATACAAAAATGGCCCTAAAAGAGAGAATAGGGACAAGGGATAGCAGCTGACCCCAAATGGCAAGGAACCCTTCAAAAATATTTAAGAGGGGCTCAAAACAAGGCACTTTACAGTTTACATCAAGCCACGAAAATCAACACAAGTGAGGCTAAACTATCATGCAAAAAAAGGCCTAAAAGAGGGACAAAGAGACAAGTGGTAGCTGCTGGCCTCAAACAGAGGAGGGCCCTTCAACAATGTTGAATAGGGGCTCAAAACAAGATATTTTACAGTTTATGACTAAGTCCAAAATAGCTCACAAATAGGCCTAAAATACTATGCAAAAAGAAGCCTAAAAGAGAGTTAAAGAGGCAAGTGATAGTAGGAGACCTCAAACAGCAAGAGGTCCTTGATCAAACATGAAAAGGGGCTCAAAATATAACTATTTATAGTTTGGGTCGGAGCCCAAAAATGTAAGCAACAAAGGCTAAGATGGCATGCAAAATAGGAACAAAAAAGAGGGAAAAGAAGCTTACCCTTGTAGCACAAAGCTCCAGTAGCTTTTGGTTGAAAAAATGGTGCTCCTAACCTCTGGAAATGGCCTCCAAGTGGCTGGAATGGAGTGTGGAGGTGTGGTGCTATGGATTGGTGCAAGAACCATAGGGTTTTGGGGGGGTGAAGTAGAGAGAGGGAGATTGTATGCAAGAGCTCTAAAACAAGTTTTGTAACCCCTCCAAAATGCAGCTGGGGGTGCTGGTTATATAGGCAAAGGAGTGGAGAAAATGGAGGAAAAATAAAATTCAAATTTTCCCTCCAAAAGTCCCCCCCTCGGATACAGGATCTGAGGGGAAAAAGAGGGTGCAGCTGTAAGGAACCAGCTGAGGGGAGCATGGCTGGCCAGGTTCAGAGGGTTTAGGTGGCCGACCGACTAGGTTCAAAAGGGTCACTCAGAGAAAGCTGGCCGACCACCCATATTGGTGGCCTCCTATGTGTGCACAACACAGCTATGTAGTTGAAACCCTGAAAAAGTGAACAAGGAGAGAGAAAATCCAACTTTTCAGAGAGGTTCAAAAGGGTCAGGAACAATTGCTGGCCGGCCATGTCATATTCGTGGCCTCCCAGGTGTGTACAACACAAATATGTGGTTGATGGCCAAAGAAAGTGGCCCGGGAGTGGTCAATATCAGCTTTCTAGCAAGGAAAATGGGCGACGGAGAGCGATGAAGAAATAAAGTTGGCTTTTCAGAACAATTGCTGGCCTCCCACCCTTCTACGACCTTCCTAACAATGAAAATGAGGTCTCCACCAAAAATTAAACGAAACCGATGCAAAATGAAGGTTCGGGGGCCAAAACACGCAGTTCGGGGCCCTGAAAACTGACTGTTAAGCACCGGAGGTGGTGTTTGACCACGAAGTTGGTCTCTCGGATCACAGTGTTCCTCAAAAGGGAGGAAATAAGGTGTGTGCCAAAAACCGGAGCAAACGGAGGTGGTTAAGCGGTCCCGAACCGAGGCACACGGCCAACGGCTCCGAAAAATCGGAAACCGAGCTCCAAACGGAAAAAATGGCCCACGACCACGAAACGTAGCCTACAACCACTGAGAGATGATCTACGAAGCCTCTCCCTTCCTTTAGAAAGAGAAAACAAAGAAAATAGGGCCTGGTTCACAAACCGAGGCAAGGTACGAAAGAGTCCGGAAGTCCGGAGGCAAGGCTCGCAGCCGTGACTCTGAAACTTCGGAACGAGCGCGATATGAAACATCACCAAGCGCTCAATCGATGACGTCTGAGTCTTAAGGTCGGTCAAAAATGGGGTGTCTACAGTTGCCCCTTTTTGATAGAACTCGGAAGTCACAAGTGACAGGAGTGAATGTCAAAGCCCAGAGACGACCCATTTTTGACAAGGCCGAAGACTTAGACAAACATACAAGATAAACAAAGAAACGTGCCCGCAGGTGGGGGCAGGGGGGGCAAAATGCAAAACGATATGCACAAAGCCGGATGTAGCTCAATGATCATGCGAATGCAGCAAGCTGTAATGAAGCAAGTATTCGCAAATATATGCAACAGTTTTAAGTAAGAATGCAAAGCAACAACTATATTTCATGCAGTTAAGAATGTGGAGAATTATTCAATTCTCGCCACGTCTCACACAGAGAAGATACAATACCTGCGCGATTCGTCTGGCCGCACCAGCCTCAAATGAACCGTACATACAATATCGTGCCTGTAAAAGAAAGGAACTCAACAAGCACAACATGTTTAGTAACATATGTTCAATGTGATATCGAAATGCCGACAAACGCGGTGCCAATGAGTGAGTGCATCGCAATGCGAGAGGCAACGTGCGTGACAACGCAAGTTTAAGCACGGAGGCATGGTAATACCAAGGAAACGTGCATAACAATGCAAGTATGTGCATGAGAATGCAAGTGATGTGCATAACAATGCAGAACAAGTGTAAACTAGGATGCACATTTGTCACAAAACAACGAGCGAAGAAATGCGCGTTTCGGCGAGGGCGACTCGATCGCGACCTCCGGTTCACCCCCTGGAAGGGTCACAACATATTCAAAAAGGATACACCTTGCTTTTGATGAGTAATGATGAGACACGTATCGAAAGTTGAAGTTGAAGTTCCGGCGGAGCGATTTCGCGACAGAAAGTGCACTTCTCTTGTACTTTTTCAGGTCCCGGGGACTCCAATCATCACCAAAATTTGCAGAGAGCTTGGAGGCCACCTTGGGAACACCACTGGCCAGTTTTATTCCCAAGGGGAGGCCACCGGCCAGGTTTGAGGGAGAGGGGTGGCCGGCCTGCCAAAAAAGGTGGCCGGCTGGCCACCTAGCCCAGATTCGGGGTAGTTTGGTCTTTTCACCCTCTTTTCTTTAAATGTGCTTATCCAAAGCACTTTTCCTCACAATTGCAGCTCCTAAAACATCTTCTCTACCTTCCCAAACCATTTTCTCTCTCAGATCTGCGCTCTATACGCGTTTTCCAAAGCCCCACGCAAGTTGTTTTCGCGAAATCTTTCAGTTTTCGTCACTTTGGACCGATTAAATTTTGATTTCGAAGCTTCTTTTCTCATTTTCGTCACTTGAGTTGAGTTTGTCTTGATATTTGGAAGATTTTCTCGGGAGTTGACTTTTGTGGACTTTTTCATTTCCCGAGAGTTGACTTTTGTTGACTTTTTCCAATTTTGGCTCATTTTGCTCGTTTTTGCTCCTTTTTGCAGATTTCTTGAAATGGCCGGTCATCTTCCTCACGGTGTAGGTCCTCCAGGTGCTGAGGGTGATCCCGATATTATGGCCTTGCCTCTGAGGGTTCGACCGTTCATTCCGAAGAGGTACGCCCCTCAGGTACATGTCCTTCCGCAGGCTGTTTTCTACCATTTTACTGATTTTGATGATCGGGCGCCCAGGGATCTGCTTTTGCGATAGCCGGAGTCTCACCTCTCCTATCAGGAACGAGAGGTATTTTACTTCACCTTTACATTTTCTGCGATGTATTCTGCATTTTCAGTGCATTTCGTGCTTTCGCTATGTTTATCGGCTCATTTGAGTACACAGCTTGTTTAGAATGCTTAGTCTATGACACCATATTCTATTTGCATCTTGAACGCATAGTTCAATCACTCTGAATTTCTAAACACGCAACCCATAAATTAATTGTAAACACACGGCACACACTGATTGAGAGTAGAACACGCAGCCCAAACTCAGATTTTCTGAACACACAGCCCGTTGTTGAGGTGAACTCACAGCACACACTGATTGAGAGTAGAACACGCAGCCCAAACTCAAATTTTCTGAACACACAGCCCATTGTTGAGGTGAGTACACAGCACACACTGACTGAGAGTAGAACACGCAGCCCAAACTCTAATTTTCTGAATACACAGCCCATTGTTAAAGTGAACACACAGCACACACTGATCGAGAGTAGAACACGCAGCCCCCAAACTCTAGTTTTCTGAACACACAGCCCATTGTTGAGGTGAACATGTAGCACACACTAATCGAGAGTAGAACACGCAGCTCAAACTCTAATTTTCTGAACACACAGCCCATTATTGAGGTGAACACGCAGGACACATTGATCGAGAGTAGAACACGCAGCGCAAACTCTTATTTTCTGAACACACAGCCCATTGTTGAGGTGAATACGCATCACACACTGATCAAGAGTAGAACACGTAGCCCAAACTCTAATTTTCTGAACACACAGCCCATTGTTGAGGTGAACACGCAGCACACACTGATCGAGAGTAGAACACACAGCCCAAACTCTAATTTTTTGAACACACAGCCCATTGTTGAGGTGAACACGTAGCACACACTGATCGAGAGTAGAACACGCAGCCCAAACTCTATTTTTCTGAACACACAGCCCATTGTTGAAGTGAACACGCAGGACACATTGATCGAGAGTAGAACACGCAACCCAAACTCTAATTTTTTGGACACACAGCCCATTGTTGAGGTGAACACACAGCACACACTGATCGAGAGTAGAACACGCAGCCCAAACTCTAATTTTCTGAACACACAGCCCATTGTTGAGGTGAACACGCAGCACACACTGATCGAGAGTAGAACACGCAGCCCAAACTCTAATTTTCTGAACACACAGCCCATTGTTGAGGTGAACACGCAGCACACACTGATCGAGAGTAGAACACGCAACCCAAACACTTGATGTCGAACACACAGCCCGAATTTTGAATTTTCTGAACACACAGCCCAGATTCTATATCTGATTCAATTTTGTACACAGCTCATACATTTCATTTGCACGCAGCTTGCTCATTTCATTTGCACACAGCTTGTTCATTTCATTTGCACACAGCTTATTCGATTCATTTTGAAGTTCTGAAATCTGTATTCATTTTGAATACAAGTGACTTCCCGTGCTGTGCGGGGATATGGTTCTGTTACGGCGAGAGAGTGGTACGCCGAGCTCCCGGAGGCTGTCCGAGATTTGGTTGATGTGGCGGGGTTTCGACCTTCGACTGGATCTCTCACGCCTGCTAGCAGACACTGATGGGTGCTTTGGTAGAGAGATGGTGGGACACCACCAACTCCTTTCATTTCTCTGCCACTGGGGACATGACCATGACCCCGTTTGACTTTGCCATACTGACGGGCCTTGATGTGGGAGGTTGGGCCATCCCATATGATGAGGACATGGGCGAGTGGGAGGCCACCTGGACATATTTATTGGGAGCTCGCCCACCAGTGGATAGATCTTCAGGTAGAGTCCGATACACCTGGTTCTCTTCCCACTTCAGGAGGGTGGAGATGGAGCCTGAGACTCTCTAGGAGGTGGCACAGTATACTCGCAGATTCCTGATGTTCCTCTTTGGCACAACTCTGTTTGCCGATAGGGGGAACACTGTCGGGCTTTATCTGCTGAGCGCTCTAGTGGACCTTTCACAGGTTAGCTGGTATGATTGGGGCGGTGCCAGCCTGGCCACTCTCTACTGTTATATGAGCGCGACTTCCCGCGGACGGAGGAACATACTTGGCGGCTATTGGAGAGCCTGGGAGGTACTTTCTGCCCTTTACATTTCTGCTTCTCATTATTTGTACATTGCACACACGGCGCACTTTACATTCTATACTTTGCACTTTGCTCTCAGCATGTTGTATTTACATTCTGCATTCAGCATTCTGTATTCTAATGGCTACTGCTCTGTTTCTCATAGTTGTGGGTCTACGCATACTTCCCGATACTAGCCCCAGAGCTTATAGTGGAGGTGCCCCTCACGATCCCGTATTCACTCGTATTCGAAGGCCAGTACCGACCGAGACCTCAGGAGTCTCTTCCCTATTTACGGCAGTACTTTGACACAGTGCGGTCATCGGAGGTATTTTAGAACTCTCAGTTCTTCATGTTTCCAATCTTACACTTTTACAATTTCTGATCAGCTTATGCATTGATTATCCGCAGATCACATGGCAGCCCTGGGCGCCTTTTGGTAGAGATCTCCGATTCCGGTTTGCCGGAGGATGGGGTACCTCCCGATATAGGATTCTGCTTGAGGGGCCAGTTGGTAGGGCCTGGTTTTTAGGTGATCGCTTTTTGCGCCAGGTGTGGGGCTACGCCACTCAGGACCTTCCTTCAGCACCTCCAGTCGACATGCGGACCGCTGATAGGCTCCCGACCTAGGATGTGATTGACGCCAGGTTGGGTACTGATGCATTTCTTCATCTGGAGCAGAGGGAGTACGCGACTTATCGTCATACATATCTGATGCCTCCACTGACGGGGGTTCGTACTCCGACGATGAGGTCTGCTGGTATGCCATCATCGAGCCGGGCTCGGACTGCAGATGCCCCTTCCACTAGCAGGGCTCGTACATCTAGAGGTGGGGGTGGATTGGTTCCTCCGATTCCTCCGACTTATCCTCATCCTAGATGGCTGGATATGTCGACTGAGCTGACGGGATGGAGATATGGGGCTACCTACCCAATCCCGATAGAGCCTCCGATGCCTGACCATCGATATGTCAGAGACCCCGACTCACCATCGGTATGCTTTACAACTTTGATTCATTACTCAGATACTTAGACGTTCATTCCTTTATTGATACTCTTGCCTTTGCATCTGTAGCCTCCTGTCGGGTATATGGATGAGGTGCTCGAGATGGTAGCCTCTCTTGAGGGGATGGTCCTGCGGAGAGAGGCACAGTTGTCCATCATGGGTTTCCAGGTACCCTATAGTTTTCTCGCATTTATCACACTTCTAATGACATGCTGATTTTGAACATTTTACTGCATTGATAGGCTGCCTGTGTAGAGCACATCTGACACACACCACATTCATGCATTATTCCTGCATACATCCACTCTGTGTAGTTTCCTTGCATCTGTATCTGATATACATGTTTTGGCTGATGTATTCAAACAGCATTTTTCATTTTCAGATGCCTCCGGTGTATGCTCAGTCACAGGCCGGGCCATCCAGGCCTTCCCGAGGAGCTGGGCCATCTAGGCCTTCTCGAGGGGCTGGACCATCTAGGCCTCCTCGAGGAGCCAGGGAAGGGGGGTCGTCTTGCAGACGCAGAGCGCACATTATTCAGGAGGAGGCCAGTGAGGAGGAGGAGGTTGCCGATCCTCAGTCAGATACATCTGCTGACAGGGAGGAGGGTTCTGACCCTGGTTCCGGGAGTGGAGGTGAGGCCGAGGAGGATCCTGAGGGCGACAGCTCCGACTCAGATGGTGCCAGTGGCACAGAGGCTGCTTCGCAGAAGAGGATGAAGAGGGCCTCTTATTCCTGCTCTTGAGAGCATAGATGCGGCTGTTCCTTGCTTTATTTACCTTTTTACTAGTAGTTATAGCACATTGTACGTTATTAGGCAGTTTTATTTTTTGCAAAACTCGCACCCTTGTTGTAAAATGTTGTAACAAAGGAATGATGATGGAATGAAACAGCTTTTGAAAAAGTGTTGTATTTTGTGTTCTTAGCATCGTATCTTTTTGCACCAAAACGAGATTGAATGGATATGTGCATTGTGCATTTGCCAAGTCAGGTAGTGAACCGACATAACAAACTAAATAACTTAACTCACCAAGACAATAACAAAATCTTAGCAAGTTTACAACTCGATAAGCAAAACACAACAAAGTTGACAACTCGATAAGTAAGGCACAACAAAATTGATTAAACAAAAAGTAACAACTCAATGTACAAGACTTGACAGCTCGACAAACTTAACAACTTGATAAGCAAAACAACAACTCGATAAGCAAGACAACAACTCGATAAGCAAGACTTAACAACAACTCTATGAACAAAGTGCATTTCGGACGATCTGGGTGACGGAACGCATCCGAAACTGAGGGAAATAGAGGCCTTCGACACTCCCGATGCATGGAAATGCTAGGAACTCCCTTCTAGAGGGTAAAATAGTAGCAAAGACACACTTGGGAGCATGGCCGGCCATCTTTGGGAATTGGCCGGCCAGTTTTTTGTGTTGGAGAGGAGATGGGTGGTCGGCCTGCCAGAAAAGGTGGCCGGCCGGCCACCTAGCCCAGGAACCACCAAATTTTTGACACGTGTCCCCCGAACAGTGTCCTATTCTCTTTAAAAGCTCTAGTCTCGTGGTTGATTCATTTCATCTCAGTTTTGCACCAAAATAGAGGCGTTTCTCGTCGAAAATCTCACAGCTTGGATCGCTTCTCTAGATGGCTCGAAAAAGTTGAACTTCCGGGGTTTCGGCTTGAATGCACTATTCACGCTGAGCCGTACTCCGCTGTACCTTCCTTTTCTCCATGCCACGGCGAGGTTTTGGAACCCGATAACTCACGTCTTTAGATTCGGCGGGCAAGAGGTATGTCCAACCTTCGAAGATTTTCAAGTTTAGATGGAATCTGAATGTTATGAAGAGATCTTGCCTCAGTTTCACTTTGGCCACGCCCAAGCTTTAGGGCGGATGTGTGGACTCACCATGCATGATACTCGGTCTCTGATCTGCAACGGGGAACTGGACATCCTCGGCTTGATTCATCGCTTTTCTGACGCTGCTGACCGCAGCAACCATCATTGGCAAGGTTTTCGGCAACACGCCCTTTGTTTGTGCATGCTATCTCACTTTTTGCTTGCCCCAGGCTTCAGTGGATCTAGTATCCGTTTGATTGAAGTTGCGCAAGGCTTGAAGGAAGGAAAGAGCTGCATTGCCATGACTTTGGCTGAGACACTGATGGGCTTAGATGCTTTCTATCGCCGGGAGATGACCAGATTCGCGGGGAGCCCACTACTGCTGCAGGTAATGTTTCCCACCCAATCTCACGTATATATTGCTCACATCACTCGGCCCTCGGGCTCGGTTTTTCTCACAAAACCCTTGTCTTACTTTTCTCTCATCGTATATCTCTCTATTCTTTATTCTCTCATTTTTCATCCCTCCCCAGGTATGGTTGATGGATAAATTGCAGGTTGTGGACTCTTGCCCAGCCTACTCAGCTCGCGGCTACTTCTTTCGACAACGCCTAGTCGATGCCCCTGATAAAGGGTGGTGGTTTGACTGGATGTGCAATCTGTCTGCAGGTCGCATTGCTTGGCGCTGCCCCTGGCTCAACCTCCCGGCAATGAGCTATAGCATGTCCCGGCAGACCGGGATCTAGTTGATTGGTCTGACCCACTGTGTGTTCTATTTTCCATTCCGGTTCTTGCGCCAGTTTGGTCATGATCAGACTTGCCCGCCAAAGGGGATAGAGTATCCTGCCACATTCCCGGTTCGAGGCGCACAGCTTGCCCGGTATGCCATAGCATGGAGGACTAGAGAGCTCCTGGCCCCCGCTCCCATTTTTAGTTGCACTTTGTCTGACGAGTGCTTGGATTGGCTCAATGAAGAGGCGCAGATCGGGCCTAGCTTGGCATCAGAGGCTTCGACCAGCTCTGGGAGGGGGCACAGGGACACCAGACTTATCTATGCCCCGAATTTATTGCTTTACTAGTACTTTCAAGTTTTCTTTATAAATGTAATAAAAAGCAACTTCAATTTGTTATGTAAGAGCAGGAGAACTTTGTTTTGAAATCAATGAAATTAAAGGTTGTGGGTACTGAAAATTTTTCGCTTTGGTCCAAAAATGGTCCTAGTTGTAAAAAGATTAATTTGAACAAAGTCAAATTTTATTAAAACTCTTCAAAACCATTTTTGATATGTATCAGAACTGGACACGCCTGAGATCTGTCACTGAGATGCACAACCTCGGATTCCTGCAACTAGAAAGTTGCCCCTAGTCTGAATAGCACCGCGGCACTTCATGGCAACGGAAAGTTGCCCCTAGTCTGAAAAGCACTGCACCGGAGATCACGGTGAATGCTGATGGACAAAGATGACTAAGATGATCAAAATGGACAAAGTTGATCGGGGAAAAGTTTATGGCTAAACTCCAGGATGAAGTTACCTACGTGTCCCAAAGATGGGAATCAAGCCTTACGTAGTTCAGGCTTGGGTTCACTCGGGTATTTTCACTCTCCTTTTACGCTTTAACTTTTGCCAAGGCCGCCCTTTGCAGATTTTCAACCTTGCGAGCTTAGTTTTTGTAATTTCAATTTTTTTTGTGCTCTGAGTTTTGCCTAGGTCGCACTTTCGGGTTTTCGGCCTAGCGAGCCTCTCAAGGGTAATATTTCTTTAACTTGTCCATATTGATCGGTTGTGAGAACTCTAAACCATCTAGATCCATCAGAACCACAGCTCCACCTGACTAGATAGACTTAATGATGTAGGGTCCAATCCAATTGGGTCTGAACTTGCCCCTTGGGTCGTGGATGGGAGCTCGGTTGTCCTTAAGCACCAAATCTCCTTCCTTTAGATTCCTGGACTTAATTTTCTTGTTGAAAGCCCGGACAATTCTATGCTGGTAACCTTGAACATGGTACAGTGCCTTCAGTCTTCTCTCATCAAAGAGCATGAGTTCCTCAAACCTGCTCTGCTGCCAATCCGCTTTGGCTATTTGACATTCAGCCAATACTCGTAATGACGGAACCTCAATCTCGATAGGTAGAACGGCCTCCATCTCATAAACCAAAGAATACGGAGTCGCCCCAGTAGAAGTTTTGATTGAAGTCCGGTAGCCCCACAAAGCAAACGACAGTTTATCTGGCCAATCTCGGTAGGTTTCCACCATCTTATGCAGTATGTGTTTGATGTTCTTGTTGGCGGCCTCAACCGCTCCGTTGGTTTGCGGCCGATAGGTAGATGACTTATGAAAAGCCACGTTGTATTTTTCCAATAAGTCAATCACTTCCTTCTTGAAAGTGGGAACCGTTATCTGAAATTATCTCGTTTGGGACTTCGTAGCGACAGATGATGTTGTTTCTGATGAACTTTGCAACGTGCGAAGCCTTCAACACCGCATAAGATTGGACCTCGACCCACTTTGTAAAATAATCTATCGCAACCAGTATGAACTCATGCCCATTCGACCCCTTTGGAGTGACAGCCCCGATCACATCAATTCCCCAGACTGAAAATGGCCATGGCGAAGTCATATTATACAGCTTTGACGGTGGAATGTTCATGCGATTTGCATGAATTTGACATTTGTGGCATCGCCGAACAAAACTGATACAATCCTCCTCCATGGTGGACCAGTAGAAACCCTGTCTGAGTATTTTCCGTGCTAACATTACTCCGTTCATATGCGCACCGCATTCCCCTCCATGGATGGCTTCCATCAGACGCTTCGATTCTTCGGCATCAACACACAGCTTATGCATTCCCAGATGACCTCTCTTATGCAGCTTACCCCCACAGATGATGAACTGAACGGCCATTCTTCTGATTGCCCTTTTATCCTTGGCATTTACCCCTGGCGGGTATGCTTCATTCTCCAAGAAATTCCAAATGTCGTAATACCAAGGGTTTTTATCCTGAACCTCATCTATAGCAGCAACCGACTCGTAGGCTGGCGCAAATTTCTAGTCAATGATGACTGCACGCATCCAGACTCCGAATGGGATGTCTATCATGGAAGATAGAGTTGCTAAAGAATCTGCGAACCTGTTGTTCTCTCTTAGTAGATGAGCAAAGTTTAGCTTCTCAAACCGAGGAATTAACAAATCCAAGGTCTGGTGATACATCATCATCTTTTCTTCTTTGACTTTCCAGTCTCCTTTTGCTTGAGACACAACAAGGTTCGAGTCCCCAATGATGTCCAACCGTCTTGCCCCTAGTTCCAGGGCTGCTTCTAGATCGGCAATGCATGCCTCATATTCTGCTTCGTTGTTCGAGACTTTGAACCGGAGTTTGAAGGCTAGAGGGATACGGGACTTGTCAGGTGCTATCAGCAACACTCCTATCCCATACCCGTACTGGTTTGACGCTCCGTCAAAGTACATCGTCCAAGTTTCATCGTCGATGTGCAAAATGGCTTCATCTGGGAATAAGTACTCGACTGCTTCACCTCCTTCCACTGGATGGTCGGCTAAGAATTCTGCTACTGCTCTTCCCTTGACTGACTTGCGTGTTACATACTTCAGATCGAATTCGGAGAGCAACAGTAACCAACGAGCTAGCCTACCCGTAAATGCTGGTTTCTCAAAAAGATATTTGATAGGATCGAGTCGTGAAACCAACATTACGGAGTGAGCTAACAGGTAGTGCCGCAACTTCCTGGTAGCCCATACCAAAGCTAAGCAAGCCTTCTCCAAAGGTGTGTAGCGAGTCTCATATTCTAGCATCTTCTTGCTCAGATAGTAGATGGCTTTCTCCACCTTGTCCTCTGATTCTTGTGCGAGCATACAGCCCATCGTAGTCTCAGTCACTGATAGGTACAATATCAACGGTTTCCCCGACTCTGGCGGTGACAACACAGGCGGGTTCTGTAAGTATTCCTTGATCTGTTCAAAAGCAGCTTGGCATCGGCCGTCCCATTGGAATTTCTTTCCTTTCTTCAGGAGACCAAAAAGTGGTTCACAAGTCAAGGTTAATTTTGAGATAAACCATCTTATGAATTGTACTTTACCCAGAAAGCCTCGCACCTCCTTTTCAGTCCTTGGTGGGGGCATTTCTAGGATGGCCTTGATTTTGGAAGGGTCAACTTTGATACCTCTCTGTGTAATCAGAAACCCCAGCATTTTTCCCGTTGTAATACCAAATGTACATTTCTGAGGATTCAGCCGCAACCGGAATTCCTTGATCCTTTGAAAGAACTTTTGCAAGGCGGTGTAGTAGCCCTCTCTTTCTTTGGACTTGACAATCATGTCGTCCACGTACACCTCAACCTCTTTGTGGATCATGTCGTGTAATATTGTGGTCACGGCCCGTTGATAAGTAGCTCCAGCATTCTTCAACCCAAACGGCATTACTCTGTAGCAGTATGTCCCCCACGGGGTGATGAATGCAGTCTTTTCCCGGTCTTCAGGTGCCATCACTATCTGATTGTACCCTGAGAAGCCATCCATGAATGAGAGCAAAGCATGCCCTGCTGTGAAGTCCACTAGCTCGTCAATATGCGGCAAGGGAAAGTCGTCCTTCGGACTGGCTCTGTTCAAGTCCCTGAAATCCACGCATACTTGGATTCTGCCATCCTTCTTTGGCACTGGAACGATGTTGGCCAACCAAGTCGGGTATTCGAATACCAGCAGGAAGCCTGCGTCGATTTGCTTGGTGACCTCTTCCTTAATCTTGAGAGCCCAATTCGGGCGGATCCTCTTGAGCTTCTGTTTGACGGGTCGGGCCTCGGGGTCAAGAGGGATCCGGTGCTGTACAATCTCAGGATCGATCCCAGGCATGTCTTCGTAGGACCACGCGAAAACATCTTTGAAGTCTTTTAATAAAGCGACTAAGCGCTCGCGTTCCTCCGAAGACAACGTGGACTCGATCTGGACCAGCCCCTGGTCTTCCTCAATACCAATATTCACGGTAGTGATTTCATCCATTAGAGGTTTAACAAATCTCTCCTGCTCCTGCTCAATTAAGCGTTGCAAAATCGGAGGAATTTCTTCCTCATCGTTTTCATCAAAATTTTGAAAGTCTGAGTTTATGCAATAAATTAAGGGCACAGAAAAGTACTCAGAAACCACAGCTACTTAATTCTCATTAAGCACATCCAAATCGTCTGATTCCTCGGTTACAACAGACTCAAATGAGAAAGAAAAAGACGACCTGGACAAGACTGTGGCATCCGGGTTATCATCCCCAGGATTACCAGACTCAGACTCAGTCGAGCTAGAACCTGATTCCGACTCACAAGATTCTGTGGAATCAGATTCCGACTCACTACCTGACCCGGTACTGCTGGACAAAAATCCCTCTTCGTATTGCCAAGTGAGAGAGGGTGCGATAGATGCATCCAAAATAGTTGCTGGTAGGCTCGCAGCCGTTTCATCCCCAATCATGGAAACCGAGAAGTTATCCCCCAAGCACTTTTGGTCGATCGGAGGATCTGAAAGTAGACATGCTAGTGCTACCCCCATTTCAATTTCAGCGCCCTTACACTGCTCAACCTCAGCTGATGGGTCTGTCTGCTCTTCGGCAACGTCATCCTCAGATAGTTGCAGGTCGAAGAAAATCTCGAAACCTGGTACGTGCTTCTTCTCCGCGTTCAGCCATGGCTCTGGGAAGCCACAAAACGGAAAGTCTTCCCCTTCCCGAACGAAGCGTCCGTTTAGGGTACCCTAAATGGGCCTATGCATCAGCTCAAATGGCTTCCCAGCCTTCTTTGCTCTGGCTCTTCCAGCCATTTCTTTTCCCTTCCTTAACCAATCCTCTTTGGTGGGCTGATAACCCAATCCAAAGGTAGGAGGGTTGTGTGGCACTTCGGCCAATGCTGCGATGCCCTTCCGGCCGCTCCTTCCCAATCCCATCCCGGGGATGTGTTGTAGCTTGTTCATGAGGTATACAGATTGAGCACTGACGTACACTCCCTCATTAACAGCCATGATATTTTGCACAACCTGAGCCTCAGCCAAAGTAAAACCTGACAGAAACACGTCCTCCATGCCGTGCTCAATTTCTAGGACTGGTGTAGATACCTCCGGAGGTGGATGGATTAATGAATTCCTGAAAACAATGGCTACTCCCTTTCCATAGGGGTATTTCACCATCTGATGCAAAGTGGAAGAGACTGCCTTTACCTGGTGCAACCACGGCCGCCCCAAGAGTAAATTAAAGGTTGCAGGAACGTCCAAGACATGGAATTCAATGTTGTGTTGTCCCGGACCAACTTGGGTCTGAATTTTGGCAGTCCCCATCACCTCCCTGCTGGTGTTATCATAGGCTCTGATCACTTGAGTAGTTGGCACAAAATCCACGGGCTTTAACCCGATTGCATACGCTGTCCTCGACGGGCACACATTAATGGCGGATCCCGTGTCGACAAGAACCACTAGCACCCACTTGTCTCTACATTCCTCAGAGATGTAGAGGGGTTTGTTATGATTTGCGCCCTCAGGCGGCAGTTCTTTATTTGAAAAGGTTAACGTCGGGGAACCTCCTCCCGGAAAGACCAGTCCAACCAGCTGCTCTGGTGTAGTATCTATAGAGAGTTTAGCCTTGTCCATAGCAGATAGGATAGCCTGTCTGTGCACTCGTGACGCCATAAGCAGTCCCCAGATAGAGATGTCTGCTTGTATCTTCTTCAGCTGCTTCTCTTTCTGCTTTTCAGTTTCCTTGTCCTTCCCAGATGCCTCGGGTTGGTCTAGGTGCGGGGGCTTGAAGTACCGCCCGCTTCTTGTCATGTGATCAACTTCATCGAGATACCAGGTGTCATCTGGTTGATTACTTCCCCAATCATCGTCTGTGTGGGCAAGACATAAATCATCGTCTTTCCACCACATCCCGTTAGCATTCGAAAGGCACCTGTCTGGCTCTAGCATGATTGTACTTGCAGCACTTTCAGCCCCTATGTTCACAGCATTTTCTGTCTTCGTGCCCACAGCACTTTTAATCCCTTCATGGGCTTTGGCTTTCCGGATTCTCTCAGAATCCCAAATCTTCTCTTGTTCCACTTGTGTTAGTGTAGTTTGTTGTTCAACTTTCTCTACATTCGCAATGCCCCTGTTTTGAGTGAAATTCTTCGTACCGGCGCTCTCCGGCAATGTACTCTGACTCTTGGCCTTTCCGGCCACAACTGATACACTCTCCTCTGCCGGGCCCTGTTCTGGTTGGAACTCTTTCATCACATTCGGTTGATCATCCAGCCATCCAGTGACCTCTGCCGATTCCTCATAATCAAACCAGTTGACTGCTGTGTCCCCTGATACCTGATCATCGAAAAACTGTAGGTTGGAAAAGCCCTCTTCTACAGCCGTCAGATCATCCATCCCCTGCTCAAATCTGCCCCATCGGATCACACACAGTTCTGCTCTCTCTGGCAATTCTATACTTGGCTCAGACTGGTCTGCTGACAGAATGTACTCACTCGGATCGTATGCTTCCCCGGCAAAATTCCCAGATTGTTCAATCCCTGACTCAACAATTCCATCCTCCTTTGCAATCTCCCTTGCACTGTCTTCCACGGCCACCACCATTGATTCAGGTTGGGTTGTAGAGATGTCCAACATGCACAAAAAGTCAGTGCAGTTGGTAAGGAGCACCTCCGGCTTAGGTAGATGGGAGAGAGTGAGATAGATGCTAGGATCGTAAGATACGACCCCAGTCTGGATAAAGTTGACTCTTTTGGGAGGTGGAGCTGGGTTGTGTATAGGGAGTGGGTTGGTTGTAACATTGGGTCTTTCTGGTGGCAAAATCACCTGTTTGTCAATGAGATCTTGAATCTCGTGACACAATCTGAAGCATTGGTCGGTGTCATGACCGTGTTGCTGGTAATATGCACAATATTTGGCTGGGTTGTGAGTGGGGGGGAGTGGATTTGGTAACGGCCTCGGCTCCAGGGGTTTTAGATGCCCTTTTCCGATTAAGACCCCTAGAGCTTTGGACAGGGGCATGCACACTGGGGTGAAAGTTCTTTGGCCTCTGGGTTGATATTTAGTGGTCTGGGTACTGCTTCCGGATGCACCGGAGAAGGGTGTGGCTGCTATGGGCCTTGGAAGGGGAGGGGGAAATGGTGGCGACCATGCTAACCTCCGAAGTTCTTGCAGTTCCAGCGCCACTCGGGCCTGCATTGTTGTTGCGGTTAAAAGTTCTCCGGGGTTGCTCACTGTCTTGGTCAATCAGACCCTGTTTCATTGCATCTTCAATTTGTACCCCCATCTCGTGCGGATCCAAAAAGGTGGGGAAGGGGAGTACAATCATCTTTTGTATCAATTTTGGTTGGAGATTGCACACAATCATCCTGATCTGGTCCTTATTGGTGGGCCTTAAAGTCATCATCAAGGCCTTCGCCCTCCACCGAGTCACGAAATCTGAGAAACTCTTTTTGGGCTCTTGCCTTGTTGTTTCGAGATCACGAGTGGTAATCTCAATTTGGGTGTTGTAAAAGTATTGCGCAACAAAGGCCTCAGCCATTTCGTCCCAACTCCGGTTGACATTATCCTCCAACTTCGCATACCAGATGGCGGCTACTCCCAACAGGGTTCGGCCAAATAGCGAAAGCTTCTGGGGTCTGGTTAGGCCCATTAGTCGTAGTATATCTGAGAATAGTCGGAGGTGGACCATGGGATCACCAGATCTGTCGAAGCGATCAATCTGTGGCATTTTGCATCTATCCGGTATGGTCACAGCCACTTCGGTATATCCGTCCTCAATATCCGGAATAGCCTTTACTCCCTGGGATTTTTTGAATACCTTCTCGAGCTTGCTCAATTTCAGTGCTGTAGGGTCTATTTCGAACTCGAAGGGAGAGTCCGGGTGGTTGGCGGGTGTATGGATTTTGGATAGTTGAGGCGGAAGTGGGGTCGGAGCTGGCCCCGTTGGAATGTTTGTGTCCTCCTGGATGTTCTGGACATTTGGCAAGGTGTTTTGGATGTTTGGCAGGACATTCTGGACAGTTGGTGTCTGCTCGGGTAGCAGGACCCCTGGTGGGGGAGGGTTTGGATGTGAGGCTGATGCCCCGGCTTGCTGCTGGAGTCGGGTAATTAGCTCCGCCTGCTGGGCCATGATTGTTGCCTGCTGTTTAGCGAACTCCGCTTAGCGGACAGCGTCTTCCTGCATCTGCCTCATGCTCTCTTGGAGTTGGCGCATCATTTCTTCCATCCCGGCCATATTCCGCGGATCTTGCTGACTGACTGGTATGTGTATCTCTATGGCAGAAACTGAGACCTCAGCCCGACTATTCACTGCTAGGGTAGGCCATTGCTCTAGTAACCTCTGCTCAGACACACTGCGCCTTCTTGGCCTTCTTCTGACAACTGGGGGTAGAGAATAGAACACTGGTTGTCCGTCAACCAGATCCTCAGATCGATTGAGCCAACGACCTCTTGTCCAAAGTGCTTGGGGAATATCTACTGGGTTCGAAGCAATTGTGCTAAAACTGTCCTAGCAAAAAGATAAATAAAGCAATAAGGAAATAAACAACCAGATAAATGAACAACATAACAGCTTAAAATAAATACACAACACACAACTGGGCATAACAACACATGGTCGATAAGCTGGATACACACTGTTCTCAAACACTGATCATTATCCCTGAATCACTGTCCCCAAAGACTGAATCTGATGCCCGCAGATAACTGATTTTCAAACACTGACTGATGCCCGCAGGCCTGATGCCCAAACTCATAAACTGATACATGCATTCCCTGTAGAGACGCACTCTAAAAGCACATAATAGATAAGTGAGAGCCAAAACACCCCTATGTTGGGGTACGGTTTCCTTGTCCTATTTTGTCAGGAGCTAGGGTTTAACTACGCACGCAGCGGTTTCAAACAACCTATATCGGGTAAGCAACCTGTCCTAGTTTGGAATGGTCACTATGGATTTCAAATATGCACTAGGTCGAATGGTCAAAAGGGTGCCCCCGTAAAACCGGGGTTTGTGTTCCCATATTGGCAGAGCCCGTAACCGGTAAGCCTTATAGCACGCAGCCTTTGGCAAACCGCTCAGGAATAGCAGATGGCAAACACGGTGTCCTAGGTGCACCAATGCAAATGCAATGCAAAGAAGCACACAAGTGTAGTCAAAACCAGATATCATGAGTTCGAGTTAAGTTCTCTAATTCCCCAGCGGAGTCGCCAGAAACTGTAGACGTCCCCGAACACCCCGGGGAGGGAATAAGGCCCCCCTCGGTTCTGTTCGTCTTTGGGCTCACTACAGTTCAGGACTCTAATTGTCACGGTTCTTAATCTGAACCAAAGAGTCCAAATCTGGCAAATCCTTTTGAGAAAACAGATTTTTGAAAGAAGTGCCAAACATGGACTGCTTTGCCAGATACAGAGTCGCCACCTAAATATTTTATTTTGGGAAATTTAAGAAACCCTGACTCGTTTGCCTAAGGCCACGTGTCCGTCATCACCAAAGTTGCCTCGGCTCGGGAACTTGGGTACGATTGGGGAAGGTCACTTTGTGAGCACCCCCGCTCGCCCGATCAAAGATCGGCCTCTACTAACCATGATATCTAGTTTTGAAAACATTATGCGTTCTTATTCCGGTTATTAGCCTAGATTTACTATGTGATGTGCACAGCATACAAGTATAGACTGAATCGCCTGAATTGGAACAAAACATTTCATGTTTGTTTTTGAAAGATGGTTTGCTACCCGCAGGTAGGCTTAAAATGCAGATTTTGCCACCCTCGGGTGGGCTTAGAAAAGATGGTTTTGCCACTATCTTGTGGGCTTAAAACTCACAGTTGATGATTTGTTCCAATCCAAACAACCCAACCTTCACCCACAGGCATTCAGGCAGGTATATCACATAAGCAGTTAGCCTCATGGTAAGCATGCTATCATGGCAGTCACTCACACACATGCAAGGATGATAAAGCGTAAAACTTACCAAGTACTCCAAGCCAAAATAGAAGCTAATTAGAAATCCATGCATGACCCTAATTATATAGAAATGCCTGATGCAACACATGCGAAAATGCAACTATAGCAGGCTCGGCTATTCTAAACATGGCATATGAAATGCAACAGATAACATGTATTCAACTTGGAATTGAAATACAATGCAATGAATTATGATGCGCCGAGCCCGGTGCATGCAAAACAAATGAATGGATGCAAACATGCTATTATACTGTATGCTAATTGAAACATGCCCTAATCTAACCATCATAAGCTGGTAAATAAAAGGGAGAAAGACGTGGGGTTGGAAGACATACATTACACACACGCACACTTATTATAATTTTGCCCTTACACGGAGGGTCCAAATAAATAATACAATCCCAAATGAATAATTACAGTCCGAATACAGTACAAAACCCTAATTAATTAACAAATTAACCTAGGAAAGCTATAAACTAGCATGCAAGCTAAGGACTGCCTCAACTCCACTCCGGATAATGAATGATGCATGTTCGGGTTGCTTGGCGTGGAAATCCATTGCGACGCCCCGATTAGCCTCTGTTTACAGTTTATGCTCGGAATATCGTGCAAAGCTTGGAAAGGCTGCTGATTCTTGATTTACTGCAACAGAGAGCAAGAAAGGGGCATGGCAATGTATTTTCACATATATATGCTTACCTCGATCCTCGTGCCACCAATCACGCATCTCGATGCATGATGGCCGAGGAGTCGAATTGCACAACTTAATATGAAATGAACGCACATATAAACACAACAAGACCAAGACTCCCTCATGGATAATCCGGAGTGTCGGTGACCGGGAATTGAGGCACGTTCTGTCACTCGGAGTACAAAACGTCCCTCGTTTTTCGTGCTCGGGCTAACTCCTATCCCAAGCACAATGCAATATGCATGACATGCATGAATGCAACTAATATACAACCTAGCATGCACAATGCTATGAGATGACATACACGATGCACGATGTAACATGACATACACGATGTTCTAATATGCAACCTAGCATACACAATGCTATGAAATGAAATGGCATACGCAATGCATGATGGACTTACACCAACATGAGTGGACCTCAGCCACACTCACATCAGTGGCCATAAGATGAAAATGAGACACTCGAGATGCGTGCACACATGCACGCAAACCGAGGACCGAACCTAAGGCACGAATGCCACTCTACCAAAGCATGGTAAGGCGTGGAACATGATATGCAAACAAGAAGATTTCAGCACTAAAACATGATGCTAAACAGCCCCGAAGCATGGCAATATGGCACCCGATGCATGAGATGAGACCCGAAACTCAAAACTAGGCACATGGAATGACTTATAGCTATACAAAGCATGGATTATTTGAACATGAAGCATGAAGACAGATTCAAGGCAGTCCCAAAACATGAAATTTTCCAGTTTAGAGTGTGGCCAAAAAGTGCTAGCAAGATGGCTTAAATTAGCATGCAATTTTGACTGGCAAACATGGTTTACATGGAAAGTATATGAAGCAAGTGAGAACTCATCAAACAAGCAAAAATCAGTGAATAAAACATGTCAAAATATGCCCAAATAACCTCTGAAAAGCAGCCAACACATGCACGAATGATAAGCTCCTTTAGAGGGCTATACAAGGGGTTCTTAAGCACATACAAGATAGACATGTGGCAGCCCCAAATAAACTTTGGAAATCAAATATGATAGTCTTAAAACTTACCAAATTGACCCTGAAATGTGACTAAGAAGCATGCAAGATAGGGTCGCTTTGGAAGGCTGAAATGGCCACCAAACAAGTCAAGGTGAGAGGGGATCACCCCCCCTCTGATTTGTAGGCTCAAAACAGTGTCAAAGCCACTATAAATCCACTGTATTCCAGTGGCTAGAAGGCCAAACAAATCATGCCAATGGAGCTTAGGTGTAAGGCTCAAAACAAGAGACAATCTAGCATTCAAGGAAGCATGTGACCTCAAATAAGAAAATTCCCTTAATAAAACATGAATATGATGTCAAAAAAAGTCTTCTTCCAGTTTACAACAAGTCTAAAAAATGAATACAAATAGGGCTAATCTATCATACAAAAATGGCCCTAAAAGAGAGAATAGGGACAAGGGGCAGCAACTGGCCCCAAATGGCAAGGAACCCTTCAACAATATTGAAGAGAAGCTAAAAAAAAATCACTTTACAGTTTACATAAAGCCACGAAAATGAACACAAGTGAGGCTAAACTATCATGCAAAAAAAGGCCTAAAAGAGGGACAAAGAGACAAGCGGTAGCTGATGGCCTCAAACAGAGGAGGGCCCTTCAACAATGTTGAAGAGGGAATCAAAAAAACATATTTTACAGTTTTTGACTAAGTCCAAAACAGCTCAAAAATAGGCCTAAAATACTATGCAAAAAAAAGCCTAAAAGAGAGTTAAAGAGGCAAGTGATAGTAGGAGACCTCAAACAGCAAGAGGTCCTTGATTAAACATGAAAAGAGGCTCAAAATAGGACTATTTACAGTTTGGGTCGGAGACCAAAAATGTAAGCAACAAAGGCTAAGATTGCATGCAAAATAAGAACAAAAAATAGGGAAAAGAAGCTTACCCTTGTAGCACAAAGCTCCAGCAGCTTTTGGTTGAAGAAATGGTGCTCCTAACCTCTGGAAATGGCCTCCAAGTGGCTGGAATGGAGTGTGGAGGTGTGGTGCTATGGATTGGTGCAAGAACCTTAGGGTTTGGGAAGGGGGGGTAAAGTAGAGAGAGAGGGAGATTGTATGCAAGAGCTCTAAAACAAACTTTGTAACCCCTCCAAAATGCAGCTGGGGGTGCTGGTTATATAGGCAAAGGAGTGGAGAAAAGTGGGGGAAAATGAAATTCAAATTTCTCTTCCAAAAGTCCCCCAATCGGATACAGAATCTGGGGGGAAAATGAGGGTGCAGCTGTAAGGAACCAGCTAAGGGGAGCATGGCCGGCTAGGTTCAGAGGGTTCAGGTGGTCGGCTGGCCACCTCCCCTGGCCGGCCGACCAGGTTCAAAAGGGTCACTCAGAGAAAGCTGGCCGGCCACCCATATTGGTGGCCTCCCATGTGTGCACAACACAGCTATGTGGTTGAAACCCTGAAAAAGTGAACCAAGAGAGAGAAAATCCAACTTTTCAGAGGGGTTCAAAAGGGTCAGGAACAATTGCTGGCCATCCATGTCATATTGGTAGCCTCCCAGGTGTGTACAACACAAATATGTGGTTGAGGGCTAAAGAAAGTGGCCCGGGAGTGGTCAACATCAGCTTTCTAGCAAGGAAAACGGGCGACGGAGAGCGATGAAGGAATAAAGCTGGCTTTCAGAACAATTGTTGGCCTCCCACCCTTCTACGACCTTCCTAACAATGAAAATGAGGTCTCCACCAAAAATGAAACGAAACCGATGCAAAACGAAGGTTCGGGGGCCAAAACACGCAGTTCGGGGCCCCGAAAACTGACTGTTAAGCACCGGAGGTGGTGTTTGACCACGAAGTTGGTCTCTCAGATCACAGTGTCCCTCAAAAGGGAGGAAATAAGGTGTGTGCCAAAAACCGGAACAAACGGAGGTGGTTAAGCGGTCCTGAACCGAGGCACACGGCCAACGACTCCGAAAAATCGAAAACCGGGCTCCAAACGGGAAAAGTGGCCTATGACCACGAAACGTAGCCTACGGCTACTGAGAGATGATCTACGAAGCCTTTCCTTCCCTTCGGAAAGAGAAAACAAAGAAAACAGGGCCTGGTTCGTAAACTGAGGCAAAGTACGAAAGAGTCCGGAAGTCCGGAGGCAAGGCTCGCAGCCGTGACTCTGAAACTTCGGAACGAGCGCGATATGCAACATCACCAAGCGCTCAATCGATGACGTCTGAGTCTTAAGGTCGGTCAAAAATGGGGTATCTATGCATATAAGTCAGCACAGCTCATTGGATAGCTATATTTATGTATTTGCTTCCGCTAGTCCTCTTAATCTTGTTAATCTGTTCAGAGGCCTTCGGTAATCCAAGGATTACTGCCTGGTTGCGATGCTAAACCTATAGGGGCGAGTTTGGGTCGTGATAGAGTGGTATCAGAGCACGAGTTATACCGCACACACGGGTCCATATAAGCTATAGGATGTCCTGGAAATGAAATAGGGGCATTGCATTATCATGTGTAAGTGTGTGAACTAGTATGAACACATCTTTATTGGAAATGAAACGAAATGAAACCTATGTGCATGATCAAAGAAGTTAAGTGGAATAACATGTAATGTTAATTTCAATACTAAATGTAGAATCTATGTGAACATGAACGTATGAAAGTAAAGGATCATGTGACTGTATTTGAATTGAAATGAAAGTATAAACGAGTCTGATATGAAATGAAATGTGAGAGTAGTGAGAAATTTCCTTATATTAATAAGTAACATGTTTGCGTGTAGCCAATGGAAAGGACAAGGAATGTAGATGAATCTGAATCTTCTGACGCTAGAATTAGCCGGTTAGAAAGAATGGTTGAAGCCTTAACCGAAAACCTGAAACAATAGCAACAAAGGCAAATACATGTACCAGAACTAGCTAATTATGATTTGATAACTTTGACACAGAAATACAATAAGATGAAACCACCGGAATTTCAGGGGGGTATTGAACCGTTGAAAGCTGAGGCTTGGGTCTTAGAATCTGAGAAAATATTTGAGGTATTTTTCGTGTACTGAGGCACATAAGGTTTTGTTGGCAACATTCACACTTAAAAAAGAAGCTAGGAGATGGTGGATATTAGTACGGAATGATAATGAAGGTGTGACATGGGATAGATTTAAAGAAAATTTCTTTGAAAAATACTTTCCCCAATGCATCCGAGATAGGAAGGTATCTGAATTTGAACAACTAAAACAAGGCAATAGGACTGTGGCCGAATATGAAGCAAAATTTACTGAATTAGCCCGATATGAACCACACATGATCGACACTGACTACAAAAAGGCTAGAAAATTTGAAGGTGGGCTTGACCTAGATGTGTATGACCGAGTTGGTGTTTTAAATTGTCAAAGTATGTAGATGTCCTTGACTGAGCACTGATATCTGAAGCAAACATAGCAGCCTTGAAAATATCAAAATCAATATCACCAACTGAATCAGAAAGAACAAAACAGAAGAAACAGAAAGTCAAAATGACTAGTAATTCGATGACCTCTGTGAATGAAAAATCTAGGGCAATAATTGTGAACAAAGAGAGTCGGGGAAGCAACATGAACAATGGTATACCTATTTGTAAAGAATGTGGGAAACAACATTGGGGCATTTGTCGCCGCCTATTAGGGGCTTGTTTTAGATGTGGTCAGAAAGGGCACTTGGCTAAATCTTGCCCGTGAACTCATCCGAACAACACTAAGCCTAATGCTAGTATGACTGGCTCTGTCCTTACACCCTAGTTCCAGAAAATGCTTAGACTACTGAAACGACTGACGCGGGTATTACCTTAACTATGTGCAATTGTTTATATGGAATTTGTGTGGAAGGTGTACATTCCTTAACTTGATATAGATTGCGGACATGTTAATTGGACCAATTGAATCATTAGAATTATGAACCCTAGTTATTGACTATCTTGAAGACTTACTATTTAATGTAAATTTTATGTGGAATGCTCGAAACCCTATAACGAATCACTTGAGCCTTGGGAATTGTTGAGACTTATGGACAATGAGAATTTGCTGGGTTAAATCCTTGTACCGTATTGCAAAAAATTTAATATGAACTGTTAGGTATGACCTTTTGAACTATGCTAGAATTATTGGACATGGGAACACATTATAATTGACTATAATTTGGGAAATTTGTATGACCATGACGTGAACTGAATCGTTATATATTGACTGACATCATCGAATGATTAGACCTGTGAACTCGAATTGTATACATGAATCAGTCACGTGGGGAATTTCTAGAATTAAGAACCTATGTCAGTTTGGAAGAACGAACTTTTGCTCATAAATTGTGAATGAATGCCTAAATGATAAGTGATTTTAGACTCGTACCTATATATATGTTTTCGTGCTTGCAATACTATTTGAACTAATGGGGTTGAACTGTGGTTAATGAATCCTTTGAGATCTACTGTTTGATGCGGACTATAACTGCGACACTACGAAGCTCTATGTTTAACGATTACCTATGCTATAGAAAATGTTTGGACTTGTATAGATATGCATGCCTTTGCTTGAGAATGTTATTAGACTCTGGACATGTACATATATGATTATACCTTTATTCAGATTGATTGATATGATTATTTGTTGATAACCTAACTGTTGGGACTATGACTCTAGGAAATTGTTAGATTGACTGTGATGCTTACTTCTTGATATGAACAATTACATACCTGTTACTTGGAGAATGTAACACTGTATATGACCTGAACTCTTTGATATGAACTATTGTGATACATAACTCTGATGTGATTTGAGAACCGAGGAACTTAGAACAACTGTAGAACTACTGACTATGCGCCTAAGCGAATGGAGTATGAACTATAGAACCAAATGTGCTTCGCTTGGAAATAATAAGGATAGAACTTTCACCTGATCTAACTTGATAGAACCGTGGTTTGATGAGACCTTTGTTTAACTGATGGAACTTCTGTTTGATGACTCACGCTTTGAACTTTTATTTGATATGACTGGGTAGAACTTTCATCTGATATGACCTGATTGAACTTTCATTGATTTGATCTGAGGAGACCCTTATTGAGAGCTACTATCTGATTTGATTACATTATGGGGGATTGCGAATTGTTTATGAATGAATGATAGGGCCGTGTTGCTAAGGGAACTAACTGAATGAAAATTTGAATCAACCTCGAACACTTAGGAAGATTGTGAACCGTCGACGGCGGACTATGTGATTATAAATGACTTTTTACCATACACCTGTAATCGATTGGAAACACGCGAATGGGATTATGGAATTTGGTAACTTATGCTTGGAGAATATTGGAATACTGTATATATGACATGTGATTAATTACCCGGTATTACCGTTATGACTATGAACTTGTTTGACTAGAGAACAATTGCTTTGATGTTACTGTACTTCAAAACTGATGGAATTTGTTGACAGCAGCCTGGTTTGATTATAAAGTCTGTCTAGCTGGGAGTATATGTAAACAGTACGATTGCTTCTGTAGTGACACATAGTACGATTGAATCTGGGGAAACTGAGACCGATGAATAGTATATGAATGATTACTTCGGGATTTCGTTTACTGCTATGGGGTTAATGTACGAAATTGCCTTGTATTTCTGCTATACTTTGGATGACCTGGAGTAACTGTAATGGATTACCGAATTGAAAATGGAATTAAATCAAGACCGGACGAGTGACTCGGAAATGAATAAATCAAATCTCTGTAACTTAACGGGGGAAATTACTTATGAAAATGGAAACAATGTGAATCTATGACCCGATAAGTGCTTGATATAAATAATGCAAGCAATAACTTAGTAAAGTTATGTTCAACGGTATCTATTTTCTGTGCAGTAAAATAAGATCTGTTTTCTGAAATGATATGTTATGTGCACTGTTCAATGAATAATTGTCCAATCTTTGATATGTATTTGTGTGATTCTTGGTATTATGTGATATGTATTGGCTGTTACCCGATATCGGAGGTTCCATCATGGAACTTGTATCTGTCTGCACTCTGTTACCTGTACAAGAGGCCCCGTCATGGGGGCTCAGCTTCTGTTCTATCACTCGAATTCGGAGGTTCCTTTATGGAACTGGTTATTTATAACCATCGCGTGTCTATATCTGTTCTGTATCTGCTATGTTTGCATCTATTCTGTATCTGCTCTGTTGTGCTAATAAATGCACCACGTATGTTTAAGCAAGACTTGTGACATTTGTGTATGATCTGGACAAGAATACGAAAATGAACATGTATCTGAATCTGTTCTGGACAAAAATCTAGATGTGTATAAGACTCTGTTTTGATACGAACCATAATCTTTGTTTATGATTTATGATTTTGTTTCTGTACGAAGCTAAGGTCGATATTGGGTTATGAGCATATTTATGAATATGATTATGCTTCTGTATTGTAAAGAATTGCAGTTATATTTTTAATGGGCATCATTTCTATTAGCATACGTTAACTCAAGTTTGGAGGACCAAACTTTTTAAGATGGGGAGACTGTAACAACCCCGACCTATAATTAGTTACTAATCAGTAATTAAGGATGCTAATTAAGTGAATGGAATAGATTATGAGTTTATTATGTAATTCTTCACGATTTGGCTTTCTATCTGTTATTCATGGAATTATCTGTTATGGTTTCTACTTAGAATCTGAAGTTGTTAGCCTAAATACTTTTAGAAACCGAATTGGAGTTCATGGATTGACTGGCTAGAATGCTTGGAACTAATTTAGATTAATTGAATGGTGGGCTAACCTTGATTGATTAAGGTTACTTGTATCTAACTCAGATGATGCATGATTTATCCCTAATCTACTCCTACTCATGATCCTAGATGTGATTAAGTGGGTAGTGTGTGGAGGCATTTGTAAAGCGAAGTGTAGAGCATTGAAACCCTTAAGTGAGTGTGCGTAGAGGATCTGTGTGGGTGTATTGAGAGGTTTGAGTTGGGTTTTTGGTAATATGAAATATAGGGAATTGCAACTCTTGAGGATGTGTTGGGTTGATGCATGTGTATGCACGTGTAGTGTATTCAAAGTGTGAGAGTGTGTGTTGTGGTTGTTTAGCTGAGAGTGAGAGTGTTTGTAGCATTCTTTTCTGCATTTCCTTCTGAGAGAATTCAGCTAGAGAGAAAGGATTTGGCTTTAGAGTGAGAGAGCTCAAAAGTTTGAAGAAAAGAAGAGGAATAGGAAGATTCACCTCTCATGTTTTGGGAACAAGCTCTAGGTAAGGATCCTATGTCTGAATTTTGTAACTAATCCTCCATACATCACGATTTCATGAGTCTTGAGCTACTTTCTTGAGAATGCAAGAAAATGGGTCTTTGAGCACATACATAGCTTTCATGTGTATCCATGGTAGAATCATCTTTGATTTGATCATTTTGGGTTTGAGTTTTAAAAGTCCTTGCATGTATGTGAACTTATACATGTCCATGGTTTCAGAATTCATGGGGTTGTTGGTCACCATTTGTATGTTTTAAAGGAAGCAAGAAAACGATTTGAAAATCTTTCATGCATGAGCTTTTGAGTTTAAATTTGCTAAATCCATGAGTTTTGAGCTAAACATTTGAAAATGATCATGTATTTGTGTTTTAGGAAGCTTTCCAAGTGTTTGATCAAGCCATGTACGAATTTGCCATTGAACTAGCATGCCAAAGCTCAAACTCTGTTTTTGGAAAACCCAGGATTTTACAGTCCGCTAGAGCGAGGAAACCTGCGCTCGAGCGGAGAATGCGAGCTCTCAGTATTTTTTTTCTCAGACATGAGCTCTTTGCTCGAGCGACCACTTTGATGCTCGAGCGACCCTTTTGCATGTTGTTGCTCCGCTCGAGCATGCGAGTTGTAGCTCGAGCGTAGATTGTGACCAACCAGTACTTTTTTCCAAGTTTACAGGTCACTCGAGCAAAAGAAGTCACGATCGAGCGACTCCTCTCATTTTGCATGTCCGCTCGAGCGAGGAAGTCTACGCTCGAGCGGGGACCTTATTTTTAGAAAATTTGCCTAAGTGTTCCAAGGCATGTTTTGGCATCCTCATTGCATCTTAGGCATTCCTAAGACCTAATTAAGCTTTGTTAATGAGGTTATGGATTAGAAACACACTAAGAAAAGAATGTACTAAGTGAAGAGATTACCAAAGTGTGTTTGAAACAATCTGTTAAGCAAGAAACCTATGTAATAAGAAAGTTAAGCTGTGTTGGCCATGTGGATGTGTAATAATGAGATATATTGGTGTTATCTGCTTTTGTGTCTGTAGGCCAACGTCTCAAGGATTGATTGACCATTGGCAGGAACCATTGTGAGTAACGTTATTGTAAGGATACGTTCATACGAATTACGTTCCAAATGAAATATGATAAGTTCTGATTTCTGAAATGATATCTGTTTTCGTGAACGAATATTCCATGTTCGAAATTTATTATGGCATCCCTAGATAGTCCCAAGTCATGGGGGATGGCATGAAAATGCGGGTCCATGACATACAAGTAATTACGAGATCTCGTTAGCCACTTCCTTGTGGTGGTATGTGTTCAATCGGTATTCGGAACCGATTACTCTAGTCGGAAGACGTTCTGTAATGTGTTATATGGGATGTACCATTATTATGTTCTGATATGAGAATGATTATGCTCTGGTCTGTTTTCTGCTTATGATATATTCAGATTTCGTTCACTAACCCATTTACCTTAGTGTTATTCATTGGGCTTTAGCTCACTGTGTGTATATATATATAGGTGGGCATTCTGGAGTTCGAGTCTGAAGGCTTTTGTTTGGATCTGTGTTCTGTTGTCAGCCAACCATTGTGCCTCACGTAGAGGTTCCCGAAGCATCCTGTGTTTAAGTCCTGTGGTTTCTGTTTACATAAGACTTGATTTGATGTTGTTGGCTGTACTTAAATTACTGTAATGTGTGTGGGTATAATGTATGGTTGACTACCGGTTGTATATAAAGTTTTAAATATTCGGTTTCATATAAGTCAGCACAGCTTATTGAACAGCTATATTTATGTATTTGCTTCCGTTGGCCCTTTTTTTTTTTTATCAATCTATTTAGAGGCCTTCGGTAATCTAAGGATTACTGGTTGGTTGCGATGCTAAACCTATAAGGGCGGGTTTGGGTTGTGACAACCTAAGCCGCTCCTTGCGCACCATCTAAGCCGCCCTTGGCGCACTCAGTCTTTTGTTGCCATCATCGTTCTACACAATGTCGTAAGTTATGTATGTGCCATGCTTGCTGATTCAACATCCAGTTTTCTATATCGGTCTAGCATAACCCCTTTAAACTGTCCCGACATTAATTTTGTTTAACCAATCTCTACAACGGTCCGGTATGACCCTTTTAAACTGTCTCGACATCCAGTTCCCTACATCGGTCCGGCATGACCTTTTTAAACTGTCCCGACATTGATTCCAGTGAGCCTCTAACATCAGTCTGGTATGACTTTAAATTGTCCCGATATTGATTCCAGTCAGTTTCTACAACGGTTCAGTATGACCTTAAACTGTCATGGCATTAGTTTCTGCCAGTTCCGTCACCAGTTCGGCATAACCATAAAATGTCTCCTGTTCTGGTATTAGTTTCGGTTAGTTCCTACAACGGTTCAACTTGACCATAAACTATCTCCCGGCATTAGCTCCATCCTCTAATATATCTCAAGCACCCTTGCGTTCCCATTCAGATTTTGCAATCTATTTGCCTTTTTATTTTATTCACTTTCATTTTAGTTTCTCTCTCCAAACTCAAGATGTTTATCATCATTAAGTTTGAGGGGGATGTTAATGTATATATGGTATATATTCATAGATATATTGGGTATTGATTTCCTAGATATATTTGGGAATAACCATAGTTAAGTTTCTTGTAGGATACATTTTCTTATAATTAGGTTTCTAGTAGGATACTTTTTTTCAGCCTATATATACAGGCCTTCTATTGTATTCAATAAATTTAATAAATACAAATCATTCAATACAGATTCAATAATATAGTTTATATACTTTTTTCTCTCTTTTTCTCTCTACTATTCTAAGAGTCAAAATTAATGTGACAAAAAAAAAGATCAAAACTGTAGGTCGTCAATGGCCTGTCAAATTTTGACAATGATCAAACTTTGTGCCGGAAAATTTTGAAAGTGGTGTCAAATAACTACATTGAAAAAAAAATTATGAAAGTGGTGCCAAATTGTAGTTAGTTAAAAGAACACCTTTGCACTCTTTAAACTTCCTGTTGTGAATTGGGTTCAAGTCGAAATTGACTGAAATTATACACTGTCTTCAATTTTTCTTTCTTGAGGGAGAATCGGTAAAATGAAAATGTGAGTTGAATGTATCATTTTTTCATCTAAAATAGTAACTGATAACGACAAATAACTACATTGAAACAAAACTGAAAATGATGTTAAAAATGATAAAATTAAAATTTTATGACCCTAAGAAATTTTTTCTAAAATTACATAGATAACAATGTAATTAATCAAAAAATTAAAGGTGAGAACAGCGAAAAATCACCGCTAGCTTCATGTAGATTTTTCTTTTCATTTGTTTTAAAGGTTATTTTAAAAAGTGATTTATAAGTTGATTTTTTGACTTATTATAAAAAAATATATAAAAAGTAGAGAGCTGACGTGATTTAAATAACTTAATAAATTAATAAATTAACATTTTTTTCTTGTTTCTCAAAAGAGGCCTAAATAAGAAAATTTATTTTCACATAACAATCATGATTTCATCATTACCTTAAAATTGATATTTTTATTTTTATATTCCTCGTTAAAAAAAAAAAAAAAAACATTTTGACATGGACGAGTACATATTTGACATTAAAATGTCAACTTACATGTAGTTGACTGATGACAAAAAAAAAAGAAAAGAAAAATAAGAAGAAAAACATTTTGGCATGTGCCAAGATGAGTATATACTCCAAGTGGAAAGCGATAACAAATCAGTGATTGAGTTGAGTACGATGGAATTAGTTCCCTCATGGGACTGTCGAGCTTTCTTTCTAGACATTCGCTCAATGGGATTGGGATCCTCTTTCTCTCTATCTTGGACCCCAGAGCCGCAAATGGCGTTGCTCACTGGATTGCTTCCACTCATTTACGTGGTGCTCTACCTTATCGGTTAGCTCTCCCCCATCTCCTTTGGAGGATCTGTTAATGTTAGATATTAGATGTTTTGTAATCGTCACAGTTTTCACCCGTTCAAATATATATATATATATATATGTTGAGTACATACTTAACATTAAAATGTCAACTTACATGTAGTTGACTAATGACAAATTTGGTAAAGCTAGAGTACTAAAATAATTGCATGATTCCGTGTGTAATAAAATTTATTTACATAGCAAGAGTTGTGTAGGATTTATAATGTGATTTTATAATCATAGAGCTCGTTTGTGATGAACTAAAATAGTATTTTTTTTTTTATTTTTTTTTTCTGAGTCACATTATTTTTTATTTTAATTTTTATATATCTTTTTATAAAAAATTAGAAAGTATACTTATTTACATTATTTTAAACAATCCAATAATGTGAAAATGACAATCTTTCTTTCAACAACCAAAACATTTGAAGCCATAAAATTTGAGGACCTATTCATTTGTGACCCAATTAGGCCTCGTTTGAGAACATATTTTTTTAGTAATTTTTTGGTTTTTTAACTAAATATGATGTAAAAAAAACTAGTTTGTTTTGGATGATTTTTTAATTTTTTATGAAAAGATGTGCAAAAAGTAGAGAGAAAATAGAATCTTTAACTTTTTGGTATAAATTGTTGGCTTTTTGATTTTTTTAATAAATTTTTGACTTTTAGACTAAAAAGTAATATTGTCAAACGAGACCTAAATTCTTTCTTTCTTTCCAAAAATGGAAGTTTTGTCTTTGCTCTGGCTTTGGTCCTTGTAGCCTAGGTAAATCCAAGTAATCAAGCTAGAATTTCAACAATAAAATTGCCAGATGGTCAAGAAAATATTTTAAACAAAAATGCTATGAACCACTCTTATTGATCTATAATTTATTCCGGATATATTTATAGAGTTCATGAGTAAAATAAATTTAAATAATTGATTCTTTTTTTAAGATAAATTATGAATGTATAGTGCTTTTGTATTTTAAAAAGCACTTAACAAATTACATTTATGTATTGAACATCTCTTTTCAAGTGTTGCTAATGACAAGAAAACCAGAAGTTCAATTTTGGAACGATTGCGTCTCTAGGAATTTTGAAATGATCACAAATTGAAAGGACCCCAAATAATAGATTTAGACCATGTGGTTTTAGATGCTTATGGGGTACATTACTTTAACACATTTATTTATTTATTATTATCTTATATATTTGGATTATATTATCTCTTATTTTGATCATATAATTGATAAAAGTAGGAAGAGAGAGAGTAAAATTTCTTGAAAGATATTTCTGTATTATTAGTTACTTCCATTCAACATTACACGAGTACATTTATATACACAGATATATGATTTGCTCTAGCTAACTAACTAAGGTTAACTAACTAAGTTTGTTCTGGCGATTCTGAAATCTGTTGTGAATCTGAGCGATTCTGAGAATCATTGTGAACCTGAGAGCGATTCTGAAGTGTTGAGAATCAGTCGTAATGATCTCATGTACACAGACCAGATGCTTTTGGTGGTCTCTTATCATGAACACCAATAGCTGACTTGCAACTGCCATACAAACCAGAGTGAGCAGATCTCCTATATGCACCTACAATAGCTGAAGATATAGTAGAGGCATCAGATGTAGTAGGTGCAGCTGGATGATCAACTGAAGCTGGATGATCTTGAGCTGAAGCTGAAGCTTTATCAGTCCCCCTCAAGCTGAAAGGTGGGACACCAACTAAAAGCTTGGATTGAAGAAAAAGAAAACGAGACACAGGCAGAGATTTGGTGAAAATATCTACCACTTGATCAGAAGAAGACACATGACGAATAAGAAGTTGCTTAGCTGAAACTTTTTCGTGCACAAAATGATAATCGATCTCGATATGCTTTGTCCGAGCATGAAACACAGGATTAGCAGCAAGAGAAAGGGCAGACAAGTTATCACACCAAAGCACAGGAACAGAGGAAGGGCAGATATGCATATCTTTAAGAAGCATTTGAAGCCAAGCAACATCGGCACTAGCAAGAGCCATAGCTCTGTATTCGGCTTCAGTAGAAGATCGAGCAACAGTGGGTTGCTTCTTAGCAGCCCAAGACACTAAGTTAGGACCAAGAAAGATGCAAAAACCTGAGGTAGAACGCCTATCACAAGGGCTACCAGCCCAGTCAGCATCAGAGAAAACATGTAAATCAAAGGGACCAGAGGAAAAAGTCAAACCAGACTGTAAGGAACCTTTAACAAAACGTAACAGCCGCTTAACCAGAGCAAAGTGAGATTGAGAGGGATTTTGCATATGTTGACAAGCTTGGTTCACAGCAAAAGCCAAATCTGGACGAGTAATAGTCAAGTACTGAAGGCCACCAACAAGACTGCGATAAAGAGCAGGGTTAGAGAAGGGAACATCAGATGTAGAGACAGCTGGTTTAGCAGAAAAGGGAGAAGAAGCTGGTTTGCAATCTGTCATGCCAGCACGCTTGAGCAGAGTAGAGGCATACTGAGATTGAGACAGAAAATAACTAGAAGAAGTAGTAGTAACAGAGATGCCAAGGAAGTAAGAGAGATTGCCTAATTCCTTAAGAGAAAAGGCTGAATGTAACTGAGTAATAAGATGTTTGAGATGAGAAGAAGAACTACCAGTAATTAGAATGTCATCTCCATAAACCAAAAGATAGGTTAATGAGAAGGAAGTGGCTTGAACAAACAGAGAATTGTCACAATGACTATTAACAAAACCAAGAGTAAGCAAAAAAGTAGAGAAAGTAGAAAACCAAGCGCGTGGAGCTTGTTTCAAGCCATAGAGAGATTTGTTAAGCTTGCAAACATAAGTAGGGAATTTGGAATGGACAAAACCAGGAGGCTGAGACATGAAAACATCTTCTTCAAGATGATCATGAAGGAATGCATTGGACACATCTAATTGTTGAATAGACCAGTTATAGTGAAGAGCGATACAAAGAAAAACTCTGATCGTAGGCAGCTTGGCACCTGGACTGAAAGTATCTAAGAAATCAAGGCCTTCTTCCTGGAGATAGCCCTTAGCAACTAGCCGAGATTTGTATCTAGCAATTGAACCATCTGACCATTTTTTAATGCGAAACACCCATTTGCACCCAACAATATTCTGTGTATGAGAAGGGGGCACCAGAGTCCAAGTATTCTGATCTTGTAAGGCAGTAAACTCCTCAAGCATAGAATTAAACCAATGAGGATAGGTAAGAGCTTGTTTATAAGTGAGTGGTTCAGAGGTAATAAGAGAAGTGGAAGAAGAAGAAGGAGCAGTGAGACCGAATTGAGAAGCAGCAGATTGAGCAGCTTTAGCTCTAGTAACCATAGAATGAGAATTAGTAGAAATTGGTACAGGTAAAATGGGAATGGTCAAATGAATACTAGGTGGAGAAGAAGAAAGATGAGATGAAATAAAACCAGGAGCTGAAGAAGCTGATATAGGAGAAGAATCAGAACTAGGCAAAATAAAGCGGCGGTAAACAGAAGTAATCGGCAATGACATTTGAAATGTAATCAGCTTGAAGTAAATGACAGTTGGAAATGTAATTAGAAAGCAGCAGATCTGGAAGTAGGAAGTGGAGAAGCTGATGTAGCAGGTGAAGAAGAGGAGAAGTTGGTAGCAGAGGCATTAGTAGGTGAGGAGAGAGTAGAACCCCAGAAAAAGGAAGTAACAACATCTTTAGAAGAAAGAAGAAGAGGAAGAGTTGCAGGTGAGGAAGAAAAAGGAAAAGAGAGTTCACCAAAAATAACATGTCTGGAGATATAAATAGTACCAGAGAAAGGATCCAAACACTTGTAACCTTTGTAACTGGGATGATAGCCAATAAACACACAAGCCTTGGATCGAGGCTCTAACTTATGAGAGGTATAGGGACGTAACCAGGGATAACATTTACATCCAAACACCTTGAGAAATGCATAATCTGGAGCTGTTTTGTATAACACTTCAAAAGGACTAAGAGAGCCCAGTTTGGGACTGGCCATTCGATTTATCAAATAAGTGGCTGTAGCAAGAGCTTCAAACCAAAATTTCAAAGGAACAGAAGCCTGATCAAGCAAGGTAATAGCAGTCTCAATAAGATGACGATGTTTTCTTTCAGCCACACCATTCTGTGATGGGGTATGCGGACAACTCAGTTGATGAACAATACCAGTAGACTGAAGAAGAAACTGAAACTGTCTTGAAGTATATTCACCTCCACCATCAGTCCTTAAGATCTTAAGAGATGCAGAGAATTGCTTCTCAATATAAGCTTTGAATTCCAAAAATTTAGCATACACTTCACTTTTGTAAGAGAGAGGATAAATCCAAGTGAAATTACTAAAATCATCAATAAACACAACATAATATTTGAAAGAATCAGATTGAACAAATGGCCCCCAAACATCTGAATGAATTAAAGCAAGAGGAGATGTAGTTTTATTAGCAGACAACACCAAAGGAAGTCTGTGGCTTTTGGATACACAACAACTATTACAAAGAGAAGAACCATCTTTATGAGAGAAATGAAAACCACATTTATTTGACATAGTATGAAAAACATCAGAAGTTGGATGCCCTAATCTTTTGTGCCAAGTAGTAACAAGAGAATTAGGAGCAGAAAAGGCTTTAGGAGTAGCAGAAAATGAAGAAGGAAAATGGTAAAGTCCATTGGAATATGAACCTTTACAGAGCACCTTGTTGCTGAGATTGTCCTGAACAACAAATGACTTATCATTAAAAATAATAGAACAATTATTATCAGAAGTCAATTGATGAACAGATAACAAGTTAGAAGATATTTGAGGAACATGAAGCAGATTATTAAGTTTGAAATGAAAAGAAGGAGTAGGCAAAATACCAGTTCCTGAATTGTGAATGGGAAGAGTATTACCATCACCAATCATGACTTGATCAGAACCTTGATAAGGTTGATAAAGTTGAAGATTACTCAAGTCATTGGTAAGATGAGATGTAGCGCAGAGTCCACATACCATGGAGGACAAGATGAAATTGAATTCAAAGGCATTGGAGCAGCATAGGCCTTGAAATTAGAAGGACCAGCAGAAGGATTCACAGTATAGGAAGGAAACACAGGTTGAAAAGCTGGATTCATACAATTTCTACACTCAAGAGCTGAGTGGTTACCTTTACCACAGATTTGACAGATCAACCCATAGCTTTGAGGCCTTCCAATTCTGCGACCTCAATTATTGTTGTATCTGCCTCCACGATATTGATATTGGGAAGAACGACCACCTCTGTTTGGAAAGGAGAAATTCTCAGTAAAGGCAGAACCAGAGGAACTCTGTGGAGAACCAGAAATAGAGGAACCTTGAGGTAAAATGTTAGATCCGTGTGGAGCAGCAAAAGCAACATTAAGATCAGAGGAGCTGCTAGATTTATGATAGTGTTCAACATGTATAGCCTCAAAACAAAGTAGAGCACACTGTAGACGTCCCCGAACGCATCCCAAGAAGAGGAGTGCGAATCCCCCCCGTTCTGGTTCGATATTGGGTCACTACAGTTCGAAGGACTCAAATGTCACGATTCTCAATCTTGAACCGAAGAGTCCAAATCCGGCAAATCGTTTTGAAAACAGATTTTTTGAAAGAAGTGCCGAACATGGACTACTTTGCCAGATACAGAGTCGCCACCTAAATATTTTAAAATGGGAAATTTAGGAAACCCTGACTCGGTGCCAAAGGCCACGTGTCCGTCATCACCAAAGTTGCCTCGGCTCGGGAACTTGGGTACGATTGGGGAAGGTCACTTCGTGAGCACCCCCGCTCGCCCGGTCAAAGACCGGCCTCTACTAACCATGATATCTGTTTTTGAAAACATTGTGAGTTCTTATTCCGGTTATTAGCCTAGGTTACTATGTGATGCGCACAGCATACAAGTATAGACTGAGCCGCCTGAATTGGAACAAAACATTTCATGTTTGTTTATTTGAAAATGGTTTGATGGTGTTACCCGCAAGTAGGCTAAGACGTGGATTTGCCACCCTCGGGTGGGCTTAAGAAAATATGATTTTGCCACTATCTAGTGGGCTTGAAACAAGCATTTGATGAATTGTCCAATCCAAGTAACTCAACCTCCACCCACAGGCATTCAAGGCAGTTATATCACATAAGCACATAGCCTCATCGTAAGCATGCTATTCATGGTAGTCACTCACACGTATGCAAGGATGTTAAAGCATAAAACTCACCGAGTACTCCAAGCCAAAACAGAAAACCGATTAGAAATTATGCATGACCCTAAATATACAGAATTGCCTAATGCAACACATGCAAAGATGCAACTATAGCAGGCTCGGCTATTCTAAACATGGCATATGAAATGCTACAGCTATCAAGTATTTAATTCGGAATTAAAATACAAATGCAGTTTGTATGATGCGCCGAGCCCAGTGCGTGCAAAACAGATGAATGATGCAAACATGCTGTCCTACTGTATGCTAATTGAAACATGCCCTATATCTAACCATCATAAGCGGGTACATAAAAGGGAAGAAAGACGTGGGGTTGGAAGACATACATCACACTCACCCACACTTATTACAGTTATGCCCTCGCGCAGAGGGTCCGAATAAATAATAATACAGTCCGAAATAAAAGAATAATACAGTCCGAATATTACAGTCCGAATAATATACAAAAATCCTAATTAATTAACAGATTAACTAAGAAAGCTGTAAATTGGTATGCAAGCCAGGGGGCTACCTCGATTCTGATGAATGATATATACTGGGCTGCCTTGTGCGGAAATCCACTGGGATGCCCCAATTAGCCTCTGTTTGCAATGTTTCTCGAAATGCGTGCCAGACTCTGAAAAGTTGCTGATTCTTCATTTTGCTGCAACAGAGAGCAGGAAAGGGACATAGCAATGTATTTCATAAATATATGCATGCCTCGGTTCTAGTACCACCAATCACGCATATCGATGCATGATGGCCGGGGAATCGGATTGCATACCTCAATATAGGATGAATGCACATGAATGCTACAACAAAATCTAACTCCATCATGGGTGATCCGGAGTGTCGGTGACTTGGGAATTGAGACCCGTTCCGTCACTCGGAGTACAAAACGTGCCTCGTTTCCCGTGCCCGGGTTAACTCTTATCCCGAACACTATGCAATATGCATGATATGCATGAAATGTAGCTAATATGCAACCTAACATACACAATGCTATGAAAATGAGATGCCTCGAAATGCGTGCACGCGGGCACGCAAACCGAGGCGATGATCCTAAGGCATGAAATGGCACACGCAATGCAATTGGACTTACACTAATATGAGAGAGCCTCAGCCACACTCACATAAGAGGCCGTCGGATAAAAGTGAAGTACCTCGAAATGCGCGCACGTAGGCACGCAAGCCGAGGCAATGGCATACGCAATGCAATGATGCTAAAATGAGATGTCTCGAAATGCGTGCACACGGGCACGCAAACCGAGGTGATGGCATACGTGATGTGATGAGACTAAAATGAGATGTCTCGAAATGCGTGCACACGGGCACGCAAACCGAGGCGATGGCATACATGATGTGTTGAGACTAAAATGAGATGTCTCGAAATGCGTGCACACAGGCACGCAAATCGAGGTGATGGCATACACAATGCAATATGGACTTACACTAACATAAGTGGACCTCAGCCACACTCACATAAGAAGCCGATGGATGAAAATGAAATGCCTCGAAACGCGTGCCTGCGGGCACGCAAACTGAGGCGATGATCCTAAAGCATGAAACAGCATACGCAATGCAATGATGGGCTTACACCAACATGAGAGAGCCTCAGCCACACTCACATAGGAGGCCGTCGGATAAAAATGAAGTGCCTCGAAATGCGTGCACACGGGCACGCGAACCGAGGCAATGGCCCTAAGGCATGAAATGGCATACGAAATGAGACGTGGCATATGGCATATGGAAAATGCAAATTTCAGCAGCCAAAATGATGCAAAAACAGCCCCCGAATTATAGCAAAATTACACCCGATGCCCGAAATGCTATGATGAGTACCCGAAATGACTTGCAGCTATGCCAAACATGCACAATATGGACATGAAGTGTAAAGACAGATGCTAGGCAGTCCCTAAACTAGCATTTTTCCAGTACAAAGCATGGCCAAACAACAATCACAAGTATGGTAAAAATAGCATGCAAAAATGGGGGAAAAGAGGGGAACAATGAAGCAGATGGTATATGCAATGCTCAAACTGAAAAATACAGTTCTACAACACTGAAGAGGGACCAAAAATATGAACATTTACAGCTTATGACAACCCCCAAAACAGTATGTAGATATGCTCAACATAGCATGCAAAATATGAGCCAAAAGAGGGCTATAAAGAGAGGTATACCAAGAATTCACCAAACATCCTAAGACCCTTAACAAAACATGAAGAGTGGGTCATTTTAAGACTATTTTCAGTTCTGATAATAGCCAAAAACAGAAGCTAGATAGGCCTAAAAAGCATGCAAAATGGTGGACCGAATAGGGATATAAAGACAAGCACAACATGGAGGCCCCCAACAAAGTTGATCCCTTCTACAATGTTGTAGAGGGACAAAAAATAAGCTTACTCTCAGTTCATGACATGCTCCAAAACAGAATACATGTAGACCAAGCAAGTCATGCAAATTTACGGTAAATATGAGAGATTATGAAGCAAGTGCATGATGGAGAGGCCAAACAGGGTTGAGCCCTTCTTCAATGTTGAATAGGGGCTCAAAATAGGCCCACTAACATTTTACATTATGCTCGAAAACAGATCACTCATAGGCTAGAAATTTCATGCAAAAACAAGGGTTGAGCCCTTGAACAAACATGAATAATAGCTCAAAATAGACCTAGTTTCAGTTAAGGTCAGAGCCCAAAACAGTAAGCAAGTAGGCTTAAGAAATGAGGCAAGAAAGTGCTACAAAAGAGGGAATTTGAGACTTACCCTTGAAGACCTCTTTTTTTCTACTTCTTGGCTTGAGGAAAGTTGCTTCTAAGCCTCTGAGAAAGCTCTCCTTGCTTCTGGAAATGGAGTGGTGATAGTGGTGCTTGAAGATGATGAAGAAATGGCACCAAACTTAGGGAAAATGAGAGAGATAGAGATGGAGATGTGTATGTATGCTTGAGGAAAATTTTCTAACCCTAGGGACAGAGCTGGGAGGCCCCTTATATGGACAAAAAGAGGGGTGTAAAGGTGGAGGGAAATGCACCCAAGCTTTCCCTCCCAAAAGATCCCCCGGATACGGATATTTTCTGGGGGAAATAGCTATACAGTTGTAAAGTGTGCACTGAGGGGAGCATGGCCGGCCATGTGCTTTTACTGGAGGTGGCCGGCCGGCCAAGGGCAAAAATGGAAGTTTGGAATTGCTGGCCGAGCTCTACATATTGGTGTCCTCCCATGTCTCCTCTTCAAGGCCCTGTGGTTGAAAATTGGCAACTCTGAACCAGGAGAAACAACAATCCACTTCTAGGAGAGGCTCAAAAATGAAAGAAACAATTACTGGCCGAGCTCCATTTTTTAGGGTCCTCCCATGTGTGTACAACACAAATATGTGGTTTTGGCTCGAAGAAAATGGCCCTAGGGTGTTCAACATTAGCCCGGAAGTGAGAAAAACGGGCGCCGGGGGGGCGCCGGAGGAGCATAACTGGTTACTGAGACAATTACTGTCCTCCCATCCTCCAATGATCTTCCTTATGATAAAACAGAGGTACTTGCCAAAAATAAACAAAAACTGATGCAAAACGAATGCTCGGGGGCCAAAATACGCAGTTCGGGGTCCCGAAAACCGGCCGTTAAGCACCGAAAGTGGTGTTTGGCTGCGAAGTGGGTATCTAAGACCCCAGTGTCCCTCGAAAGGGAGTAAATGAGATGCATGCCAGAAACCGGAGGAATCGGAGATGGTTGGGTGGTCCCGAACCGAGGCACACGGCCTGACGGCTCCGAAAACCGGGAACCGAGCTCCGAAATGGGCAAAATGGCCTACGGCCACGAAATGTAGCCCACGGCCACTGAGAGATGGTCTACGGGACCTCTCCCTCCCCTCAGGAAAAGAAACAGAGAAAACCGAGTCTGGTTCGCAAACCGAGACAAGGCACAGAAGAGAGTTCGGGAGTCCGGAGGTAGGGCGCACGGCCGTGACTCTGAGACTTCTGAACGAGCACGATATGCAACATCACCGAGCGCTCAATCGGTGACGTCTGAGTCTTAAGGTCGGTCAAAAATGGGGTGTCAACAGTTGCCCCTCTTTGACAGAACTCGGAAGTCAAGAAGTGACGGGAGTGAATGTCAAAGCCTAGAGACGACCCATTTTTGACAAGGCCGAAGACTTAGACAATCATACAAGGTGAACAGAGATATGTGCCCGCAGGCAGGGGGGCAAAATGCAAAGCGACATGCACAGAGCCAAATGATCATGCAAATGCAGCAAGCTGTAATGAAGCAAGTATTCGCAAATAGATGCAACAGTTTTAATCAAGAATGCAAAGCAACAACTATATTTCATGCGGTTAGGAATGCGGAGAATCATTCAATTCTCGTCGCGTCTCACACGGAGAAGATACGATACCTGCGCGATTTGTCTGGTCACACCAGTCTCAAATGAACCGTACATACAATATCGTGCCTGCAAAAGAGAGAAATTCAACAAGAACTATATGCTAACAACATATATTCAATGTGATTCCTGTGGTTCCGAAAGTTTGACACACGCAGTGTCGGCAAGTGAATTCATCGCAATGCGAGAAAGAAACGTGCGTAACAACGCATGCTCAAACACGGAGGTGTGGTAGACCAAGAAAACATGCATGACAATGCAAAATGCTCATAAGAATGCAAGTTATATGCAAAACAATGCAAAATAAGCATAAATCAGGGCCCCGTTTGTTGCGAAACAACGAGCTGGGAAACACGCATTTCGGCGAAGGCAACTTGATCGCGGCCTCTGATTCACCTCCCGGAGAGGTTACAACATGTTTGAAAAGGATACACCTTGATTTTGATGAGTGATGATGAGACACATGTCAGAAATTGCAGCTGAAGTTCCGGCGGAGCAATTTCGCGCCAGAAAGTGCACTTTTCTTGAACTTTTTCGGGTCCCGGGAACTCCGATCTTCCTCAAAATTTGCAGAGAGCTAGAGGGGGGTGTGGGGACCACCACCGGCCAGGTGGTTGCCCTTGGGGAGGCCACCGGCTAGGGACAAAAAAGCAAATGGCCAGCTAGCCAGAAAAGGTGGCCGGCCGGCCACCTGCCCAAAAGCAGGGGCATTTTGGTCTTTTGCCTCATTTCTATATATATCCACCTCCATTGCCTCCGAAATCACTTCCATAGCTGCAAAAACTCCTCCCCTTGCTCCCCAAACCATTTTTTCCTTCAGATCTGCACTTTATACGCACTTTTCGGCCTTCCACGCAAGTTGTTTTCGCGAAATCTTTCAGTTTTAAGCACTTTGAGCCGACTAAATTTTGGTTTCGGGGCTTCTTTTCTCATTTTCACCACTTGAGGTAAGTTTGTCTCAATATTTGGAAGATTTTCTCGGGAGTTGACTTTTGTTGACTTTTCCATTTCCCGGGAGTTGACTTTTGTTGACTTTTTCCAATTTTTGCTCATTTTGCTCATTTTTGCTCCTTTTCTGAAATAGCGGGTGATTACCCTCAAGGTGGAGGTCCTCCAGGTGCCGGAGATGATTTTGATGTTATGACATTGCCCCCGAGAGTCCGGCCTTTTATTCCGGGAAGATATGCCCCACCGGCACATATGCTTCCGCGGGCCGTTTTTCGTCGTTTCTCTGGGTTCAATGACCGGGCACCCGGGGATTTACTTCTGCGAGAGCCGGAGCATCACCTCTCTCACGATGCACGAGAGGTATTTTACTTTATTTTCTGCATTTTCGTGCATTTTGTAGCTTTGCCATGTTTGAACACACAGTTTTAGCTTATGACATAGTACTTTGCCTGCATCCTGAACGTGTTACTTAAACGCTTGAATTGCTGAACACACGGCTCACTGACTGATTGATTTGTGAACGCACGGCACACATTAGTTAAGAAATGAACACACGGTTCAAACACTGATTTGTCGAACACACAGCCCGAATTTGAAGGTGAACACACGGCACACACTGACTAAGAGTAGAACACACAGTCCCAAACTCTAATTTTCTGAACACGCAGTCCAAGTTGTTGGTGAACACACAGCCCACACTAATTGAGAGTAGAACACACAGTCCCAAACTCCGATTTTCTGAACACGCAGTCCAAGTTGTTGGTGAACACACAGTCCACAAATTTTTCTGAAATTTGAACACGCAATTAAATACCAAATTTTACGAACCATGACCCAGATTTGAGGTGAACACTGACCCACAAATTTTACGAAATTTGAACATGCATTAAATACCAAATTTTCTAAAATTTGACCAAATACCAAATTTTACGAACCATGACCCAGATTTGAGGTGAACACCTGACCCACAAATTTTTACGAAATTTGAACACTGACAAATACCAAATTTTCTGAACACGCAGCCCAGATTTGAGGTGAACACACAGCCCACAAATTTTTCTGAATTTTGAACACGCAGCCCAAATACCAAATTTTCTGAACACGCAGACCAAATACCAAATTTTCTAAACATGCAGCCCAGATTTGAGGTGAACACACAGCCCACAAATTTTTCTGAAATTTGAACACGCAGCCCAAATACCAAATTTTCTGAACACGCAGCCTAGATTTGAGGTGAACACCTGACCCACAAATTTTACGAATTTTGAACACGCACCCAAATACCAAATTTTACGAACACGCACCCAGTTTGAAGTGAACACGCATGATCGATTAAGATTTGAACACGCACCAAAACAGATTCTTGAACACGCAGCCCAGGTTTGAAGTGAACACGCAGCCCACTGATTCATTTCATTTGCACACAGCTATTTCATTTCATTTGCACACTGCTATTTCATTGTGTACTAAACACATGCATTCATTCTGAATGCAGGGTGGCTCTCGCACCGTGCGAGGATACGGCTCTACCGCATGAGACGGTATCTTGAGCTTCGAGGCTGTCGGATCCGTCGATCTAGCAGGTTGAGCATTCTCTGCGTGGGATTATCACGTTGTTCTGCCAGCAGGACTTTGTTAGCTGCTTTGGTGGAGAGATGGTGGGACACCACCAATTCCTTCCACTTTTCTGCCACCGGAGATATGACCATGACTCTGCTGGACTTTGCTGTACTCACCGACCTAGATGTAGGCGGTTGGTCCATACCTTATGACGAGGATATGGGAGAGTGGGAGGCCGCCTGGACACATCTATTGGGGGCTCGCCCACCTGTAGACAGAGCTTCCGGGAGAGTCCGATACACCTGGTTCTCTTCCCGTTTTAGGAGGCCGGAGATGGAGCCTGAGTCTCCCGAGGAGGTTGAGCAGTACGCCCGTGGCTTCCTTATGTTCCTCTTTGGCACCACTCTGTTTGCCGATAGGGGGAACACTGTCGGGTTGTATCTCCTGAGTGCCCTTGTGGACCTATCACAGGTCAGTCAATATGACTGGGGTGGCGCTGGCCTGGCTACCCTCTATTGTTACATGAGTGCAGCCTCTCGCGGGCGGAGAGAGTTACTTGGCGGCTATTGGAGAGCCTAGGAGGTATGTTCTGTCCTCTTGATTTATATTTCTGCTTCTCATTACTTGTTCATTGCACACACGGCGCACTTTGCACTCTATATTCTACCTTTAGCACTTTGTATTCATATTCTGCACTGCTTTTCTCAGCTATGGGTGTACGTATACTTTCCCACATTAGCCCCGGAGATGGAGGTGGCAGGACTCCTTATGACTCCGTTTTCATTAGTGTTCGAGGGCGAGCACCGAGCGAGACCTCGAGAGGCTCTCTTCTACCTGTGACAGTATTTTGATACTGTGCGGACGACAGAGTTATTTCAGAACTCTCAGTTCCTTTCATTTTCATCTTTGATCTGCCCTGTATATTCCTGATTTTTGATTGATTTATGCACTGGTTATCCGCAGATTACTTGGCAGCCCTGGGCGGTCTTAGGTGATGATCTCCGACATCAGTATCCCGGAGGATCGGGCACTTCCCAGTATAGGTTCCTGCTTGAAGGACCTGCTGGTAGGGCATGGTTCCTGGGGGAACGCTTCCTGCGTCAGGTGTGGGGGTACGATTCTCAGGACCCTCCTGCTGTACCTCCAGCCACTATGCGGACTGCCGATAGACTCTCTGCCCAGGAGGTCATTAGTGTTATGCAGGGCACCGATGCTTTGTTACACCTCATGGATGGGGACTACGCCACCTATCGTCGTATATATCTGATGCCCCCCTTGACGGGAGTGCGTGCTCTGTCACGGAGGTCTACTGATGTACCATCTTCGAGTCGGGCTCATACCACGGATATCCCCTCCTCTAGCAGGGCTGGTGCATCTAGGGGTAGAGGTAGTTTGATTCCTCCGATCCCTCCGTCTCTTCATCATCATCCTGGGTGGCCAGACATGCCGACCGAGTTGACGAGTTGGCGGTTCGGGACTCCTTACCAGGTCCCGCTAGAGCCTCCTCTTCGACCGAGATATATGCGGGATCTGATTCACCGGTATGTTTCTGACTTTGATTTATCACCGACATTACTTGGACATTCATTCCCTCGCTGATAGTTTTGCATTTGTATCTGTAGCCTCCAGTTGAGTATACAGAAGAGATACTTGGGATGCTGGCCACATTTGAGGGCATGATCCTACGGAGGGAGGCACAGCTGGCCATTATGGGCGTGCAGGTACTGCCCATCTTTCCTGTATTTAGCATATTTCTGATGACATACTGGTTTTGAACATTCCGCTATATTGATAGACTATGTAGAGCACATCTGACACACTCCCCACTTGCATACTGTACTTGCATCTGCTTTTCATCTTTGAATTGATGTATTGAACTGTTCATTTTCAGATGCCTCCTGTCTATGCACCGCCGCAGGCCGGGCCACCCGGGCCTTCCCAGAGAGGTCGAGGTATTGGACCTGTTCGAGGTACTGGGCCATCTGGGCCTTTTCGAGGAGCTGGGCCATCCAGGCCTTCTCAAGGAGCTGGACCATCTAGGCCTTTTCGAGGAGCTGGAGGAGCGGGGTCGTCTCGCAGACGCAGGGCACCCATTATTGAGGAGGAGGAGGAGGAGGAGGTCGTAGACCGCGAGTCAGAGACATCTGCTGGGGAGGGAGGCTCCGGTCTTGGTTCCGGGAGCGGAGACGAGGCTGAGGGGGATCCGGAGGATGATAGCTCTGACCCGGATGGTGACGGTGGTGCAGAGGTTATCCAGCAGAAGAGGATGAGAGGGCCTCCTCATTCCCGTTCCCGAGGATATTGATGCTATTTCCTACTTTATTTTACTTTTTGCTAGTAGTTTGTAGCACCTTGCATAGTGTTAGGCAGTTTTATTTCCTATAAAACTTGTACCTTTATTTTGTTGTAAAACATGATGGAATGAAACAGCCTTTGAAAAGATGTTTGTATTTGAAATTCCTAGCATCGTAACGCATCATTTTGCACAAAATGGAATTGAATGAAAAATATGCCTTGTATATTTACCGGGTCAGGTAATGAACCGACGCAACAAATCAAAAACTCGACTCACTAAGAAATAACAGAATCTTAGCAAGTTTTCAACTCGATAAACAAAGTACAACAATGTTACCGACTCAATAAACAAGACTCAACAAAATCGCGTAAACAAAAAGTAACGACTCAAAAACATAAAATGCGATAGCTCGACAAAACTTACAACTCGATAAACAAAACAACAACTCGATAAGCAAAAATACAACAAAGCGTACTTCGGACGGACGATCTGGACGATGGAACGTATCCGAAACTGAGAGAAATGGAGGCCTTGACGTTCCTGATGCCTAGAAATGCCTCAAACTTTCTTCCGGAGGGCAAAACAGGACCAACGCGTGGCCAAACACATTTTGTATCTGGAAAGTAGAGGGTGGCCGGCCTACTAGAAGAGATGGCCGGCCGGCCACCTCTCCCGCAACCCCCAGAATTTTGACACGTGTCCTTTGAATAGTGTTTTACCCCCTATAAAAGCCCCAGCCTTGGAACTTATTCATTTCATCACCGTTTCTCACAAAAATGGAGGCATTTCTCGCAGAAAATCTCACATCTTGGATTTCTTCTCTAGACGGCTCGGAAAAGCTGAACTTCCGGGGTTTCGACTTAAATGCACTATTCATGCTGGGCCGGACTCCGCTACATCTTCCTTTCCTCTATGCCGCGGCAAGGTTTTGGAACCCGGTGACGCATGTCTTTAGCTTCGGCGGAGAAGAGATATGTCCTACTTTTGAAGATTTTAAAGTTTTGATAGAATCCGAGCGAGGTGAGGAGATCTTGCCCCAACTCAATTTTGGCTATGCCCAAGCTTTGGGGCGGATGTGCGGTCACAACGCGCATGATGCTCGATCTCTGATTGGTAATGGGATATTGGATATCCCGAGCCTGATTTACCGATTCTCCGGTGCTGGTGACCGCAGCGACCATCATTGGCAAGGCTTCCGACGACATGCTCTCTGTTTGTGCCTGTTATCTCATTTTCTGTTTGCCTCAAGCTTCGGAGGGTCTAGCATCCGTTTGATTGAAGTCGCTCAAGGCTTGAGGGAAGGAAAGAGTTGTATCGCCATGGCATTGGCCGAGACGCTGCTAGGTTTGGATGCCTTCTACCGCCAAGAGACAACCAAGTTTGCGGGGAGTCCACTACTGCTGCAGGTAATGTTTCCCACCCAAGCTCACATATATGTTTGCTCACATCACTCGGCACTCAGGCTCGGTTTTTCTCACAAAACCCTTATCTCACTTTTCTCTCATCGCACATCTCTCTATTCTTTATTCTCTCATTTTTCATCCCTCCCCAGATATGGTTGATGGATAAATTGCCAGTTATGGACTCTTGCCCTGCTTACTCAGCCCACGGTTACTTCTTTCGACCACGCCTAGTCGATGCCCTTGATGAGGGATGGTGGTTTGAATGGATGTGCAATTTGTCGGCAGATCGCATTGCGTGGCGTTGTCCTTGGCCCAATCTCCCAGCAATGAGCTACAGCATGTCCCGGCAGGTCGGGATTCGACTGATCGGCTTGACTCACTGTGTATTCTATTTTCCATTCCGCATTTTGCGCCAGTTCGGCCATGATCAGACTTGCCCACCAGAGGGGATAGAGTATCCGGCTACATTTCGATTCGGCGCCTGTGGCTCGGCAAGCCGCGGCGTGGAGAGTTAGAGAACTTCTGGCCCTCGCCCTTACTTTTAATTGCACTTTGTCTGACGAGTGCTGGGATTGGCTTAATGAAGAAGCACAAGTTGGGCCTAGGTTGGCATCGAAGGCTTCGACTAGCTCTGGCAGGGGGCGCAGGGATATCTGACTCGACTATGCCCCAGATTTATTGCTTTATTAGTACTTTCAAGTTTTCGTTATGAGTGTAATAAAAAGCAACTTCAATTGTATGCAAGAGCAAGAGAACTCTGTTTTGAAATCAAAGAAATTGAAGGTTGTGGCACTGAAAATTCTCCGTTTTTGGTCCAAAAATGGTCTTAGTTGTGAAAAGATTAATTTGAACAAAGTCAACTTTTATTAAAACTTTTCAAAACTATTTTCGATATGGATCAGAACTGGACACGCCTGAGATCTGTCACTGAAGATGCACAACCCCGGATCCTAGCAACTGGAAAGTTGCCCCTAGTTTTGAAAAGTGCCTCGGCAATTCATAGCAACGGAAAGTTGCCCCTAGTCTGGATGGTGCCGCAACACTTCATTGCAACGGAAAGTTACCCCTAGTCTGAATAACACTGTACCGGAGATTACGATAAATGCTGATGAATAGAGATGAATGAGATGATCAAATGGACAAAGTTGATCGGGGAAAAGATTGAAATTTGAACTTGGATGAAGCGCCTCGTATCCCATAAATGGGAATCAAGCCTTACGTAGTTCAGGCTCGGGTTCGCTCGGGTATTTTTACTCTCCTTTTGCGCTCTAACTTTTGCCAAGGCCGCCCTTTGCGGGTTTTCAACCTTGCGAGCTCAGTTTTCATAATTTCAAATTTTCTATGCTCTGAATTTTGCCTAGGTCGCCCTTTCGGGTTTTCGGCCTACTTGAGCCTCTCGGTAGTATTTCTTCAACTTGTCCATGTTGATCGGTTGAGAAAACTCTAAGCCATCTAGGTCCATCAGAACCACAGCTCCACCTGACCAGATTGACTTGATAATGTAGGGACCCGTCCAATTGGGTCTGAACTTGCCCCTTGGGTCGTGGATGGGAGTTCGGTTGTCTTTGAGTACCAAATCTCCTTCTTTCAAATTCCTGGACTTAACTTTCTTGTTAAAAGCCCAGGCGATTCTGCGTTGATAACCTTGGATGTGGTACAGTGCTTTCAGCCTTCTTTCATCGAAAAGCATGAGTTCCTCAAATCTGTTTTGCTGCCAATCTGCTTGACTATCGGCACTTTCGGCCAATACTCGTAATGACGGACCTCAATCTCAATAAGCGACGACCTCCATCCCATAAACCAATAGTCTGAGTCGCCCGGTAGAAGTTCGATTGAAGTCCCAGCCCCATAGAGCAAGCAGCGGCTTATCGCGATCCGATAGGTTTCCACCATCTTCGTAGTATCGCTTGATGTTCTTGTTGGCGGCCTCAAGCGCCCGTTGGTTCTTGCGGCGGTAAGTAGATGACTTATGAAAAGCCACATTGTATTTCTCCAACAAATCGATCACCTCCTTCTTAAAGTGGGAACCATTATGCAAGCGATTTCATTTGGGACTCCGTAGCGACAGATAATGTTGTTTCTGATAAATTTTGCTACATGCGAAGCCTTCAATACTGCATAAGATTGGGCCTCAACCCACTTTGTGAAATAATCTATCGCTACCAAGATGAACTCATGCCCATTAGACCCCTTTTGCGTAACAGCTTCGATTACATCAATTCCCCAGACAGAAAACGGCCATGGCGAAGTCATGTTGTACAGCTTTGACGGCGGGATATTCATGCGATTTGCATGAATTTGACACTTGTGACATCGCCGGACGAAGCCAATACAATCCTCCTCCATGGTGGACCAGTAATAACCTTGTCTAAGGATCTTCCGTGCCAACATTACCCCATTCATGTGTGCACCACATTCACCCCCATGGATAGCTTCCATCAGACGCTTTGACTCTTCGGCATCAACGCACAGTTTATGCATTCCCAGATGACCCCGTTTATACAGTTTACCCCCACAGATGATGAACTGAACTGCCATTCTTCTGATTGCCCTCTTGTCTTTGGCATTTACCCCTGGCGGGTATGCTTCTTTCTCCAAGAAGTTCTAGATGTCGTAATACCAGGGGTGTTCGTCCTGAACTTCATCTATGGCTGCAATCGACTCATAAGCAGGTGCAAATTTCTGGTCAATGATGACTGGGCGTATTCGGACTCCACACGGGATGTCTATCATAGATGATAGAGTTGCTAATGAATCTGCGAACCTGTTGTTCTCCCTTAATAGATGAGTAAAACTTAGCTTCTCAAACCGAGGAATCAGCAAATCCAAGGTTTGGTGATACATCATCATCTTTTCCTCTTTCACTTTCCAGTCTCCTTTAGCTTGAGACACAACAAGGTTCGAATCCCCAATAACGTCCAGTCGCCTTGCCCCTAGTTCTAGGGCTGCTTCTAGACCAGTGATACACGCCTCATACTCTACTTCATTGTTCGAGACTTTGAACTGGAGCTTGAAGGCTAGAGGGATACGGGAATTGTCGGGTGCTATCAGCAACACTCCTGTCCCATACCCATGTTGATTTGACGCTCCGTCAAAGTACATCGTCCAAGTTTCATCGTCGATATGCAAAATTGATTCATCCGGGAATAGGTACTCGACCGCTTCATCCCCCTCAACCGGGTGGTCGGCAAGGAACTCTGCCACTACTCTTCCTTTTACTGACTTGCGTGTCACGTACGTGAGATCAAATTCGGAGAGCAACAGCAACCAACGAGCTAGCCTACCCGTAAGTGCTGGTTTCTCGAAGAGATATTTGATGGGATCAAGTCGTGAAACCAACATTACAGAGTGAGCTAACAGGTAGTGCCGCAGCTTCCTGGTAGCCCATACCAGAGCTAAGCAAGCCTTTTCCAGCGGTGTATATCGGGTCTCATACTCCAGCATCTTTTTGCTCAAATAGTAGATGGCCTTCTCCGCCTTATCTTCTGATTCTTGTGCAAGCATGCAGCCCATTGTAGTTTCAGTTACTGACAGATACAAAATCAACGGTTTCCCTGGTTTTGGTGGTGATAGAACGGGGGGGTTCTGTAGATATTCTTTGATCTGTTCAAATGCAACTTGACATCGGCCGTCCCATTGGAACTTCTTTCCTTTCTTGAGGAGGCCAAAAAGTGGTTCACAAGTCAAGGTTAGTTTTGAAATAAACCGTCTTATGAATTGCACTTTACCCAGAAAGCCTCGCACATCTTTTTCAGTCCTTGGTGGTGGCATTTCTAGGATGGCCTTGATCTTGGAAGGGTCGACCTCGATGCCCCTTTGTGTAATCAGAAACCCCAGCATTTTCCTCGCTGTAACACCAAATGTACATTTCTGAGGGTTTAGCCGCAACCGGAATTCCCTGATCCTTTGGAAAAACTTGTGCAAGGCGGTGTAGTGGCCCTCTCTTTCCTTGGACTTGACAATCATGTCGTCCACATACACCTCAACCTCTTTGTGGATCATATCATGTAGTATTGTGGTCGCGGCCCGTTGATAAGTAGCCCCAGCGTTCTTTAACCCAAACGGCATTACCCGGTAGCAGTATGTCCCCCATGGGGTGGTGAATGCAGTCTTTTCTCTGTCTTCTGGCGCCATCACTATCTGGTTGTATCCTGAGAAGCCATCCATGAATGAAAGCAATGCGTGCCCTACTGTAAAGTCTACCAACTCATCGATGTGCGGTAAGGGAAAGTCGTCCTTCGGACTAGCTCTGTTCAAATCCCTGAAGTCTACACACAACCGCATCATGCCAACTTTCTCCGGGACCGGAACAATGTTCGCCAACCAAGTCGGATATTCAGATACCAGGAAGCTGCGTCGATTTGCTTGGTGACCTCTTCCTTAATCTTAGGAGCCCAATCCGGGCGGATCCTTCGAAGTTTCGCTGATGTGTCGGGCCTCGGGGTCAAGGGGGATCCGATGCTGTACAATCTCAGGATCGATTCCAGGCATGTCTTCGTAGGACCACGCGAAAACATCTTTGAAATCTTTTAATAAAGCGACTAAGCGCTCGCGTTCCTCCGAAGACAACGTGGACCCGATCTGGACCAGCCGCGGGTCCTTCTCAGTACCAATGTTCACGATAATGATTTCATCCATTAATGGTTTAACAAATCTCTCTTGCTCTTGCTCAATTAAACGCTAGAAACCGAGGACTTCGTCCTCGTCGTTTTGATCAAAATTTTGAAAGTCTGAATTAATGCAATAAATTAGGGGCACAGAAAAGTACTCAGAAACCACATTCACCTCATTCTCATTAAATTCATCCAAATCGTCCGATTCATTGGTTACAACAGACTCAAATGAAAAGGAAAAGACTGACCGACAGATGTGGTATCCGGGTTAACATCCTGAGAGTACTTCAGACTTCGGTCGGTGGAACCTGATTCCGACTCACAGGACTCGGTGGAATCAGATTCCGGCTCACTACCTGACCCGGTGCTGCTGGATAAGAATCCCTCCTCGTACTGCCAAGTGAGAGAGGGTGCGATTGATGCATCCAAGATAGCTGCTGGTCGGCTCGCAGCCGTTTCATCCCCAATCATGGAAACCGCAAAGTTATCCCCCAAGCACTCTTGGTCGATCGGAGGATCAGAGAGGAGACATGCCAGCGCTACCCCCATTTCCAACTCTGTGCCCTCAGGATCCACTGCTTTATTCTGCTCAATCTCAGTTGTTGGGTTTGTCTGCTCTGTGGCAACGTCATCCCCAGATAATTGCAGGTCGAAGAAGATTTCGAAACCTGGTACGCGCTTCTTCTCCGCGTTTAACCATGGCTCTGGGAAGCCGCAAAATGGAAAGTCCTCCCCCTCCCGGACGAAGCGTCCGTTCAGGGTACCCTGGATGGGCCTGTGCATTAAGTCAAAAAGCTTCCCAGCCTGCTTCGCTTTGGCTCTGCCGGCTATTTCTTTTCCTTTCCTCACCCAGTCCTCTTTGGTGGGCAGATAACCCAGTCCAAAGGTATGCGGGTTGTGTGGCACTTCGGCCAATGCTGCGACTCCTTTCCTGCCGCTTCTTCCTAATCCCATCCCGGGAATATGTTGTAGCTTGTTCATGAGGTAGACGGATTGAGCACTGACGTATACACCTTCATTCATAGCCATAATATTCTGCACTACCCGGGCCTCCGCCAAAGTGAACCCTGATAAGAACACATCCTCCGTGCCATGCTCGATCTCCAAAACTGGCGTAGACACTTCTGGCGGCGGATGGATGGATGAATTTCTGAAAACAATTGCAACCCCCTTCCCGTGAGGGTATTTCAACATCTGGTGCAGAGTGGAAGAGACTGCTTTCACTTGGGGCAACCACGGCCGCCCCAAGAGCAAGTTGAAGGTTGCGGGAACGTCCAAGACATGAAATTCAATGTTGTGTTGTCCTGGACCAACCTGGGTCTGAACCTTGACAGTCCCCATCACTTCCCTACTGGTATTATCATAAGCTCTGATCACCTGAGTGGTTGGTATGAAGTATGCAGGTTTTAACCCGATTGCATATGCCGTTCGACCAAGCGGAACATTGATAGCGAACCGGTATCAACAAGTACCACTGGTATCCACTTATCTCTACACTCCACGAGACGTGAGGGGTTTGTTATGATTCACGCCTCAGCGGAAATTCCTTGTCCTAAAAGGTTAATCTTGGGGAACCTCCTCCGGAAAACCAAACCAACCAAATTTGCTCTGGCGTAGTTTCGATGGAGAGTTTGGCCTTGTCCATAGCAGATAGGACAGCCTGTCTGTGCACCCTTGAAGCCATAAGCAGTCCCCAGATGGAGATGTCTGCCTGTATTTTCTTTAACTGTTTCAGTACAACTTCTTCTTCGACTTGCTTCTCTCTCTGTTTCTCGGCCTCTTTATCTTTCCCAGATGCTTCGGGTTGGTCGAGGTGTGGGGGCTTGAAGTACCGCCCGCTCCTGGTCATGTGGTCCACCTCGTCGAGGTACCAAGTATCATCTGGTTGAGCACCTGCCCAATCTTCGTCTGTGTGGGCAAGACATAAGTCATCGCCTTCCCACCACATCCCACTGACATTCAACAAACACCTATCCGGTTCCGACAAGTTCGTACCCTCGGTACTTTCATCCCACATGCTCACAGCACGTCCTGCTCTTGTGCTCGTAGCACTTTCAACCTCCTTATGGTTCTTGGCTTTCCGGATTCTCTCAGAATCCCACATTTTCTCTTGCTCCTTCTGCGTTAGTAGAGTTTGTTGTTCGGTTTTCACAATATCTTGATCCCGAGCGAAATTATTCGTACCGGCACTCTCCGGCACTTCATTCTGACTCTCGGCCCTTCCGGCCATCATTGATACCTCTGCCCCTGCCGGGCCTTGCTCTGGCTGAATTTCCACAACATCTGGCTGATCATCTAACCATCCGGCGATCTCTGCCGACTCCCCATATTCAAACCAATTGATTGTCGCATCCCCTGTTTCTTAGTCGTTGAAGAACTGGAGGTTAGCAAAATCTTCTTCCACCGTTGTCAGATCATCTACCCCTTGTTCAAGTCTGTCCCCCTGAATCATGCACAGTTCAACCTTTTCCGGCCGTCCCACACTCGGCTCAGACTGGCCCACTGATATGATGTATCCGCTCGGATCATAGGCTCTCCCAGCTAGATTCCCAGACTGTCCCATCTCAGACTCACCAATTCTGCTCTCCTCTGAAGCCTGCCCCGTTCCATCTTCGGAGGTCACCACCTCTGGCTCAGATTGGGTTGTGAAGGTGTCCAACATGCACAAGTCAGTGCAATCAGGAAGGATCACCTCCGGCTTGGGTAGGTGAGAGGGAGTAATATAGATACTAGGATCGTAGGAAATGACCCCAGTTTGGATGAGGTTGACTCTTTTGGGTGGTGGATCTTGGTTATGTGTGGGGAGTGGGTTAGTTGTGACGTTGGGTCTTTCAGGAGGTAGGATGATATTCTTGTCAACGAGGTCTTGAATCTCGTGACGCAGCCGGAAACATTGATCTGTATCATGGCCATGCTGCTGGTGGTACGCACAGTACTTGGCCGGGTTGTGGGAAGGGGGGAGTGGATTTGGTAGTGGCCTCGGCTCTAGGGGTTTCAGATGCCCCTTTTTGAGTAGAACGCTGAGAGCCTTGGACAAGGGCATGTATAGTGGAGTGAAGGTTCTTTGGCCTCTGGATTGGTATCTCGGGGCTTGGTTACTGCTCCCGGAGGTACTGGAAAAGGGTGTGGCCGCTGCGGGCCTTGATTGGGAGGGGGGAGTGGTGGTGACCATACCGACCTCCGAAGTCCTTGTGTTTGCAGCGCCACTCGGGCTTGCAGTGTTATTACGGTTGAATGTCCTTCGGGGTTGCTCTCGGTCCTGGTCATTCAGACTTTGCTTCATCGCATCCTCGATTTGCACCCCCATATCGTGTAGATCTGCGAAGGTGGGGAAGGGAACTACAATCATCTTCTGCATAAGTCTCGATTGGAGATTGCGCACAATCATCCGAATTTGATCTTTATCTATTGGCCTCAAGGTCATCATTGATGCCTTTGCTCTCCACCGAGTTACAAAATCAGAGAAAGTCTCTTTTTGTTCCTGCCTCGTTGTTTCGAGATCACGTGTTGTAATCTCGATCTGTGTATTATATGAATACTGTGCAACGAATGCCTCAGCCAGCTCATCCCAGTTCCTCTTGACATCATTATCCAACTTTGCATACCAGTTGGCGGCCACTCCTGACAGGGTTCGGCCAAACAGCGAGAGTTTCTGTAGTCTGGTTAGGCCCATTGGCCTCAGGATATCTGAAAACAACCGAAGATGGACCATGGGGTCCCCAGACACATCGAAGCGATCGATCTGGGGCATCTTAAATCTGTCCGGCAATGTTACGGCCACGTCTGTGTAGCCATCTTCGATGTCTGGGATGGCCTTCACCCCCTGCGATTTCTTGAAAAGCTTTTCACTTACTCGGCCAGAGTCAGATGATCTACCTCGAACTCAAATGGAGAGTCCGGTGGTTGGGTGTAAGATTCTTGGGCGATTCTTGCAGCGAAGCGGGCGGCCAGATTGGAAGACCTGTGTCCTCTTGAGTGTTCTGGACATTGGGTAAGGTATTCTGGGTGTTCGAGAGGATATTCTGAGGATTTGGCAGGGTATTCTGACCAGTAGATGCCTGCTCAGGTAGTGGAGCCGCTGGTGAAGGAGGAGCCTGATGTGAGGCAGACGCTGCATTCCGCTGTTGCAGCCTAGTGATCAGCTCGGCCTACTGGGCCATGACTGCGGCTTGTTGTTTGGAAAATTCCGCTTGGCGGATGGCATCATCTTGCATCTGTTTCATGCTATCGTGCATCTGGCGCATCATCGCCTCCATCCCTGATGTATTCTGCGGTTTCATTTGAATGACCGGTAAGTGTACCTCTACAGCAGACACAGAAATTTCAACCTGACTGTTTACTGTCAAAGCAGCCCTTTGTCCTGGTAATCCCTGTTCTGACACACTGCGCCTCCTCGGCCTTCTTCTGATAACTGGGGGTAGAGAGTGGAACACTGGATGTCCGTCAACGAGATCCTCGGATCGGTTGAGTCGGCGACCTCGTGTCCAAAGTGCTTGGGGAGTATCTGCTGGTTCGGAAGCAATCGTGCTAAAAATTGCCCTAGCAAAAAGATAATAAAGCAAAAAGGAAATAAATGACCAGAAAAACGAGCAGCATAACAGCTTAAATATAATACACACAACACACAGTCGGGCATACAACACGCAGTTAATAAGCTGAAAGTACACTGTCCTCCATAACTGATCATTGTTCCTGTATCACTGTTCCCCAAAACTGAATCGGATATCCGCAGACAACTGATTCTCAAATAACAGGCTGATGCCCGCAGGCGTGACGCCCTATCTCAAAAACTGATGCCTGCAAGCCTGATGCCCAAACTCAACTGATACATACATTCCCTGTAGAGACACACTCTAACAAGCACATAGCAGATAAGTGAGAGCTGAAAACACCCCTATGATGGGGTAGGGTTTCCCTGTCCTATTTTGTCAGGAGCTAGGGTTTCACTACGCACGCAGCGGCTTCAAACAACCTATAAACGGGTAAGCAACCTGTTCTAGTTTGGAATGGTCACTATGGATCCGAATATGCACTAGGTCGAATGGTCAAAAAGGGTGCCCCGGTAAAACCGGGGTTTGTGTTCCCATGTCGCCGAGCCCAGAGTCGATCAAATTTTACGGACATGACTTGACAAGACAAGCCTCCGGCAAATCGTTCGGGAATGGCATATGGCAAACACGGTGTCCTAGGCGCACCAATGCAAATGCAATGCAAAGAAACACACAAGTGTAGTCAAAACCAGATATCATGAGTTCGAGTCAAGTTCTCTAAATCCCCAGCAGAGTTGCCAGAAACTGTAGACGTCCCCGAACGCATCTTGGGGAGAGGAGTGCGAATCCCCCCCGTTCTGGTTCGATATTGGGTCACTACAGTTCGAAGGACTCAAATGTCACGGTTCTCAATCTTGAACCGAAGAGTCCAAATCCGGCAAATCGTTTTGAAAACAGATTTTTTGAAAGAAGTGCCAAACATGGACTGCTTCGCCAGATACAGAGTCGCCACCTAAATATTTTAAAATGGGAAATTTAGGAAACCCTGACTCGGTGCCAAAGGCCACGTGTCCGTCATCACCAAAGTTGCCTCGGCTCGGGAACTTGGGTACGATTGGGGAAGGTCACTTCGTGAGCACCCCCGCTCGCCCGATCAAAGACCGGCCTCTACTAACCATGATATCTGATTTTGAAAACATTGTGAGTTCTTATTCCGGTTATTAGCCTAGGTTACTATGTGATGCGCACAGCATACAAGTATAGACTGAGCCGCCTGAATTGGAACAAAACATTTCATGTTTGTTTATTTGAAAATGGTTTGATGGTGCTACCCGCAAGTAGGCTAAGACGTGGATTTGCCACCCTCGGGTGGGCTTAAGAAAATATGATTTTGCCACTATCTAGTGGGCTTGAAACAAGCATTTGATGAATTGTCCAATCCAAGTAACTCAACCTCCACCCACAGGCATTCAAGGCAGTTATATCACATAAGCACATAGCCTCATGGTAAGCATGTTATTCACGGTAGTCACTCACACGCATGCAAGGATGTTAAAGCATAAAACTCACCGAGTACTCCAAACCAAAACAGAAAACCGATTAGAAATTATGCATGACCCTAAATATACAGAATTGCCTAATGCAACACATGCAAAGATGCAACTATAGCAGGCTCGGCTATTCTAAACATGGCATATGAAATGCTACAGCTATCAAGTATTCAATTCGGAATTAAAATACAAATGCAGTTTGTATGATGCGCCGAGCCCGGTGCGTGCAAAACAGATGAATGATGCAAACATGCTGTCATACTGTATGCTAATTGAAACATGCCCTATATCTAACCATCATAAGCGGGTACATAAAAGGGAAGAAAGACGTGGGGTTGGAAGACATACATCACACTCACCCACACTTATTACAGTTATGCCCTCGCGCAGAGGGTCCGAATAAATAATAATACAGTCTGAAATAAAAGAATAATACAGTCCAAATATTACAGTCCGAATAATATACAAAAATCCTAATTAATTAACAGATTAACTAAGAAAGCTGTAAATTGGTATGCAAGCCAGGGGGCTACCTCGATTCTGATGAATGATATATGCTGGGCTGCCTTGCGCGGAAATCCACTGGGATGCCCCAATTAGCCTATGTTTGCAATGTTTCTCGAAATGCGTGCCAGACTCTGAAAAGTTGTTGATTCTTCATTTTGCTGCAACAGAGAGCAGGAAAGGGGCATAGCAATGTATTTCACAAATATATGCATGTCTCGGTCCTCGTGCCACCAATCACGCATATTGATGCATGATGGCCGGGGAATCGGATTGCACATCTCAATATATGATGAATGCACATGAATCCTACAACAAAACCTAACTCCATCATGGGTGATCCGGAGTGTCGGTGACTTGGGAATTGAGACCCGTTCCGTCACTCGGAGTACGAAACGTGCCTCGTTTCCTGTGCCCGGGTTAACTCTTATCCCGAACACTATGCAATATGCATGATATGCATGAAATGTAGCTAATATGCAACCTAACATACACAATGCTATGAAAATGAGATGCCTCGAAATGCGTGCACGCGGGCACGCAAACCGAGGCGATGATCCTAAGGCATGAAATGGCACACGCAATGCAATTGGACTTACACTAATATGAGAGAGCCTCAGCCACACTCATATAAGAGGCCGTCGGATAAAAGTGAAGTACCTCGAAATGCGCGCACGTGGGCACGCAAGCCGAGGCAATGGCATACGTAATGCAATGATGCTAAAATGAGATGTCTCGAAATACGTGCACACGGGCACGCAAACCGAGGCGATGGCATACACAATGCAATATGGACTTACATTAACATGAGTGGACCTCAGCCACACTCACATAAGAAGCCGATGGATGAAAATGAAATGCCTCGAAACGCGTGCCCGCGGGCACGCAAACCGAGGCGATGATCCTAAAGCATGAAACAGCATACGCAATGCAATGATGGGCTTACACCAAGATGAGAGAGCCTCAGCCACACTCACATAGGAGGCCGTCGGATAAAAATGAAGTGCCTCGAAATGCGTGCACACGGGCACGCGAACCGAGGCAATGGCCCTAAGGCATGAAATGGCATACGAAATGAGACGTGGCATATGGCATATGGAAAATGCAAATTTCAGCAGCCAAAATGATGCAAAAACAGCCCCCGAATTATAGCAAAATTACACCCGATGCCCGAAATGCTATGATGAGTACCCGAAATGACTTGCAGCTATGCCAAACATGCACAATATGGACATGAAGTGTAAAGACAGATGCTAGGCAGTCCCTAAAATATAATTTTTCCAGTACAAAGCATGGCCAAACAACAATCACAAGTATGGAAAAAATAGCATGCAAAAATGGGGGAAAAGAGGGGAACAATGAAGCAGATGGTATATGCAATGCTCAAACTGAAAAATACAGTTCTACAACACTAAAGAGGGACCAAAAATATGAACATTTACAGCTTATGACAACCCCCAAAACAGTATGTAGATATGCTCAACATAGCATGCAAAATATGAGCCAAAAGAGGGCTATAAAGAGAGGTATACCAAGCATTCACCAAAAATCCTAAGACCCTTAACAAAAAATGAAGAGTGGATCATTTTAAGACTATTTTCAGTTCTGATCATAGCCAAAAACAGAAGCTAGATTGGCCTAAAAAGCATGCAAAATGGTGGACCGAATAGGGATATAAAGACAAGCACAACATGGAGGCCCCCAACAAAGTTGATCCCTTCTACAATGTTGTAGAGGGACACAAAATAAGCTTACTCTCAGTTCATGACATGCTCCAAAACAGAATACATGTAGACCAAGCAAGTCATGCAAATTTACGGTAAATATGAGAGATTATGAAGGAAGTTCATGATGGAGAGGCCAAACAGGGTTGAGCCCATCTTCAATGTTGAAGAGGGGCTCAAAATAGTGCCACTCACAGTTTACATTATGCTCAAAAATAGATCACTCATAGGCTAGAAATTTCATGCAAAAACAAGGGTAAAACATGATTCAAAGCAAGTGGCATATGGAGCATGAAAACAAGGTTGAGCCCTTCTTAAATGTTGAATTGGGGCTCAAAAGAAGCACAATATCAGTTCATGAGATACCCCAAATCAGATCACACATAGGCCAAATATTCAATGCAAAATGATGGCATATAAGAGGATATTGAAACAAGTGTAAGATGGAGGGCTCAAACAGGTTTGAGCCCTTGAACAAACATGAATAATAGCTCAAAATAGACCTAGTTTTAGTTAAGGTCGGAGCCCAAAACAGTAAGCAAGTAGGCTTAAGAAATGAGGCAAGAATGTGCTACAAAAGAGGGAATTTGAGACTTACCCTTGAAGACCTCTTTTTTTCTACTTCTTGGCTTGAGGAAAGTTGCTTCTAAGCCTCTGAGAAAGCTCTCCTTGCTGCTGGAAATGGAGTGGTGATAGTGGTGCTTGAAGATGATGAAGAAATGGCACCAAACTTAGGGAAAATGAGAGAGATAGAGATGGAGATGTTTATGTATGCTTGAGGAAAATTTTCTAACCCTAGGGACAGAGCTGGGAGGCCCCTTATATGGACAAAAAGAGGGGTGTAAAGGTGGAGGGAAATGCACCCAAGCTTTCCCTCCCAAAATATCCCCCAGATACAGATATTTTCTGGGGGAAACAGCTATACAGCTGTAAAGTGTGCACTGAGGGGAGCATGGCCGGCCATGTGCTTTTACTGGAGGTGGCCGGCCGGCCACCCCCCATGGCCGGCCGGCCAAGGGCAAAAATGGAAGTTTGGAATTGCTGGCCGAGCTCTACATATTGGTGTCCTCCCATGTCTCCTCTTCAAGGCCCTGTGGTTGAAAATTGGCAACTCTGAACCAGGAGAAACAACAATCCACTTCTAGGAGAGGCTCAAAAATGAAAGAAACAATTACTGGCCGAGCTCCATTTTTTAGGGTCCTCCCATGTGTGTACAACACAAATATGTGGTTTTGGCTCGAAGAAAATGGCCCTAGGGTGTTCAACATTAGCCCGGAAGTGAGAAAAACGGGCGCCGGGGGGGCGCCGGAGGAGCATAATTGGTTGCTGAGACAATTACTATCCTCCCACCCTCCAGTGACCTTCCTTATGATAAAACACAGGTACCTGCCAAAAATGAACAAAAACCGATGCAAAACGAATGCTCGGGGGCCAAAACACGCAGTTCGCGGTCTCGAAAACCGGCCGTTAAGCACCGAAAGTGGTGTTTGGCTGCGAAGTGGGTATCTAAGACCCCAGTGTCCCTCGAAAGGGAGTAAATGAGATGCATGCCAGAAATCGGAGGAATCGGAGATGGTTGGGTGGTCCCGAACCGAGGCACGACGGCGGCTCAGCAGGGAACCGAGCTCCGAAATGGGCAAAATGGCCTCTGACCCACGAAATGTAGCCTGACCCTTGAGAGATGGTCTCTGGGACCTCTCCTCCCTCGAGGAAAAGCAGAAATCGAGTCTGGTTATGGCAAACCGAGACAAGGCATGTAAGAGAGTTCGGAGTCCGGAGGCGAGGCGCCGCGTGACTCTGAGACTTCTGAACGAGCACGATATGCAACATCACCGAGCGCTCAATCGGTGACGTCTGAGTCTTAAGGTCGGTCAAAAATGGGGTGTCTACACACATAACTCATCCATAGTAAGTATTTCAGATTTAGCGCGAATAGTAGTTTTAAAAGCGTTGTACTCCTCAAGAAGTCCATTGAGAACTAGAAGAATTAGGTCTTCATCACAGATGGGAGAACAAGCCAGTGCTAATTGCTCAACAAGATCTTTGATTTCTTGAAGATAAGCTTCCATAGACTTTGTCTTCTTGGAGATTGTACTTAATTTGTTCTTGAGCTGGTGGATATGTGATCTGGACAAAGAAGTAAACCGCTTCTCAAGAGCAAACCAAATCTCTGTGCTTCGTTTCAGATGAAGAACTGATGAATAGATTGAAGGTGTAAGCGTGTCTATGAGACAACGAATCAGACAAGAATCAACAAGTTTCTATTTCAAGAACTCAGGATTAGTAACAGCATGATTGTTGGAGTCCAGAACTGTAGGAGGAGGAGGAGGACTCATAGATCCATCAAGAAAACCAAAAAGTTCAATAGCTTCAAAGAAATTCTGAATTTGACTCTTCCAGATGGAATAATTTGTTGATTCCAATTTAACCGTTATCAGAGAATTCAGATTGGAGACAAGCAGAAGCACATTAGAAGGTAATGCTGTCTTCTCAGATGAAGAAGTAGTACTTGATGGATCGGCCATGGAAGACTTGTTAGGTTGGATCACCATTGTTGCTCGTGAGAGCTTAGAGAAGCTCTGATACCATGATAAAAGTAGGAAGAGAGAGAGTAAAATTTCTTGAAATATATTTCTGTATTATTAGTTACTTCCATTCAACATTACACGAGTACATTTATATACACAGATATATGATTTGCTCTAGCTAACTAACTAAGGTTAACTAACTAAGTTTGTTACAATGGCATGAGAATCTGTTGTGAATCTGAGAGCGATTCTGTAATCTGTGAATCTGAGCGATTCTGTTGTTGAGAATTAGTCGTAATGATCTCATGTACACAGACCAGATGCTTGGTGGTCTCTCATCATGAACACCAATAGCTGACTTGCGACTGCCATACAAACCAGAGTGAGCAGATCTACTATATGCACCTGCAGTAGCTGAAGATATAGTAGAGGCATCAGATGTAGTAGGTGCAGCTGGATGATCAACTGAAGCTGGATGATCTTGAGCTGAAGCTGAAGCTTTATCAATAATTTCTCTATCATATTACACATCTTTTCGTAAAAAGTTAATCGCTTATAAAAGCAGTAATGTTAAGGATTAAAAATTTAGACGAAGAACAAAATTTTTCAAAAAAAAAAAGACTAAAGGTCAATAGTTGGATGACGTATCATTTATATTTTTTAAATTCAAAAAAATGAAAAAACCAAATGCCTTTGAGAAGAGTTTGAACTCTAAAGACCTAATAAATGTGTTTGGTTTCAATTTTCTAAAATTTGAGTTTTTTTATTTTTGGTATTTTGTGTTTATTTTAGTGAATATTTTTAAATTTTTAAACATTTTTTTAATTTTTTTAGATGCACCTTATTTAGATGTATCTAAAAAGTAAAATATTTATATAAAAATATTTAAAAAACAAAATATAATAAATGTACTACATTCTCGCATTTTTTATATTTTATATTTTTGGTATTTAATAAATTTTCTAAATTTTTTTCACAAATATTATACTTTTTAAGTGTATTTATGTTAGGTGTATCTAAAAATTAAAAAAATTTGCTAAGAATATTAAAAACATTCAGTTAAAAAAAATGAAAAATAAAAAATTTTAATTTTTTGAAAAGTAAATCATGAAAATTCAAAGCAAACAAGCTGAATAATGTTTTTCTTTACATTATTGTATAAATTTTCATGAATGAGGGATCACTTCCGCATAGCACTTGGTGACTGGGTAGTTTCCTTTGTCACTTTATTTATTTTGGGTGAAATTTTTCTTTTTTGCCTTTCAATTTCATAACTGTAGACACCCCATTTTTGACCGACCTTAAGACTCAGACGTCACCGATTGAGTGCTCGGTGATGTTGCATGTTGTGCTCATTCAGAAGTCTCAGAGTCGTGGCCGTGCGCCCTGCCTCCGAACTTCCGAACTCTCTTCTGTGCCTTGCCTCGGTTTGCGAACCATACTCGATTTTCTCTGTTTTCTTTCCTGAGGGGAGGGAGAGGTCCCGTAGACCATCTCTCAGTGGCCGTGGGCTACATTTCGTGGCCGTAGGCCATTTTGCCCATTTCGGAGCCCGGTTCCCGGTTTTCGGAGCCGTCAGGCCGTGTGCCTCGGTTCGGGACCACCCAACCATCTCCGATTCCTCCGGTTTTTGGCATGCATCTCATTTCCTCCCTTTCGAGGGACACTGGGGTCTTAGATACCCACTTCGTAGCCAAACACCACTTTCGGTGCTTAACGGCCGGTTTTCGGCACCCCGAACTACGTGTTTTGGTCCCCGAGCATTCGTTTTGCATCAGTTTTTGTTAATTTTTGGTAAGTACCTCTGTTTTATCACCAGGAAGATCACTGGAGGGTGGGAGGCCAGCAATTGTCTCAAAGAACTGGTTATGCTCTCCGGCGCCCTCACTGCTTTTTTCTCACTTCCGGGCTAATGTTGAACACCCTAAGGCCATTTTCTTCGAGCTAAAACCACATATTTGTGTTGTACACACATGGGAGGACCCTAAAAACACATGGCCGGCCAGTAATTCTTTTGTCCATTTTGAAACCTCTTTGAAAAGTGGCTTGTTGTTTCTCCTGTTTCAGAGTTGCCAATTTCCAACCATAGGGTCTTGTTGTACACACATGGGAGGACACCAACCTTTGGTGGCCGGCCGGAAATTCTCACTTTCCATTTTGACCCCTACCCAGCCGGCCATGGGGGGTGGCCGACCACCTCAAAGAAAAGTACCTAGCCTACCGTGCTCCCTCGGCATACTTTACAACAGTATATTTGTTTCCCCAGAAAATATCTCAGATCCAGGGATATTTTGGGAGGGAAAACTTGGGTGCATTTCCCTCCACTTTTACACCCCTCCTTTTGTCCATATAAGGAGCCTCCCAGCTCTGTCCCAAAGAGGGCCTATTTTGAGCCCCTTTTCAACATTGAAGAAGGGCTCAATCCTGTTTGGGTCCTCTATCTTGCACTTACTTCATAATCTCTCCTATTTACCGTAAATTTGCATGATTTGTTTGGCCTATATGTAAATTTTTTTGGAGAATGTCATGAACTGTGAGTAAGCTCATTTTGTGTCTCTCTACAACATTGTAGAAGGGATAAACCTTGTTGGGGGTCTCCATGTTATACTTGTCATTATACCCCTCTTTGACCCCCATTTTTGCATGCTTTTTTAAGCTTATCTAGCCTCTGTTTTCGGCCATCATGAGAGTTGGAAAGAGCCATATTTTGATCTTCTTGACATATTTCATCAAGGGTCTTTTCTTGTTTGATGAACGTTTGGGGTACCTCATGTTGTAGCCTTATGTATCCTAGTTCTTGCATGACGTTTTTAGCATGTTTGCATACTGAGTTGGGGGATGTCATCTACTGTAAATGTGCATATTTTTAGTCCCTATTCAGTGTTGTGGAAGGGTATTTTTCCATTTGGGCATCGTATGTATCACTTTCTTCAATACCCCTCTTGTGGAGCCATTTTTGCATACTTGTCTAATCCTATGTGTGCTTGCTGTTTAGCCCTTTTTATGACTGAAAAATGCTTGTCTTGGGGCTGCCTTGCTACTGTATTTTCATTCCATGTCTATATTGTGCATGTTTGGTATAGCTATAGGCCATTTCGGGTGCCTAAATTCATGTTTCGGGGCCATTTCATGCATCGGGTATACTTTCGCCATCTTTCGGGACTGTTTTCCCCCATATTTCAGTGCTAAAATTCCATTGGCATGTTTGCATATCATTTTCTATGTCATTTCACGCCTTAATGCCATCGCCTCGGTTTGCGTGCCCGTGTGCACGCATTTCGAGGCACTTCATTTTTATCCGACGGCCTCTTATGTGAGTGTGGCTGAGGCTCTCTCATGTTAGTGTAAGTCCATTTTGCATTCCGTATGCCATTTTAGTCTTATTGCATCGTGTATGCCATCGCCTCGGTTTGCGTGCCCGTGTGCACGCATTTCGAGGCACTTCATTTTCATCTCATGGCCTCTTATGTGAGTACGGCTGAGGCTCTCTCATGTTGGTGTAAGCCCATATTGCATCGCATATCTTATTTTAATCCTGTTGCATTCCGTATGCCATTTTCTCGGTTTGCGTGCCCGTGGGCACGCATTTCGAGACATCTCATTTTAGTCTCATTGTATATCATATTTCAGGCCATTTCATGCCTTCATGTCATTGCCTCGGTTTGCGTGCCCGTGTGCACGCATTTCGAGGCACATCATTTTCACTCGACGGTCTCTTATGTGAGTGTGGCTGAGGCTCCCTCATGTTAGTGTAAGTCCATTTTGCATTCTGTATGTCATTTTAGCATCATTGCATTCCGTATGCCATCGTCTCGGTTTGCGTGCCCATGTGCACGTATTTCGAGGCACTTCACTTTTATCCGACTGCCTCTTATGTGAGTGTGGCTGGGGTCCACTCATGTTAGTGTAAGTCCAATTGCATTACGTATGCCATTTTATGCTTTAGGTTTATTTCCCCGGTTTGCGTGCCCGTGTGCACGCATTTCGAGACATCTCATTTTCATAGCATTGTGTATGTTAGGATTGCATATTAGCTGCATTTCATGCATATCATGCATATTGCATCGTGTTCGGGTAAGAGTTAGCCTAGGCATGGGAAACGAGGCACGTTTCGTACTCTGAGTGACGGGACGGGTCCCAATTCCCAAGTCACCAACACTCCGGATCACCCATGATGGAGTTGGGTTTTGTTGTAGCATTCATACGCATTCATTCTATATTGAGTTGTGCAATTCGGCTCCTCGGCCATCATGCATCGATATGCGTGATTGGTGGCACGAGGATCGAGGCATGCATATATTTGTGAAATACATTGCTATGCTCTTTTCCTGCTCTCTGTTGCAGCAAAAATAAAGAATCAGCAACTTTTCGGAGTCTGGCACGCATTTCGAGAAACATTGCAAACAGAGGCTAATTGGGGCATCCTTGTGGATTTCCGAAAAGGCAACCCAACATGCATCAATTCATTATCCAGAGCGGAGTCAAGGCAGTCCCTGACTTGCATGCCAGTTTACAGTTTTCTTAGTTAATCTGTTAATTAATTAGGAATCTGTATGTTTATTTCGGACTGTATTATTCTTTTATTTCGGACTGTATTATTTAATCGGACCCTCTGCGCGAGGGCATAATTGTAATAAGTGTGGGTGAGTGTGATGTATGTCTTCCAACCCCACGTCTTTCTTCCCTTTTATTTACCTGCTTATGATGGTTAGATATAGGGCATATTTTAATTAGCATACAGTATGACGGCATGTTTGCATCATTCATCTGTTTTGCACGCACCGGGCTCGGCGCATCATACAAACTGCATTTGTATTTCAATTCCGAATTGAGTACGTGTTAGTTGTAGCATTCCATATGCCATGTTTAGAATAACCGAGCCTGCTATAGTTTGCATTTTTGCATGTGTTGCATTAGGCATTTCCATATACTTAGGATCATGCATGATTCCTAATCAGTTTTCTGTTTTGGCTTGGAGTACTCGGTGAGTTTTATGCTTTAGCATCCTTGCATGCATGTGAGTGTTGCCATGAATAGCATGCTTACCATGAGGCTAAATGCTTATGTGATATAACTGCCTTGAATGCCTGTGGGTGGAGGTTGAGTTATTTGGATTGGGACAATTCATCAAATGTTTGTTTTAAGCCCACTAGATAGTGGCAAAATCATGTTTTTTTTTTTCTAAGCCCACCCGAGGGTGGCAAATCCGCGTCTTAGCCTGCCTGCGGGTAGCACCATCAAACCATTTTCAAACAAACAAACATGAAATGTTTTGTTCCAATTCAAGCGATTCAGTCTATACTTGTATGCTGTGCGCATCACATAGTAACCTAGACTAATAACCGGAATAAGAACTCACAATGTTTTCAAAAACAGATATCATGGTTAGTAGAGGCCGGTCTTTGACCGGGCGAAGGTGCTCACAGTGACCTTCCCCAATCGTACCCAAGTTCAGTGAGGCAACTTTGGTGATACGGACACGTGGCCTTTGGCACCGACTTAGGTTTCCTAAATTTTCCATTTTAAAATATTTAGGTGGCGACTCAGATCTGGCGAAGCGATCCATGTTTGGCACTTCTTTCAAAAATCTGTTTTCAAAGCGATTTGCGGATTTGGACTCTTCGGTTCAAGATTGAGAACCGTGACATTTGAGTCCTTCGAATCAGTAGTGACCCAATATCGAACCGAGCAGGGGACTCGCACTCCTTCCGGGATGCGTTAGGGACGTCTCGATTCGGCGACTACTGGGGATTTAGAGAACTTGACTCAAACTCATGATATCTGGTTTTGGCTACACTTGTGTGTTTCTTTGCATTGCATTTGCATTGGTGCGCCTAGGACACCGTGTTTGCCATCTGCTATTCCTGAGCGGTTTGCCAGAGGCTTGTCTTGTCAAGGCATGTCCATGTCCATAAGGCTGACCGGTTACGGGCTCTGCCAGTATGGGAACACAAACCCCGGTTTTACCGGGGCACCCTTTTTGACCATTCGACCTAGTGCATATTCGGATCCGTAGTGACCATTCCAAACTAAGACAGGTTGCTTACCCGTTTATAGGTTGTTTGAAACCGCTGCGTGCGTAGTGAAACCCTAGCTCCTGACAAAATAGGACAGGGAAACCCAACCCCAACATAGGGGTGTTTTGGTTCTCATTTATCTGTTATGTGCTTGTTAGAGTGCGCCTCTACAGGGAATGCATGTATCAGTTTATGAGTTCAGGTATCAGGCCTGCGGGCATCAGTTTTTGAGATAGGGCATCAAGCTTGCGGGCATCAGGCAGTTATTTGAGAATCAGTTGTCTGCGGATATCGGATTGATTTGGGGAAACGATAATCAGAACGATGATCGATTATTGAGGCGATGTATTTTCAGCTTATCAACTGCGTGTTGTATGCCCGACTGTGTGTTGTGTGTATTTAATTTAAGCTGTTATGCTGCCCGTTTTTCTGGTTATTTATTTCCTTTTCGCTTTATTATCTTTTTGCTAGGGCAGTTTTTAGCACGATTGCTTCCGAACCACTAGAAACCCCCCAAGAACTTTGGACACGAGGTCGCTGACTCAACCGATCCGAGGATCTCGTTGACGGACATCCAGTGTTCCACTCTCTACCCCCAATTATCAGAAGAAGGCCGAGGAGGCGCAGTGTGTCAGAACAGGGATTACCGGGACAGAGGACTGCTTTGACAGTAGACAGTCAGGTTGAAATTTCTGTGTCTGCCATAGAGGTACATTTGCTAGTCATTCAGATGGAACCGCAGAATACATCAGGGATGGAGGCGATGATGCGCCAGATGCATGAGAGCATGAAACAGATGCAAGATGATGCCGTCCGCCAAGCGGAATTTTCCAAACAACAAGCCGCAGTCATGGCCCAAGAAGCCGACATTACTGGCCGCAATGAATGCGTCGCTTCACATCGAGCTCCTCTTCCACCCGCTCCACTACTCGAGCAGCATCTATCGTCAATACCGCCAAATCCTCAAAATATCCTCCAACACCTGAATACCTTACCCAATGTCCGGAACACTCAAGAGGACACAGTCTTCCAACGGCCGCTCGCCCCACTTCAAGAATCGCCCAAGAATCTCACACCCAACCACCCGGACTCTCCATTTGAGTTCGAGGTAGATCATACAGCTCTGAAACTGAGTAAGCTGGAAAAGCTTTTCAAGAAATCGCAGGGGGTAAAGGCTATCCCAGACATCGAAGATGGGTACACTGATGTGGCCGTAACATTGCCAGGCAGATTCAAGATGCCAAAGATTGACCGTTTTGATGGGTCCGGAGATCCCATGGTCCATCTTCGGCTATTTTCAGACATCCTGCGGCCAATGGGCCTAACCAGACTACAGAAACTCTCGCTGTTTGGCCGAACCCTGTCAGGAGTGGCCGCCAACTGGTATGCAAAGTTGGATAATGATGTGAAAAGAAATCGATGAGTGGCCGAGGCCTTCGTTGTACGCAAGACTCATATAATACACAGATCGAGATTACAACACGTGATCTCGAAACGACGAGGCAGGAACAAAAAGAGACTTTCTCTGATTTTGTAACTCGGTGGAGAGCAAAGGCATCAATGATGACCTTGAGGCCAACAGATAAAGATCAAATTCGGATGATTGTGCGCAATCTCCAACCAAGACTTATGCAGAAGATGATTGTAGTTCCCTTCCCCACCTTCGCAGATCTACACGATATGGGGGTACAAATCGAGGATGCGATGAAGCAAGGTCTGATCGACCAGGACCAAGAGCAGCCCCGAAGGACATTCAACCGCAATAATAACGCAGGCCCGAGTGGCGCTGCAAACACAAGGACTTCGGAAGTCGGTATGGTCACCACCACTCCCCCTCTCCATCCAAGGCCTGCGGCAGCCTCACCCTTTTCCAGCACATCCGGAAGTAATACCCAAAACAACAGATTCCAACCCCGGGGCCAAAGAACCTTTACCCCACTATACATGCCCTTGTCCAAGGCTCTCGGCGTTCTAATCAAAAAGGGGCATCTGAAACCCCTAAAGCCGAGGCCACTACCAAATCCACTCCCCCCTTCCCACAACCCAGCCAAGTACTGTGCGTACCACCAGCAGCATGGCCATGATACAGATCAATGTTACCGGCTGTGTCACGAGATTCAAGACCTCGTTGACAAGAATATCATTCTACCTCCCGAAAGACCCAACGTCACAACTAACCCACTCCCCGCACATAACCAAGATCCACCACCCAAAAGAGTCAACCTCATCCAAACTGGGGTCGTTTCCTACGATCCTAGTATCTATATTACTCCCTCTCACCTACCCAAGCCGGAGGTGATCCTTCATGATTGCACTGACTTGTGCATGTTGGACACCTTCCCAACCCAATCTGAGCCAGAGGTGGTGACCTCCGAAGGTGGAACAGGGCAGGTTTCAGAGGAGAGCAGAATTGGTGAGTCTGGGATGGGACAGCCTGGGAATTATGCTGGAAGAGCTTATGATCCAAGCAGATATATCTTATCGGTGAGCCAGTCTGAGCTGAGTGTGAGGTTGCTAGAAAAAGCTGAATTGTGCATGATCCGGGGGACGGACTTGAACAAGGGGCAGATGATCTGACAACGGTGGAAGAAGATTTTGCCAACCTTCAGTTCTTCAACGACCAAGAAGCAGGGGATGCAACAATCAATTGGTTTGAATATGGGGAGTCGGCAGAGATTGCCGGATGGTTAGATGATCAGCCAGATGTTGTGGAAATTTAGCCAGAGCAAGGCCCGGCAGGGGCAGGGGTATCAATGATGGCCGGAAGGGCCGAGAGTCAGAATGAATTGCCGGAGAGCGCCGGTACAAAGAATTTCGCTCGGGATCAAGATATTGTGAAAACCGAACAACAAACTCTACTAACACGGGAGGAGCAAGAGAAGAGATGGGATTCTGAGAGAATCTGGAAAGCCAAGAACCATGAAGAGATTGAAAGTGCTGCGAGCACAAGAGCAGGACATGCTGTGAGCATGTGGGATGAAAGCACCGAGAATACGAACTTGCCAGAACCAGATAGGTGTTTGTTGAATGCCAGTGGGATGTGGTGGGAAGACGATGACTTATGTCTTGCCCACACAGACGAAGATTGGGCAGGTGCTCAACCAGATGATACTTGGTACCTCGATGAGGTGGACCACATGACCAGGAGTGGGCGGTATTTCAAGCCCCCACACCTTGACCAACCTGAAGCATCTGGGAAAGATAAAGAGGCAGAGAAACAGAAAGAGAAGCAAATTGAAGAAGAAGCTGTGCTCAAGCAGTTAAAGAAAATACAGGCAGACATCTCCATCTGGGGACTGCTTATGGCTTCAAGGGTGCACAGACAGGCTGTCCTATCTGCTATGGACAAGGCCAAACTCTCCATCGAAACTACACCAGAGCAAATTGGTTGAAATTTCCGGGAGGAGGTTCCCCGGTATTAACCTTTTCGGACAAGGAATTGCCGCCTGAGGGCGTGAATCATAACAAACCCCTCTACATCTCCGTGGAGTGTTGAGATAAGTGGATACCGGTGGTACTTGTTGATACCGGGTCTGCTATCAATGTCTGCCCAGTCAGAACGGCATATGCAATCGGCTTAAAACCTGCAGACTTCATACCAACCACTCAGGTGATCAAAGCTTATGATAATACCAGTAGGGAAGTGATGGGGACTGTTAAGGTTCAGACCCAGGTTGGTCCAGGACAACACAACATTGAATTTCATGTCTTGGACGTTCCCGCAATCTTCAACTTGCTCTTGGGGCGGCCGTGGTTGCACCAAGTGAAAGCAGTCTCTTCCACTCTGCACCAGATGTTGAAATACCCTCACGGGAAGGGAGTTGCAATTGTTTTCAGAAATTCATCCATTCATCCGCCGCCAGAAGTGTCTACGCCAGTTTTGGAAATCGAGCACGGCACGGAGGATGTGTTCTTATCGGGGTTCACTTTGGCAGAGGCTCGGGTAGTGCAGAATATTATGGCTGTGAATGAAGGTGTGTACGTCAGTGCTCAATCCGTCTACCTCATGAACAAGCTACAACATATTCCCGGGATGGGATTAGGAAGAAGCGGCAGGAAAGGAGTCGCAGCATTGGCTGAAGTGCCACACAACCCGCATACCTTTGGGCTGGGTTATCTGCCCACCAAAGAAGACTGGGTGAGGAAAGGAAAGGAAATGGCCGGCAGAGCCAGAGTGAAGCAGGCTGGGAAGCCTTTTGACTTAATGCACAGGCCCATCCAGGGTACCCTGAACGGACGCTTCGTCCGGGAGGGGGAGGACTTTCCATTTTGCGGCTTCCCAGAGCCATGGTTAAACGCGGAGAAGAAGCGCGTACCAGGTTTTGAAATCTTCTTCGACCTGCAACTATCCGGGGATGACATTGCCGCAGAGCAGACGGACCCAACAACTGAGGTTGAGCAGAATAAGGCAGTGGATCCTGAGGGCACAGAGTTGGAAATGGGGGTAGCACTGGCATGTCTCCTCTCTGATCCTCCGATCGACCAAGAGTGCTTGGGGGATAACTTCGTGGTTTCCATGATTGGGGATGAAACGGCTACGAGCCGACCAGCAGCTATCTTGGATGCATCAATCGCACCCTCTCTCACTTGGCAGTACGATGAGGGATTTTTATCCAGTAGCACCGGGTCCGGTAGTGAGCCGGAATCTGATTCCACCGAGTCCTGTGAGTCGGAATCAGGTTCCAGCTCAACTGAGTCTGAGTCTGGTACTCTTGGGGATGTTAACCCGGATGCCACAGTCCTGTCCAGGTCGTCTTTTTCCTTTTCATTTGAGTCTGTTGTAACCAATGAATTGGAAGATTTGGATGTGCCTAATGAGAATGAACTATCTGTGGTTTCCGAGTACTTTTCTGTACCCCTAATTTATTGCATTAATTCAGACTTTCAAAATTTTGATCAAAACGACGAGGATGAAGTCCCTCCGGTTTTACAACGTTTAATTGAGCAAGAGCAAGAGAGATTTGTCAAACCATTAATGGATGAAATCATTACCGTGAACATTGGTACTGAGGAGGACCCGTGGCTGGTCCAGATCGGGTCCACGTTGTCTTCGGAGGAACGCGAGCGCTTAGTCGCTTTATTAAAAGATTTCAAAGATGTTTTCGCGTGGTCCTACGAAGACATGCCTGGAATCGATCCTGAGATTGTACAGCATCGGATCTCCCTTGACCCCGAGGCCCGACCTGTCAAGCAGAAACTAAGAAGGATCTGCCCGGATTGGGCTCTTAAGATTAAAGAAGAGGTCACCAAGAAAATCGACGCAGGCTTCCTGCTGGTATCTGAATATCCGACTTGGTTGGCCAACATTGTTCCGGTGCCGAAGAAAGATGGCAGGATCCGGGTGTGTGTAGACTTCAGGGATTTGAAAAGAGCTAGTCCGAAGGACGACTTTCCCTTACCGCACATCGATGAGTTGGTAGACTTCACAGCAGGGCATGCATTGCTCTCATTCATGGATGGCTTCTCAGGATACAACCAGCTAGTAATGGCACCCGAAGATAGGGAGAAGACTGCATTCACCACCCCGTGGGGGACATACTGCTACCGGGTAATGCCGTTTGGGTTGAAGAACGCTGGAGCTACTTATCAACGGGCCGCGACCACAATACTACATGATATGATCCACAAAGAGGTTGAGGTGTACGTGGACGACATGATTATCAAGTCCAAAGAAAGAGAGGGCCACTACACCGCCTTGCACAAGTTTTTTCAAAGGATCAGGGAATTCCGGTTGCGGTTAAACCCTCAGAAATATACGTTTGGTGTTACAGCAGGGAAAATGCTAGGGTTTCTGATTACACAAAGGGGCATCGAGGTCGACCCTTCCAAGATCAAGGCTATCTTAGAAATGCCACTACCAAGGACTGAAAAGGAGGTGCGAGGCTTTCTGGGTAAAGTGCAATTCATAAGACGGTTTATTTCAAAACTAACCTTGACTTGTGAACCACTTTTTGGCCTCCTCAAGAAAGGAAAGAAGTTCCAATGGGACGGCCGATGTCAAGCTGCATTTGAATAGATTAAAGAATATCTACAGAACCCGGCCGTTTTATCACCACCGTAACGTGGAAACCGATTTTGTATCTCACAAGAATCAAACTACAATGGGCTGCATGCTTGCACAAGAATCAGAAGATAAGGTGGAGAAGGCCATCTACTATTTGAGCAAGAAGATGCTGGAGTATGAGGCCTGGTATACACCGCTGGAAAAGGCTTGCTTAGCTTTAGTATGGGCTACCAGGAAGCTGCGGCACTACCTGTTAGCTCACTCTGTAATGTTGGTTTCACGACTTGACCCCATCAAATATCTCTTCGAGAAACCAGCACTTACGGGTAGGCTAGCTCGTTGGTTGCTGTTGCTCTCCGAATTTGATCTCACGTACGTGACACGCAAGTCAGTGAAAGGAAGAGCAGTGGCAGAGTTCCTTGCCGACCACCCGGTTGAGGGGGATGAAGCGGTCGAGTACCTATTCCTGGATGAATCAATTCTGCATATCGATGATGAAACTGGGACGATGTACTTTGACGGAGCGTCAAATCAACATGGGTATGGGGTAGGAGTGTTGCTGATAGCACCCGACAATTCCCGTATCCCTCTAGCCTTCAAACTTCGGTTCACAGTCTCGAACAATGAAGCAGAATATGAGGCGTGTATCGCTGGTCTAGAAGCAGCCCTGGAACTAGGGGCAAAACGACTGGACGTTATTGGGGATTCGAACCTTGTTATGTCTCAAGCTAAAGGAGACTGGAAAGTGAAAGAGGAAAAGATGATGATGTATCACCAAACCTTGGATTTGCTGATTCCTCGGTTTGAGAAGCTAAGTTTTACTCATCTACTAAGAGAGAACAACAGGTTCGCAGATTCTTTAGCAACTCTATCTTCTATGATAGACATCCCATGTGGAGTCCGAATGCGTCCAGTCATCATTGACCAGAAATTTGCACCTGCCTATGAGTCGATTGCAGCCATAGATGAAGTTCAGGACGAACACCCCTGGTATTACGACATCTGGAACTTCTTGGAGAAAGAAGCATACCCGCCAGGGGTAAATGCCAAAGACAAGAGGGCAATCAGAAGAATGGCAGTTCAGTTCATCATCTGCGGGTAAATCAGATAAACGGGGTCATCTGGGAATGCATAAACTGTGCATTGATGCTGAAGAGTCAAAGCGTCTGATGGAAGCCATCCACGAGGGTGAATGTGGTGCACACATGAATGGGGTAATGTTGGCACGAAAGATCCTTAGACAAGGTTATTACTGGTCCACCATGGAGGAGGATTGTATTGGCTTTGTCCGACGATGTCACAAGTGTCAAATTCATGCAAATCGCATGAACATCCTGCCGTCAAAGCTGTACAACATGACTTCGCCATGGCCGTTTTCTGTTTGGGGAATTGATGTAATCGGAGCTATTACGCCAAAGGGGTCGAATGGGCATGAGTTTATCTTAGTAGCGATAGATTATTTCACAAAGTGGGTTGAGGCCCAATCTTATGCGGTGTTGAAGGCTTCGCATGTAGCAAAATTTATCAGAAACAACATTATCTGTCGCTACGGGGTCCCAAATGAAATTGTTTCAGACAATGGTTCCCACTTCAAAAAGGAGGTGATCGATTTGTTGGAGAAATATAATGTGGCTTTTCATAAGTCGTCTACTTACCGGCCGCAAACCAACGGAGCAGTTGAGGCCGCCAACAAGAACATCAAGCGCATATTACAGAAGATGGTGGAAACCTATCGGGACTGGTCAGATAAGCTGCCGTTTGCTCTGTGGGGCTACAGGACTTCAATCAGAACTTCTACCGGGGCGACTCCGTACTCATTGGTTTATGGAATGGAGGCCGTTTTGCCTATTGAGATTGAGGTCCCGTCATTACGAGTATTGGCCGAGTGCCAGATAGCCGAAGCAGATTGGCAGCAAAATAGATTTGAGGAACTCATGCTTTTCGATGAAAGAAGGCTGAAAGCATTGTACCACATCCAAGGTTATCAACGCAGAATCGCCCGGGCTTTTAACAAGAAGGTTAAGTCCAGGAATTTGAAAGAAGGAGATTTGGTACTCAAAGACAACCGAGCTCCCATCTACGACCCAAGGGGCAAGTTCAGACCCAATTGGACTGGTCCCTATATTATCAAGTTTATCTGGTCAGGTGGAGCTGTGGTTCTGATGGACCTGGATGGCTTAGAGTTTTCTCAACTGATCAACATGGACAAGTTGAAGAAATACTACTCCTGAGAGGCTCGCTAGGCCGAAAACCCGAAAGGGCGACCTAGGCAAAATTCAGAGCATAGAAAATTTGAAATTATAAAAACTGAGCTCGCAAGGTTGAAAACCCGCAAAGGGCGGCCTTGGCAAAAGTTAGAGCGCAAAAGGAGAGTAAAAATACCCGAGCGAACCTAAGCCTGAACTACGTAAGGCTTGATTCCCATCTATGGGATACGTAGGCAGCTTCATCCTGAAGTTCAGCCCCAATCTTTTCCCCGATCAACTTTGTCCATTTGATCATCTCAGTCATCTCTATTCATCAGCATTTATCGTGATCTCCGGTACAGTGCTATTCAGACTAGGGGCAACTTTCCGTTGCAATGAAGTGTTGCGGCACCATCCAGACTAGGGGCAACTTTCCGTTGCTATGAATCGCCGAGGCAATTTTCAAACTAGGGGCAACTTTCCAGTTGCTAGGATTCGGGGTTGTGCGTCTCAGTGACAGATCTCAAGCGTGTCCAGTTCTGATCCATATCGAAAATAGTTTTGAAAAGTTTTAATAAAAGTTGACTTTGTTCAAATTAATCTTTTCACAACTAAGACCATCTTTGGACCAAAAACGGAGAATTTTCAGTACCACAACCTTCAATTTCTTTGATTTCAAAACAGAGTTCTCTTGCTCTTACATATAATTGAAGTTGCTTTTTATTACACTCATAACGAAAACTTGAAAGTACTAATAAAGCAATAAATTTGGGGCATAGTCGAGTCAGATATCCCTGCGCCCCCTGCCAGAACTAGTCGAAGCCTCTGATGCCAACCTAGGCCCAACCTGTGCCTCCTCATTGAGCCAATCCCAGCACTCGTCAGATAAAGTGGAACTGAAAATAGGGGCAGGGGACAGGAGCTCTCTAGTCCTCCAGGCCGTAGTATGTCGAGCAAGGTGTGCACCTCGAACCGGGAAAGTGACCGGATACTCAATCCCCTCCAGAGGGCAAGTCTGATCATGACCAAATTGGCGCAGAATGCGGAAAGGGAAATAGAATACACAATGGGTTAAGCCGATCAAACGGATCCCAGTATCCTGGAACATGCTATAGCTCATCGCCGGAAGGTTAAGCCAAGGACAGCGCCAAGCAATGCGTTCAGCTGACAAGTTGCACATCCATTCAAACCACCATCCCTCATCAAGGGCGTCAACCAGGCGTTGTCGAAAGAAGTAGCCGCGGCCGAAAAGGTGGCAAGAGTCCACAACTTGCAGTTTATCCATCAACGAAACCTGGGGAGGGATTTAAAATGAGAGAATAAAGAATAGAGAGACGTGCGATGAGAGAAAAGTAAGATGAGGGTTGTGTGAGAAAAATCGAGCCCGAGGGCCGAGTGATGTGAGCAAATACATATGTGAGCTTGGGTGGGAAACATTACCTGCAGCAGTAGTGGACTCCCCGCAAACTTGGTTGTCTCTTGGCCATAGAAGGCATCCAAACCTAGCAGTGTCTCGGCCAATGTCATGGCGATACAGCTCTTTCCTTCCCTCAAGCCTTGAGCGACTTCAATCAAACGGATACTAGCTCCTCTGGAGCCCGAGACAAACAGAAAATGAGAGAGCATGCACAAGCAGAGGGCATGTTGTCGGAAACCTTGCCAATGATGGTTGCTGCGGTCACCGGCATCAAAGAATCGGTAAATCAGGCTCGGAATATCCAACATGCCATTACCAATCAGAGATCGAGCATCATGCGCGTTGAGACCGCACATCCGCCCTAAAGCTTGGGCATGGCCAAAACGAGATTGAGGCAAGATCTCTTCTGAGCATTCAGACTCCAACAAAGCTTGAAAATCTTCAAAAGTGGGACATACCTCTTGCCCTCCGAAGCTGAAGACATGCGTCGCCGGATTCCAGAATCTCACTGCGGCATGGAGGAAAGGAAAGTGCAGTGGAGTCCGGCCCAGCGTGAATAGTGCATTCAGGCCGAAACCCCGGAAGTTCAACTTCTCCGAGCCATCTAAAGAAGAGATCCAAGATGTGAGATTTTCTGCGAGAAATGCCTCCATTTTTGTGCAAAACAGTAATGAAATGAATAAGTTCCAGGGTTGGGGGCTTTTATAGAGGGTGAAACACTATTCAAAGGACACGTGTCACAAATCTAGAGGTTGCAGGAAAGGGGGCCGGCCAGCCACCTATTCTAGCAGGCCGGCCACCCTCCAATCCCCAAAAGCAAATGTGGCCCACCATGTTCATTGGTCCTGTTTTGCCCTCCGGAAGGAAGTTTGAGGCATTTCCATGCGTCGGGGATGTCAAAGGCCTCCATTTCTCTCAGTTTCGAATACATTCCATCATCCAGATCGTCCGTCCGAAGTACGCTTTGTTGTATTTTTGCTTATTGAGTTGTTGTTTTGTTTATCGAGTTGTAAGTTTTGTCGAGCTGTCGCATTTCATGTTTTTGAGTTGTTATTCTTTGTTTACACAATTTTGTTAAGTCTTGTTTACCGAGTCGTCAACATTGTTGTATTTTGTTTATCGAGTTATAAACTTGCTAAGATTCTGTTATTTCTTAGTGAGCCGAGTTTTGATTTGTTGCGTCGGTTCATTACCTGACCCAGTAAATACATAAGGCACATTTTCATTCAATTCCATTTTGTACAAAATGATGCGGTGCGATGCTAAGAATTTCAAATACAAACGTCTTTTCAAAGGTTGTTTCATTCCATCATGTTTTACAACAAAATAAAGGTACAAGTTTTACAAGAAATAAAACTGCCTAACAATATGCAAAGTGCTACAAACTACTAGCAAAAAGTAAAATAAAGCCGGAAATAGCATCAGTATCCTCGGGAACAGGAACGAGGAGGCCCTCTCATCCTCTTTTGCGAGACGACCTCTACACCATCATCACCATCCGGGTCGGAACTGTCATCCTCAGGATCCCCCTCAGCCTCGTCTCCACTCCCGGAACCAAGACCGGAGCCTCCCTCCCCAGCAGATGTCTCTGACTCACGGTCTGCGACCTCCTCCTCCTCCTCCTCAATGATGGGTGCCCTGCGTCTGCGAGACGGCCCCGCTCCTCGAGCTCCTCGAAAAGGCCTAGATGGCCCAGCTCCCTGAGAAGGCCTGGATGACCCAGCTCCTCGAAAAGGCCCAGATGGCCTAGTACCTCGAACAGGTCCAGTACTTCGACTTCCCTGAGAAGGCCCGGGTGGCCCGGCCTGCGGCGGAGCATATACAGGAGGCATCTGAAAATGAAGAGTTCAATACATCAGTTCAAATATGAAAAGCAGATGCAAGCACAGTATGCAAGTGGGGTGTGTATCAGATGTGCTCTACACAGCTTATCAATACAGCAGAATGTTCAAAACCAGTATGTCATTAGAAATATGCTAAATACAGGAAAGATGAACAGTACCTGCACGCCCATAATGGCCAGCTGTGCCTCCTCCGTAGGATCATGCCCTCGAATGTGGCCAGCATCCCAAGTAGCTCATCCGTGTACTCAACTGGAGGCTGCAAATACAAATGTAAAACTATCAGTAAAGGAATGAATGTCCAAATATCTAACTGATAAATCAAAGCTGTAAAACATACCGGGGGTGAATCAGGATCCCTGACATATCTGTGGTCAGGAAGAGAAGGCTCTAGCGAGACTTGGTAAGGAGTCCCGAACCGCCAACTCGTCAGCTCGGTCGGCATATCTGGCCACCCAAGATGATGAAGAGACGGAGGGATCGGAGGAATCGAACTACCTCCACCCCTAGATGCACCAGCCCTGCTAGAGGAGGGGATATCCGTGGTATGAGCCCGACTCGACGATGGTACATCAGTAGGCCTCCGTGGCGGAGCACGCACTCCTGTCAAGGGGGGCATCAGATATATACGACGATAGGTGGCGTAGTCCCCCTCCATGAGATGTAACAAAGCATCGGTGCCCTACATATCACTAATGACCTCCTGGGAAGATAGTCTATCGGCAGTCCGCATAGTGGCTGGAGGTACAGTAGGAGGGTCCTGAGAATTGTACCCCCACACCTGACGCAGAAAGCGTTCTCCCAGGAACCATGCCCTACCAACTGGTCTTTCGAGCAGGAACCTATACTGGGAAGTGCCCGATCCTCCGGGATACTGATGTCGGAGATCATCACCTAAGACCGGCCAGGGCTGCCAAGTAATCTGCGGATAGCCAGTGCATGAATCAATCAGAAATCAGGAATATACAGGGCAGATCACAGATGAAAATGAAAGGAACTGAGAGTTCTGAAATACCTTTGTCGTCCGCACAGTATCAAAATACTGTCGCAGGTAGAAGAGAGTCTCCCGAGGTCTCGGTCGGTGCTCGCCCTCGAACACTAATGAAAACGAAGTCATAAGGAGTCCTGGCACCTCCATCTCCGGGGCTAATGTGGGAAAATATACGTACACCCATAGTTGAGAAAAGCAGTGTGGAATGTGAATACAAAGTGCTAAAGGCAGAATACAGAGTACAAAGTGCGCCGTGTGTGCAGTGAACAAATAATGAGGAGCAGAAATGTAAATCAAGAGGACAGAACGTACCTCCCATGCTCTCCAATAGCCGCCGAGTAAGTCTCCTCGCCCGCGAGAGACTGCACTCATGTAACAATAGAGGGTAGCCAGGCTAGCGCCACCCCAGTCATACCGACTGACCTGTGATAGGTCCACTAGGGCACTCAGAAGATACAACCCGACAGTGTTCCCCCTATCAGCAAATAAAGTGGTGCCAAAGAGGAACATAAGGAAACCTCGGGTGTACTGCTCAATCTCCTCAGGAGACTCAGGTTCCATCTCCGGCCTCCTAAAACATGAAGAGAACCAGGTGTACCGGACTCTCCCGGAAGCTCTGTCTACAGGTGGGTGAGCCCCCAATAGATGTACCCAAGCGGCCTCCCACTCTCCCATATCCTCGTCATAAGGTATGGGCCAACCGCCTATGTCTAGGCCGGTGAGTACGGCAAAGTCCAGTGGAGTCATGGTCATATCCCCGGTGGCAGAAAAATGGAAAGAATTGGTGGTGTCCCACCATCTCTCCACCAAAGTAGCTAACAATGTCCTACTGGCAGAACAGTGTGATAACCCCGTACAGAATGCTCCGAACCCTGCTGAGTCAACCAAATCCCGGACAGCCTCCGGGAGCTCAGTGTACCACTCTCTTGCAGCAGTGGAGCCATATCCTCGCACCATGCGAGAGCCAACCTGCATTCAGAATGAATACATGTGTTCAGTACACAATAAAATGAAGAAGCTGTGTGCAAATAAAATGAAGAAGCTGCGTGCAAATGAAATGAAGAAGCTGTGTGCAAATGAAATAAAATGCAAGCTGTGTGCAAATGAAATAAAGCAAGCTGTCTGCAAATGAAACGAACCAGTGGGCTGCGTGTTCACCTCAAATCTGGGCTGCGTGTTCAGGAAATTTGGTATTTGGGCTGCGTGTTCAAATTTCAGAAAAATCAGTGGGCTGCGTGTTCGCTTTAATCTGGGCTGCGTGTTCAGGAAATTTGATATTTGGGCTGCGTGTTCAAATTTCAGAAAAATTAGTGGGCTGCGTGTTCACCTCAAATCTGGGCTGCGTGTTCAGGAAATTTGATATTTGGGCTGCGTGTTCAAATTTCAGAAAAATCGATTAAATTTGTGTTCTTTAACTGGGTCATGGTTCAGAAATTTGGTATTTGGGTCGTGTTCAAATTTCGTAAAAATTAGTGGGTCGTGTTCACCTCAAATCTGGCGTGTTCAGAAATTTGATATTTGGGTCATGCGTGTTCAAATTTCGTAAAAATTAGTGGGTCAAGTGTTCACCTCAAATCTGATGGTTCGTGAAATTTGGTATTTGGGTGCGTGTTCAAATTTCGAAAAATTAGTGGGTCGCTTGTTCACCTCAAATGGTCAGTGTTCGTGAAATTTGATATTTTGGGTGCGTGTTCAAATTTCGGAAAAATCGATTAATTGCGTGGTTCGCTTTAATCAACTGCGTGTTCAGAAATTTGATATTTGGGTCAAGGCGTTCAAATTTCAGAAAAATTTGTGGGCTGTGCGTTCACCTCAAATCTGGGCTACGTGTTCAGTAAATTTGGTATTTGGGCTGCGTGTTCAAATTTCAGAAAAATTAGTGGGTTGTGCGTTCACCTCAAATCTGGGCTGCGTGTTCAGGAAATTTGGTATTTGGGTCAAATTTGAGAAAAAAATTGTGAAAACGTGTTTAAAATGAATTTTATTTGCGTGTTCAAATTTCAGAAAAATTAGTGGGCCGCGTGTTCACCTCAAATCTGGGCTGCGTGTTCAGGAAATTTGGTATTTGGGCTGCGTGTTCAAATTTCAGAAAAAGTTGTGGGCTGTGTGTTCACCATTAACTTGGACTGCGTGTTCAGAAAATCGGAGTTTGGGACTGCGTGTTCTAATCTCAATCAGTGTGGGCAGTGTGTTCACCATCAACTTGGACTGTGTGTTCAGAAAAATCGGAGTTTGGGACTACGTGTTCTACTCTCAATCAGTGTGGGCTGTGTGTTCACCATCAACCTGGACTGTGTGTTCAGAAAAATCGGAGTTTGGGACTGTGTGTTCTACTCTCAATTAGTGTGGGCTGTGTGTTCATCATCGACTTGGACTGTGTGTTCAGAAAATCGGAGTTTGGGACTGTGTGTTCTACTCTTAACCAGTGTGTGCGGTGTGCTCACCTCTAAGTTCGGGCTGTGTGTTCGCCAAATCAGTGTTTGATCCTTATGATTCAATTCTTAACTAGTGTGTACCGTGCGTTCACAATCAATCAGTCAATGAGCCGTGTGTTCAGCAATTCAAGTGTTTAAGTCACATGTTCAGAATGAAAACAAAGTACTATGTCATAAGCTAAAACTGTGTGTTCAAGCATGGCAAAGCTACAAAATGCACGGAAAATGCAGAAAATAAAGTAAAATACCTCTCGTGCATCGTGAGAGAGGTGCTGCTCCAGCTCTCGCAGAAGTAAATCCCCGGGTGCCCGGTCATTGAACCCAGTGAAACGACGAAAAACGGCCCGCGGAAGCACATGTACCGGCGGGGCGTATCTCCCGGGAACAAAGGGGCGGACTCTCGGGGGCAATGTCATGATATCAAAATCGTCCCCGGCACCTAGAGGACCTCCGCCGTGAGGAAAATCACCCGCCATTTCAAGAAATCTGCAAAAGGAGCAAAAATGAGCCAAAATTAGAAAAGTCAACAAAAGTCAACTCCCGGGAAATGAAAAAGTCAACAAAAGTCAACTCCCGAGAAAATCTTCCAAATATTGAGACAAACTTACCTCAAGTGGTGAAAATAAGAAAAGAAGCCCCGAAATCAAAATTTAATCGGTTCAAAGTGCTGAAGACTGAAAGATTTCGCGAAAACAACTTGCATGGAAGGCCGAAAAGCGCGTATAAAGTGCAGATCTGAAGGAAAAAATGGTTTGGGGAGCAAGGGAAGGAGTTTTTGCAGCTATGGGAGTGATTTCGGAATGAATGGATGAGGATATATATAGAAATGAGGCAAATGACAAAATTGCCCCTACTTTTGGACAGGTGGCCGGCCGGCCACCTTTTCTGGCTGGCCGGCCATTTGCTTTTTTGTTCCATGGCCAGTGACCTCCCCTAGGGAAACCACCTGGCCGGTGGTGTTCCCCACTTACCCACCTAGCTCCCTGCAAATTTTGAGGAAGATCGGAGTTCCCGGGACCTGAAAAAGTTCAAGAAAAGTGCACTTTCTGGCGAAATTGTTCACTTGAACTTCAGCTGCAATTCCTGACATGTGTCTCATCATTACTCATCAAAATCAAGGTGTATCCTTTTTGAACATGTTGTAACCTCTCCGGGAGGTGAATCAGAGGCCGCGATCAAGTTGCTTTCATCGAAATGCGCGTTTCCCAGCTCGTTGTTTCGAGACAAACGGGCGCCCTGATTTATGCTCGTTTTGCATTGTCGTGCATATAACTTGTACTCTCATGAGCATTTTGCATTGTTATGCATGATTTCTTGTTGTACCATACCTCTGTGCTTGAGCATGTGTTGTCACGCACGTTCCTTTCTCGCATTGCGATGCATTTACTTGCCGACACTGCGTGTGTCAAACTTTCGGAACCACATGAATCACATTGAATATATGTTGTTAGCATATTGTTCTTGTTGAATTTCTCTCTTTTGCAGGCACGATATTGTATATACGGTTCATTTGAGGCTGGTGCGACTAGACGAATCGCGCAGGTATCGTATCTTCTCCGTGTGAGACGCGACGAGAATTGAATGATTCTTCGCATTCCTAACTGCATGAAATGTAGTTGTTGCTTTGCATTCTTGCTTAAAACTGTTGCATCTATTTGCGAATACTTGCCTCATTACAGCTTGCTGCATTTGCATGATCATTTGGCTCTGTGCATGTCGCTTTGCGTTTTGCCCTCCCTGCCTGCGGGCATGCCTGCGGGCACACATATCTCTGTTCATCTTGTATGATTGTCTAAGTCTTCGGCCTTGTCAAAAATGGGTCATCTCTAGGCTTTGACATTCACTCCGCCACTTGACTTCCGAAGTTCACAAAGAGGGGCAATCAGAGACACCCCATTTTTGACCAACCTTAAGACTCGAGACGTCACCGATTGAGCGCCGGTGATGTTGCATGTTGTGCTCATTCGAAGTCTCGAGTCGCGCGGCGCCGCCTCCCGAACTTCCGAACTCTCTTCAGGCCTTGCCTCGGTTTGCGAACCACTCGGTTTTCTCTGTTTTTTCCTGAGGGGAGGAGAGGTCCCAGACCATCTCTCGGTGGCCGTGGGCTACATTTCGTGGGTCAGAGCCATTTTGCCCATTTCCCTGCTGAGCCGTCGGTCAGGCCGTGTGCCTCGGTTCGGGACCACCCAACCATCTCCGATTCCTCCGGTTTTTGGCATGCATCTCATTTACTCCCTTTCGAGGGACACTGGGGTCTTAGATACCCACTTCGTAGCCAAACACCACTTTTGGTGCTTAACGGCCGATTTTTGGGACCCCGAACTGCGTGTTTTGGTCCCCGAGCATTCGTTTTGCAACGGTTTTTGTTCATTTTTGGCAGGTACCTCTGTTTTATCACCAGGAAGATCACTGGAGGGTGGGAGGCCAGCAATTGTCTCAGCAACCAGTTATGCTCTCCCGGCGCCCTCCGGCTCCCGTTTTTCTCACTTCCGGGCTAATGTTGAACACCCTAGGGCCATTTTCTTCGAGCTAAAACTACATATTTGTGTTGTATACACATGGGAAGACCCTAAAAACACATGGCCGGCCAATAATTCTTTTTTCCATTTTGAAACCTCTTTGAAAAGTGGCTTGTTGTTTCGCCTGTTTCAGAGTTGCCAATTTCCAACCATAGGGTCTTGTTGTACACACATGGGAGGACACCAACCTTTGGTGGCCGGCCAGAAATTCTCACTTTCCATTTTGACCCCTAGCCATGGGGGGTGGCCGGCCACCTGCAGCAAAAGTACCCAGCCGGCCGTGCTCCCTTCAGTGCATACTTTACAGCTGTATAGCTGTTTCCCCCAGAAAATATCTGTATCCGGGGGATATTTTGGGAGGGAAAGCTTGGGTGCATTTCCCTCCACTTTTACACCCCTCCTTTTGTCCATATAAGGAGCCTCCCAGCTCTGTCCCAAAGGTTCCAAGAATTGGTTTTAGCATAGCTCTCTCCATCTCTCTCAAATTCTCAAGTTTTGGTGCCATTTCTTCACTACCACCAAGCACCACCACTACTACTCCATTCCAGCAGCAAGGAGAGGCTTTCCAGCAGCTAAGAGGCAACAAATTTGGTCCAAGAAGCAACCAAAGTCTTGATCTTCAAGGGTAAGTCCACCTCACCCTCTTTTGAGCCCATTTTTGCCTCATTTCCTTAGCCTATTTTCTCACTGTTTTGGGCTCCGACCCCAACTGAAACTAGGCCTTTTTTGATCCATTCTTCATGTTTGTTTAAGGGCTCAACCCTGTTTGAGCCCTCTGTAGTGCACTTGCTTCAATACCATCTTGTATGCCATTTTTTTTGCATGAAATTTTTAGCCTATGAGTGATCTGTTTTCGAGCATAATGTAAATTGTAAGAGGGCCTATTTTGAGCCCCTCTTCAACATTGAATAAGGGCTCAATCCTGTTTGGGTCCTCTATCTTTCACTTACTTCATAATCTCTCCTATTTACCGTAAATTTGCATGATTTGTTTGGCCTATATGTAAATTGTTTTGGAGAATATCATGAACTGTGAGTAAGCTCATTTTGTGTCCCTCTACAACATTGTAGAAGGGATCAACCTTGTTGGGGGTCTCCATGTTATACTTGTCATTATACCCCTCTTTGACCCCCATTTTTGCATGCTTTTTTAAGCTTATCTAGCCTCTGTTTTCGGCCATAATCAGAGCTGGAAAGAGTCATATTTTGATCTTCTTGACATATTTCATCAAGGGTCTTTTCTTGTTTGATGAACGTTTGGGGTACCTCATGTTGTAGCCTTATGTATCCTAGTTCTTGCATGACATTTTTAGCATGTTTTCATACTGATTTGGGGGATGTCATATACTGTAAATGTGCATATTTTTAGTCCCTCTTCAGTGTTGTAGAAGGGTATTTTTCCATTTGGGCATCGCATGTATCACTTGCTTCAATACCCCTCTTGCGGAGCCATTTTTGCATACTTGTCTAATCCTATGTGTGCTTGCTTTTTAGCCCTTTTTATGACTGAAAAATGCTTTTCTTTGGGCTTCCTTTCTACTGTATTTTCATTCCATGTCTATATTGTGCATGTTTGGTATAGCTATAGGCCATTTCGGGTGCCTAAATTCATGTTTCGGGGCCATTTCAAGCATCGGGTATACTTTCGCCATCTTTCGGGACTGTTTTCCCCCATATTTCAGTGCTGAAATTCCATTGGCATGTTTGCATATCATTTTCTATGTCATTTCATGCCTTAATGCCATCGCCTCGGTTTGCGTGCTCGTGTGCACGCATTTCGAGGCACTTCATTTTTATCCGACGGCCTCTTATGTGAGTGTGGCTGAGGCTCTCTCATGTTAGTGTAAGTCCATTTTGCATTCTGTATGCCATTTTAGTCTTATTGCATCGTGTATGCCATCGCCTCGGTTTGCGTGCCCGTGTGCACGCATTTCGAGGCACTTCATTTTCATCTCATGGCCTCTTATGTGAGTACGGCTGAGGCTCTCTCATGTTGGTGTAAGCCCATATTGCATCGCATATCTTATTTTAATCCTGTTGCATTCTATATGCCATTTTCTCGATTTGCGTGCCCGTGGGCACGCATTTCGAGACATCTCATTTTAGTCTCATTGTATATCATATTTCAGGCCATTTCATGCCTTCATGTCATTGCCTCGGTTTGTGTGCCCGTGTGCACGCATTTCGAGGCACTTATGTGAGTGTGGCTGAGGCTCTCTCATGTTAGTGTAAGTCCATTTTGCATTCTGTATGTCATTTTAGCATCATTGCATTCCGTATGCCATCACTTCGGTTTGCGTGCTCGTGTGCACGCATTTCGAGGCACTTCACTTTTATCCGACGGCTCTTATGTGAGTGTGGCTGGGGTCCACTCATGTTAGTGTAAGTCCAATTGCATTGCGTATGCCATTTTATGCCTTAGGATCATTTTCTCGATTTGCGTGCCCGTGTGCACGCATTCCGAGACATCTCATTTTCATAGCATTGTGTATGTTAGGATTACGTATTAGCTGTATTTCATGCATATCATGCATATTGCATCGTGTTCGGGTAAGAGTTGGCCTGGGCACGGGAAACGAGGCACGTTTCGTACTCCGAGTGACGGGACGGGTCCTAATTCCCAAGTCACCAACACTCCGGATTACCCATGATGGAGTTGGGTTTTGTTGTAGCATTCATACGCATTCATTCTATATTGAGTTGTGCAATTCGGCTCCTCGGCCATCATGTATCGATATGCGTGATTGGTGGCACGAGGATCAAGGCATGCATATATTTGTGAAATACATTGCTATGCCCCTTTCCTGCGCTCTGTTGTAGTAAAAATGAAGAATCAGCAACTTTTCGGAGTCTGGCACGCATTTCGAGAAACATTGCAAACAGAGGCTAATTGGGGCATCCCTGTGGATTTCCGAAAAGGCAACCCAACATGCATCAATTCGTTATCCAGAGCGGAGTCAAGGCAGTCCTTGGCTTGCATGCCAGTTTACAGTTTTCTTAGTTAATCTGTTAATTAATTAGGAATCTGTATGTTTATTTCGGACTGTATTATTCTTTTATTTCGGACTGTATTATTTATTCGGACCCTCTGCGCGAGGGCATAATTGTAATAAGTGTGGGTGAGTGTGATGTATATCTTCCAACCCCACGTCTTTCTTCCCTTTTATTTATCTGCTTACGATGGTTAGATATAGGGCATATTTTAATTAGCATATAGTATGACGGCATGTTTGCATCATTCATCTGTTTTGCACGCACCGGGCTCGGCGCATCATACAAACTGCATTTGTATTTCAATTCCGAATTGAGTACGTGTTAGTTGTAGCATTCCATATGCCATGTTTAGAATAACCGAGCCTGCTATAGTTTGCATTTTTGCATGTGTTGCATTAGGCATTTCCATATACTTAGGATCATGCATGATTTCTAATCAGTTTTCTGTTTTGGCTTGGAGTACTCAGTGAGTTTTATGCTTTAGCATCCTTGCATGCGTGTGAGTGTTGCCATGAATAGCATGCTTACCATGAGGCTAAATGCTTATGTGATATAACTGCCTTGAATGCCTGTGGGCGGAGGTTGAGTTATTTGGATTGGGACAATTCATCAAATGTTTGTTTTAAGCCCACTAGATAGTGGCAAAATTATGTTTTTTTTTTTTCTAAGCCCACCCGAGGGTGGCAAATCCGCGTCTTAGCCTGCCTGCGGGTAGCACCATCAAACCATTTTCAAACAAACAAATATGAAATGTTTTGTTCCAATTCAAGCGATTCAGTCTATACTTGTATGCTGTGCGCATCACATAGTAACCTAGGCTAATAACCGGAATAAGAACTCACAATGTTTTCAAAAACAGATATCATGGTTAGTAGAGGCCGGTCTTTGACCGGGGGAGCGGGGGTGCTCACGAAGTGACCTTCCCCAATCGTACCCAAGTTCCCGAGCTGAGGCAACTTTGGTGATGACGGACACGTGGCCTTTGGCACCGAGTCAGGGTTTCCTAAATTTTCCATTTTAAAATATTTAGGTGGGCGACTCTGTATCTGGCGAAACAGTCCATGTTTGGCACTTCTTTCAAAAAATCTATTTTCAAAACGATTTGCCGGATTTGGACTCTTTGGTTCAAGATTGAGAACCGTGACATTTGAGTCATTCGAACTGTAGTGACCCAATATCGAACCAGAACGGGGGGACTCGCACTCCCTTCCCCCGGGATATGTTCGGGGACGTCTACAATAACTCACATCAATAAATTTTTATTTTCAAATCAAAATGGTTATGGAAAATTTTAAAACTTATATAGACATGATAGTCATAAATCGTTAGTTTTTAAATATAATAAAGTGTCATAATCCCAAGAAATAAAATAGAAATATCCATTCCACTTGTGAAATGAAAGGAATCAAAATCCAAGTAGAATGAGTAATTATCCAATCTTTTAAGAAATCACATTGTGTCCGTCCAACATGTCCTATCTTGACATCCAAGCAACTTTTTTTTCTTTTTAAATTTATCTAAGTCTATGTATAGTGCATCAAAGGTAATGTTATACATAATCAATTAGGCCTAACCTAATTGGCCATCATACCTTCCTTAGGGTTTAGTTTCAAGGAAGTCATGGGTTCAATTCTCCTTAGGAAAGTTGAATTAAGAAAGTGCAAGCACTTAGGTGCTTTGCTAAGGGTGCAGAGATTTTCTCCCATAGGTGTTAATCTAATAACTAATATTTGCCAATCAAAAAAATAAAAAAAGAGATAATGTTATACATCTCAAATCTTATTATATAAGGAAAAAAGACTTTCTAGTGAGAAGACTTACGAGAGTTCCAAGCTTCATCATAAATTTTTTTAATTTATTTAATTTTAAACAATTAAAAAAATCTCAACTGGTTAGTTTTTATTTGATAATCCCAAATCAAAAAAAGAAGAAAAAAAAATTATTTTACTCATATAAAAGGAATCTTATACTCCCATTCCATTTAGTGAGAAGCCTTATGAGAGTTTCAATATCTCATACTAATTTTCTTGATTTTCTTAATTTTAAACAATTAAGAAAAGAATAATTAAGAAAATCTCCATTGGCTAGCTTTTATTTGATAATCTCACATCGGGAAAAGAAGAAGAAAAAAAAAAAAACGAGTTGTTTTACTCATGTAAAGGGAATCTTATACTCTCATCCCATTTAGTGAAAAGCCTTGTGAGAGTTTTAATATCTCATACTAATTTTTTTAATTTTAAACAATTAAGAAAATTATCATTGGCTAACTTTTATTTGATAATCCCTCATCGGGAAAAAGAAGGAAAAAATGAGTTATTTTACTCATATAAAGTGAATCTTATACTCCCATCCTATTTTATTTTATTTTTTTTGATCGGCAAAAGAAAGCTTTATTAATGAAACATATACAAAGTATGAAGAAAAAATATCAATAAAGAGAAGTTTGGAGCTAGAAGAAGCTCCAACCTCCTAATTGGTGAGAGACCAACAAAGAAAACAAAGACAAAGAATAAAGAACAGAGTAACAATCAGTTGAGCAACAAGCCAGCAAAGCAACCACAAGAGCTAACACCAGACCTGAAGATGCAGCCAAGGATAATCAATCCAACCTACAAAATTCAGCAAAAACCAGCACAACTAGTTCCTATTCTATTTAATATTATAGTGTTGTGCATGTTTCAATTCAATATAATTTAAAATTTTAAAGTTTTAATTAATTATGACATAACCAATTAGGCTAAATTATTTTTTATTACATTGATTTGTTGGTTTAACTGTGATTTTAGCGATTTTATCAAAATATATTGATTAAATTTGTTTGATTTGAAGTAAAATAAAGATTGATTTGATTAAAGATTGAAAAACTGAGATTGCTTGATTAGAAATAAACTTTCCGTCCAAATAATTATTAACTTTTATTTTCTAATCCCACATCGGAAAAAGAAAAAAAAAAGTGAGTTGCTTCACTTATATAAAGTGAATCTTAATAGTGTAGTATTGTGTATACTTCAATTCAAGACAATTTAAATTTTAAAAGTAAAATAACATTTAAAAGTTTTAATTAATTAATTTTTGTATAAGTTGGTTGGTTATTTGACCTAACTGATTAGGCTGAACCATTTTGGGTTTTACTGGTTTGCCGATTTAATTGCGGTTTCTCATATTGATTTTATTAATTTTAAATAATTAAAAAAAATTTCATTTGCCAACTTTCATTTAACCATATAAAAATAAAACTCTAATTAGTTTATGATTTATTTTATAATCCCACATTGGGAGAAGAAGAAAGAGCAAAGTTTGTTTCACTACCTATCTATATATTAATATAAGGAAAATGAGATTTTTAGGGAGAAACCTTCTAGAAGCTCCAAATCCATATTCTAAAATTATTGAATTTTCTTAATTTTAAACTATTAAGAAAATTCTCGTTAGCTAACTTTCATTTACCTTTTATTTTACAATCTCACATTAGAAAAAGAAAGAAAAAAATGAATTGTTTTACTTATATAAAGTGAATCTTATGCTCCCATTTATATAAGTAAAATGAGATTTTCAGTGAGAAGCTCTATGATCAATATCTCATACTTACTTTTTTGATTTTCTTAATTTTAAACAATTAAGAAAACCCTCATTGGCTATCTTCCATTTAACTTTTATTTTACAATCCTATATAGTTTTGATTTTAAAAATAATTTTATATGAGATTTTGAAACTCTTATAATATTTAACTTTAAAATAATTACAATTCCACATCGAGAAAAGAAAGAAAAAGTGAGTTGTTTCACTTATATAAAATGAATCTTATAAATGGAGTTTTAAGGGAGAAGCCTTCTAAAAGGTCCAAACTTTCATTCTAAAATTATTGAATTTTCTTAATTTTAGACAATTAAGAAATTCTCATTGGTTAGCTTCCATTTATCTTTTATTTTTGCAATCCCAAATTGGGGGGGGGGGAAAAGAAGGAAAAAGTGAATTGTTTTATTTACATAAAGTGAATCTTATGCTCCAATTTATATAAATTATTGAAATTTCTTAATTTTAAACAATTAAGAAATTTCACATTGGTTAGCTTCTATTTAATTTTTATTTTACAATCGCACATCGAGAAAAGAAGAAGAAAATGAATTATTTCACTTATATAAAATGAATCTTATGCTCTCATTTATATAAGCAAAAGAAGATTTTTAATGAGAAATCTTATAATCAATATCACTTTTTTATTTTTATTTTCTTAATTTTAAATAATTAAGAAAATCTCCAATTAGTTAACTTCTATTTAACTTTTATTTTACAATCTTACATAGACGTTTTAATTTTAAAAATAATTTTGTATGAGATTTTGAAACTCTCATAATATTTAACTTAAAAATAATTACAGTCACACATCGAGAAAAAGAAATAAAAAGTGAGTTATTTCATTTATATAAAGTGAATCTTATACTCCCATTTAATATTATATTATTGTGCATGTTTCAGTGAAGATGGTTTAAATTTTAAAATAAAATTTAAAGGTTTTAATTAATTAATTTTGTTGTAAATTGGTTAGTCTTTTAACTTAGCCGATTAGACTGAATCATTTTCAGTTTGACTGATTTACTAGTTTAACCACACTTTTAGTTGTTTTATCAAAATATATTGTTTAGATTTGTTTGATTTGAAATAAACTAAAATTGACCTTATTAAAAATTGAACGACTAAAATTACTTGATTAGAAATGAACTTCTTGTCTAAACAACTGTTAACTTTTATTTTACAATCCTACATCAGGATTTGGAAGAAAAAATGAGTTGTTTTACTATAAAAACCTTATGCTCCTATTTAATATTGTAGTATTGTGTATGTTTCAGTTCAAGACAGTTTAAATTTTACAATTAAAATAAAATTTAAAAGTTTTAATTAATGAATTTTCGTATAAGTTGGTTGGTCCTTTGACCTAACCGATAGAGTGAATCGTTTTCGGTTTGACTAATTCGTTAGCTTAACTGCGATTTTAGCGGTTTTATCAAAATATATTGATTAAATTTGTTTGATTCGAAATAAATTAAATATTGACTTAGTTAAAGATTAAATAGCTAAGATTGCTCAATTCGAAATATACTTCTTGTCCAAACAATTGTTAACTTTTAAACAATTAAGAAAATCTCCATTGGCTAGCTTTCATTTAACTTTTATTTTATAATCCCACATCGAGAAAAGAAAGAAAAAATGAATTGTTTCACTTACATAAAGTGAATCTTGTACTCCCATTTATATAAGCAAAATGAGATTTTTGGTGAGAAGCCTTTTGATCAATATCTCATACTAATTTTTTTTTATTTTCTTAATTTTAAAGAATTAAAAAAATCTCAATTGGTTAGCTTCCATTTAATTTTTTTTTTTTTTACAAAATATAAAAAAAAACTAAATGTAATTATCATATTTTTATTAAATAATATATTATTTGATATGCTAGTTATACTACAAAGACTCTTGAGAGCACAAAGAAGCAAGAGCAAGAAATAAAATTAGGCCACTATATCAAACCCAGCCATACCCGTCCACCACTCTCTCTTCATTCCTGCACCATCCAACCACCCTTTTCACAATCTTATATTCAATTACACTCAATATAACTTGCAACATTCTTGAATTTTTGTGATCACACAAGATACTTTGAGGCTAAACTCAAAGAATTTTTGTGTACACGACGACTTCAGACTGAGGATTGAAACACTTTTGTGGTAGGTTTATTATGTCCTTGTTTACTTCATTTCGCTGTTTTAAGGATTTCTTGCAACAATATTCCTTGATTCATAACATGCCTTCTTGACTTCATGAGTTGAATTTCCATATTTCATTTTTGCCAACTTGATATTATTACTTATCATTAACTTCTTGATGTAAGTCTAGTCTTATGTTAAAGTAGTTGGTGGAAATACTCTTTTCTTGTCTTTCACCAACAAAAATTTTATACAAAATTCTGAACTAGAATGATGTGACAGTTATTTTTATGAAAAATATAAATCATATTGATGGATTTTAATATTTTAAATGATAAGATTTTATCACATCATTCTGAATAATTTTTTTTTAAAATATTTTTTCATAAATTTTTTTATTTGTGTTACATTTTCCCATTTTTCATTGCGGCTAGCGTGTTTTTTTTTTGTGAACAGATTATTGCTAGCAGCATGTTGGGTTGAGATTTTGTGCATGCTTTGGTGCTTATATTGGTTTTAGAGCTCGACATATATGATTCTAAGATGTTTAATTTTTTGTAATATGGCCATATATCATGCCTTTTAGATCCGAATATTTTAATTCTATTGTGCTAGAGATAAGTTTGCGATAGCAAGACAAGCGAGGAATAACTAGTGACTATTCTTTTGTTCTCCAAACGTTTGTGTGATCGCATAATTAGTAAGGGATTAAATGGTCACAAAACATCATTAAATAGGAACACCATTAAGCAAAGTTTTAGACGCATATGAAAATTTTTGCATGAATCACTCAAAAATTTGGGAGGCAGACCTTGACTCGAGGTAAATTCATGCTAAAACTACGCATACGTTCATCCCTAAAATAAGCCGCAAAGGAAGAACTTTCTGCTTCAATTTTCTGGAGCTCGACATATAAGATGTCTAATAGTTGTGAAATAACTATAACAGCATATTTTTATTTCATATTGAAAAACACATAACAGAAAAATGTTAAGATTTAAGTTTACTTAATAATTATAGACCATTAATTTTCATTTTCAAGTAATGTTGCAACCGTCTTTTATTTTTATTTTTATCAGTTAAAGTCAGTTGTTAATTGTTAGATTAGCATGTATGGAAATTAGTCTTCCCACCTTTTACAAATCAACAAGTGTCTGCCTCCTTAATTTAACTTTTTCTAAGGAAAGTTGAACCCCATAACCTCCCTCAAAGGATTAAACTTTTTAAAAAATCATGGCCAACTAACCTAGCCCAATTGGTTGAATGTGTTGCAACCTTTGTCGAGAAATGGGAGTAGACTATCACGGACTGGGCACTTGTCATCCTCCTGAGAAGACGGCTCCACGAATGGTATTGCATATCTCGTGAATTATGCCCACAAACCAACCCAAGAGATGCGATAGGGATCTGCCCTGCCTGTCTTGTCGCTCCAAACTAATACGCTTGTAAGGTACTTGGTGTAGAACTTGCATCCTAATGAGTCGGTACGTAAGATGCTACCACCGCCAGTCCTTGACGCCCTCGTCAGGGGGACATTACCCTGCCTCCATGCTTGTCCGTTCCCCTACCCATGGGAGCTCCGTGCAGACACCACCCTTGGTGCGGACCCCACAATTAAGGTGCTTGGTGTAAGTCCCACGTACCATTCCTAGCACAGTGCCCCTAGGCTGGCTCTGATACCACTTATCACAGATTGAGCGCTTGTCATCCTCCCAAGAAGCCGGCTCCACGAGTGGTACTGTATACCTCCGTGAGTTATACCCAAGGACCAACCTAGGAGATGCGATAAGGATCTACCTTGCCTGCCTTGCCGCTTACAAATTAATGTGCTTGCAAGGTGCTTAGTGTAGAACTCACATCCCCAATAAGTCAGTACGTGACAAGATGCTCTAATACGCTAACTTGTGCCAATCTCCCCCACATTACCCTGACTAAAAAGTATCAAAAATATGATCAAATTAGCATAGGTATGTTATGACATTAGGTGTAAATTAGGATTTAGGGGTGTGCAGGGTCGGCCCTGAGGTGAGGCCAGTAAAGCGGTCGCCTCGGGCCCTCAATTAGGAGAGTGTATCATGTCGTGTTATTTCATAATTACTTCAATATTAGTTCAATTCATTTATTTTCATGTTGTCATATGATGTTATTTTGATTCGTGTCCGATTGATATTTAATATGAAAACTTTCACTTTTAGTTAAAAATAACTTAGCAAGTGTATGGAGAGATCAAAAATTTTCCCATAAGTTGAATTTTATAAAATTTATTTCTAGTAAATGAAATTATTCGTAGAATGTTTGATTTTAATTCAATTGCATTTTTCTAATTAAAAAAATTGTACCTTATTACTATATATTTTTTTACTAGATTGACTCTAAAATAGGTAACAAAAAAATACATATCTTAAATAAAAAAAAGATATTAGTCTTAATTATTATTTTGCATATTTTTTTATTCAGTTAAATGGAGTTAAATAAGAGATTAAGAAAATGTCATGGCATCCCTCAGTAAACATTAAAATATATAACTAATAATTCATTTTATTGAGTCGTGTCATACTTAGATTCATGTTGAAAAATAGTCAACCCTAACTTGCTAATTTTATATATTGATTGAGTTGTATTGAAAATTCTCATCCTTACTCCCAATTAATTTTAGTTATTACAGCATTGGTAAGCTAAAAAATAAAGATTCAGTTTAACTAATTGAAATTCAATTATTTTAGATATATACATATATATTTGTTATCTAAATTTTGTTAAATTGCAATGTAATAGAAATAAAATTTTTATCCTTTTTGTTTTATCTAAACAATTTATTATTATTTTTTTTGGATAATGATTGTGGAGACATATTTTGTGAATGACAACATGTGGCCAAGGTGGCACCGGAGTGTCAGCTGAGGTGTCACGTGTCTTGGTCATGTTGCCGAGGTTATCTTGGCTAAGCCGAGGTTATCTGCGGAGATACCGGAATCCGAAATGAGCGGATAAGGGACATGAGTCCTAGAATGGGGGAGGACCTTAGTCTGGATAAAGATAAAGCTCTTAGGGAGTTTATCTCTACCTGGCAGGGAGTCCAAGATGAGCATTGAACCAGAGTCCATTGAAGCTAGGCTTCTACAGGGATCAGGTTAGTGCTAGCTATAAAAGTAAGGCACCCTCGTGGGTATAAGGTATGCTTTTTGTATTCTGGCTAAGTGAGTTAAGCACTATTTGCTATCTTTGAGAGATAATTGAGTACTGACTTGATTGTCGGAGTGCCCCTGAGTAGACGAACCACTGCCGGATTCTTATCTTTCTGTGTCAGGTTGTTTGGGCTTAATCTATTTTGCTGGTGCTATCCAGTTGAGTTCCCTGTTTGGCAGTGTGGTCGGAAATCAACACACACAATTTGGCGCCGTCTGTGGGAAACACAAGGAGAATAGATGGCCAACGACGGGCAGAAAGAGAAGATCGGGGACAACATTCCTAGTGGGAGTGGTAAACACGCTGAACCTAACGTAAGGGAGGATAATTGTAATGATGAGCCCCGGGAGCAGAATCTCTGGGAGAAGGACGTCAGCCAAGAAGGAGACGTACCAAAGAAGGCAGGCCAAGGCGAGTATTACAACGAAAGTGACCTCCAGGTATGGAAAGATAGATGCCTAAGAAGGGACGGCGAGATGAAGGGGATGACAAACAAGTTGGTAGACCTATAATCGGTTGTCAACTTCATGATGCAGAACAACATCATATTGCCACCGTTTCCATTGGAGGATACGCCGATTCCAGCATCCAAGAACGATGCCCAGAAAGGAGGGCAGAAAGCAATCCCTGCAATCCCTCAGCATGACAGGATAAAAAAGCATTCGCATTGGCCTTCACGGGAGGTCGGGCGAGGAGAATGATGAGAGGGGAGTCTTAGAGGACTCATCATGCCAAGGATACCTACGTCAAGGAACATCGGCATGTTCAAGGGAAGGAGATTTTTTTTGACATGGTGAATGAAGGGAGGTCCAAGAGGACTCATAATGAAACTGGGAGTAGCGCATGAAAAAGGCTGAAGTCCGTTTACAGCCGAGCTCCTGGACAGACTAAGGAGGATTTGAGGGATTACCTTTAGAAGAAGCCACAAGATGTTGAGGTCATGTCCCTGGTCAAACCGAGAACGCCGTTCTCAATAGAGTTGGATAAATTTGAAGCTCCGAAAAGGTTCCACGTGCTAAGATTCCAAATATACGATGGTAAGTCCAATCCTAACTTTCATATCGGCTTATATTTGAACTCAATGACACTGTATACCGAGAACGAACCGTTGCTTTGCAAGGTGTTCCCCTCATCCTTTGGGGAAATCGCATCAGATTGGTTTCATAAGTTGCTGAAAAGAACTGTGAAAAGTTGGGAGTGCTTGGCTGAGATGTTTGTAGCCAGGTTTGTTACAAACAAACTGTAGTCGTTAAGGGTAGACTCCCTGATAGCTCTAAGAATTGGCAAGGATGAGAGCCTCAGGGCTTATGCCAAAAGGTATTATGAGATTTTTAACCGAATACCAGGGTATAACCAAGAGTTGGTGGTTGTGTTTTTTAAGAACGGCCTAAACGTTGACTGCCTGCTTCGAAAGTCATTGGCAAAGACACTGCCAAAAAGTATGAAGGAACTCATGGCTAGGATCGAGAAATATGCAAGAGCCGAAGAAGACACGCCAGGGACAAAGACATCGATACAGGAGAAGAGAAACGGCTCACCGAAGTAAAGACGAGGTAATACTGGATATAGTAGACAAGAAACAGGACTGAGGGTTGCACAGGCAGTCACCATAGTGTTCCAAATCCCGGTTTACAAAGTCTTGGAAAGGATTAGGAATTAGGCTTATTATAGAGCACTAGAGAAGATCTTTGGCGAATTTATAGAAAGAAGCCTTGGGAAGCACTATGCTTACCACAATGAGGATAGGCACCTAACTTAGGGGTGTAGAGCCCTAAAGACATATCCGGAAGATTTGGTAAGACAAGGTCACTTAAGGAACCTAGTAAACAAGGCCAGAAGAAGAGAAGAGCAAGCAAGGCAGTTCCAAGCATCGGCAGCCCCACCTCTACCAACACCACAATCGCAAGCAGATGGACCTCGAGTGATCAATATGATTCACTCGAAGGTTAACGAGAACGAGGCATGTGGGGAAACACAGAGGGTGTAGCACTTGCAACACGTGTATCAGGTCCAACAAAAGAGGCCTAGGGCAGACGAGTACCAGGGACCAATGGTGTCCTTTATTGAAGCCGACCTAGACATGGTGCAGCATCCACACAATGATACTCTGGTGATATCCTTCAAGATTGGAGAATGCCAGGTAAGGTGCATTTTGATTGACCAAGGAAGCTCTTATGACATCATGTACGTCAGGTGTTACAAGGAGCTTGGCCTTCACTAAGAAGATCTAGAGCAGTCTAACAGTCCGATGGTCGGGTTCAATGGAACGTCGACACAGCCCCTGGGAGCAATAAGTTTGGAGGTGTAGGCAGGCACTAGGAAAGTAAGTACAGAGTTCACAATAATTGACACCCCCTCTCCATACAATGTTATCTTGGAAAGGCCGTGGTTGTATACAATGAGGGCTGTTTCCTCAACACTGCACCAGCTGCTACGGTTCCTAACAGAGCATGGAATTGAGGAGGTTAGAGGGGATCAGGTGCAGGTAAAGAATTGCTCCATGGCAGCAATGAAATCCACTTGCAATGTACAAGAGGCAGAAATAGTAGAAATTGAGGACGAGGACATGGAGGTCTTGGAAGATGTCGGCAAGGAACTGGCCGACAAAAGCGAGGGAGCTCTGAAGAAAGTTCTGGTCCAACAAGATGATGAAGAGTGCTTCTTCCTTCTCGGTTCAGGTTTAGCTGAGGAGAAAGAAAGGGCGTTGGAAGCATTCTTGTGAGCAAACATAGAGGTGTTTGCCTAGACACCCTACGAGATGCCTGGCATTGATCCCGAGGTCACAAGCCATATCCTCAACGTAGATAGGTCTGCTAAACCAATCATCCAAAGAGCAAGGAGGCCGACGTTGATGCATGTTGAGGTAGTTGAAGAGGAAGTAGATAGATTATTGGAGGCCAGAGCCATTCGGGAGGTAAACTACCCAACTTGGTTGTCAAGCACAGTTGTTGTGAAAAAGAAAAATGGGAAGTGGAGGGTCTGTGTAGACTTTACCAGCCTGAATAAGGCTTGTCCCAAAGACAGCTTCCCACTCCCCAAGATCGATCAATTAGTGGATGCCACTTTAGGGCACGGAAGGATGAGCTTCCTGGACACTTACAAGGGGTACCATCAGATAGCCATGTACCCCCTGATGAGGAGAAGATTGCATTTATCACCCCAAAAGGGCTGTATTGCTACAGAGTGATGCATTTTTGGTTGAAAAATGTAGGAGCAACCTACTAGAGATTAGTGACCAAGATGTTTAGACATCTGATTGGAAAAATAATGGAAGCATACATTGATGACATGGTCGTGAAGACCAAAGAACCTGAGGATCATCTAGCTAACTTGAAAGCAGTTTTCGACATTCTTAGAACATATCGGCTCTGACTTAATGCTTTGAAATGTGCATTTGGAGTGGGGTTGGGTAAGTTTTTGGGATACTTGGTTACTAGAAGGGGCATTGAGGCAAGCCCAGATCAAATCAAGGCTATCCTAGATTTGAAAAGCCTAGAGTCGACAAAACAAGTGCAGATGTTGACTGAAAGGGCTGTAGCCCTGAACAGATTGATAAGCAGAAGTTCAGATAAGTGTAAACCATTCTTTTGTCTGTTGAAAAAGGCCACAAACTTCTTGTGGACAGAGGAATGTGAAGTCACCTTCGCTGACTTGAAAAGATACTTGACCACAGCTCCAGTTCTCTCAAATCTAGTACCTGGAGAGGAGTTATTCTTATACTTGGCGGTTTCATAGCACGCAGTAAGTGTAGTGATAATCAGAGAAGAGAATGGAGAACAAAGGCTAGTATACTATGTGAATAAAACCCTCGCAGGAGCAGAGACTAGGTATTTACCCCTGGAGAAATTGACATTGACCTTAATTATGGCTTCCAAGAAGTTGAACCATTATTTCCAAGTCCACAAGATTGTGGTATTGACTGAGCACCCCTTGAAATCCCTATTACAACAAGGAGATCTAACAGGCAAGGTGGCCAAATGAGCAGTGGTATTAGGCCAATACGATTTAGAGTTCAGACCCAGAATAGCAATCAAGGGCTAGGTTCTGGCTGACTTCGTAGCTGAGTTCACACCTGGAGCCATCCCATGTCGAGCTCCAATGAGCCGTGACTTAGTGTGTCCGGGGGAACAAGAAGAGACCCAGCTGGGAATGAAGAACCCCCTAGCAGAATGGAAGAAAGCAGAGAAACTCAAGCCCTACAATATTTATATTAGCGACTCCTTTCACCTGTTTGTTAATAGGAGCTTACTCGTCAAGGAGCGGGAGCAGGAGTAGTGCTAATATCACCAAATGGGCGGATGCTAGAACAATCTATTCGTTTGGCATTCAAGGCCTCAAACAATGAAGCAAAATATGAAGCACTAATCGTGGGATTAAAGTTGGCAGCGGCAATGGAAGTTGATGAGGTGGTAGTCTTCTGCGACTTCTAGCTTATTGTGAACCAGGCAACAAGCGAATATGCAGCCCGAGATGAAAGAATGATAGCCTATGTAAAAGAGGTTGTCAGACTGTTAGCCTTATTTCAGGATTGCCGATTACAGTAAGTTAGCCGAGATGACAACAGCCATGCTGACGCCTTAGCTAACCTAGCTAGTGTAATGAAATCAGGGAAGGTAAGGACAATAATGGTTGATTATTTGTCAGGCCCAAGTGTGGAACCACTAATCACAGAGTATGAAGCAATGTATGTGGAGATGGTCCAAGTTGGATGGATGCAATAATAATGTTCCTTAGAGATGAGAAGCTGCCAGATGATCGCAAAGAAGCACACAAGACCAGACTGAAGTCGGCTAGATTTAGCCTAACAACAAAAGGACATCTCTACAGAAGCTCTTTTACTGGTCCTTTTTTGAGGTGTGTACACCCCTCCCAGGTTGAAGACTTCTTGTACGAAATACACGAAGGTATATATGGAAGCCATGCTGGGGGTAGATCACTTGCTCATAGGGCCATTACTCAGGGGTACTGGTGGCCCTACATGCAGAAGGATGCTAAAGCCTACGTCAGAAAGTGCGAGAAGTGTTAGAGGTTTGCACCTTTGATACATCAACCAGCAGCAGATTTGAACCTAGTATCCAGCCATTGGCCATTTGTGCAGTGGGGCATGGATCTTGTAGGGCAGCTACCCCAAGCCACTGGGCAAAGGAAGTTTCAGCTGGTAGCAACAGATTTTTTCACAATGTGGGTAGAAGCTGAACCCCTCACGAAGATTCGAGATATTGATGTAAAGAACTTCATATGGAAGAATATCATCATCAAGTTTGGGATCCCAAGGGCAATAATAGCAGACAATGGCACACAGTTTGACAGTAAGCTAATCAAGAGCTTCTATGGGAAGTACAAAATCAAGAACTACTACTTTACTCCAAGTTTCCCTTAGAGCAATGGTCAGGCAGAAACATCCAATAAGACTATCTCGGATGGGATCAAAAAAAGGCTGGAGGCAGCAAAAGGGAAGTGGGTGGAAGAATTGCCCAATGTACTCTGGGCATATTGGACTATGTCGAGGAGATCAACTGGGGAGTCTCCATTTGCCATGGCCTATGGCATTGAAGCAGTTATCCCACTAGAAGTCGACATCCCAGGAATCAGAACCTAGGGAGTAGAGAATGGGACTAACGAGGCTTTCCTGCCCCGAGATCTAGACCTACTTAGGGAGAAAAGGGAGAGAGCAGCAATTCGGTTGGAGGCATACCAGTAGCAACTTACTAGGGCTTATAACAAGAAGGTCAACCCAAGAGAGTTCAAAGTTGGGGAACTGGTGCTAAGGAAAGTGGTCGGCAACAAGAAGGATCATAGGGAGGGCAAGCTGGGCCCAAATTGGGAGGGGCCTTATAGAATCATCTCGGTCGCCGGCAATGAGGCATATTGGCTTCAGGATAGTGAAGGCAAAGAGTTACCAAGACCCTGGAACACTTGCAACTTGAAGTTTTTCTATCATTAGACTTTATGTTTTTTTGAAAATTATGTCATAATTTTATTAGCCGGGGTAGTAATAAAATTTTAGCTTGATTTTTTTTTAAGAATTGAAAATTTTGTGTAATTGGACTGACTAATCCTTTGTCGATGTTTCTGATTGAAACATGACGAATAACTTAGTCTTATTATATGGCAGAGTTGAAATATACTTGCATATAATAGAGTTGAGCTAAGTTGGCGATGTTTCTGATTGAAACATGACGAATAACTTAGACTTATTATATGGTAGAGTTGAAATATACTTACATATAATAGGGTTGAACTAAGTTGGCGATGTTTCTGATTGAAACATGACGAATAACTTAGACTTATTATATAGCAAAGTTAAATTATACTTGCATATAATAGAGTTGAACTAAGTTGGTGATATTTTTGATTGAAACATGACGAATAACTTAGACTTATTATATGACATAGTTGAATTATGCTTGCGTATAATAGAGTTGAACTAAGTTGGCAATATTTCTGAGTGAAACATGACGCATAACTTTGACTCATTATATGGCAGAGTTGCAATTAAACTTGCATATAATGGAGTTGAACTAAGTTGGATTAACCTAGACTTTCCATGTCGGCAGAATTAAGCTTAGAATGAAACTAAGTATATTTCAGTTAGATTAACAGAGAAACCAAGGTTGAGTACCTCGGCTAGTCTTTGTTTGAATCTAACTTCGGTGAAAGACTATACGTGCTTAATGTGAACAAAAGTGAAACTTAGGCCCACATTAGGGGGCAAGGAGCTGGAAAATGATAAGTAAAAGTTTAAAGTGCTTGAGATTTGTTTAAATTTTCAGAAAAATTTACAAGCTAGAGTTGGCTTAACACTTGTTGAAATTTCAGAAAAATTTACAAGTTGAAGTTAAGCCGAGGTAATATTGAAAGAAGTACCTAACATACGTACTTGCCGAGATGACTAGGTTGCCAAACTTGGGAAGGATAGAAGATAGAAGTCTTGATAGAAAATAGTAAGTAAGAGTAAAGTGACAAGTTTAAGAAAGCAACACGTGTAAAAATATTTCACAATATTTTTAAGTGTCAGGACAAAGCCGAGATAAACAATAAAAAGATATGTTCGAGGTACTTTAGCCCAAGGACATTATACAGTTAAAGGTATACTTTGAAGACATGCAAAATTATTCTAAGTATGAAATTGGTAAACATACATAAAAGAAAAGAAGGCATTCAAACATTTAGAAGAAATGAGGAGACTTGCATTCACAAAAGATTACTTGTTCAATTACAAAAGGGGCACATTGGCCAAATATGAAGCTAAACATTTGTTTAGACAAAACAAAGTACAACTGAAAGAAGAGACAGTACAAAGAAAAGATAAAGATATCCTAAGTACTAGGACTAATTTGTGATTTCTCAACCTCGGATGGAGGTGTTGCATTCTTTTTGGCCGCTATCTCAGCGACTATTTCTAGCAAAGTTTGGTCCAGACTCCTTTCGGCGCATTGGACTTTGACCTCAGAGGTGGTTGGTTTGGGAGAGACGCCCTTGGAAACCAAGTCATCCTCATCGTCTTGAGTTAAGTCTATTTGCTTATTGAGGATAGGAGACTTGGGATCAGTGGCAACCTTTTCCTCCACTTCATCAGCTTTACCATCCTCGGCATCATCTTTATCGGCTTCATCGTCAGAATCCTTAGGCTCTGGAGGAAAAGGCACCTGAAGCTAATTGATATCTCGGAGGTCGAAGTCTATCAGCATAGATAGCCTGTTGAGTGCCGCCATCCAACCCAGGTAATAACCTCAGTTACAAGCTAGGTTGACTTGCTGTTTGTATTGGTCGCGGACAGCGGTCTGTCCCTCTTCAAATGCTTTTTCATCGGCCGCCTTTACTTCGGCCTCCTTAAAGGCAAGGGCCTCTTGAAGCTTGGCCTCTAAGTCAGCTGTCTTGGCCTTGGCAGCTTCAAGGTCGGCTCTTGCAGCCTTAACTTCGTCATTTAGAGTTTTGGCTTTTTCCTCGGTCAAGTCTTGAGCAACTTTGAAAGCCTTAGCCTGATCCAACAGTGCTCGATTGTTGGCCTCAGCGTGATTGAGTGAGGTTAGGAGTTTGGCAGCTTCCTTGGTCTTCCTTGCTAACTCCTTCCTCATCATCTCGGTTTTGACAGCATAGGAGTGAGCGTGTTAGATGGCCTGCAGAAAGTAAAACAGGTTAGTAAAAATTGACTAAGTATAGAAAAACTACAAAAAAGTAAGAAAGAGACTTACCAAAATTGAGTGCTACATCATGAGGGCAAAGTTTCGTATTCGTGCAACTCGGCCATGCAGTTCATATCTTCTGGTAGAAGAACAGTCGTTGATAGGGCTGCGCCGATTTTGAGATTCATTACGTTATCACCGGCTGTCAAGGGTTTGTCATCCACCATAACCTCGGGAGCCCAGGTCTTATTGCGAGGGAAGCTTTGGCTATCCTTAGGTTGCTTAGACCTTGGCTTTTTGGATGGTTAGGAGTCAGATGCCTCGATTTCGGCTGGCCTTTGTTTGGCAGCCGTTTGACTTTTTTCTACCTCGGCCAATTTGGAGATTGGCACAGTGTCCTCAGATTCAATCTGAGTCACTGTGGCCTTGGCCTTGACTTTCTTCATTCTTTTTGGCTTTGGCTTTGGTTGGGATGGGGAGGATGAGGATTGCACCGTTACAACCTTGGGGATGTTGGCGAGGAGGTCTTCAACAATTGCCGGTTTGTGGCCCATATCATCGGCAGTGGAGGCAACTGTATCTTTCGTGCCAAAATATATTGCTGGAAGGGCAGTAGGAGGATTGGATGGGTCGAACACCGGTGTGTCAGAACCTTGGCGTTTGCGGCTTCGAGTCCTCCCAGCTGGAGCATTGGTAGGAACTCAGCAACGGCGTTGGCGTTGATGTGGAGGAATCAATTGGGGAGCAGAGGTGGATGGTTGCTCCATATGACTAGAGGTAGATCCCTAATTTGGCCTTGATGATGATTCAGCTTGTGGAGTTGTAGCAGAAGGAGGGGACTTGCTCTTCTTGGGGATGTCGGGCAGTGTGGATTTATAAGTCGGAATATAATTGAATAGGAGGAGGGCTTTGCGCTGGTCAGTTGGCAAGCCCAGTAGCCTCTTGAAGTCTTTCCTAGGGAAGAAGGTTTTATGAAAAACTTTGGATGGCTGAGGGAGAGCTGCAAGTACAAAATTCAGATATTAGAACATATAAGAGGAATAAAGTGATAAGACTTAAAAGTAGAAAAGTTGACACTTGGTTCTTACCATCACCCTCTTTAAACACTGTTTGGCTGAAAGGATATAGGTGGAGGTCGTCATTAGATGAGAACTCCCAATTGCCCGAGACGATGAAATAATCATCTCCAGCACCTTTGTTAGAGTCTGGGAGGTCGGTTATCAGTTTGTAGGCTGTGGATCTCGGCTTAAGGTAATAGACATAGCCTTTTTTGGATTTTAAGCCAGACATGGTATAGCAATATTGGATATCGGCTAGTGTTATCCTAGCATTTTCTTTGCTAGCTAGAGCAATTGTACCATTGATGACTCTATAGGAGTTAATGGCCAGTTGCATCGGGTTGAGCTTGTAATAATGAAGGATTTGTCAGAAAATGATGTCTAGAGGGAACCGAAGTCCATACTCTATAAAGGCTACTACAGGGAAGGGCATGGAATCCCCATCAAGCATGATGGAGTCCTCCTCCCCAGCCAACCTAAGATGGACGTCGGCTGGGATGGAGAACTCTTTCCTAAAGTACTCAAGTTTTTCTAGGGTGTCTACCCTCCACCTGAGCATACCCATGATGTTAGCTAAAAGAGGAAGGTGCAAGATTTTGGAGGAGTGGTTGATGTGGGTTTGAAGGACCTCGGCTAAACCCTGAAAAGGAACTGGAGTGAAGGTTTCTGAGAATCTAAGGGTGGTTTCAGTTCAGTTTTCCTAAGGAAAAGGGTTCTAGATCAAATCCCAAACCTAAATTCTATGCAGATACACGAATCAATGGCAAGAATCTGGAAATAAGAAAGAAAGACAGAAAGATGAACATGATTTAGAACCAAAAAAACAGTAGTCAAAGACTCAAGTGCGCTGAAAATCAAGAACACTGAGTAAGTGTGTGCAGATGTGCAAAGGCTAAGAATAGTCGCAAAGAAGTTCAAAGTTTCAAGTTTATGAACACTACGAGTCACATACAGTGTACAAAGAATAAAGGGTTATCATGAACAGAATACAGTAACAAGATTTGTACAGATGGGCAACACAGACTAACATTCAAGAGGCATAATGATGAATTACAAAATAGAAAACAAATTCAAGAACTGATTCATGATCAAAGGAGAAATAAAGTACAACCATAACAACAAATTCAATAGTAACAGAAAAGGCATACAAGGAATATGTACAGAGTAATGAAAGGTTGAAGATTAAAGTCGAAAGAAATAAAGAGCTTACCGGTTGGGGCCGAGATCAAGGACACCGGTTTGAGGTATGCCGGAGTTAGGCGGTGACAATAAGTGGAAGCGAGCGGTGAAAGCGTCGAGGAGGATGAGCGAATCTGATTGCAGAGAGCTCAATGAAAACAGCAATGGAGGTAAAGAATTTGTTAAGAGAGAGAAAATCTTGAAATGCAGAAAGAAGGCAAGAATGTAAAGTGAAGAGACGAAGGGAGAAGGAGATGTTTTGTTAAAACGTGAAAAGGCAGCAAACCATAATAATATGCCTTGGACGACGTGTCTGTCAGGCGGCGTGCACAAAAGCAACGCGACCTAATGGCGCGTGTCAGGTACAAATCAATGAGGAAAGGATGCGTGGATAAAACGGTTGAGAAAACCGTGCGTGACGGCTCATGCATAGATGGAAATCTTGAAGTTCTTGATTTAATGAGGCAAGAACCTTGGCTAGAGGAACCATCCTGGTTAAGGAACTTGAATAACTTGGTTGTTGGTTCTTAGTCATTGATAAAGTAGACTGTAGAGTCTTGGTCATGTCAAGCTGACATGTGATGATCTCGGTCATGAAGGATGAAGTACGTCTTAGCCGATGTGCTATGTGGACGAACGATATATGTTCCATCACCTTAGGATGCCGAGGTAATAGAACCTAGGGGGCAGTTGTGGGGATGTATTTTGTGAATGACAACAAGTGGCCAAGGCGGTACCAGAGTGTCAGCTGAGGTGCCCTATGTCTTGGTCATGTTGCTAAGGTTATCTTGGCTAAGCCGAGGTTATCTGCGGAGATACCGGAATTCGAGATGAGTGGATAAGGGACAAGAGTCCTAGAATGGGGGAGGACCTCAGTTTGGATAAAGATAAAACTCTTAGGGAGTTTATCTCTATCTGGCGAGGAGTCCAGGATGAGTATTGAACCAGAGTCCATTGAAGCTAGGCTTCTACAGGGATCGGGTTAGTGCTGGCTATAAAAGTAAAGCACTCTCGTGGGTCTAAGGTATGCTTTTTATATTTTGGCTAAGTGAGTTAAGCACTATTTGCTATGTTTGAGAGATAACTGAGTACTGACTTGATCGTCGGAGTGTCCCTGGGTGGATGAACCACTGCCGGATTCTTATCTTTCTGTGTCAGGTTGTTCGAGCTTAATCTATTCTGCCGGTGCTATTCGGCTAAGTTCCCTGTTTGACAGTGTAGTAGGAAATCAACACACACAGTGATATATGAAGGGCCCAATTTAAAAAATTCGCCTTAGGCCCCTAATAACTTCAGGCCAGCCTTGGGGCTATGTTCCCTTTAAGTTTTAGGTTCAACTCATATTAGAAACAATCCGTTCCTAGAGGTTATGTTTGCGAGCCCTGTTTGAAATTTATCCGATTCAGATGGAGGGGCGCTTTGAGCGAGTCTCAAAATTAGTCGAGGTGGGTTGATGACCACAAATGTTGTAACTGAATCTTTCTCAATCATAACTAAAAACAAAAGAATCATAAACAAATATCACATAAAACATAACCAAAAACTTATTAGATCATAACCAAAATACTATTATACTCAGTATGATAATGAATCATAACTAACATCACAATATATATAAGTAAGCCATAACCAAGTTATAATTAACATCACAGTAATTAATATCACAGTAAATCATAACTAAATATTATAAATATTGGTGGACATCTATGCGGAACTCATTATTTTTAACAAGTGCAAGTGATTCACAATAATAAGGTGGTAATAAAATGTGTTTAAAAATAAAAAAGAAAAATACGACCATCTTCGCATTATTGTTTTAATTGTCAATAGATTGGCAAACTGCAATTTAATTTCTTTAAAATATGTTTTCAATTGTTCTAAGAAATAATGTGGTTTGTAATTTTTTTTTTCAATTTGTAATAATATTATTATTATTTTATTTTATTATACTCTTAGCTACTTGGTGTTTATATGGTGTGTTGAAAGTTGTCAATAATTTGATGCGAATCTTGAATGAAGTATTTTTCTTTGAAAAATGTTTGGGAGTACTAATTTGGCATCACCATTGAGAGTACTAATTTGGTACCACCAATCCACCCCTAATGATATGGAATGAATCATGTGAAGAGATGGACTGTCTCTCTCTATTCTCTCTTTTCCACATCATATTAAGGGTAGGTTGGGAGTACTATATTGGTGGGATGTACCATGGCTGCTCTTCTTTGTACATAATGCATGTTTATAGTGCTTGTGTGAGTGAAGGAATAACTTTGAGAAGAGGATTTTGGTTGAAAATAAATAATAACAAAACAAACAAAAAGTAATAATATATATATATATATAACTGGATGTCAAGGTCAATTGATAGTAGTTAGTGGGAGTTGAACTTGAGATATGGAGAACGCATACCCCTAAGTCTCAAGTTGCATCCATTAGGCCAGTATTTTAGGGTTAAAAATAACAATAATAATACATACTGATAAGTTTTGATTTTATAATTATAAAATTAAAAGCCAATCCCTTGGGGTTAAAAGTAACAATAAGAATTTTTTTGTAATCGTCAAAAGAAATATTATTGATGATGAAAAGGAAGATACATCAATAAAAAAGTTATATGCACAAGTATCATAGCGAAACAAAATAATCCCAACTAACTTGATACCATTAAATAAGCCCAATAATAATACATTATGATAAGTTTTGATTTTATAATTTTAAAATTAAAAGACACATAATGACTTATATTTTTAAAAATATTACCACTATGTCATGCTTGTCATAAATTCTATATAAAAATTTTGTAAACATTACTTTCCAATTTTTTTTTTATTTTTTATTTTTTTAGTGTAGAGGAGGCATTCATGTGAGGTTTTAATATCTATTTTTGTCAATTTTTCATCAATATTTTATATCAACATATATATGGATATTCATGATTAATTTCTTTACTATTATTATTATTATTATTATTATTATTATTATTATTATTATTATTATTATTATTATTATTCAGCAAAGAAAGAGAAGCTTTATTGATGAACAATCAAAGTACAAAATATTAAGCGAAATATCAATAAAGAAGGCAAGTGTAAGAGTATTACTACAAAACAAATCCATCCCAATTAGATTGACACATAAATGTATGTCTGATCATACGTTAAAACTACAACAAGAGTTGATAAGGAACCAACTCAAGCAAAATAGAAAATAAAATAAAATAAAATAAACTACAACCCAAACAACAATCCAAAATCCTAAACCATGCCCAAAAATAAACAACTTCCTAAAAGAACACCAACAACAGATCAGCCCATGCAAACACAGTCAAGACGCAGAGTAACATAGGAAACATAGCAAAAGCCTGAGCCTCAACCCCATCCCCAGCCCCAGCCCTAGCCTTATGCCTACACTGTTGCAGATTGAACATCAGGTCATTGACAGAAATTGCCTCCTTTGCTGATGCAGCTTTCACCCATAGTGCTATCCTAACTTTAATGACCTCACATAAATCATCCATCTTTAGTTGACCTCCATTGACAGCATAATCATTCCTTTGTTTCCATAATGACCACAACACAGCAAAGGGAATGACTTTCCAAATCATTTTCTCTAGTTTTTTAGGTTTGAAACCCATCCACCATTGAATATAACCCACTGAGACCCCACCATTTTAGTATATGAGACCAAACCCTTCAACTTAGAGGACAAATAGTAACACAAGATTAGCATATTCAATTTCATCCTTTCAGAAGTAACAAGATATGTTGGCAATGGCATTAAGAACTCAAATTCTTTGTAAAAACAATGATGTTTTGATCTTATCCTACTAAACTATTGGTGCAAATTTGGTGAATGTGATGGACAAAGATAAAACAGAAAATAATTAGGATTGTTTTAAGGCATGTGACAACACTACTTTCCTTAAGACGATATTCGCCCCCACTAATTCTGTCAAATATGGTATGCACCGGGTTACTCATGAATCAACCTCTAGGATACAATAAGGCCCAGTCTAAATATTGATATCTAATTGCATTATGCACGAATGAAATGAGATCTTGAATACCGATTTTCTAATCCAACAAGTAGAAGAGGAAAATAACAATATAAATTCCTAGAGAGAAAATTCATGAAATTCATATCCCCAATCGCCAACTCATTCTGTTTGTTTGTTGGTCTATTGGAGCTCAACTCAGCCTAACTCACGTCAGAATGAGAAGTCTTAGAGTCTAAGTCATAAACTTACCCACTTCAGAGTGGAGAAAGGAGCTTGGGCTAGGCCCATGGCCTTACCCACTTTGGAGTGGGAAATGGGCCGAGGGAAACCCTTAGCTTGGCCCACTTCAGAGTGAGGGAAGGAGCCCACTTCGGAGTGGGGACCTTCCTCTTGCTAGGCTAGGTTTTATACAAATGGGCTTGAAGAATTGTGTCCTCTTCAAGGGTCGACCGATATCCAATAAATTTAATTTTTTATAGATATATTCTACTCAATATTCTTTAAAAATTAAATGATTTAGATTATCAAAAAAATCCAAATTAATTTCATGAGCTGTATAACAATCACTACTATGTAAGCTGCATAATAGTGACTCAAACTCCAATAGAAAAAGGGATAATCTCTTTAACCGCGTTGCCACATATATGCACATAACAATAATAATAAAAATTATTGAATGATTATACTAAAAAAAATCCACACTTTCATTTCAATTTGAGTAGGGCCAATGCCAGCCAATGTGTTAGAATTATATGTGAATATGTACAATTGGATTTTGTTAGTTTAATATGTATTGGAAAGGTTGTTGCTGAAAGTAGACATTTTCGGTAGCTGTCTTGGAAGGTGGAGAGATCGCACAATTTCCTAGAGAAATGAAAACGGCATTTTTATTGCTGGGATCTGGTGTTTTCCTACAGTAGGCACTTTGAAGCTTAACACCGATGGCTGTTCAAAGGGGGATCCAGGTCAAGTAGGTTATGGAGGCCTCTTGCGGGATGATACAGGCATTTGGATATGGGGCTACTATGGAAATTTGGGACACTGCACATGCTTGGAAGCAGAGATTTGGGCCATCTATCGTGGTCTCACCATCTTGTTCCAGAAAGGGCTGACCAATGTGGTAATTGAAACAGATTCTGAACAAGCTGTGCTTCAGATTCAACAAGGGCCAAACCCAAACTCTCCTCTCAAGGCCCTCATTGAAGATGCCAAATTCCTCCTTCAGAGATGCCACTGTTCAATCCTCCATACCTTAAGAGAAGGCAACAAAGTGGCAGATAGATTAGCTGATTTAGGTGTAGCCCAAGCTGAGCATGTAAAAATCCTTGAGGATCCTCCCATGGAGGTCACAACTCTCCTCATTGAAGACATGACTGGAGTGACTGGTATGAGGGAATAGCCCTCTGTTTGTATTTTCTGAACTCCTTGTCTGCTTTCATCTTTTCCTTTGAATAAAAAAAAAAAAGTACTTCTCATTTAATTTTGTAAGTAAATAATTAATAATATAATGGTCCAGTTGTCTCATGTTGAGGTTAAGATTGGATCATTCAGTTTTGTTCATGGGCTCATTTTTGAGCTCCGTTTCGATAATTCGAACCGTTCAATGTGTAGAACTCGTCGAATACTATATCCCTGTAAAACATCAAGTAGATCGGATATCGATAGCTATTTGATCATATCAGAATTCTGTCAACCGTTTATTTTTTCACAGTCTATTTTTTTTATACAAATTTGATCCGATCAAATAGCTATCGATATCTGATCAAAGTGATTTTTTACAAGGATATAGTACTTAACGAGTTCTACATATCAATGGTTCAGATTAGTGAAATAGGGCCCAAAAATGAGCCCATGGATCGGATTGGACGGTCCAGTCTTGATCTCAAACATGAGGGAACCTATATAAAATCAAAAATTAAAAGCAATTTTTAATTTTGAGAAATTAATTTATTTAAATTATTTACGTTTAAAGGTAAACTACTAATAGGTTCTAATAGTTGGACTTAATTCCCATCAAGTTCTATTAAAAATAAGTCTTGGTAAAATTGTCATTAAAAATAATTTTTTTGTAATAAATTTTTATAGATGTTGCTAAAAATTGACAATTAGTGACTTTTTTTGTCATAGTTTTTATAAATTGTCGCTAAAACTTATAATTAATGACTTTTTTTTATAACAAAATTTTCCTATAGGACCTATTAGACAATAAATCTACTTATTAGGACTTACACGTAAATACCTCTATATTTAACAAGTTAAGCAAAAACTCTAGCAAACGGTATTGTGTAAACTTTCCTAATAAAAAAATTATAAATAGTTCAAATAAGATATAGCAAATAGCGACATTATTGTTGTCTTCATTATGAAGGTTTGAGACACGTTGTGTATCACAGTGGGGTGTGGGCTTAATGGATAATATTATATTTTTTTTTAAAGGTCTACCTTATTTCATGTTGAAGTCAAGATTAGATGCATTTAGTATGATTCATGGGCTCATTTTTAGATTCCGTTTCGATAATTCAAACCATTTAATGTATAAAACTCGTTGAGTACTATATCATTGTAAAAAAAATCACGTTGATCGAATATCAACAGCTATTTGATCGGATCAGAATTTTGTCAACCGTTTATTTTTTCACTGTTCATTTTTTTAATACAAATATGATCCGATTAAATAAATATCGATATCCGATTAACGTGATTTTTAGTACTCAATGAATTCTACATATTGAACAGTTTGGATTATCGAAACAAGGCCCAAAATGGGCCCATGGGCCGGACTGGATGGGTCCAGTCATGATCTCAACATAAGACAAGTTGGAACCTTTTTTTTTTTTTTAAATTAAAATTAAAATTTAAGATAATTTGAGAGACATGTGAGATTGATTGATTGTGTATTTTTTTAAAAAAAATTTTACAATAATTTGAACTATTCATTTTTTTTAAAGTTTATCAGTGTGTATTATAAATAAAACATAAACTAAATTGATATGATACGTGAACTTACGTATAAGTCTTAATAAGTGAACTTATTGTCTAATATATCCTATGATAATTAATAGCGTTTTTGTATCAAATACTATGAGAAAAGATCTTTGTACTTACTTCTAGAAAGAGGTAGATGTTTGTATAGATATTTTTAGGGAGAATTCTAGAAGTCTCTTGTAGGATAAGGAAAGCTTCCATGAGAAGCTTTTCCATAGTCTTTTTCTTGTATATTCTAGAGAAGGCCTAAGATGCCCACAAATAGGAAAGAGACTCATTTGCTCCATCCATAGTCCAAGAGTTGTAAAGCTTTTTCGTAGTGAATACGAAAGGCATTCTCTCAAACTTTCATTGTCTTCTTACTTGTCTTTCTTGCAAGTTTGTGAGTTAGGCTGACTTAGCATCATCAAGTAAGGCTTGAGATTGTCTAAGTGTCGCGTGGAGTGCTTGGAAATTACCAAGGCAGTGACACGTGGTATCAGAGCAGGTTTGCAACAAGAGAAGAAAAGACAACATGTCTTCTGGTGCTGACGAGACTACCGTGACTAAGCAAACTCGTGGAAGGGACAACACTGGCAGGGCAAGGAAGGATAAGCCATGAGATGCACGTGATGTTGTGGAAACCATGGAGACTCGACTGGCTAAGGTAGAGTTTGCCGTGGGCGATTCAAGGGAACGCCTTGATGTGTTAGTGCAAAGCTTGGAACAGGAGGTAGAAGGTCTCAAGGGGGAGATCAAAGAACTCCATGATGACATGCTTTCCCCCATCAACTTCGTGGTGCATGATGGCCAAGTTGCAAATGATTCCTTCCAAGCCGAAGTGTTGAAGATGCTCGAGAACTTTGAAGCCCACTTGGAGGAGATGCACTAAGATGTGGCAATGTGCAAGAAGGCCATAGCCAGGGGAGCTGTGACCATGCTGGGGGCATCTAAGGTGGAGGTGCCAAAGCCAAAGCCTTTTGGCAGAAAAGAGATGCCAAAGAAGTGGACAACTACCTATGGCATACGGAGAGATACTTTGAAGCGATGACAGTGACCGAGGAAGATGCTAAGATACGAACCGCGGTCCTTTACCTTGTTGATACAACAACACTATGGTGGCGTCGCTGACATGCTGACATTGAGAAAGGTACGTGCACCATAGACACTTAGGAAGACTTTAAGAAAGAATTTAAGAAACAATTTTATCCTGAGGATGTGGCCTACCAAGCTAGAAAGAGCTTGAAGAAACTTAAACACACATCGTCTATTCGAGTCTATGTAAAGGAATTCTCTACTCTTATGCTTGAAGTCTTGAGTATGACTGATGAAGAATTACTCTTTAATTTCATGGACAACTTACAACCATGGGCGGAGCAAGAATTGGGTCGACGTGGAATGCAAGATCTTGTCTCGGCCATGGCAGTAGCAGAATCGCTCATTGAGTACAAACGTGGGGATGCCAAGGGCAAGACATCCAAGGGTGACCCTAGAAGAAATTCTAGTGAAAGTGAGGAGGATGAGGATCAAGGCATCCGACGCAAGGAAAGGCACGGCAAATCTCCTACTAACAAAGAGGGCAAATGAAAGGTCAAAGAAAACAAAGAGATATTCAAACCCAAGACCAAGTGTTTCCTATGTGATAGGCCACATTAGGCAAGAGAGTATCCTAAGAGACAAGCCCTCAATGTTATGAATGAAGAACGGGAAAAGGTAGAGACTCTACAAATAGGATCTCTACAGCTGCTTGGTGCCATCGAATCGAAGCCTACTAAATTGACCCAATGGGATAAGGGTTTAATGTATGTAGATGCCAAGATCAACGAGAAGGTAACCCAAGTAATGGTAGACGCAGGCGTGTCGCACAACTTATCAAAGCGGAGAAGGCCAAGAGGCTTGGTCTTAAACTTGACAAGGGTCAAGGATGGATGAAGATGGTGAACACCAAGGTAAAGCTCGTAGATGGCAAGGCTCGAGGGGTTGAGCTGCACCTTGGTGCGGAAAAGTTAATTTTTCGATAGCATCACTCGATGACTATGACATGGTGCTAGGGATGGAATTCTTGTGGGAGTTCAACGTGGCACTATTACCTCGCAATAACACTATATGCATCATGGAGAATGGGCCTTACATGGTGCCAATGGTGAGTAGGCTAAATACTAAACTCAAACTTCTATTAGTTATGTATATTAAGTTGATGACGGACAAGAAAGAGGTAGTAGGCATTGCCAAGAAGATGATTGGCTCTACAAAAGATAATCCACCGACATACACAGCTATTAAGTCATCAATAGGGCAAGTGGGCAAGGCAAATCTAAGAAGGTGCAAGTCAAGGAGAAAACCTACGACTTCGAGGAAGAAGGCGCGATGAGGGCATCGCGAGAATAAGTGGGGGTGAATGTCACGTCCCGCCAAATTCCCTAGACAGAATTGCCTACCAAGAGGAAGTCTTAAGAAAAGGAGGCTAATGGAATATTCTGGAAGCTCCTAGAAGACTTGAAAAAAAATGAGAATATGGTGCATAATTCTATAATGTACATGGAAGGTTCTAAGAAAAGGTTCTAGAGTATTCAAGTGAATATTAGAGTGATGGAATCAATAGAAGCTTCTAGAACCTCCTAGAACCTCCTAGAGAAATAGAGGTGGTAAAAGATCCTTGTACCTACTTCTAAAAAGATGTAGATATTTGTATAGATATTTTTAGGGAGAATTCTAGAAGTGTCTTGTAGGATAAGGAAAGCTTCCATGAGAAGCTTCTCCATAGTCCTTTTCTTGTATATTCTGGAATATTCTAGAGAAGGCCTAAGATGCCTATATGTAGGAAAGGGGCTTATTTGCTGCATCCATAATTGTAAAGCTTTCTCATAGTGAATACAAAATGCATTCTCTCAAACTCTCATTGTTTTCTTACTTATCATCAAGTAAGGCTTGAGATTGTCTAAGTGCCGCACAGAGTGCTTGGAAATCACCAAGGCCGTGACAATATGCAAAAAATCGTCAACTTTTTTTTGTTTTGTTTTTAGGAATGATTTTACTAGAACTTATTTTTAATAAAATTTGATGAAAATTAATACAACTATTAGAATCTATTAATAATTTGTAATGTTTTTATTTTATCAAATTTCTTTTTAAAAAAAAATGAACTATAAAATGTAACGATCTTTTGTCCTGATGTGACAGAAAGTTGGATCTTTATCGGTTGATTTTTACGAATCAATAACTGAAATATAACGTATGAAGTTATTAAAATTAAATTTAAAATAATATTTTTTTAAATTTAATTTACATAAGATACTGCAATATAACTCAATAAATTATAATTATAATAATGAATATCAAATACAAACTTTACAAAAAAACTCTCAAAGTGAGAGAAAAAATTTCAGTTAAGACACGGAGAATAAAACCCACACACAAGTGGAGAGATTCGAACTATTAACATTTTAGTGAGGTATTTAAAGATGTGAAATATTTTCTTTTTTTATATAATATAATATATAACCCTAATTATTTTTGCGAGAGCATGATGACGTGAAGTGCCACATTAGTATGGGATTTTTTACTGTCTCCCTTCTGAGTAATTTTCATATGTGAATAGGATATATCCATATAGGGTAGGCTTCTCTCTCATCTGTAATTGGATTGGAGTGTGTTGTTAGGCTCGTAGAGATTTACCATGGGTCTTGTTTTGATGATCTGAATCATACAATATGTAGACCTCGTTGAGTACTTTATCTCTGTAAAAAATCACATTGATCGGATATCGATAACTACTTGATTGGTTCAGTTTCTATCAATGGTAAATATAATTTTCAAAATAAATTGTTGACAAAAAGCTGACCCAATCAAGTAGTTATCGATATCTGATTAACATAGTTTTTTACAGGGATAAAGTGCCTAACGAGTTCTACACATTGAACGGTTCAAATTATTGAAACATGATCTATGATGAACCGTACAAACCCAACAAAATAAACTAGGGACAAACTACCCCATTCATATAGTACCACCCATTATTATGATTAACGGAAAGATTGAAGTGGATCTGGGTCCTTGCAATATATCCTAAATTTACCTAGCATATGGAGGATGGCATGAGCATTAACTTTGGCGTGAAGTAACAAGACATAAATAAAAAGAAATAATGGTATGTGCACTAATCGATATACTAATTAGTATATTAATAGATGATATAATATAATTTTAAAAGATATAAGTCTTTATAATTTGTATAATAGGTGGAGTTATAATTTTAAAATAATAATGTCATAACATATGTTGATATACCAATTAATATACTGATTGGTGCTTGTAGCACCGCTGAATAAAATGTGATAATTTTTTCCTCCACCCACGCTTACCATTCCCAGATTTAGCACTACAACATATAAGACTTTTGGCGACCAATTATTTTGGTCTTTAAATGGTATTTTTGACAAAATTAAATTCGTCACTAAAAAAGTCACTAAAAGTGCATCCAAAAAAGTCTTTAGCAATGAATTTTTGAAAGTGTCGCTGAAAATGACAATTAGCAATCAATTTTATATTGTCACAAGATGTTTGATTTTAAAAGACTAAACATTTGGTCGCTAATACTTCGTCACAAAATGTCCCAATTTGGTCGTGAAAAATAAAATAATGATATTTTTAACGACAATTATATTTGGTCTCCAAAAGACAAATAACTTTCTCTACAACACATTTTCGCTGCTAAAAATCAAAGTTGGGATAGCTAAAAATATGTAAAAATTAAATGTCATCCAATCATAAAAAATAAAAATAAAAATAAAATAAAATTTGGCATCCACACATCAAAGACACTTTATTACCAAATCATAATGAGTATATAGCTCTGAGTATATTCAAAGTTTTCAAACTCAAAGTTTCCAAAATGCTTTTAAGAAGTTTCCAAATTCAAAGTTACCCAAAATTGACATATCAAGTAATTCTCAATCAACCGATAATTGTTGCTATCACGAGGAAGTAGAGCAATGTCACAGCGAAGGACTGTATTGCATATTAACAAGTTCCCTGAGAAAATAAACAAGGATACCAACAAGGACTGTAGCAGATGTGTTATCAATATGAAGGGACTTTAAGATTGTAGCACCATCATTTGTGACATTAACATTGTGTCCCCTTCCTATTGATTGTAAAATTTTATCTTGTAAAGAAATTGCATGTATGAGTAGCTAATTAAGTTGAAGAACATGATTGAGACCAAATGCAAGAAAAGAAGTAACTTGTGATTTGGCAACAAACTGAGGCAAGAATAAAGTTACCATTCCCTTAGGCCCTAAGGTTGTCTTCACCAAGTCAGCAATTGCCATTGCACCAACAAAAGATGCTTAAAATAAAATGCGACTAATACTAATTCATTAGTACAAAAAAGAAAATTAGAATTTGATTTAAAGTTCCATAAGAAAATTAACTCTCAAAGACCGAAAATGTCACTCCTAAAACTACCAAAACAGATAGGGAAAAATGTAATCGAACAACTATAACACTGCTACTGAACTGGCTTAGCAAAATATCCAACAAACATCACTCCTAAAACTATCAAAATATAAGAGTCACAATATAGCCCAACAATACTGTTAACTAAACTAGCTAAGCTGTATGCTATAGTCTATCCACATAATGATTCGTAAGAGTATCCAAAATTCATACAAAAGCAAAGATGAATATCATATAAAATGTAAAAATCATTTCAAGAGCACAAATATTCATCACTAAGCCTTGCAAAGTCACCATTCTAGCTCACTCACCATTTTCTTCAGTAGCTTCATCTTTAGAAAGCTTCTTAATCTAAACAATAATCCAAGTAAAAACATAAGCAAAAGGAAAAGAAAGAAAAAAAATGAGCAGATTCTCATCATTCCATTCGATGTGTTATTGTCTAACATACCCCCATTAGAAACAAATAAAATAGACAGACTTTGAAACCCAAGTGCTACCACAATCAATATCTGAAACAAAGAGAATGAAACCACTAATCTATCAGCTCGTTATTGTAGACACCCCATTTTTGACCACCCTTACGACTTGGACGTCATCGCTTGCACACCTAATAATGAGTGTATATTCTTGTCAAGTGCTTGAAGTCTTTAGCAGAATGCCACAGCTTTGAGCCTTTCAAACCCTACACCCCTATTGCCTTATTTTTGGACCAAAACCTTGGATTTTCAAGCTTGCAACCTCTTGTGGCCTGCCGGCCACTGCTATGGACTGTCGGCCATTGCTTCCAGTTGTCGGCCACTGATGTGGCTTGCCAGCCACTAGTAGTGGCCTGCCGACCACCAATGTGTTTTGCAGATATTTGTTTTTACTAGCTGTGCCAGGTGTTGGTACAGATGCATGCACCTTCCTACACGTATATGTATAGATATTTCTGAGGGAGTTGCTTGGTTTTATATATATAAGAGGCTGCCCCTTCCATTTTTAAGGTTGGAATTTTTAGAGAAAAAATTCTCTCTCTCTCTCTGCAATTTTCTCTTTCTCTTGAAATTTCTTAGCTTTTTGCAAGCTTTTGTCTATACACTCTTAACCAAATCTCTCCATCTTTGAGCTGAGGTACCTTTGAGCCTTGTTTGAGCTCTTGAGGGTGTGTTTGTCTTGATTTGTTGCCTATAATTGGTTCTCCTCTTCAAGAGGTATAAAGCTTTGCTTATTTACTTGATTTATTTACTCTTTTTCCTACTATTTTCTCACTAATTTTGGGTTGTCAAAACTCTATATTTTTTTGCTGAAACTTGGGTTTTAAGGTCAATAAAGGTTGAGGGGTGATTGACCCTTCTTTACACCTTGCTCTTAAGGCCTTTAGTCTTGTGTTTCCCACCTTTATCTTTTCTTGGGCTTTTAAATATTGATTTTCAGAGTTATTTTAGTGGCTAAAATCATGGTTTGAAGTCCAAACTTGAAGGGGTTAGCCTCCCCTCCTTGTGTTTTGCTTACTAGCTTAGCATGATCCATGTTTTAGCTTATTGTCATAGCTATTTTTGTCTTAATTCCAGCACATTTTAGGACTTATTTAACACTATTTTACGACTGTTTTTAAGTGTTCATTGAATTTGAGCTTTATATTGCATGCTTGTAGTGTAATTGTCCTCATAAGTTTGGTGTTTTAGGCTTTAGACACCACCCTATTTGAGTTGATTGCATTTATTTAGTGTTTTTCTTACTTTTTCTCCCATGTAATCACCTCTGCAACCTCCCTTCTTTTTAGGCCTTAGACATCACCGTATTTGAGTTGATTGTACCAAGAGACGACCTCACTCCAAGAAACATGCTGAGACCGGAGAATATCACCGCGCGATGTGTCTTGAACTTTGATTCAGTAGCTTAGACCTCACCCTCAACTTCAATGCATGAGACAATGCAGACGATTATGGACCAAGCAAAGCAAAATGAACAGCGACTGGAGAACATGATGGCTGAGAATAAGTGCCTGCACCAGGATTTGGCCTTGGAGATGGCGAAATTCCAACAAGCCGCATGCCAAGACTGAGTTTAACCTTCGGAAAAGAAGGATGGTCGCCAACGTCGACTTTAAAAATGCAATAATGACAATAATTTAGACTCACCATCCCTGGAGCCCAGAAAGAAAGGGTGCATTGATGTATCTAGCTCATCTGAAGGAAGTCTATATGTACGGTATAGACGAGGGAGAAACGATGATTCAGATGAGGAAGATAAACATGACCCATTCGTGCAACGCATTGCCAGGGCTGTGATACCCAAAAAGTTCAAGGCACCGTTGTTCAGCCTCTACGATAGAAAATCAGACCCCACTGATCACATTCGTCATTACAAGCAACTGATGACGCTCCATGCTAATGACGAAGCCCTTATGTGTGGCTGTGAGGTGGTACTATAAACTGGAGTCGACATCGATTAAGAGCTTCCATCAACTCCAAAAGTCATTCAGGGCGAGATTCATCACTAATGAGGTCTAGCCGAAGCAAGTTGATTCTCTCTGGGGCCATGCAAATTAAACCGGAAGAAACTCTTTGTGAATACTTGTCCCGCTGTTAGGAGTGCTTTAATCTGGTAGATGATGCTTACAATGATTCCATGGCCATCACTACCTTTAAGATAGGATTGCATCCTGATAGCCCCCTCCGTAGTTCATTAACTAGGCGTCCTCTCAAAACCGTCTAGGAATTAATGAAGAAGGTCGAAGAATACTACAAAGTAGAAGACGACGCCCTTCAAGTCAAAGCTGGACGTAAAGCCATTGAGATGGCCACGTCAGGAATTGTTCAGCCGATTAGCATCGTGCCATCAAGAAGCCCCGAGAAGCGGAATTGACCTAAACGACACAAAAGGCATGACTCGAGTTGATCAAACGACCAATGTTCACTTCGAGTTAATGAACAATATCAGGTGGCTAACAGGCGCACAAGGCATTTGGGTAAGAAATACACAGAGCTGACAGAGCTGATCAATAAGATTCTGTCAAAAGTACAACACCTTCCGTTCTTCAAGTGGTCGCCCAAGATGACGGGACCTCCTGGTGCAAGAAGACAGAATAAATGGTGTGAGTATCATAAAGACCATGGTCATGACACTGATAGTTGTTATGCATTAAAAGATCACCTAGAAGAATTGGTGCAAGACGGCCGTCTCACGCAACATGTCCGAAAGAACAATTCAACAAACACAGTAGCTCTACGGCCAGAGTCGCCTCCTCTTGGTGTAATTTATATGATATACAACATGCCGGCGTCACCGAAGGTGCATGCAATCCAGTTGCCATCTAGCCCCCATAGCCCAATGACGCCAGCAAAACGACCCCACGACATTGGAAGGATTAGTTTCGATGATAGTGATTTAGGCCAAGTTTGGCATATACTAATAATACAAAAAGTCAAAAAGTCACTATCCTATTTAAGTCACATCATCTTATTTAAATCACATCACCTCTCTAACACATCACATCAAACCCAACCCAAACCCAACCCATATAAGCCAATAAGTCAAAAAGTGCACTTTTTTAGACAATCCCAAACCAACCCTTAATTACAGTGACTCACCCCCACATTGATCCCCTCGTCATTGAGCTACGCGTAAACAGATTCACCATTGAGCGTGTTCTCATTGACCAGGGTAGTACTTCAGAAATAATGTATTACAAAACTTTAATCAAACTTGGTTTTACCGACTTGGACCTGTCTCCGACTGATTACCCGTTATTCGGCTTCAATGCTAACCCGGAGTATCCTTTAGGAAAAATCACACTACCAATACGGGCCTGCACCAGATCAGCTGACGTAGAATTTTTTGTTGTCAAGCTTCCTTCGCTATATAATGTCATCATGGGGAAAACTTGGTTACATACGATGCAGGCCGTGCCAAGCACCTACCACCAACTACTTCATTTTTTGACTAAATACGATATCGAACAAATTTGCGGCTCATAGAAATTGGTGTAGGCACGCTATCTTCTAGCTGCAAAGAGACCAAGGGAACTGGAAGTGCATTCGATTAAGGTACAGAATAAGGAGAGCCTCGAAGACATTGGGAGGGTCCCAAGTGAAAAGGCAACCGAAGCCCTACATCGAGTCGAAATTGACGGAGGTCCTGACAAGTTCTTCATGATCGGCGCTTCCTTGGATAAAGTATAAAGGCAGGAGTTGGTATCCTTCTTACTTGGTAATATTGATATATTTGCATGGTCTCCATACGAGATGCCAGGAGTGGATCCATCAGTGGCCTAACACCGCTTAAACATTGATCTGAAATATAAGCCAATTATTTAGAGAAGTCGGCGGTCAGCCGCAGAGCATACTTTGGCCGTTGTTGAAGAAGTACACCGGTTACTTAATGCCAGGGTGATTTTCAAAGTAACCTATTCTACATGGTTGTCCAATACTATGGTCATAAAGAAGAAGAATGGCTCTTGGCGTGTCTGTGTGGATTTCACAGACTTGATCAAAGGTTGTCCCAAGGACTATTTTTTCTTGCCCAGAATAGACCAACTCGTAGATGCAATGACATATCATCAATGCATGAGCTTCTTGGATGCCTATAGGGGCTATCATCAAATTGCCATGCATCCGGAGGATCAAGAAAAAACTGCATTCCTCACCCCAAGAGGAACGTATTGCTACAAGGTCATGCATTTTGGGCTGAAGAATGCAAGGGCAACTTATAAAAGATTAGTGACTGCCATGTTCAAAGAACAACTCGGCCTTACCATGGAAGTATGCATTGATGATATAGTGGTCAAATCCAAGGAAAAACACTCCCATCTAGCCAATTTGTCAGAGACATTCAGCATCCTTCGAAAGTACCATATGAAATTGAACGCTTCCAAGTGTGCATTCGGCATCGGATCCGGCAAATTCCTTGGCTACATCGTCAACCACCACAGAATCGAAGCCAATTCGAGGCAAATCTTAGCAATTCTAGAACTTGGATCCCCTCGGTCAGTCAAAGAGGTTTAGAAGCTTACGGGAATGGCCGCCGCACTCAATAGGTTTATCAGTCGTTCCATGGATCGTTGCCGATAATTCTTTCACACATTTCGATAAGGTAGAGCATTTGATTAGACCCCCGAGTGCCAGTTCGCTTTGGATGGCTTGAAGTCTTATCTCTGATCAGTACCACTCTTGGCTACACCTGCGGCAGGCGATCTGCTCATTTTGTATCTGGCAGTATCTGACTGGGTGATCAGCGTCGTACTGTTAAGGGAAGAACTTGGGGAGCAGCGACCAGTTTACTATGTGAACAAAGCTATGGCCAACGCCAAAACACGTTACCTTCCTTTAGAAAAGCTTATCATTGCTCTCATCATGGCTGCAAGAAAACTGATGCACTACATTCAAGGGCATACCATTGGGGTACCAATGGAATATCCCCTCCGGTCAGTGCTCCATAACGCGGAAGCATTGGGGCGCGTTTCCAAATAGGCTCTTGAAGGCCAGTATGATATCTAGTTTCTATCCAGAACTTCCATCAAAGGGCAAGTGCTTGCCGACTTTGTAGCGGAATTCACAAGATCCCTCGCCGACTTTAAGTCTGATCAAGTGCAAACTAAACCCAACTGGAGAATGTATGTTGGCGACGTTTGGCAGATGTATTGCAATGGGTTATCCAACCAGTATGGCAGTGGGGCTGGCATAGTAATCATGACCCCTAAAGGGGCAATAATCGAACAGGCCGTCAAACTGGGCTTTGACGTATCGAACAATGAGATCAAATACGAAGCACTGTTAATCGGCTTACGAAATGCACTTCACCTCGGTGCGTGGTGTCTGCTTGTTTTTTGCGACTCAAAGCTAGTAATCAACTAGTTGAAAGGGGAATATGCAGTAAAAAATGATCGCATGGCAGCCTATATGAAAACGGCGAATTCTTTGCTCGCGAAATTTGATCACCATGAACTGAATCAAATAACCCGGGATCAGAACACGCTTGCAGACACCTTGGCTTGCTTAGCCTCTGCCATCAACTTAGAAAATAAGCAGACCATTGAAGTAGGGTTCATCCTAGAGCCGAGCATTGCCTCTTCAGAATCAGTTCAAGTCAACGTTATCGAACTGGGTCAGTTAGATGGACCTTATCGCCGCATTTCTATCTTCAGAGCAGCTCCCGATGGATAAGAAAAAAGCACACAAATTACTAAACAAAGCCCTCCGATATTATTTAGATCTACAGGGAAAGCTCTATAAAAAAATCTTTCTCTGGGCCATACTTAGAATGTGTACACCCAGATAAAGTCGATGAACTTTTTCCTAAAATACATGAAGGCAGTTGTGGTGCCCATTCGAGCGGACGATCTCTGGCCCATTGAGTTGTAACGAAGGGTTATTATTGGCCGACCATGCGAACCGATGCTGAGTGTTATGTTAAGAAATGTGAGCAATGCCAAAAATTTTCGCCCTTAACTCATTTGCCTGCCGAGAAAGTTAAACTCTATCACTAGTCCTTGGCCGTTCGCTCAATGGAGGCTTCATATCGTGGGACCATTACCACGGGCACCTGGCAACAGGCGATTTCTAATTGTTGCGATGGATTATTTCACAAAATGGGTCGAAGCAGAGGCACTAACACATATTCGAGATTCCGACGTTAAGCGTTTTCTATGGAAAAAGATCATAATGAGATTCGGTATACCCCGAGCTCTTGTTTCAGACAATGGTACCCAGTTTGATTGTGGCGTGTATAGAGAGTTATGCAACACTTATAGTATCCGACCCTACTTTTCCTTGCCAACTTACCCCCAAAGCAATGGTTAAGCGGAGGCCACCAACAAGGTTATTTTGGACGGCATCAAGAAAAGGCTGGAGAAAGCTAAAGGCAAATGGGTCGAAGAGTTGCCCAGCGTACTGTGGGCTCATAGCATTACTCCAAGGCGATCCACTGGTGAAACACCGTTTGCTCTGTGCTTTAGAACCCAAGAATCATCCCCATGGAGATCGGCCTTCCAACCTTGAAATCGAAGATTTTTGACATGGGCCGAAACGACATGATGTTGGCTTTGGACTTGACTCTGATTGAAGAACGCCGAGATTGTGCCCTTGCTTCCATGGCACGGTACTAGCAACAGCTCGCTAAATCGTATAATCAACATGTTCAGTTACGCCGTTATACACCAAGAGAGTTGGTCCTCAAGAAAGTGCTTCCCACTGCTAAGAATCCCCCTGACGAAAAATTGGGTCCTAACTGGGACGGCCCTTACTAGATTGACTCAATCACAGGGACAGGGGTATATCGGCTCAAAGACATGGATGGAAGAAGCTTGCCGCATCCGTGGAATTCCACACACTTGCACAAATTTTATCATTAAGTAAACTTGTACGGAACGACAGCTTGTTTTGATTTTATGCCGTGTACGTCTTTCTTTTTTCAATATAATGTTCTCTTGCCCAGTGAGTTATGGTTGTGTCAAAAAGCCTCCAAATTCAAAGTGCCCTTCGTGGAAATCATGATTGGCCAACACAAAAAAGCCTCCGAATTTGGAGCGCCCTTCGTGAATAACACGTTTCGGCCAAATAAGCCTTCGAATTCAGAGTGCCCTTCGTGAATGACACGTTTGGGCAAAAAAGCCTCCAAATTCATAGCGCCCTTTGTGAATGACACGTTTGGGCCAAAAAGGCCTCCGAATTCGGAGCACCCTTCGTGAATGACACGATTGGGCCAAAAAAGCCTCCGAATTCGGAGCACCCTTCGTGAATGACACATTTGGGCCGAATAAGCCTCTGAATTCAGAGCCCCCTTCATGCAAATCACGATTGGCCAACACAAAAAGCCTCCAAATTTGGAGCGCCCTTCGTGAATGACACGTTTGGGCCAAAAAGGCCTCTGAATTCGGAGCGCCCTTCGGGAATGACACGTTTGGGCCGAATAAGCCTCAAAATTCGGAGTGCCCTTCGTGCAAATCACAATTGGCCAACACAAAAAACCTCCTAATTCGAAGCCCCTGTCGTGGAAATCACGATTGGTCAACACAAAAAAGCCTCCAAATTCAAAGCGCCCTTCATGAATAACACGTTTGGGCCGAATAAGCCTCCGAATTCAGAGCTCCCTTCGTGAATGCCACGTTTGGGCCAACAAAGCCTCCAAATTCAGAGCGCCCTTCGTGAATAACACGTTTGGGTTGAATAAGCCTCCGAATTTGGAGCGCCCTTCATGAATGACGTTTGGGCCAAAAAAGCCTCCGAATTAGAAGTGTCCTTCGTGAATAACACGTTTGGGCCGAATAAGCCTCCAAGTTCGGAGCGCCCTTCGTGAATGACATGTTTGGGCCGAATAATCCTCTGAACTCGGAGCACCCTTCCTGAAAATCACAATTGGCCAACACAAAAAACCTCCAAATTCAGAGACCCATCCGCGAATGTCACGTTTGGGCCGAGTAATCCTCCGAATTCGGAGCTCCTTTCGTGGATATTTGTGATTGAGGTAATGTAGGAAACATAACTTAATCTACAAGCACTAATTGAAATAACATATAGACATTCAAAATAATATGTTTTATTCAATAGATCATTAGTACATGCTTTACATAAAAAAAAAACAAAACAAAACAAAACAAATACAAAAATAAAATAAACAAAATTATTCAGGTTTGTCCTCATCATCAGTCTTCTCGGTGTAGATGCCCCGAACGCCTCGGGAGGGTGAGTCCCGTTCTGTTCATTTTGGGCTCATTACAGTTCAGGACTCCAATTGTCACGGTTCTTAATCTGAACCAAAGAGTCCAAATCCGGCAAATCGTTTTGACAAAATAGATTTTTGAAAGAAGTGCCAAACATGGACTCTTTGCCAGATACAGAGTCGCCACCTAAATATTTTATTTTTGAAAAATTTAGGAAACCCTGACTTGTGCCTAAGGCCACGTGTCCGTCATCACCAAAGTTGCCTCAGCTCGGGAACTTGGGTACGATTGGGGAAGGTCACTTCGTGAGCACCCCCGTTCGCCCGATCAAAGATCGGCCTCTACTAACCATGATATCTAGTTTTGAAAACATTTATGCGTTCTTATTCCAGTTATTAGCCTAGATTTACTATGTGATGCACACAGCATATAAGTATAGACTGGGTCGCCTGAATTGGAACAAAACATTTCATGTTTGTTTTTTTGAAAGATGGTTTGCTACTCGCAAGTAGGCTTAAAATGCAGATTTTGCCACCCTCAAGTGGGCTTAGAAAAGATGGTTTTGCCACTATCTAGTGGGCTTAAAACTCACAGTTGATGATTTGTCCCAATCCAAATAACCCAACCTTCACCCACAGGCATTCAGGCAGTTATATCACATAAGCAAATAGCCTCATGGTAAGCATGCTATCATGGCAGTCACTCACACACATGCAAGGATACTAAAGCGTAAAAACTTACCAAGTACTCCAAGCCAAAACAGAAGCTAATTAGAAATCCATGCATGATCCTAACTATACAGAAATGCAACTAAGATAGGCTTGGCTATTCTAAACATGTCATATGGAATGCTACAGCTAACACGTATTCAACTCGGAATTGAAATACAATGCAGTGAATATGATGCGCCGAGCCCGGTGCATACAAAACAGATGAATGAGTGCAATCATGCCATCATACTGTATGCTAATTGAAACATGCCCTAATCTAACCATCATAAGCTGGTAAATAAAAGGGAGAAAGACGTGGGGTTCGAAGACATACATCACACACATGCACACTTATTACAATTTTGCCCTCGCTCGGAGGGTCCGAATAAATAATATACAGTCCCAAATGTCACTCTAACAAGGCATGGCAAGGCATGAAACATGGCATACAAACATGAAAGTTCCAGCACTGAAATGTGATGTAAAATGATCCCGAAACATGGAAATATGGCACCCGATGCATGGAATGGTCCCGAAACACAAAACTAGGCACATGTATTGACCTATAGCTATACAAAGCATGCATTATTTGGTCATGAAGAATGAAGACAGAACCAAGGCAGTCCCAAAACATGAACATTTCTAGTTCAAAGCATGGCCAAAAGATGCTAGCAAGATGGCCTAACCTAGCATGCAAGTTTGACTAGCAAACATGGGTTACATGGCACGTACATGAAGCAAGTGAGAACTCATCAAACCAGAAAAAATCAGTGAACAAAACATGCCAAAATATGCCCAAATAAACATGGAAATGCAGCCAACACATGCACAAATGAGGGGCTCCTTTGGAGGGCATACAAAGGGGTTATTAAGCACATGCATCAAGGACACTTAGCATGGAAGAATAAACTCTAGAAATCAAATATGATAGTCCTAAAACTCACAAAATTGGCACTAAAATCAATCAAAAAGGCATTCAAGATACGGCCTCTTTGGAAGGCCAAAATGACCATCAAACAAAACAAGGTGAGAGGGGGTCACCCCCCTCTGATTTTGAGGCTCAAAAATGCATCAAAGCCACTGAAAATCCACTGGACTTCAGTGGCTAGAAGGTCAAACAAAGCATGCAACAAGGGCTTAGTTGTAAGGCTCAAAATAAGAGACAATCAAGCATACAAGGGAGCATATGACCTCAAACAGAGAATAGACCTTAATCAAACATGAATATGATATTAAAATAAGACTTTTTTCAGTTTAGGTCGAGGTCCAAAAAGGCTCACAAGTAAGGCTAATGTATCATGCAAAAACAGCCCTAAAAGAGAGAATGAACAAACAGGGCTGTAAATGACCTCAAACAGAGAAGAGTCCTTCAACCAAGTTGAATAGGGGCTCAAAAAAAGATACTTTATAGTTTATGGAAAATCCCAAATATGCTCACAAATATGGCTACAATATGATGCAAAAATGGCCCTAAAAGGGAGATAGAGAGTAAGTGGCAATATCTGGCCTCAAACAGTGAAGAGCCCTTCAACAAAGTTGAAGAAGGGCTCAAAATAAGACACTTTACAGTTTGGCTTGAAGCCCAAAAATTCTTACAAACAAGGCTAATATATCATGTAAGAAATAGCCCTAAAACAGAGATAAAGGAAAAGGGGTAACAAATGGTCTCAAACAGAGAAAATTCCATGATCAAACATGAAGATGAGCTCAAAATAAGACTATTTTCAGTTCGGGTCGAAGACCAAAAATGTAAGAAAATATGGCTTATAGATGAAGTAAGAAAAGACTAGAAAATGGGAAGAGAGAACTCACCCTTGTAGCATAGCAATGTAGTAACTCTTGGTCCAAGATTATGAACTCTCAAACTCTGGAAATCAGCTTAAAGGGGCTAGAATGGGTGTTGGAGGTAGTGGGCTATGAGTTGTAGTGTAAAGGCCAAGAACCAAAGGGTATTTGAGCTTGGATGGGGGAGATATATGGAGGATGGGGTGTAAAGGCTCTAACCAATTTTTTGTAACCCTTAGCAATGGAGGGGAGAGGCTGGTTATATAGAGGGAGATGGGTGGAGAAATTGGGGGGGGGAAACAATTCAAAATTCCCTCCAAAAAGGGCAGATCCCCGGGCAAGGGTCTGGGTCAAAACAGCTGGCACAGCTGTAAGGAACCAGGAGAGAGGAATTTGGCCGGCTAGGTTCAAGAGGTTCAGGTGGCCGGCCGGCCACCCCAAAAAGGTGGCCTCCCATGTGTGTACAACACAGCTATGTGGAGAAAAATCAGGAAATGTAACCTAGGAGAGAGAAAAACCAACTTTTTAGAGGGGTTCAAAAGGGTCAGGAAGATTTGATGGCTGGTCTATCCATATTGGTGGCCTCCCAGGTGTGTACAACACAATGGTGTGGTGGAAAGTCAGAAAAAGTGGCCCGGGAATGGAAAAAGTCAGCTTTCTAGTGAAGAAAAGGGGCAATGAAGAGTGATAAAGGAATAAAGCTGGTCTTCAGAATAATTGCTGGCCTCCCACCCTTCTACGACCTTCCAAATAATGAAAATAAGGTCTCCACCAGAAATGAACCAAAACCGATGCAAAACGAAGGTTCGGGGGCCAAAACGCGCGGCCCGGGGCCCCGAAAACTGACTGTTAAGTACTGGAAGTGGCGTTCGACCACAAAGTTGGTCTCTTGAGCCACAGTGTCCCTCAAAATGGAGTAAATAGGGTGTATGCCAAAAACCGGAGCAAACGGAGGTGGTTAAGCGGTCCCGAACCGAGGCACACGGCCGACGGCTCCAAAAACCGGGAACCGGGCTCCAAACGGGAAAAATGGCCTATGACCACGAAACGTAGCCTACGGCCACTGAGAGATGATCCACGAGACCTCTCCTTCCCTTCGGGAAGAGAAAATGGAGAAAATGGGACCTGGTTCGCAAACCGAGACAAAGCACAAAAGAGTCCGGAAGTCCGGAGGTAAGGCTCGCAGCCGAGACTCCGCAACCTCAGAACGAGCACAATATGCAACATCACCAAGCGCTCAATCGGTGATGTATGAGTCTTAAGGTCGGTCAAAAATGGGGTGTCTACAGTTGCCCCTCTTTGACAGAACTCGAAAGTCATGAGTGACGGGAGTGAATGTCAAAGCCCAGAGACGACCCATTTTTGACAAGGCCGAAGACTCAGACAAACATACAAGATAACAAAGAAATGGGCCCGCAGGCAGGGGGCAAAATGCAAAGCGAAATGCACAAAGCCGGATGTAACTCAATGATCATGCGAAGCAGCAAGCTGTAATGAAGCAAATATTCACGATAGATGCGACAGTTTTAAGCAAGAATGCAAAGCAATACTACATTTCATGCAGTTGAAGAATGCGGAGAATCATTGGATTCTCGCTACATCTCACACGGAGAAGATACAATACCTATGCGGCATGTCTGGTCACACCAGCCTCAAATGAACCGTACATACAATATCGTGCCTGCAAAAGGAAGAAACTCAACAAGCACAACATAGCTAGCAACATACGTTCAGTGTGATATCGAATGCAGGCAAACGCGGTGTTGATGGGTGAGTGCATCGCAATGTGAGAAGCAACGTGTGTGACAACGCAAGTTAAGCACAGGGGTATGACAATACCTGTGAAACGTGCACAATAATGCAAGTGGTATGCATGAGAATGCAAGTGACGTGCATAACAATGCAGGACAAGCGTAAATTCGAATGCACATTTCGAAATGAAACAACGAGCAAAGCAATGCAAGTTTCGACGAAGGTGGCTCAATCGCGATCTTCGGTTTACCTCCCGGAAAGGTCACAACGTATTCAAAAAGGATACATCTTGCTCTCGGCGAGTAATGATGAAACACACATTGAAAGTTGGAGTTGAAGTTCCCGCGGAGGGGTTTCGCAACAAAAAGTGCACTTTCCTTGTCCTTTCTCGGGTGCCGGGGACTCCAATCATCACCAAAATTTGCAGAGGCCTTGGACACCATGTTGGGAAGGCTGTCGGCCATGTTTGGTCTAAGGGGGAGGCTGCCGGCCAGGGGTGAGGGAGAGGGATGGCCGGCCTGCCAGGAAAGGTGGCCGGCCGGCCACCTAGCCCAAATCCGGGACAGTTTGGTCCTTTTGCTCTCTTTTCTTTAAATGTGCTTATCCAAAGCACTTTTCCTCACAACTCCAGCTCCGAAATTGCTCTCTCTCCCTTCCTAAACCATTTTCTTTCTCAGATCTGTGCTTTATACGCGTTTTCCAACGCCCCACGCAAGTTGTTTTCGCGAAATCTTTCAGTTTTCTTTACTTTGAACCGATTAAATTTTGATTTCGGTGCTTCTTTTCTCATTTTCACCACTTGAGGTAAGTTTGTCTCAATATTTGGAAGATTTTCTCGGGAGTTGACTTTTGTTGACTTTTTCATTTCCCGAGAGTTGACTTTTGTTGACTTTTTCCAATTTTGGTTTATTTTGCTCATTTTTTTGCTCCTTTTTGCAGATTTTTCGAAATGGCTGGTCATTTTCCGCGTGGTGGAGGTCCTCCGGGTGCCGGGGGTGAGCCAGACATTATGTCTTTACCCCCGAGGATCCGGCCATTCATCCCCGAGAGGTACGACCCTCCGGCGCACATCCTCCCGCAGGCGATTTTCTACCATTTTACTGATTTCGATGATCGAGTGCCTAGGGATCTGCTTTTACGAGAGCCGGAGTCCCACCTCTCTTATCAGGCATGAGAGGTATTTACCTCACTTTTACATTTTCTGCAATGTATTCTGCATTTTCTGCGCATTTCGTGCTTTTGCTATGTTTATCTGCTCACTCAAGCACACAGCTTGTTTTGAATGTTTAGTCTATAACACCGTATTCCGTTTGCATCTTGAACACATAGTTTAAACACTCTGACTTTTTGAACACGCGGCCCGTATATTGATTGTGAACACACAGCACGCACTTGTTGAGAATTAAACACACAGCCCAAATTTTGAGATGAACACACAACTCACTGATTTTGAAATTTGAACACACAGCTCAAGTACTTGACGTTGATGTTGAACACGCAGCTCGAACCTTGATGATGAACACACAGCCCATTTTTCTGATTGTGAGCACACGACACACACTTTTTTGAGAATTGAACACACAGCCCACTGATTTTAAAATCTGAACACACAGCTCAAATACTTGATGTTGAACACACAGCTCGTTGTTGAGGTGAACACACAGCACACATTGATTGAGAGTTGAACACATAGCCCAAACTTTGAGATGAACACACAGCCCACACTTTGAGATGAACACACAGCTTGTTCTTGAGGTGAACACACAGCACACACTGATTGAGAGTTGAACACGCAGCCCAAACTTTGAATTTCTAAACACACAGCCCAAATTAAAGGTGAACACACGGCACGTCGGCACACACTGATTGAGAGTTGAACACGCAGCCCAAACTTTGAATTTCTGAACACACAGCCCAAATTGAAGGTGAACACACGGCACACACTGATTGAGAGTTGACCACACAGCCCATTGTTTTTGAAGTCTAAACACACAGTCCAAACACTTGATGTTGAACACACAGCTCGTTGTTGAGCTGAACACACAGCACACACTGATTGAGAGTTGAACACGCAGCCCAAACACTTGATGTTGAACACACAGCCCAAATTCTGTATTTGATTTGATTTTGCACATAGCTCACACATTTCATTTGCACGCAGCTTATTTAGTTCATTTGCACGCAGCTTATTTATTTCATTTTGAAACTGAATACATGTGTTCACCCTGAATGCAGGTGACTTCTCGCGTTACGCGAGGATATGGCTCCATCACGGCGAGGGAGTGGTACGCGGAGCTCCCAGAGGCTGTCTGGGATTTGGTTGACGTGGCAAGGTTTGGGCCCTTTTGCACTGGGATCTCCCGCTGTCCTGCTAGTAGGACATTGATGGGTGCTTTGGTAGAGAGATGGTGGGACACCACCAACTCCTTCCATTTTTCTGCTACCGGGGATATGACCATGACCCCATTTGACTTCGCCGTACTGACGGGCCATGATGTGGGAGGCTGGGCCATCCCATATGACGAGGATATGGGCCAGTGGGAGGCCGCCTGGATATATTTATTGGGGGCTAGCTCGCCAGTCGACAGATCTTCGGGCAGAGTCCGATACACCTGGTTCTCTTCCCATTTCAGGAGGGCGGAGATGGAGCCTGAGACTCCAGAGGAGGTGGCGCAGTATACCCGCGGGTTTCTGATGTTCTTTTTCGGGACCACTCTGTTCGCCGATAGGGGGAACACTGTCGGGCGATACCTGTTGAGTGCTCTAGTGGACCTTTCACAGGTTAGCTGGTATGATTGGGGTGGCGCTAGCCTGGCTACTCTCTACTGTTATATGAGCGTGACCTCCCGCGGATGGGAGAACATGGTCGGTGGCTATTGGAGGGCCTGGGAGGTACTTTCTGCCCTCCTGATTTACATTTCTGCTTGTCATTACTTGTACATTGCACACACGGCGCATTTTACATTCTGTACCTTGCACTTTGCTCTCAGCATTTTGTATTTACATCCTGCACTCAGCATTCTGTATTCTGATGGCTACTGCTTTGTTTTTCACAATTATGGGTTTACGCGTACTTCCCAACGCTAGCCCCAGAGCTCGAGGTGGAGGTGCCCCTCACGACCCCTTATTCACTCGTATTCGAGGGCCAGTACCGGCCGAGACCTCGGGAGTCTTTCCTCTACCTGCGGCAGTACTTCGACACAGTGCGGCCGTCAGGGGTATTCTAGAACTCTCAATTCTTCATGTTTCTGATCTCTGATTTATCTTGCACATTCACTATTTCTGATCAGCTTATACATCGGTTATCCGCAGATCTCGTGGCAGCCCTAGGCGCCTTTAGGTAGAGACCTCCGATTCCAGTTTGCCGGAGCGTAGGGTGCCTCTCGGTATAGGATCCTGTTTGAGGGCGATTGGTAGAACTGGTTTGGGGGGATCGCTTCTTGCGGCAGGTATGGGGCTACCCTACTCAGGATCTTCCTTCAGTGCCTCCAGACGACATGTGTACCGCTGATAGGCTCTCTCTCCAGGATGTCGTCAGTGCTATGCAGGGTACCGATGCATTCTTACATCTGGAGCAGGGGGAGTATGCGACCTATCGTCACACATACTTGACGCCTCCACTGATTGGGGTCCTTACTCTGACGAGGAGGTCTGCTGGTATGCCTTCATCGAGCCGGGCTCGGACTACAGATGTCCCTTCCACGGCCAGTGAAATGCGTCTAAAGGTGGGTGGTTCCCCCGATTCCTCTGACTCATCATCATCCTAGATGGCCAGATATGCTGACTGAGTTGACAAGGTAGAGATATGGGACTTCTTACCCGATTCCGATAGAGCCTCCTATACCTGACCACCGATACGTCAGTGACCCTAACTCACCACCGGTATGTTCCACTATTTTCCGTTTATCACACAGATACTTTGGCATTTGTTTACTCATTGATGACTTGAGCTTGTATCTGCAGCCACCTAGGGAGTACATAGATGAGGTGCTCGGGATGGTAGCCTCATTGGAGGGCATGGTCCTACGGAGAGAGGCGCAGTTGTCCCTCATGGGTGTCCAGGTACCTTTTAGTTTTCTTGCATTTATCATACTTCTGATGACATGTTGATCTTGAACATTTTACTGCATTGATAGGCTGCCTGTGTAGAGCACGTCTGACACACACCACACTTACGTACTGTCCCTGCATGCACCCACTTCATGTAGCTCTCTTGCATCTGCATCTGATATACATATTTGAGCTAATGTATTCAAGCTGCATTCTTCCTTTTCAGATGTTGCCGATATATACTAGGTCACAGTCCGGGCCACCTGGGCCTTCCCGAGGAGCTGGGCCATCTGGGCCTTCTCGAGGAGCTAGGAGAGGGGAGTCATCTCGCGGACGAGGCGGACGCAGGGCGCACATCATAGAGGAGGAGCCCAGCATGGAGGAAGAGGAGGCTGCAGATCCCCAGTCAGAGACCTCCGCTGATAGAGAGGGTGGTTCCGATCCCGATTCCGGTAATGGAGATGTGGCTGAGGAGGGTTCCGAGGATGGCAGCCCCGACTCAGATGATGGTGATGATGGTGCAGAGTCTGTTCCGTAGAAGAGGACGAAGAGGGCCTCTCATTCTTGCTCTTGAGAGCATTGATGCAGTTGTTCCCTGCTTTATTTACCTTTTTTACTAGTAGTTGTAGCACATTGTACATTGTTAGACAGTTTTATTTTCTGTAAAACTTGTACCCTTGTTGTAAAATGTTGTAACAAAGGAAACATGATGGAATGAAACAGCTTTTGAAAAAGTATTGTATTTTATGTTCTTAGCATCGCATCGCATTACTTTGCACCAAAATGAGATTGAATGGAAATGTGCATGGTGTATTTGCCAAGTCAGGTAGTGAACTGACGCAACAAACTAAACAACCTAACTCACTAAGAAATAACAAAACCTTAGCAAGTTTACAACTCGATAAGCAAAACACAACAAAGTTGAGGACTCGATAAGGAACAACAAATTTAAACAAAAAGTAACAACTCAATGCACGAGACTCGTCAGCTCGACAAAACTTAACAACTCGATAAGCAAAACAACAACTCAATAAGCAAGACTTAACAACAACTCTATGAACAAAGTGCATTTCGGACGATCTGGGTGACGAAGCATCAAAGCGAGAAATGGCGACGACACTTCCGAGGCATGGAAATGCTAGGAACTTCCTTCTAGAGGGTAGAACAGGACCATAGACACATTTTGCAGCATGGCCGGCCACCTTTGGGAGTTGGCCGGCCAGCTTTTTGCATTTGAGGAGAGAGGGGTGGCCAGCTTGCCAGAAAAGGTGGCCGGCCGGCCACCTAGCTCAGCAACCATCAAATTTTGGACACATGTCCCCCAAACAGTGTCTCATCCTCTTTAAAGGACCCAGCCTCGTAGTTGATTCATTTCATCTCAATTTTGCACTAAAATGGAGGCGTTTCTCATCGAAAATCTCACAGCTTGGATCGCCTCTCTAGATGGCTCGGAAAAGCTGAACTTCCGGAGCTTCGGCTTGAATGCACTATTCACGCTGAGCCGTACTCTGCTGCACCTTCCTTTCCTTTATGCCACGACGAGGTTTTGGAACCCAGTAACACATGTTTTTAGCTTCGGCAGGCAAGAGGTATGTCCAACTTTCGAAGATTTTCAAGTTTTAATGGAATCCGAATGCCATGAAAAAATTTTGCCTCAGTTTCGCTTCGGTCATGCCCAAGCTTTAGGACGGATGTGTGGGCTCACCATGCATGACGCTCGGTCTCTGATCTGCAGCAGGGAACTGGACATCCTCGGCTTGATTCACCACTTTTCTGATGCCGGTGACCACGGCAACCACTATTGGCAAGGTTTTCGGCAACACGCACTTTTCTTGTGCATGCTATCTCACTTTTTGCTTGCCCCGGGCTTCGGTGGATCTAGCATTCGTCTGATCGAAGTTGCTCAAGGCTTGAAAGAAGGAAAGAGCTGCATTGCCGTGACATTGGCTGAGACACTGATGGGCTTAGATGCTTTCTATCGCCGGGAGACAATCAGATTTGCGGGGAGTCCACTACTGCTGCAGGTAATGTTTCCCACCCAATCTCACATATACGTTGCTCACATCACTCGGCCCTCGGGCTCGGTTTTTCTCACAAAACCCTTTCCTTACTTTTCTCTCATCGTACATCTCTCTATTCTTTATTCTCTCATTTTTCATCCCTCCCCAGGTATGGTTGATGGATAAATTGCAGGTTGTGGACTCTTGCCCAGCCTACTCTGCTCGCGGCTACTTCTTTTGACAATGCCTAGTCGATGCCCTTGATGAAGGATGGTGGTTCGACTGGATGTGTAATTTGTCTGCAGATCGCATTGCTTTGCGCTGTCCTTGGCTCAATCTCCCGGCAATGAGCTATAGCATGTCCTGGCAGACCGGGATCCAGTTGATTGGTCTGACTCACTGTGTGTTCTACTTTCCGTTCCGGTTCTAGCGCCAGTTCGGTCATGATCAGACTTGTCGCGGAGGATAGAGTATCTGCCACATTCGGTTGGCGCCTGACTTGCGGTATACTGATATGGAGGACTAGAGAGCTCTGGCCCCGTTCCCACTTTCGGTTGCACTTTGTCAGCGAATACTTGGATTGGCTAAATGAAGAGGCCTGATTGGGCCCACTTGGCATCGAGGCTTCGACGGATCTGGGAGAGCGAGGACACCTGACTTATCTATGCCCCGAATTTATTGCTTTACCAGTACTTTCAAGTTTTCTTTATGAATGTAATAAAAAGCAACTTCAATTTGTATGCAAGAGCAGGAGAACTCTGTATTGAAATCAATGAAATTGAAGGTTATTGGTACTGAAAATTTTCCGCTTTGGTCCAAAAATGGTCTTACTTTTAAAAAGATTAATTTGAACAAAGTCAACTTTTATTAAAACTTTTCAAAACCATTTTCGATATGGATCAGAACTAGACACGCCTGAGATCTGTCACTGAGATGCACGACCCCGGATTCCTGCAACTGGAAAGTTGCCCCTAGTCTGAATAATCTGCATGACCTTTGCCTGACAGCGGAAAGTTGCCCTAGTCTGAATAATCTGCATGACACTATCTGACAGCGGAAAGTTGCCCCTAGTCTGAAAAGCACTGCACCGAAGATCACGATGAATGCTGATAGACAAAGATGACTGAGATGATCAAATGGACAAAGTTGATCAGGAAAAAGTTTATGGCTGAACTTCAGGATGAAGTTGCCTACGTATCCCAAAGATGGGAATCAAGCCTTAAGTAGTTCAGGCTCGGGTTCACTCGGGTATTTTCACTCTCCTTTTACGCTCTAACTTTTGCCAAGGCCGCCCTTTGCGGGTTTTCAACCTTGCGAGCTCAGTTTTTATAATTTCAAATTTTTTTGTGCTTTGAGTGTTGCCTAGGTCGCCTTTTCGGGTTTTCGGCCTAGCGATCCTCTCAAGGGTAATATTTCTTCAACTTGTCCATATTGATCGGTTGTGAGAACTCCAGGCCATCTAGATCCATCAGAACCACAGCTCCACCTGACCAGATAGACTTAATGATGTAGGGTCCAGTCCAATTGGGTCTGAACTTGCCCCTTGGGTCGTGGATGGGAGCTCGGTTGTCCTTGAGCACCAAATCTCCTTCCTTTAGATTCCTAGACTTAACTTTCTTGTTGAAAGCTTGGCATTCTGTGATAACCTTGAACATGATGCAGTGCTTTCGTCTTCTCTCGTCAAAAGAGCATGAGTTCCTCAAACACCTTTCTGCTAATCTGCTTGACTATTTGACACTCGGCCAATACTACAAAGCGGAACCTCAATTTGATAGGTAGAACGGCCTCCATCCCATAAACCAATGAATCTGAGTCGCCCGATAGAAGTTCTGATTGAAGTCCGGTAGCCCCACAGAGCAAACGGCAGCTTATCTGGCCAGTCCCGGTATGTTTCCACCATCTTCTGCAATATGTGTTTGATATTCTTGTTGGCGGCCTCAACTGCTCCGTTGGTTTGCGGCTGATAGGTGGATGACTTATGAAAAGCCACGTTGTATTTTTCTAACAAGTCAATCACTTCCTTCTTGAAGTGGGAACCGTTATCTGAAATTATCTCGTTTGGGACTCCGTAGCGACAGATGATGTTGTTTCTGATAAACTTTGCAACGTGCGAAGCTTTCAACACCGCATAAGATTGGGCCTCGACCCACTTCGTGAAATAATCTATCACGACCAGGATAAACTCATGCCCATTCGACCCCTTCGGAGTGACAGCCCCGATTACATAAATTCCCCAGACTGAAAATGGCCATGGCGAAGTCATATTGTACAGCTTCGACGGCGGAATGTTCATGCGATTTGCATGAATTTGACATTTGTGGCATCGCCAAACAAAACCAATACAATCCTCTTCCATGGTGGACCAGTAGTAACCCTGTCTGAGGATCTTTCATGCTAGCATTACTCCATTCATATGCGCACCGCATTCTCCTCCATGGATGGCCTCCATCAGACGCTTTGATTCTTCGGCATCAACACACAGCTTATGCATTCCCAGATGACCTCTCTTATACAGCTTACCCCCACAGATGATGAACTGAACGGCCATTCTTCTGATTGCCCTTTTATCTTTGGCATTTACCCCTGGCGGGTATGCTTCTTTCTCCAAGAAATTCCAAATGTCGTAATACCAGGGGTTTTCGTCCTGAACCTCATCTATAGCAGCAATCGACTCGTAGGCTGGCTCAAATTTCTAGTCAATGATGACTGGACGCATCCGGACTCCGAACGGGATGTCTATCATGGAAGATAGAGTTGCTAAAGAATCTGCGAACCTGTTGTTCTCTCTTAGTAGATGAGCAAAGTTTAGCTTCTCAAACCGAGGAATTAACAAGTCCAAGGTCTGGTGATACATCATCATCTTTTCTTCTTTGACTTTCCAGTCTCCTTTTGCTTGAGACACAACAAGGTTCGAGTCCCCGATGACGTCCAACTGTCTCGCCCCTAGTTCCAGGGCTGCTTCTAGATCGGCAATGCATGCCTCATATTCTGCTTCGTTGTTCGAGACTTTGAACCGTAGTTTGAAGGCTAGAGGGGTACGGGACTTGTCGGGTGATATCAGCAGCACTCCTATCCCATACCCGTACTGATTTGACGCTCCATTAAAGTACATCGTCCAAGTTTCATCGTCGATGTGCAAAATAGCTTCATCTGGGAATAAGTACTCGACTACTTCACCCCCTTCCACTGGATAGTCGGCTAAGAATTCTGCTACTGCTCTTCCCTTGACTGACTTGCGTGTCACATATTTCAAATCGAATTCGGAGAGCAACAACGAACCAGGTAGCCTACCGTAAGTCTTTGGTTTCTCGAAAAGATATTTGATGGGATCGAGTCGTGAAACCAACATTACGCAGTGAGCTAACAGGTAGGGCCGCAGCTTCCTGGTGGCCCATACCAAAGCTAAACAAGCCTTCTCCAACGGTGTGTAGCGAGTCTCATACTCTAGCATCTTCTTGCTCAATTATTAGATGGCTCTTTCCACTTTGTCCTCTGATTCTTGTGCGAGCATACAGCCCATTGTAGTCTCAGTCACTGAGAGGTACAATATCAACGGTTTCCTCAGCTCTGGCAGTGACAACACGGGCAGGTTCTGTAAGTATTCCTTGATCTGTTCAAAAGCAGCTTGGCATCGGCCGTCCCATTGGAATTTCTTTCCTTTCTTCAGGAGACCAAAAAGTGGTTCACAAGTCAAGGTTAATTTTGAGATAAACCGTCTTATGAATTGCACTTTACCCAGAAAGCCTCGCACCTCCTTTTCAGTCCTTGGTGGGGGCATTTCTAGGATGGCTTTGATTTTGGAAGGGTCGACTTCGATACCTCTTTGTGTAATCAGAAACCCCAGCATTTTTCCCGCTGTAACACCGAACGTACATTTCTAAGGATTCAGTCGCAACTGGAATTCTCTGATCCTTTGAAAGAACTTGTGCAAGGCGATGTAGTGGCCCTCTCTTTCTTTGGACTTGACAATCATGTCGTCCACATACATGTCAACCTCTTTGTGGATCATGTCATGCAATATTGTGGTCGCGGCCCGTTGATAAGTAGCTCCAGCATTCTTCAACCCAAATGGCATTACTCTGTAGCAGTACGTCCCCCACGGAGTAGTGAATGCAGTCTTTTCTCGGTCTTCGGGTGCCATCACTATCTGATTATACCCTGAGAAGCCATCCATGAATGAAAGTAAGGCATGCCCTGCTGTAAAGTCCACTAACTCATCAATATGCGGCAATGGAAAGTCGTCCTTCGGACTGGCTCTGTTCAAATCCCTGAAATCCATGCATACCCGGATCCTACCGTCCTTCTTCGGCACTGGAACAATGTTGGCCAATCAAGTCAGGTATTCGGATACCAGCAAGAATCCTGCATCGATTTGCTTGGTGACCTCTTCCTTGATTTTGAGAGCCCAGTCCAGGCGGATCCTCCTGAGTTTCTGTTTGACTGGTCGGGCCTCGGGGTCAAGGGGGATCCGGTGCTGTACAATCTCAGGATCGATCCCAGGCATGTCTTCGTAGGACCACGCGAAAACATCTTTGAAATCTTTTAATAAAGCGACTAAGCGCTCGCGTTCCTCCGAAGACAACGTGGACTCGATCTGGACTAGCCGCAGGTCCTCCTCAGTACCAATATTCACGGTAGTGATTTCATCCATTAGGGGTTTAACAAATCTCTCCTGCTCTTGTTCAATTAATTGTTGCAAAACCGGAGGAATTTATTCCTCATCGTTTTCATCAAAATTTTGAAAGTCTGAGTTAATGCAACAAATCAAGGGCACAGAAAAGTACTCAGAAACCACAGTTACTTGATTCTCATTAAGCACATCCAAATCATCCGATTCCTCGGTTACAACAGACTCGAAAAAGAAAGAAAAAGACGACCTGGACAAGACTGTGGCATCCGGGTTATCATCTCCAGGATTTCTAGACTCAGACTCAGTCGAGCTGGAACCTGATTCCGACTCACAAGACTCGGTGGAATCAGATTCCGGCTCACTTCCTGAACCGGTACTGCTGGACAAAAATCCCTCTTCGTATTGCCAAGTGAGAGAGGGTGCGATAGATGCATCCAAAATAGTTGCTGGTAGGCCTGCAGCCGTTTCATTCCCAATCAAGGAAACTGAGAAGTTATCCCCAAGCACTTCTGGTCGATCGGAGGATCTGAAAGTAGACATGCCAGTGCTACCGCCATTTCAATTTCAGCGCCCTCGGAATCCACTTCCTTACACTGCTCAACCTCAGCTGATGGGTCTATCTGCTCTTTGGCAACGTCATCCCCGGATAATTGTAGGTCAAAGAAAATCTCGAAACCTGGCACGCGCTTCTTCTCCGCATTCAGCCACGGCTTTGGAAAACTGCAAAACGGGAAGTCCTCCCCCTCCCGGACGAAGCGTCCGTTTAGGGTACCCTAAATGGGCCGGTGCATCAAGTCGAAAGGCTTCCCTGCCTTCTTCGCTTTGGCTCTCCCAGCCATTTCCTTCCCCTTTCTTATCCAATCTTCTTTGGTGGGCTGATAACCCAATCCAAAGGTATGAGGGTTATGTGGCACTTTGGCCAATGCTGCGACGCCCTTCCGGCCGCTCCTTCCTAATCCCATCCTGGGGATGTGTTGTAGCTTGTTCATGAGGTTTACAGATTGAACACTGACATATACTCCCTCATTAACAGCCATGATGCTTTTCACAACCCGAGCCTCAGCTAAGGTAAACCCTGATAAGAACATATCCTCCGTGCCGTGTTCGATTTCCAAGACTGGTGTAGACACTTCTGGCGGTGGATGAATTGACGAATTCCCGAAAACGATGGCCACCCTCTTCCCGTTAGGGTACTTCAGCATCTGATGCAAAGTGGAAGAGACTGCCTTGACTTGGTGCAACCACGGTCGCCCCAAGAGTAAATTAAAGGTTACCGGGACGTCCAAGACATGGAATTCAATGTTGTGTTGTCCTGGACCAACCTGGGTTTGAATTTTGATAGTCCCCATCACCTCCCTGCTGGTGTTATCATAAGCTCTGATCACTTGAGTAGTCGGTACGAAGTTCGCGGGCTTTAACCCGATTGTACATGCCGTCCTTGACGGGCACACATTAATGGCGGATCCCGTGTCGACAAGAACCACTGGCACCCACTTATCTCTACATTCCACAGAGATGTAGAGGGGTTTGTTATGATTTACGCCCTCAGGCGGCAATTCTTTGTCCGAAAAGGTTAACGTCGGGGAACCTTCTCCCGAAAAGACCAATCCAACTAGCTGCTCTGGTGTGGTATCTACGGAGAGTTTGGCCTTGTCCATAGCAGATAGAACAGCCTGTCTATGCACTCATGATGCCATAAGCAGTGCCCAAATGGAGATGTCTGCTTGTATCTTCTTTAGCTACTTCAGTACAGCTTCTTCTTCAATTTTCTTCTCTTTCTGTTTTTCAGTTTCTTTATCCTTCCCAGATGCCTCTGGTTGGTCTAGGTGCGGGGGCTTGAAGTACTGCCCGCTTCTTGTCATGTGATCAACTTCATCGAGATACCAGGTGTTGTCTGGTTGATTGCTCTCCCAATCATCGTTTGTGTGGGCAAGACATAAATCATCGTCTTTCCACCACATCCCGTGAGCAGCCAACAGATATCTGTCTGGTTCCGGCATGATTGTACTCGCAGCACTTTCAGCCCACATGCTCACAGCATCTTATGTTCTTGTGCCCACAGCATTTTCAGTCCCCTCAGGGGATTTGGCCTTCCTGGTTCTCTCAGAACCCTGTTGTTCCACCTGCGTCAATGCAGTCTCTCGTTCAGCTTTCCCTGTATTCACAATGTTCCTGTTCTGAGCGAAATTCTTTGTACCGGCGCTCTCCGGCAATGCACTCTGACTTCCGGCCCTTTCGGCCACAATTGATACCATCGCCCCTGCCAAGCCCTATTAGAATTCTACAACATCCGGTTGATCATCCAGCCATCCGGTAGCCTCTGCCGATTTCTCATAATCAAACCAGTTGACTGCTGCGTCCCCTAATTCCTGGTCATTGAAAAACTGTAGGTTGGCAAAGTCTTCTTCCACAACCGTCAAATCACCTGCCCCTTGCTTAAATCCATCCCCTTGGATCACACACAGCTCTGCCCTCTCTGGCAATTCTACACTTGGCTCAGACTAACCTGCTGACAGAATGTAATCGCTCGGATCGTAGGCTTCCTCAGCAAAATTCCCAAGCTGCTCAAACCCTATCTCAACCATTCCGTCCCCCTCTGCAACCTCCTCTGTATTCTCTTCAACAGCCGCCACCATTGGCTCAAGTTGGGTTGTGGAGATGTCCATCATACACAAAAGGTTAGTGCAATCAGGAAGGAGCACCTCCGGCTTAGGTAGATGGGAAGGAGTGATATAGATGCTAGGATCGTAAGACACGACCCCAGTCTGAATAAAGTTGATTCTTTTGGGAGGTGGAGCTTGGTTATGTGTAGGGAGTGGGTTGGTTGTGACGTTGGGTCTTTCTGGTGGCAAAATCACCTGTTTGTCAACGAGATCTTGAATCTCGTGACGCAATCAGAAACACTGGTCGGTGTCATGACCGTGTTGCTGGTGATATGCACAATATTTGGCTGGGTTGTGAGTGGGGGGTAGTGGATTTGGTAACGGCCTCGGCTCTAGGGGTTTTAGATGCCCTTTTCTGATTAAGACCCCTAGAGCCTTGGACAGGGGCATGTACAATGGGGTGAAGGTTCTTTGGCCTCTGGGTTGGTATTTAGTGGTCTGTGTATTGCTTCCGGATGCACCGGAGAAGGGTGTGGCTGCCATGGGCCTTGGAAGCGGAGGGGGAATGCTGGCGACCACGTTTACCTCTGAAGTTCTTGTAGTTGCAGCGCCACTCGGGCCTGCATTGTTGTTACGGTTAAAGGTTCTTCGAGGTTACTCTCTGTCTTGGTCAATCAGACCCTGTTTCATTGCATCTTCAATTTGTACCCCCATCTCGTGCAGATCCGAAAAGGTAGGGAAGGGGAGCACAATCATCTTTTGCATCAGTTTTGGCTGGAGATTGCGCACAATCATCCTGATCTGGTCCTTGTCGGTTGGTCCTTGTCGGTGGGCCTTAGAGTCATCATCGAGGCCTTTGCCCTCCACCGAGTCACGAAATCCGAGAAGCTCTCTTTGGGCTCCTGCCTTGTTGTTCGGAGATCACGAGTTGTAATCTCAATTTGGGTGTTGTAGAAGTATTGCGCAACAAAGGCCTCGGCTATTTCATCCCAACTTCGCTTGACATCATCTTCCAACTTTGCGTACCAGATAGCGGCCACACCCAACAGGGTCCGGCCGAAGAGTGAAAGCTTCTGGGGTCTGGTCAGGCCCATCGGCTGTAGTATATCTGAGAATAGCCGGAGGTGGACCATGGGGTCCCCAGATCCGTCGAAGCGATAGATCTGCGGCATTTTGAATCTGTCCGGCAATGTCACAGCCACATCGGTATATCCGTCCTCGATATCCGGGATAGCCTTTACCCCTTGGGATTTTTTGAATAGCTTCTCAAGCTTGCTCAATTTCAGTGCTGTAGGGTCTACTTTGAACTCGAAGGGAGAGTCCGGGTGGTTGACGGGTGTATGTACTTTGGATAATTGAGGTGGAAGCGGGGGCGGAACCGGCCCCATTGGGATGTCTGTGTCCTCCTGAACGGCATGGGTATTTGGCAAAATGTTCTGGGCATTTGGCGGGACGTTCTGGGTAGTTGGTGTCTGCTCGGGTAGTAGAACCCCTGGTGGGGGAGGGTTTGGATGTGAGGCTAATGCTTCGGCTTGCTGCTGGAGTTAGGTAATTAGCTCCGCCTGCTGGGCCATGATTGTGGCCTGCTGTTTAGAGAACTCCGCTTGGCGGATAGCGTTCTCCTGCATTTGCTTCATACTCTCTTAGAGTTGGCGCATCATTTCTTCCATTCCGGCTATGTTCTGCCGATCCTGCTGACTGACCGGTATGTGTATTTCTATGGCAAAAACTGAGACCTCAGCCCGACTGTTCACTGTTAGGGTAGACCACTGCTCTGGTAACCTCTGCTCAGACACACTGCGCTTTCTTGGCTTCCGTCTAACAACCGGGGGTAGAGAATAAAACACTGGCTCTCCGTCAACTAGATCCTCAGATCGATTGAGCCGACGACCTCTTGTCCAAAGTGCTTGGGGAATATCTGCTGGGTTTGAAGCAATTGTGCTAAAACTATCCTAGCAAAAAGATAAATAAAGCGATAAGGAAATAAATAACTAGACAAACGAACAGCATAACAGCTTAAAATAAATACACAACACGCAGTTGGGCATAACAACACACGGTCGATAAGCCGAATATACACTGTCCACAAACACTGATCATTATCCCTGAATCACTGTTCCCCAAGACTAAATCTGATACCCGCAGATAATTGATTCTCAAACACTGACTGATGCCCGCAGGCCTGATGCCCAAACTCATAAACTGATACATGCATTTCCCTGTAGAGACGCACTCTAAAAGCACATAACAGATAAGTGAGAGCCAAAACACCCCTATGTTGGAGTAGGGTTTCCCTGTCCTATTTTGTCAGGAGCTAGGGTTTCACTACGCACGTAGCGGTTTCAAACAACCTAACATCGGGTAAGCAACCTGTCCTAGTTTCGAATGGTCACTATGGATTCCGAATATGCACTAGGTCGAATGGTCAAAAGGGTGCCCCGGTAAAACCGGGGTTTGTGTCCCCACACTGGCAGAGCCCGTAACCGGTAAGCCTTATGGCACGCAGCCTCTGGCAAACCGCTCAGGAATAGCAGATGGCAAACACGGTGTCCTAGGCGCACCAATGCAAATGCAATGCAAAGAAACACACAAGTGTAGTCAAAACCAAATATCATGAGTTCGAGTCAAGTTCTCTAAATCCCTAGCAGAGTCGCCAGAAACTGTAGACGTCCCCGAACGCCCCGGGAGAGTGAGTCCCGTTCTGTTCATTTTGGGCTCACTACAGTTCAGGACTCCAATTGTCACGGTTCTTAATCTGAACCAAAGAGTCCAAATCCGGCAAATCGTTTTGAGAAAACAGATTTTTCAAAGAAGTGCCAAACATGGACTGCTTTGCCAGATACAGAGTCGCCACCTAAATATTTTATTTTTGGGAAATTTAGGAAACCCTGACTCGTGCCTAAGGCCACGTGTCCGTCATCATCAAAGTTGCCTCGGCTCGGGAACTTGGGTACGATTGGGGAAGGTCACTTCGTGAGCACCCCTGCTCGCCTGATCAAGGATCGGCCTTTACTAACCATGATATCTAGTTTTGAAAACATTTATGCATTCTTATTCCAGTTATTAGCCTAGATTTACTATGTGATGCGCACAGCATACAAGTATAGACCGGGTTGCCTGAATTGGAACAAAACATTTCATGTTTGTTTTTTTGAAAGATGGTTTGCTACTCGCAAGTAGGCTTAAAATGCAGATTTTGCCACCCTCAGGTGGGCTTAAAAAAGATGGTTTTGCCACTATCTAGTGGGCCTAAAACTCACAGTTGATGATTTGTCCCAATCCAAATAACCCAACCTTCACCCACAGGCATTTAGGCAGTTATATCACATAAGCAAATAGCCTCATGGTAAGCATGCTATCATGGCAGTCACTCACACACATGCAAGGATGCTAAAGCATAAAAACTTACCGAGTGCTCCAAGCCAAAACAGAAGCTAATTAGAAATCCATGCATGATCCTAACTATACAGAAATGCCTAATGCAACACATGCAGGAATGCAACTAAGATAGGCTCGGCTATTCTAAACATGTCATATGGAATGCTACTGCTAACACGTATTCAACTCGAAATTGAAATACAATGCGGTGAATATGATGCGCCGAGCCCGGTGCATGCAAAACAGATGAATGAGTGCAATCATGCTATCATACTGTATGCTAATTGAAACATGCCCTAATCTAACCATTATAAGCTGGTAAATAAAAGGGAGAAAGACGTGGGATTGGAAGACATACATCACACACACGCACACTTATTACAATTTCGCCCTCGCTCGGAGGGTCCGAATAAATAATATACAGTCCCAAATGAATAATTACAGTCCGAATAAATACAAAATCCTAATTAATTAACAAATTAATCTAGGAAAGCAGTAAATTGGCATGCAAGCTAAGGACTGCCTTAACTTTGCTCCGGATGATGAATGATGCATGTTCAGGTTGCCTTGCGCGAAAATCCATTGCAATGCCCCAATTAGCCTCTGTTTATAATTAAGCTCAGAATATTGCACGAAGCCCCAAAAGATTGCCGATTTCTGATTTGCTGCAACAGAGAGCAGGAAAGGGGCATGGCAATGTATTTTCACATATGTATGCTTGACTACTCTTTAGGGAGCGTAGTCCTCGATCCTCGTGCCACCAATCACGCATATCGATGCATGATGGCCGAGGAGTTGAATTGCACGACTCAATATGAAATGAATGCACATGAAAACACAACAAGACCTAAACTCCATCATGGTTAATCCGGAGTGTCGGTGACTGGGAATTGAGACACGTTCCGTCACTTGGAGTACGAAACGTCCCTCGTTTCCCGTGCTCGGGCTAACTCCTATCCCAAGCACAATGTAATATGCTTGATATGCATGAATTCCATCCTAATCATACAATCTAACATACGCAATGCTATGAAATCGCATACACAATGCTCGATATAACATGGCATACACAATGCTCTAACATACAACCTAGCATACACAATGCTATGAATGGAAATGGCATACTCAATGCATAATGGACTTACACCAACATGAGTGGACCTCAGCCACACTCAAATCCGTGGCCATAAGATGAAAATGAGACACTCGAGATGCATGCACACATGCACGCAAACTGAGGACCGATCCTAAGGCACGAATGTCACTCTAACAAGGCATGGCAAGGCATGAAACATGACATACAAACATGCAAGTTCCAGCACTGAAATGTGATGCAAAATGATCCCGAAACATGGAAATATGGCACCCAATGCATGGAATGGTCCCGAAACACAAAACTAGGCACATGTATTGACCTATAGCTATACAAAGCATGCATTATTTGGTCATGAAGCATGAAGACAGAACCAAGGAAGTCCCAAAAAATGAACATTTCTATTTCAAAGAATGGCCAAAAGATGCTAGAAAGATGGCCTAACATAGCATGCAAGTTTGACTAGCAAACATGGGTTACATGGCAAGTACATGAAGCAAGTCAGAAGTCAACAAACCAAAAAAAATCAATGAAAAAAACATGCCAAAATATGCCCAAATAAATATGGAAATGCAGCCAACACATGCACAAATGAGGGGCTCCTTTGGAGGGCATACAAAGGGGTTATTAAGCACATGCATCAAGGCCACTTAGCATGGAAAAATAAACTCTGGAAATCAAATATGATAGTCCTAAAACTCATAAAATTGGCCCTGAAATCAATCAAGAAGGCGTGCAAGATAGGGCCTCTTTGGAAGGCCAAAATGACCATCAAACAAAACAAGGTGAGAGGGGGTCACCCCCTTCTGATTTTGAGGCTCAAAAATGTATCAAAGCCATTGAAAATCCACTGGACTTCAGTGGCTAGAAGGTCAAACAAAGCATGCAACAAGGGCTTAGTTGTAAGGCTCAAAATAAGAGACAATCAAGCATACAAGGGAGCATATGACCTTAAACAGAGAATAGACCTTAATAAAACATGAAGATGATATTAAAAAAAGACTTTTTTTAATTTAGGTCGAGATCCAAAAAGGCTCAAAAGTAAGGCTAATGTATCATGCAAAAACAGCCCTAAAAGAGAGAATGAACAAACAAGGCTGTAAATGACCTCAAACAGAGAAGAGCCCTTCAACCAAGTTGAAGAGGGGCTCAAAAAAAGACACTTTACAATTTATGAAAAATCCCAAATATGCTCACAAGTAAGGCTACAATATGATGCAAAAATGGCCCTAAAAGAGAGATACAGAGCAAGAGGCAATATCTGGCCTCAAAAAGTGAAGAGAACTTAAACAAAGTTGAATAGGGGCTCAAAATAAGGCACTTTACAGTTTGGATCGAAGCCCAAAAATGCTTACAAACAAGGCTAATATATCATGCAAGAAATAGCCCTAAAAGAGAGATAAAGGAAAAGGGGTAACAAATGGCCTCAAACAGAGAAAATTCCTTGATCAAACATGAAGATGAGCTCAAAATAAGACTATTTCCAGTTCGGGTCAAAGCCCAAAAATGTAAGAAAATATGGCTTATAGATGAAGCAAGAAAAGACTAGAAAAGGGGAAGAGAGAACTCACCCTTGTAGCACAGCAATGTAGCAACTCTTGGTCCAAGATTGTGAACTCTCAACCTCTGGAAATCAGCTTCAAGGGGCTAGAATGGGTGTTGGAGGTAGTGGGCTATGAGTTGTAGTGTAAAGGCTAAGAACCAAAGGGTATTTGAGCTTGGATGGGGGAGATATATTGAGGATGGAGTGTAAAGGCTCTAACCAATTTTTTGTAACCCTTAGCAATGGAGGGGAGAGGCTGGTTATATAGAGGCAGAGGGGTGGGGAAATGGGGGGGAAAACAATTCAAAATTCCCTCCAAAAAGGGCAGATCTCCGGGCAGGGGTCTAGGTCAAAACAGCTGGCACAGCTGTAAGGAACCAAGAGAGAGGAATTTGGCCGGCCAGGTTCCGGAGGTTCAGGAGGCCAGCCGGCCACCTCCGCTGGCCGGCCGGCCAGGGTCAAAAGGGTCAAGAAGATTTGCTGGCCGGCCACCCCAAAAAGGTGGCCTCCCATGTGTGTACAACACAACTATGTGGAGAAAAACCAGGAAATGTAACCTCGAAGAGAGAAAAACCAACCTTTTAGAGGGGTTCAAAAGGGTCAGGAAGAGTTGATGGCTGGCCTATCCATATTGGTGGCCTCCCAGGTGTGTTCAACACAATGGTGTGGTGGAAAGTCAGAAAAAGTGGCCCGGGAATGGAAAAAGTCAGCTTTCTAGTGAAGAAAACGGGCGATAAAGAGCGATGAAGGAATAAAGCTGGTCTTCAGAACAATTGCTGGCCTCCCACCCTTCTATGACCTTCCTAATAATGAAAATAAGGTCTCCACCAGAAATGAACCAAAACCGATGCAAAACGAAGGTTCGGGGGCCAAAACGCGCGGCCCGAGGCCCCAAAAACTGACTGTTAAGCACTAGAAGTGGCGTTCGACCACAAAGTTGGTCTCTCGAGCCACAGTGTCCCTCAAAAGGGAGTAAGTAGGGTGTACGCCAAAAACCAGAGCAAACGGAGGTGGTTAAGCGGTCCCGAACCAAGGCACACGGCCGACGGCTCCAAAAATTGAGAATCGGTCTCCAAACAGGAAAAATGGCCTACGACCACGAAACGTAGCCTACGGCCACTGAGAGATGATCCATGAGACCTCTCCTTCCCTTCGGAAAGAGAAAACAGAGAAAACGGGACCTGGTTCGCAAACCGAGGCAAAGCCCAAAAGAGTCCGAAAGTCCAGAGGTAAGGCTCGCAGCCGAGACTCCGCAACCTCAGAACGAGCACAATATGCAACATCACCAAGCGCTCAATCGGTGACGTCTGAGTCTTAAGGTCGGTCAAAAATGGGGTGTCTACACTCTGCATCGAAAGCCTTGAACGGCAAAGTATAACTCTTATATAAGGGTGACACCGGATCAACGCCCGTGGCTTGAAGAGCCTTGATCCGTTCATGCTTAAATCCGCGATTTTCGCATCGACAGACTTCCTAAGCTATTTTTTCCTTCATCTTCTCTATTTTGATTTTTTGGCCATCGTGGACGGCTTTTTCATAGGACCTAGCCTTCGCAGATTCTATTGTGAACAAACTCGTCGTTTCTCGGTCGGCAATCACATGATCCAGAATTCAGCGGTTTACTCGCTCCACAACAATCGTATTCACTTAACTCGCTGAATGAGTCTCAAAGTTGTTGGCTTTTTTCTGCTCATTTTCGGCCTTCTCCGCGCGGGCTTGCAAGCTCTGAATGTGAGCATCCCTTTGCTCTATCTCTCTTTGCGCAGCACGAAAACGCATGCCTATTTCATAGGAGGTATACAAACCCTTTACTGCTCCATGAACGCCCTCCCGAAAAACTTCATAATCAGCCCGGCCGACCATGGATTGCTTAACTTTTGGCAAAAAAATCTGTCGAGCGAACTCGACTACTACATTTGGATCGCGGATAATGGAATCTACTTCCGTCATCAGTTTGTTCCCAACGAAAACCAAAAAACTCAGCGAGCGCATATCGCACTGGTTTCACCTCTCAAGCGAGGGGAGTTACCTCGTTGCTGTTTTTCCTTTCTGGGTGACCTACTTCGATGACGTGGGGAATGGCGTTTCTCATGCTCCTTTGACATCCTACTCCCCGTGCGTGTAGGCTTGCCACCTCGATTCATCTATGCGTCTAGTTCCACCAGTGTCCTACCTTCCCCTCTACTGTTGAAGAATAGTCTTCTTGCCATCCACAGTCGTCCACACTACTATTGATGGATTTGAACGCAACAATGGCACCTCCGCGCATGTAGTCCCCGCCCTATTTATTGATTACAGGGGCAACTCTCTCAAGACGATCTCATCAATGCTCGCATTCAAGGTCTTGTGCCGATTAGTTCATGTGCCCCAGCCATTCCATGAACCACTTGGATTCGGCGTTCTAGTTCATTCCTTAATTGGGGCAAGGGCAAATTCGTTAATCTTAGTGGCTAAAGATTCGTTAATCTAATCGGCCAAATTTCAAGGCCTTACGCCGATAAGTTCATGTGCCCTAGCGAATCCATGAACCACCGATATTCGGCATTCCAGTTCATTCATTAACTGGGTCAAGGGCATATTCATTAATTTATTCGCCGATTAGTTCATGTGCCCCATCCATTCCATGAACCACCGATATTTGGCATTCCAGTTCATTCCTTAACTGGGGCAAAGGGCAGATTCATTAATCTTAGTGGCTAAAGATTCGTTAATCTAATCAGCCAAATTTTCAGGCCTTATGCCGATAAGTTCATGTGCCCCAGCTAATCCGTGAACCACTGATATTCGGCGTTCCAGTTCATTTATTAACTGGCTCCACATTCATTGATTTATTCACCTATTAGTTCATGTGCCCCAGCTAATCCATGAACCACCGATATTCGGCGTTCCAGTTCATTCATTAACTGAGGCAAGGGCAGATTCGTTAAGTTATTCGGCTAAATTATGACCAGGGCATATTCGTTAATCTTAGCAACTAAAGATTCGTTAATCTAATTGGCCAAATTTCCAGGCCTTACGGCGATAAGTTCATGTGCCCTAGCCAATCCATGAATCACCGATATTTGGCGTTCTAGTTCATTTGTTAACTAGGTCGACATATTCATTGATTTATTCGCCGATTAGTTCATGTGCCCCAACTAATCCATGAACCATCGATATTCGGCGTTCCAGTTCATTCATTAACTGAGGCAAGGGCAGATTCGTTAAGTTATTCGACTAAATTGAAAGGATACACAACTATCTAATCGGTATCTTTTTAATCGGATGTTTAATTTACTCATCTCATGATTGTACATCCTACTAGATTCTTAACTAGCACATGCAATAAACCGAAAAGCAAAGGAAATTTCATTAATAAATTGAGTACAGATAGTAGTCATTTTACACATGAAAATTACCCTACATTTAACTTCTAACCACAGTAAATTAACAAAAATCTACTAACAAAAATCTAAAAAAACCATGCATGGAAGATACCTAACAAAAATCAAAATGTCACCCTAGTCAATCTTCAGGGTTAGACTCCAGTGGCTCAACGTCCACCTGCTCATATGGAATTGGCTGCACCAATGTCACATTAGAGGTAGTGAGGGCTTTGAGCCAGCCGTGTTTGAAGCCCTGATTCTCGAACTTGGGTTCTTCCTCCACATAGTTCTCCAAGGCGACGTCCTTCCCAACTTTGAATGCTTTGGAAATCTCGCAGTCGGTTATTTTTTTTGCCTTCTTCGACTCTTCCAAATCGGTTTCCAGTTTGGCAATCACCTCATTGGCTAACTTGAGTGCGTCTTCGCTTGCATTTGCCCTCTCTTCGGCGGCCAACCTGAGCTAGTTAGAAATCTTCGCCTTTTCTGCCTCGGCATCAGCTCATGCACGCTCCTCCGTTGCGCCGCCTCAGACTCGGCTCTTTGAGAGGCCTCCATGGCCTTGCTCTTCTCATTCTCAATTTTGGTTTTCAAAAAGCTGATCTGTTCAATAGCATCATGTTGACGGCGGTCGATCTCGGCTATCCTGCCCGCCATCTGCAAAATAAGGAATTAGAGTTACAAATAAAATAAAATAAAATAAAATAATAATAAAAATAAAAAATATATAAGCGGAAGACTATAGATAAGGCTCAAGTAACGTACCAATATGGCCGATTGAGCGGCTAATGCTATTGACAGCAAATCTGGCTCCGCCAGTAAAGTTGCTCTGTCAACCGGTAGAGAAATTGAAGAAGCCATGCTCAAGGCCACATCCAGATCTTTCAGAGCCGATGCATCGGACGCAATCAGCACGTTCTTTATCCTTGGTTGGACGATGAATGGCACAACTGAGTCCAACTCCTCCAAGCATGATTGTTTATCAGTATGTATTTCCTCGGGGTCGGCTTCGTGCTCGGCGGGACGCTTTTCCCCCCCTGCTCGGCCTCCTAATCCAACTGTTTGATTATTTGCTCTTTCTTGACCGTTTTAATCTGATCCATTTCTTCCACGGTATCCAACAGAGAAGACTTAGCCACGATAACAGGGGAAGGTTCAGATCAGTTGGTCTCGGCCCTCCTCCGGGCGGCCATCCGTTTGGCATTTTTCCTCCTAGCCAGTTGCGTGAGTGACTCCCCAGCCATGTTCTCCGAGTACGTGCCGAGAAAGTCCCCTAAGTCAGTAAAAATATCTTCAAATGAGGCGTCCCCTCGACCTGAAGTGGATAGAGGGTTGGATTGATTAAGGCCAGCTTCTTCAAAAGCCAGGTTCAGAGCCTCGTCAACTTCTTCGGCTTCCAAAGTGGATTGATTCGGCTGTTCGGTGACTTCTTTGGCTACTTGTTCTTCCGTCTGCTCTGAATCAGAAGCTGTCAAACCAATCTGCCTGAGGTTTTTGAAGTTGGGGAAGATAAGAGCCATAAGCTATTGTTCGCCCCTCGGAATCGGAATGTCGTCTGCGGCCGAAAAGGTTGCGTAAGTCGGCTCGTATCTGAGAAGTATGTGGGCTGCCCTCCCTTGCTTCTGGAGGTTTGGACAACTAAAGAACTAGAGTGTGGTTTTGATTTCTGCAAACACAGCATCGTCGGCCAAAACCAGAACTTTCTTTAAATCGTTGCCTACATAAATAAAATGATAAGTGCTTGGAAGGAAAGCTGGATAAATATATAGCAAACGACAATTACATTGTTAGGAAAGCTGGATAAATACATGTAAAAAACCATATGGCCAGGCGATCTTCGCCCTCGCTGAATTCCCAGTTGCCACAGACAACAACAATTACATCGTCAACTTACTTGCCAGAACTGGCAAGCATAGTCACCGATGGTCAGTGTCCTTAGCCCTGAGAAAGTAGCGCCCCTGCTAGCCAGAAGATTTGGCCAAGGCATAGCAATGCCGAATAGTGGGGATACCAAGATTGATCCTAAGGCGTCGGTTCAACTCTACAATTCCCATTATGATTCGGTAAAAATTTACATTAGGTTGGGAAGAGATTAGACCCCAGTGGCGAAGGACAACCCTTAAAAATGAGTGAAGGGGGAAACGGACACCGCCCTCAGCAATTGATAGGAGAGGAAAGATAATTGTACTCTTATCAGTCCTCTCCATATCAATTGTGCTCTTTGCCACGAGTGATAGGTGGACGTCGTCAAGAATGGAAAAATGGCGTCGAAAACCAGAAACTCAATCCGTAGAAAGAAGGGCTTTCAAATGTTTGGCCATCCTAGCCAGTTTAGAGAGTATGCTAAACTAAAAACAAACAAGGAAATGGGATTCAAAATGGGGGAGAAGAAAACTTACAAGAAGCGGAGAAGACAATGAGAAACAGGAGGAAGATACAGAGGTCGCGAAATGAAGGTGTTATACTGAAAGGCAAACCAGAAACTTTGAGTATTCAGAAAACATACATTCGAAGTGACAAAGTTTTAAATCGCATTAAATGAAGGAAGCGTACGAAGGGGCTGGAAATTGTAATGATGACCAAAAAGCATATGCGTTTTGACACTTACGTTGGAATGAGGTTAACCGCCGAATTTTTGTTTTAACTTTTCAAGTTTGAAACCAAACACACCGACTAACTGGTGTTAATAGGATGTTTGGGGGTCAATTGTGGGAGCCAAATATCGGTAGATGCAGAGAAGCCGAATACCCACTTAGAAAATCAGAATATATATCATATTTTGGCTCCGTCCTGCACGATCCCGAAGCCGAATAGACTAATTGGCCATAGAACCAGTTGAACAAAAAAGCCGAGCGGGAATAGGCGTATGACAGAAGTGGCCGAATATGCAATCACGCGATGGATTAAGAGTGGGCTCGATCCTGGGGCCCAAAAGCGAATATAAATAGAGGAACATCAACCAAATAAAGGTATATGAGAACAGACCCAAGAAACTTAAGACTCAAGCAAACAAGAGACCTATACTAAATTGTCCGTCGGAGTGCTAATTCCACCACCCCTGACCGGAGTGTTAATCCCTTTTTCAGGTGGCGATCAGAGGATCAGGGACATCCTTCAGGATCTAAGAGTATTTCCAAACCTATTCTTTCACAATAACATTTTTTGTAACTCATATATTTAGACTGTTATGTATATTTTACATATACATGTATATGAGGTGGAAACAGATATTTACCCCATTTGATTTTACTTAAAAGTATTGAGTTTAGCTTAAAGAAAGTATATGAAAACCCAACTATAAAAAAGTTATCCTTCTTAGCTTATTTTGAGGTTTTTACATTGAAATGGCAAATAAGTTGAAACTGATAAGTCGAACCAAGCACCAAACCTGTGTGAATGTGAAGTAAAATTACATAAGTTTTTTTATCAAAACAAAGTAAAACTACATAAGTTTCAAATAAGTGAAAGCAAATGGGGCCAATAAAACCACCTGATATGCATGGACAAACACACATATGTTTACTTTATGAATTTGTTTCCTAGTCATAGTTGAAGTGTACCATGTGGCGCAGATTTGCCATAGGGTTATTTTTCATTTGATGTATGCTTGTTTCCATTTCGTTAGGAGATAGTTTCTTCATTTTCATTTCTTCACAAATTGACTCTAAAGTTCTAAGTGGATGATTAAGTAGGGGATGATGGTTGAATTTGCAAAGAATGTGGCTGGTTTTACTGCTGCTAGTGGAAAAAAGCACATTGTTGTGCTTTCTAGCTCAGATTTTGGACGGTAGCAAACAATTGATATGTCAAGGTATTAAGAATTGCAATGTTTTCTTTGATCATTTTAGCTGCTTGACTACTCTCTCTCTCTCTCTCTCTCTCTCTCTCTCTCTCTCTCTCTCTCTCTCTCTCTCTCTCTCTCTCTCTCTAAGTTTCTTTGTCCTTTTTCCTACAGTAACTACTCCCTTTCATTTACATTTTTTTTCTTTGAGAAATTTGTTGTTAGTAATTTAATTTTCATATTTGAAAATCCTGCTAACCACCCCAATTCATTGTTAATTGGTTGTTGACACCATAGAAACATGGAAATTGGTATATAAAAATCACTCAAAAAAATGCATGATTCTGCAAATATCAAATATCGTGAGATTAAAAAATAACTGGAACTCATAAAAAGCAAAGATATTCCTTATTCTAACAATCATTCATGTAAAAACTAATTCATTGATCATCTTTTTGAACTCTTTTACCTGTGCAAAAGTGCAAAAGTGTAAAAGTGATCCACAACAACAACTAAAGCTTGTTATGGATTCTATCATATGGGCTTTCCGGCACACTGAAAAGAACATTACTAAAACTGGGTTAAACTTCTTGTTGGAGATGATGAAAAACTTTTAGGTGTGACTTGTCATGGAATTCTATGCGCTCTTTAGTTGTATTGGTTTATGCTCTATGAGAGGGCTCTTATTGTAATGTGATTTATTTAGCAAACTTCTGAATTTTGTAATCAATTTTACCGGACTTACTTCGTGACGATAGAGCAAGAAATTTTTGCTGTCTTAACAGACACATTTCATAAACCTGGGTTCAAGTTGCATGTCTTGGTGTTGCAGCACTTGCTTTGCTTGGTAGTTAATCTTTGTTTTCCCTTCTCCTTTCACTCTTTACTTAGAAACAAGTTCGTTACATTTTTTTACCCCATATAGAGTTAATTGGAGTTAGGGTGTGTTTCTAGGTGGAGTCTGGTTCGTTGACAGAACCTTTGCAGAATGTAACAACTGTTCCTTATCCATATCCAGACAATGCAATGTTTGTTCGTGAATATACCATAAAACTTTTGGGTACATCATTCCCCAACATGACAACAACTGAGGTATGGAATGCACACGTAATTCTAACACCATCTTCTCTCAGGATATCACTTATTTAGTGAGCTTTGCAGGTAACCCAATTTGTGAGTGGACTGTTTGAGTCAAGAAATGATCTTTCCACGTTTAAGAATCATATACGAGACTTCCTTGTGCAGTCAAAAGAGTTCTCAGCATAGGTAAACACTAGCATAACTTATTTCCATTGCTTAATTTTCTCAAAAATGCATCTGTTCTCATTGTTGATTTGACAAAACCTTTAATTATCACTCTAGGCAAACTAGCTTTTTAATAAATTTGAATTCGAGGTGTTGACATCCCAAAATCACCAAACAGCGTCGGATTAGCACGAAACTTGGCACACACGACCGCCTAGGCATGAGAGACTTGTGGGAGAAGACATGACTCAAATTAGGTTCTCAGTTTGGGAGTTAGAGATAGATTTCACTCTAGGCAAACTAGTTCCTTAAGAAACTTGAATTTGAGGTGTTGACACCCTAAAATCACCAAACGGCATCAGATTAACATGAAACTTGGCACACACGACCGTCTAGGATCGAGAGACTTATGAGAGAAGACGGAACTTGAATCGGGTTCTCGGTTTGGGAGTTAGAGTTGGATTTCACTTTAGGCAAACTAGTTTCTTAAGAAATTTGAATTCGAGGTGTTGACGCCCCAAAATCACCGAATGGTGTCGGATTAGCACGAAACTTAGCACACACGACCGCCTAGGCATGAGAGACTTATGGGAGAAGACGGGACTCAAATCAGGTTTACGGTTTGGAAGTTAGAGCCAGATTTCACTCTAGGCAAACTAGTTGTTTAAGAAACTTGAATTGTTGACATCCCAAAATCACCAAACGGCGTCGGATTAACACGAAACTTGGCACACACGACCGCCTAAGCATGAGAGACTTGTGGGAGAAAACAAGACTCGAATCGGGTTCCCGGTTTGGGAGTTAAAGCCGAATTTCACTGTAGGCAAACTAGTTCCTTAAGAAACTTAGAATTCGAGGTGCTGACGCCCCAACTCACCAAACGGTGTTAGATTAGCACGAAACTTGGCACACACAAAGGTGTCTCCTCTCTCTCTCAAGGTCGGCTCTCTCTTTCTTTAGAGAGTTTATTTCAACCAAAATCATATTAAAGAGAGGAATTAAACATGATAAGGCCTTTCATATGGCCCTACTTAAACACATTATTTTAATACCAATTAATTGAGCACTATGACATTAATTTAATTTGATCCAAATCAATTTCCAATTAAATTTCACCATAGGCTCTAAAAATTATGTCAATCACAATGGTGCAATCAATTTCAGTTTCTGTGGCCGATAGGGCCTTCAATTTAATTTCCAAAGCAGATAATCAAACAGATATTCCTACGGTGAACAGATAAAAATTCAAAACCACATATTTTCATATAATGGAGCACAAAATCATATCAAACACATAATCACATTCATAATAAGGACCAATTAGCATAATAAGGGACAGGGTTATCACAGTCTTCCCCCTATAGGAAGTTTGGTCCTCCAAACTTAATTTACCTTCATCGGGAAACAAATGTGGATAGCGTAGTCGCATTTCCTCCTCTTTTCCCATGTGGCATCCGTCCCATAGTGTTCTTTCCATTCCACTTTCACCATTGGGATGGACTTGCTTCTCAGTTGTTTCACTTGCCGGTCAACGATTCGTTCCGGCCACTCGGCGTACTCCATATTTTCATCAATAGCTACCCGGTGATAATCAATCACATGAAACGGGTCTCGGAGGTAACCCCTCAACATCGACACGTGAAACACATTATGGATTTGTTTGAATCCCGGTGGCAAAGCAACTCTATAGGCAACTGGACCAAGCCTTTCCAAAATTTGAAACGGCCCAATGTAACGGGGTGACAACTTGCCCTTCTTTTCAAACCTGACTTGGCCTTTCATTGGGGACACACGAATAAACACATGGTCACCGACCTCATACTCAAGAGGTCTTCTTCGAACATTTGCATAATTCTTTTGTCGGTCCTGAGCTATTTTGAGCCTTTGCCAAATAGTTTTGATCTTCTCAGAAGTATCTTGCACAATTTCAGGCCCAAGTAGAGCTCTATCCCCGACTTTTGTCCAACAAATTGGTGATCTGCACCTTCTACCATACAAAGCCTCGTATGGTGCCATACCGATGCTGGAGTGGAAGCTGTTATTGTATGCAAATTCTGCAAGTGGCAAATAGTCTTCCCAACTCCCCTGAAAATCCAAAGCACACATCCGAAGCATATCTTCCAAAGTCTATATTGTTCATTCTGATTGCCCATCTGTGTGTGGGTGGAATGCAGTACTGAACCTTAGTTCTGTTCCTATAGCTTCCTGCAACTCTTCCACAATCTAGATACAAATTTCGGATGTCTATCCGACACAATAGATACCGGAACTCCATGTAAACGGACAATCTCATCAATATATATGGTAGCCAATCTATAAGCATTAAATGTAGTTCTAATTGGTAGAAAATGTGCAGATTTAGTCAGTCTATCAACTATAACCCAGATAGAATCCATACCTCGAGAAGTCCGAGGTAGGCCAACAACGAAATCCATAGTCACATGCTCCCACTTCCATTTACGAATAGGGAGATTGAAGTAGACCGCCTGGTCTCTGATGTTTAGCTTTAACTTGTTGACACTGAAGACATTTGGACACATATTCTGCAATCTCTTTCTTCATTTTAGGCCACCAATAGGTTTGTTTCAGATCCCGATACATTTTATTGTTACCCAGATGAATAGCAAACACTGATTTGTGGGCTTCATCTAAAACCCTCTTCTTTAGTTCCAGAATATCTGGGATACATATTCTGTTTCGAAATCTCAACACTTCATTTTCAAGGCTAAACTCTGCTTTAGGACTTGTCTCAAATTCATCAATCATTTTCTTGAGGAATCCTCTTTCTGTTCTGGTTTAATCTCATCAATAATTGCTGGTTCAGCTGAAATAGCGGCTATCAATCTGCCCTATTCACACAACACCACTTCAATTTCAGACTTCTCAAAATCTTGTAAGATTTCCTTCTGTTCAGTAAGCAAACGAGCCATACTCCCTGTTGATTTTTTGCTCAAGGCATTAGCCACTGTATTAGCTTTCCCGGGGTGATATTGAATCTCAAGATCATAGTCTTTTATCAATTCCAGCTATCTAGTCTGTCGCATGTTCAACTCCTTCTGTGTAAAGAAGTATTTTCAGACTTTTGTGATCCGTGTAGACTTCACACTTTGCCCCATACAAATAATGCCGCCAGATTTTCAAAGCAACCACAACTACGGCCAATTCCAAATCGTATGTTGGGTAGTTTTTCTCATGTGGTCTCAACTGCCAGGAGGCGTAAGTAATAACCTTTCCGTTCTGCATTAATACACAACCCAAACCTTTATAAGATGCATCACTGAAAATTACAAAATATACCGTACCTGTAGGCAATGTCAGTACTGGTGCAATGGTCAGTCTCGTTTTCAGTTCATGAAAGGCAAATTCTCTTTCGTCATTCCATTCAAATGATTGCCCCTTGCGTGTCAGTTGGGTAAGAGGTACAGCTATTTTTGAGAAATCCTTCACAAATCTCCTGTAGTACCCAGTTAAGCCCATGAAACTGTGGACTTCTGTCACATTTGTCGGTGTAGGCCAATTCACAATTGCCTCTATTTTTTGTGGGTCCACTGAAATTCCTTTTTTGTTGATAACATGGCCTAAGAAAATAACTTCATCCAACCAAAACTCACATTTCTTTAGTTTAGCAAATAATTTCCTTTCCCGAAGTATTTGTAGGACAGTTCTCAAATGATGTTCATGTTCAAGTCTACCTTTAGAATATATCAAAATGTCATCAATAAAAACCACAACAAATTCATCAAGGTAGGTTTTAAAAATTCAGTTCATTAAGTCCATAAATGCTGCTGGAGCATTAGTCACTCCAAATGGCATAACAAGAAACTCAAAATGTCCATACCTCGTTCTGAATGCGGTTTTCTCGACATCTTCTGCCTTTACTTTCAATTAATGGTACCCAGATCTCAAATCGATCTTGGAAAACACCTGTGATCCCTGCAACTGGTCAAATAAGTCATCAATACGGGGTAGGGGATATTTGTTCTTTATTGTTACCTTGTTCAATTCCCGGTTATCAATACACAAATGCAAGGTTCCATCTTTCTTTTTCACAAACAACACTGGTGCACCCCAAGGTGAAGTGCTAGTCCGAATAACCCCTTGTCAAGCAGGTCCTGCAACTGTTCTTTCAATTCTTTCATCTCGACAATAGCCATTCTGTAGGGAGTTTTAGAAATAGGCTGGGTGCCTGGCATAATCTCAATTGTAAACTCTATCTCCCTGTCTACCAATTCCCCTAGTAATTCATTTCGAAACACATCTGGAAATTCTCTAACAATAGAGATATTATTCAATTCAACATCTACAGAGTGTTCAGAGAACACATAACACAAATAACCCTGGCACCCTTTCCTGATCAGTTTACATGCCTTCATTGCAGATATTAAATAAGGTGGATGTACTACCCCGTTACCCACAAACACAATTTCTTCTTGTTCTGGTGGTCTAAACACAACCCGTTTTGTTACACAATCAATGGTGACACAATATTTAGTTAACCAGTCCATGCCTAGAATTATATCAAAGTGCCTAAAGTTCAAGGGCAACAAATCCACATATAGAATCGCATTCCCAACACGCATGTCACAAAAACGGTATACAGACTCACACAATACAGATTCCCCGGATGAAGCAGACACACATAGCAGATATGGCAATAATTCTAGAGGTCTACTCAGTCTAGATGCAAATGCACATGTCACAATAGAGTGTGTGGATCCGAAGTCAATTAATACAAAAGCATCCTGATTACATATAGAAATAGTACCTCAGACAACTGCATTAGCATTCCATGTATTGCCCTGAACAAGAGAAAAAACTCTCCATTGTCTCACGGTATCTCCGGTGGTAGTAGATCTCACATTATTTCCCGATTTTGGGATGGATGCAGTGGAACTAGCAGCTATCTTCCCACTGTTCCGATTACAATCTCGGGCCATATGCCCTTGTTTGCCGCATTTGAAATAGGCTCCTGACACATGGTAACAAACCCCACGGTGCCTTTTGCTACAAATATTGCGCATAGGAGATGTGTCTCGGGAAGAATTTGAAGTACCTGAGGAGCTCGTGTTTTGCTTTTTCAAAAATTTCTTCTTTGAAAAGAAGCCTTGCCTTTTATTGCCTTTCCAGTCAGTTGTTGACTTAGCCTGTCTAGCTATATTAGCCTTGGATATTATGGCCCAATCTAGCACCCCAATATAGGTTTCCAGCTTCAAGACATTTACTCTTTCTAAAATGTCGCTTCAAAGCCCACCTTCAAAATGCCTCACCTTCTTATAATCAGTGTCAATCACATGCGGTGTAAACCTAGCCAATTCAGTGAATTTGGTCTCATATTCAGCTACAGTCATACTATCTTGCTTAAGTTTCATGAACTCTGACACTTTCCTATCCCGAACACATTATGGGAAGTACTTGTCATAGAAAATTTCCAGAAATTTCACCTAGTCAACATCCTTATGATTTTCTTACATTAACATCCACCATCTCCTTGCCTCGTCTTCTAGCATAAAAGTGGCTAGAAGCACTTTCTGTGTCTCCGAACACGGGAACACTTCAAACAATTTTTTGATGCCGAGAACCCACACTTCGGCTTTCAACGGATCTAATCCACCATGGAACTGTGGTGGTTTCATTTTCTTGAATTCTTTGGTGAGAGCTATTATCCGATCATCATTCTGATTATCTGGCACGGGTGGTGCCGGAGGTGGAGGTGGAGGATGTGGTTACTGCCACTGTTGTTGCCACTCATGTTCCTATCTCAAAGTTTCTGCCATTTCCTGGATCAACCTTTCCATTCTATTTATTCTGGCAGTAGAAGACTCCTCTATCTTATCACCCCTTATTCTCACCATCTGATTAATCTTGCATTATACTTTACACAAAAGATTCACAAGTATGCATATACTAGAAAGCATATATATTCAAATAATTTGCAATGCAAGCAAATCACAAACTTAGAACACGTAGTTGTTCATATTAAAACATTTAAGCACATTCTCGATGCTTCCAAGTTCATACTTATCACATGAATGCATCCTAGATCTTATCTAGACGCTTATTGCTCTTTTGGACAAGTGTGTGAGTTATTAACTCATGCTCTGATGCCACTCTGTCATAACCCAAATCCGCCCCCACGGGTTAAGGACATAACTGGCCAGTAATCCTGAGATTACCTACAGCCTCAAACCAAATCAGACATAACTCATCAGAGTAAAGGGGCCAAACGGAAGCAAAATTTAAAACTTTGTCCATAGAGCTATGCTTACATGGCACGTCATGACAAACCATACATACACATATTTAACTCATAGCAGAAAATGCAGTAACATAAAGTTCTGTACAGACAGGATCATTTAAGTCTAGGTCAACCAACCAAACTATATACAACAGATGCAAAGTCTTCGCCAACATGACAAAATAACACAAAATGGCAAAAAGGCGAAGGTATGACTCGTGCGTGAGACGCAAGGGCTGACTCTTCAAAACCTTGGTTGTTCCACACAGATTTCACTGAGGCTGGGTTTGGACTTCTCTTGGCTTACCTACAAACACATGAATGAGTGTGAGCGAAAGCCTAGTGAATAATATCGAATAAAGAAGTTATACAAACGGTATGTAGAACAACATGCTTCAAACGGTCTCGGGCCCAATTCATATTTCTATTTAGCATATATACACAATTTAGATCAAGTGACTACGGTTCCAAGCACATCATACGGCCTCAGGCCCAATTCATTCGTATCATTCAGGTCGGACTGGCCTTTGGCTCATTTGTACTTTCATTCATGTCAAACTGGCCTTTGGCCCATTCCGACTTTCATTTAGGTCAAACTGGCCTTTGGCCCATTCAGACTTTCACTCGCGTTAAACTGGCCTTTGGCCCATTCAGGCTTTCATGTCAAACTGGCCTTTGGCCAATTCATTCTTGTCAAACTGGCCTTCGGCCCATTCATACTTTCATCTACGTCAAACTGGCCTTCGGCCCATTCATTCATGTCAAACTGGCCTTCAGCCCATTCATACTTTCATCTACGTCAAACTGGCCTTCGGCCCATTCTCATTTTCATTCGTATCAAACTGGCCTTCAGCCCATTCACATTTTCACTCTTTGGGCATAGCAAATATTTGTCCATAATTCAAATTAATGAACTTATGAAACTTATATAAAAGTAAGCAATTGGACAAACAACATATTTCAAATATCTTTATTAAGATATTACTCACAGTGATCGGCTGATTGATTTGCCCTGGAGCTTGACCTTACACATCACATAACACATACGGGTCACAAATGATTCAATCGGTTCTTTAATTCACATATTCCTCTTTAGGCTTTATTCTTATCCCTTTAATTCATTTACAACGCTTAATGCATGCCTAAGAGTACTTAGAAGTGAAAGAGAACGGAAAACGAAACACAGAATGCATTTTCAAAATTTCAGAAACAAGGGTCCCCGCTCGAGCGGACCCATGAGGTCTGCAAAAATACTAGATGCATCGAATTTACACTCGAGCGTGAAGTCGGGCACCTGAGCTGAAGGTCTGTCTACATAGCTTCCCACTCGAGCGTGAACTTCCCCGCTCGAGCAGACACCTTGTTTGCAAAATATACTGGGAGCACGAATTTCACGCTCGAGCGACGGTTCTCCTGCTCAAGCGGACATCAAATTTTCTGGAAAATCCAGAACATCTTCTTGAGCTTCAACTTGATATTCAAAGGCTCTAAATGCATAATTTTGGCTCAAACTTCACATATACATATACTAACACGGTATAAACACCAAATTACCACATTATGAAGCTCAATTCCAAGAATTACTTACATGCATGACTCGAGTTAACCCAAACTCATCACCAACACATTAAATTCAAACATTCAACACTCACACCTCCATGATTTGCACATGCATGTGGGAGATACCCATTATTCTCAACTTAGTTGGTGAAGAGATGATTAAATACATGGACTTTAATCAAAATTCAACATGAGTCATGTAATTCAAGCTCAAATATGCAAACTCAAAGCAATTTCTTACATGCATGTACATATTGGCTTCCAATTAAACAAAACCAACTTAACTCATGTTCTTTATCATCATTCAACTTGGAATCTACAAATTACAAACTAAAATCCATGAGTCAAGAGTTGATTACTCACCTAGGAGCTTTAATTCTCACAATTGTGGTTAAATCTTGCACCTAGTCTTCCCAATTCACAAATCTTGAGCCAAAAATACACAAAGGTGTCTCCTCTCTCTCTCAAGGTCGGCTCTCTCTTTCTTTAGAGAGTTGATTTCAGCCAAAATCATATTAAAGAGAGGAATTAAACATGATAAGGCCTTTTATATGGCCCTACTCAAACACATTATTTTAATACCAATTAATTGAGCACTATGACATTAATTTAATCTGATTAATTTGATCCGAATCAATTTCCAATTAAATTTCACCGTAGGCTCTAAAAATTATGCCAATCACAATGGCGCAATCAATTTCGATTTCTGTGGCCGATAGGGCCTTTAATTTAATTTCTAAAGCAGATAATTAAACAGATATTCCTACGGTGAACAGATAAAAATTCAAAACCACATATTTCCACATAATGGCACACAAAATCATATCAAACACATAATCACATTCATAATAAGGACCAATTACCATAATAAGGGGCAGGGTTATCACACCTAGCCTCTAAGACAGAGAGGCACGATCTGGACGAGAGAGAGAGAGAGAGAGAGAGGCGATGGAGGCAAGACAAGGCGAGGCGAGGCGAGGGGACGGAGGCGACGAACAGAGAGGCGATGGAGGCAAGGCAAGGCGAGGAGAGGCGGCAGTAAGGCGACTGGAGATGGCGATGGCGATGGGTTTTGTCAAAAATGTAGTTTTAGAGTCTAATTCGCAGGAGGAGATGGAACTGATTAACAGCTTTACCAAAAGTGTATCAGAGCCATGTTCACACGTTTCTTGATATTAGCACTTCGAACATGTATTTTACATTAACGTTTCATTGAGGCGTTTCAACAAACATCTAACATTCACAAACTACTCAACCAAAAATCACCACAAACCCACAAATTGATAAATCAATTATTTATTTATTTATTTTTTAGAAAAAGAAAAAGAATAGAATAAACATCTAAAATATAAATTTTTATTTTGCCGACCATCTTCAACTTTTAGATTGATTTCTTCGATTTTCTGATGAAAGCTCCCCAACAACATTTGAATCAATGAACGATGTGAGAAAGGGCTAAAATCTAAATGGTGTTTCAATGTGAGAGAGCTCCATTTGCTATCATGGAGATGACGTCTGAAACTGAGTTGAATGAGATAATCAAGCTTCAACATTTAGTTTTATCTTCTTTTTTTTCATTTTTCATTTTTTTTTCTTTTTTTGTTTTCTTTCTATGGGTATGATGATTTGAGAAATACAGAGAAAAGAAAAGCAAGACATACAAGGAAGAGAGAGAGAGATAATCATCGGTAATATATGTGGACAGCAACATACCAGTGTTGATGTATCAGCAACATAGTGCTAGTGTTGATAAAAAAAACAAAAAACAAATATATATATATATATATTCCAAAACGACGTCGTTTTGGAGGGCGGAAGTGCGGCCGAGGATCTGGACTCCTCTTTTTTAGAGTTGTCAAATCTGTTCAAGCTTAACTTGTAATTTAAACTTGTTTATCCAAGCCGGACTTAAACATAATAATTTCAACTTGAGTTAAATTGTTCAACTTGTCAACAAATTTGATTTTTTTCACCATTTAGTTGATTAATTATTTGGATAAATTACACTAACACCCCTTGAGGTTTCTATTTAATACAAATCTCCCATCACATTTGAAAAATTACACTTACCCCCTGTCAGATTAAAATAACATATTTGCCCCTTAGCCTTTATACGTATAAAATAATAAATAATACAGATATTTTGTTTATGTCATTTTAAGAGAAATAACAATCATCTTCTTTAGTTTAACTCATACAAAAAATTGAGTTCTTTTTTTTAAAATTTGTGTGTGTGTGTGTGTGTGTGTGTGTTTTTTTATTATATTTTTTTAATATTTTAAGCAATTTTTATTTTTATTTTTTGGATACACATAATCTAGATATACTTAAGTATAATTTTTTGTGATTTTTTTTTTAAATTCACCAAATAAAAAAATAAAAAAATTCAATACATTATCTAATTTTGTTGTATTCAATGAATTTTTTAAAAGTTTTTTGTACAAATTTTATACCTTTTAAATATATTTAGATTAATTGATCTAATCTAGATAAAATGGTGGAAATAAAAATGAAAAATTATATTCATATATAAAAATTTATACAAAAAATTTCATAAAAAGGTTGTGATAGTGATATTGTTGTAAATATAAATTATGTTTATGGATGTTTTGTTTTAAAGTGAAAGGTCACCATTAGGATATATCATTGTGTTTGAATGTTCTATATAAAATATATATATATATATACATCATCACTTAATAAGAATATGTCATTACAATAACCCAGATTTGCTGTAGCGTGTTCAAGTAGAATTTAATGATGGAAAATTGTAGAATATAGTTATTGTTAGGATTTTGTAATTGGCAATCCCGTTTGATAAAACTCCGTTCAGTTGTAATTTTATTCGCTCTTATGTTTCAATGAGGATGTGAGTGTTTATGGAAAGGAGTTTGTGATCTTGAAACTTTCATGTTTCATTACAACAAATTACACTTTTGGTGACTAAATTTTTAGTTACCAAAAGTCAATTTTTAGTCGCCAAAGATTTTTACTGACTAAAATTTTTGGTCACCCATTTGGTCGTTGACTAATTGTTGGCAAAAGAATTGGCGACTAATTTTTTTTTAGTTGCCGAAAGTCGCCAATTAGCGACTAAAAATTTAGTCGCCCAAAAGAACATATTTAGTCACCGAAAAGAAATTTTTTTTCATATTCAGTTTTTTAGCTACCAATTTTTTGGTCGCTAAAATGTCTCACTCCTTTTCGGCTACCAATGTTTTAGTTGCTAAAATTATGGTGCTCCTTTTTAGCTACTAATTGTTTAGTCGCCAAAAACTTTCATGTTTTTTGGCTACTAACTGTTTAGTCACCAACAAGTTCCCTTTTAATTTTTTGGCTACTAAATGTTTAGTCACCAAAAGCTCTATTTATTAATTTTTATAAATGCACAAATTGAATATTTTTTTTATTAATTTCTAAATTATATGCATTACATTATATAGCGACCCCGGTCTTTTTCCCATTTGATTATTGTATCCGGACTTACGTTCCGTGGATTCCGCTGTTATATTTGTTGTTGTTGCCCTTTAATTCCTTATTCTTGGGTTATAGGATGTGTTTAGCAGGTTGGTTGCAGATTGGTTGGGTTTAGAAACCAAGTCTGCGTTCGCTTAGCTTGGTCCCCCGAGCGAGCTTCTCTTCGCTCGAGCGAGGTCTTCGTTTTTAGTTCTTCGCTCGGCGAAATTTCTTAGCTCGGCGAGGATTGCGTCGATGCTAGACACGAGAGCGGTGTTAGTTAGTTGGCTCGGCGAGGATTTTACGTATGCAGTCGCTCGGCGACTGTGTCTTCGCCGAGCGAGCTGTCGGACTTAAATACGCATCTGTGGCGTGTTTTAATTCGATTTTGAGCCCCTTTCATATTCTAAACCCTAGGTTACGAGTTCTCTCTCTCCCAACTCACCTTCTCCCCTAGGATTGATCTATCTAGAGTGGATTTCTACCCTAGTTCCTTCACAAATAAGATAGAGGAGAGTGAGGGCTTTCATTTAATCTGAGCAATTGTTGGTTTGGAGCACTTTGAAGTTTGGGCATCATCTTCATCTTCTTCTTTTTGAGTTATTTCTTCGAGGTAGGGATTTCCTACTCCATTTATACGCTTTAATCTTAAGTGTTGGTATTTTGGTATGTGGGGGGGTAGTTTGGTAATTTTGGAAGAAACCTTAGGGTTTTGGTTTAGATTAATTTGTATAATTAATTTGAAGGAATAATGTGGAATTTGGTTTAATTCATGGAATTGGGAATGTTAAATTTATATTCATTGATGTATGTATTTCTTGTTTAGAAATAACTGTTTTGGGCTATCGGTGGAGGATAGCCATTGATTGTTGTAGACCTTGCATGTGGCTTAGGTATAACTGAAATTGAGTCATTTATTTGACTGTTGAGTTAATACAGAACATTTGTGTATTGATTATGTGTTGTATATGGCAAGTATTGATTATGTTGCATATGCATTTGGTTTTGGAGGAGATAGGGGATGAACTCCACGGTTTAGGGGAAGATAGGGGATGGACCTCTAAACCGGATTTATTGGGAGGAGATAGGGGATGGACTCCAGTAGCATCACTCTTACGTGTGCTTATTGATTAATAGACATATGTCTATTTATTGTTAATATGATACATCACTAAAATGTGTATCAGTTGGGAAGTATGGAAGTGAATTGATTATAGTTGATACAATACCAACATGTGTATTTGTTATGATTAGGTCTAACTTGAATTGTTATTCCTGTTGAATCGGAAGTAATGGTAATAAAAGATGAAACCCTGCTGAGTTATTTGGCCAGGTTCTGAGCCATAAGTGGAAAGTAAAATGCGCCATAGACAATGTGTCATAGGCAGTGTAGACATTCATGTCATGAATATTGTAACTCGATTATAGTGCGTTAACCATGTATCAGATGCTAATACTTTAGTTAATTCTTATGCTTGGTTTAGTATTTCTCTACTGGGCTGTGGCTCACCCTATATGGGAACTTTATTTTCAGGTTCAGGCGGTTCACTACCTCCAAAGACTTAGCTTGTGAGGATTTGGACTTGAAGACTTGTTTTATTTGTTTTAGTTGTTTTATTTGAATTATGTAAACATTCAAGCCTAGGGCTTTATTTGTTTTGAGTTAGAACTCATGGATTTGTGTCCAAGTGTTGGCTTGGCAAGATGTAAGCCCGTAGGGCATTTATTATGATGTTTTATTTCATGGTACTCTGATGAATGGAATAAGATACTTTATTTCCTTATAATTCTGCATGTTAATATTATGTATTATGGGTTTATTTTGAGGGCGTTACAACTTGGTATCAGAGCGTACCGGGTTCGAATACTTTGGGTACGTGGGAAGTGATTAGTATCACAATGGGTTCGTCTCGTTTGATAGAGACTTAGTGTAATGATTACATGCCTATATGATAACATGTTTATGTGACTATGTGGGTATGGAATGTAGTTTCTAGGATGCTGATTAGACCCTTGAGTCTCTGGAAGTCTTGTTGGAAAGGCACTTGATCAATGTTGTTTCCAACCGGAACTTTAGGGACGCCTCGGGACTATCATTATCCAGGAATGAAATTCGAAGGTGCTTATGTGATTATGTGCTTACGTGGTGTGATTTATTGTTGTCCAATGTATTAGGATGCGAGTGTCATAGTTTTGGCATATTATTTAGAGTGCTAATGTCTTTGTTTCCTTTATTAGGATGTCAGGACGAGGACGAGGTCGTGGTAGGCGTGGTAGGCAGGCCAGACAGGAAGTGCCTATACCGGAGGAGATTCCGGCAGTTCAAGAGGGTGTTGGCCAGGCCAATGTGGCCGAGCCAGTAGGACAGCAGTTGATGGGCACTTTGGCCCAAGAGATAGCAGGGGCATTTCAGGCGTCTGTGGACATTCTGAGGGCTGCGAATCCAGCCCAGGTAGTTTCAGCCCCGGTAGTTCTTTGCGGATCTGAGGCCTTCTTTTACGAAGAGGAGTTTTTCGGTCTCAACCGGACGTGTTTATAGGTGATCCTAGCGAGCCGCTTAAAGCGACGAATGGCTCGAGCAGACAACTAAACGTTTGAGATGCTTGGCATCGAAGCGAGGTTGAAGGTGACCTTGGCATCTTTCGGTGAAAGGGGATCTTGGTCGATGGTGGAAGTTCACCAAGGGTCGTATTGGAGGTACTTGGAAGGAGTTTGTTGATGCTTTTCAGGAGAAGTACCTGTCTCCAGCTGTTCAGGAGATGTTGAGAGATCAGTTCTATGAGAGATCAGTTCTGCCAGCTGAAGCAGAATAGTTCATCAGTGGCTGAGTTTGAGGCCTTATTTACTAGTTTGTCGAGTTACTTTGAGTTAGTGGCGTCAGGAGGCGCCCGGTGTATAGAGTTCGAGAAGAAGTTGGCCGACCTCAAATTGAGAGTTATACCGACTATGATTAGGGATTTTGGGCGTTTGGTTGATCACGGCCCATCTTGAGATTATGCGATCTTGGAGGAGGAGGAAGGGCGAAAAGGCTCCAAGAGGAGTCGGGATGGTCGAGTGATGGCGGGCGAGAGGTTTCACTCCTCGCCGATCTCGAGTAGCTTCTCTAGGTCTACTTTTCTGTCACAAAGTGCTAGTTCGGGAAAAAGCGTCGAGGAGACATCACTTGCTTCAAGTGTGGTCATTTGGGCCACAAGTCTCGATTTGTCCTCGAGGAGGAGTTCAGAGAGGCGGCATCGTCTTGGCTCGATCTCGAGCGAAGTCGAGTAGAGGTCGGCCGCTCTCTTGTTTTCAGTCTTGATCGGCTAGGGCACATGAAGAGGTTTGCCACGGTTGGGTGCACATCTGGTGCCTCTTGGTTCGAGGCGGACTCGAGTCACCGCCTACTCGGTCGATTCGAGCCTCGAGGGCCAACCGGGCTTCTTCGTCCCGGTCGGTCTGACCCTATTGCTCGAGGGGTGGCGAGGTTGATCGAGAGGTAAATGCAGGCGCGTGTATCTTTATTCTGCAGGATCTTGTGCAGCTCCATCTGTTGTGAGAGGTACCTTCTTGTTTTGCAATTCATTGCTAGTGTTACGATTGATCTGGTGCATCTCATTCCTTTGTGTCTCTGCATTTGCATCTATTTTGGAGTTGGAGTTAGCAGCTTAGCATCTCCTATTTGTGTAGTGTCGCCTCTTGGGGGTGAGTTGATTTTGAAACAAGGTGTTAGGGGTTGTGATATAGAGGTCGATGATCATAGAATCCCTTTCTCTTTTGTAGTTATGCCCATGAAGGGCTTCGATGTTATTTTGGGTATGGGTGGTTATCGTCATACCGGCGATTATCGATTGCTACCGCCGAGGGTCACTTGTTGTACCGTGAGCGAAGTGTTTTCGTTTTCGGGGACCGGGTTGGTAGTGTTTGCCACGGGTTATGATCCATGAGCGAGTGAGCTTAGTGGTCTACTTGCTAGCTTTGAGAGTAGTGAGTGTGATGAGAACCAGATTGTATTGTCGAGGGTGGTTTGTGAGTACTCGGACGTTTTTCCCGAGGATCTTGTTAGTTTGCCACCTCAGCGAGAGATTGAGTTCTCCATTGATTTAGTGCCCGGCACGGCGCCGATTTCTATGGCACCTTACCGTTTTGCCCGGTAGAGTTAGTCGAATTGAAGGTTCAACTCCAGGAATTGTTAGATAAGGGCTATATCCGTCCTAGTGTTTCGCCGTGGGGAGCACCGGCCCTCTTTGCTAAGAAGAAAGGTGGTGCTTTGAGATTATGTATTGATTACAGGAAATTGAATCGGGCTACGGTTAAGAATAAGTACCCTATGCCTCGTATAGATGATTTGTTTGACCAGTTGAAGGGTTCCCGTTGTTTCTCTAAGATAGATTTGAGATCGGTTATCATCGGTTGAGAGTCGAGGAGGAGGATATTCAAGACTGGCATTCCGTCGCGTATGGCCACTATGAGTTCTGGTGATGCCGTTTGGGCTCACCAATGCACGGCAATGTTTATGGATTTGATGAACCGGATCTACCAGGAATTTTTGGATCGTTTTGTAGTCGTCTTTGTGGACGACATTTTGATTTATTCACCTTCGAGGGAGGAGCACGAGGAACACTTGAGAGTGGTGCTTGAGTTACTTAGAGCCCATAAAATTTGTATGCTAAGTTTGGGAAGTGTGAGTTTTGGCTAGAAGAGGTGAAGTTCTTAGGCCATGTAGTTTACGGGGAAGGGTGTCTGTTGATACATCAAGACCGAGGCGATGCAAGATTGGGCCTGACCTAAGAGTGTGTTTGAGATCCGCAGATTTTACGGGATTAGCTGGTATTACCGTCGGTTTGTGAAGGATTTCTCGAGTTAGCTTCACGTTGACTAGGTTGACTCGGAAGGAGTCAAATTTGTATGGAGTGAGACTTGTGAAAAGTCGTTTGAGAGTTGAAGGTTAGATTGACCACCGCTCGGTTTTGATTATTCGGAGAGAGGTTGGGTTATCGATCTATTGTGATGCCTCACGAGAGGGTCTGGGTTGTGTGTTGATGCAAGAGGGGAAAATGGTTGCCTATGGCTCACGTCAGTTGAAAATTCACGAGAAGAATTACCCTACGCATGATTTAGAATTAGCAGCTGTGATATTTGCCTTGAAGATTTGGAGGCATTATCTTTATGGTGAGAGGTTCGAGGTATTCTCGGATCATAAGGGTCTGAAATATCTGTTCACACAGAAAGACTTGAATTTGAGGCAGAGGAGGTGGATGGAGTTCATTGAGGATTATGACTTCGAGTTGCACTATCATCCGGGGAAGGCCAATGTTGTGGCTGATGCCCTTAGCAGGAAATCTGTTGGTGACTTAGCTAGTATAGCCGTCAGAGTGGGAGATGTTGGGTGCGGTTAGGGAGTTTGATTTGCATCTGGCGAATCCGTTAAAATTTGTGGCCTTGTTTTACTGTTGTCGCCTGACCTACACTTGTGACTCGAGTGTTAGAGGCTCGGAGGGGTGATCTTGAGGTAGAATCTCTCCAGAGAAGATTTCTAATGGGAAGGATGAGAAGGGGTTGACGGTGTATCCCGACCTGAGTGTGAGATACCGAGACCGTCTGTTTGTGCCAGAGCCTTGCCGAGAGGAGGTACTCCGAGAGTTTCATCATTCGCGCCTGGCGGTGCATCCGGGAGGTACTAAGATGTATCAGGATTTGGGTCGCCACTTTTGGTGGCGGGGTATGAAGAGTGATGTGGCAGTTTTCGTATCTAGGTGCCTTACTTGTCAGCAAGTGAAGGCCGTGCATCAGAGGCCAGCCGGGTTGGTGCCACCCTTGCCTATTGCCGAGTGGAAGTGGGAGCATGTCACTATGGACTTTGTTGTGGGTCTTCCGAGGACTCGGGGGTAGTGATGCTATTTGGGTGGTTGTAGACGGTTGGCGAAGTCGGCGCACTTCATTCCTATCGTGTTAGAGATTCGGTAGATCATCTTGCCGACTTATATATTCGGACATAGTGAGGTTGCACGGGGTCCCGGTGACGATCGTCTCGAGATAGAGATCCTCGTTTCTTGCTAGGTTGTGGCGAGTTTGCGAGTGCTTTAGGCACTAAGTTGACTTTAGTACGGCTTATCATCCTCGGGCCGAGGCGGTCCGGCGTACTATTCAAATCCTTGAGGATATGCTTCGGGGTTGTGTTCTCGACTTTAGTGGGTCGTGGGAGAGGCACTTACCATTAGTGGAGTTTGCCTACAACAACAGCTTCCAGTCTAGTATCGGTATGGCACCGTTTGAGGCCTTGTATGGCCGACCGTGTAGATCTCCAGTTTGTTGGGCCGAGGTGGGTGATGCACCTTTGTTGGGTCCGGAGTTGGTGAGAGAAACGACGGAGAAAGTTGAGCTTATCCGTAAGAGGCTCGTTACAGCCCAGAGTCGTCAGAAATCTTATGCTGACCATAGGAGGAGACCTTTGGTGTTTGAGGTGGGTGATCATGTCTTTCTGAAGATATCACCCAAACGAGGTTTGATGAGGTTTGGGAAGAGCGGGAAGTTGTCCCCTCGGTTCATTGGGCCTTTTGAGATCCTTGAGAGGATTGGCGAGGCTGCCTATCGTTTAGCTTTGCCTCCACAGTTGTCCGGAGTTCATGACGTGTTTCACGTGAGTATGCTTCGGAAGTATGAGCCAGATCCGTCACATGTATTGGATTGGACTGATTTAGTTATTGATGAGGATGTCTCATATGAGGAGAGACCGGTTCGAGTCTTGGATAGGCGGGATCAAGTTTTGCGTGGAAAAACCATCCCTTTGGTGAAAGTTTTGTGTGGAAGCATCACGGAGTGGAGGAGGCCACTTGGGAACGTAAGTTGGAAGTCCGTGAGAAATATCCGGAATTGTTGACTGATTTGTAATCTTGTATTTAGATTATGTAATATTGTTGAACTTAAGAATTTTATATATGTCATAAGTTGGAAAACATTGAGAATGTTTTGAATTTAATGTTAGCATTTTAAACTTGCCTTTTTATGGAAGTGGAATATAACATTTATATATTGAATGTGTTGTTTATATTATGAGATTGAATATGATATGGAATTTGTTAACATTGAAAGGATTAATGCATAACATTGATGCAGGTTGAAATATATGTGGTTTATACATATTATGAGATGCCTCTTGATAAGAGATGAAGTGACCAATATTGGTCAAGTTGTTGATTATTATTTTATATACCATTGGGAATTAAGAAAAACTTGTTTTTACAAACTCATGCTTAATTTCGAGGACGAAATTCTTTTAAGGGGAGGAGGTTATAGCGACCCCGGTCTTTTTCCCATTTGATTATTGTATCCGGACTTACGTTCCGTGGATTCCGCTGTTATATTTGTTGTTGTTGCCCTTTAATTCCTTATTCTTGGGTTATAGGATGTGTTTAGCAGGTTGGTTGCAATCCGGTTGGGTTTAAAACCCAAGCCTGCATGTTCGATTTTACAGCTTGGTCGCTCGGCGAGCTTCTCTTCGCTTCGGCGAGGTCTTCGTTTTGGTTCTTCGCTCGGCGAGAATTTCTTAGCTCGGCGAGGATTGCGTCGATGCTAGACACGAGAGCAAGATGTTAGGCGCTCGGCGAGCCTTTCTTGGCTCGGCGAGGATTTTTACGTGTCTGGTCGCTCGGCGACCAGTCTTCGCCGGCGAGCTTGTCGGACTTAAATCTGCAGCGGCGTGTTTTAATTCGATTTTGAGCCCCTTTCATATTCTAAACCCTAGGTTACGAGTTCTCTCTCTCCCAACTCACCTTCTCCCCTAGGATTGATCTATCTAGAGTGGATTTCTACCCTAGTTCCTTCACAAATAAGATAGAGGAGAGTGAGGGCTTTCATTTAATCTGAGCAATTGTTGGTTTGGAGCACTTTGAAGTTTGGGCATCATCTTCATCTTCTTCTTTTTGAGTTATTTCTTCGAGGTAGGGATTTCCTACTCCATTTATACGCTTTAATCTTAAGTGTTGGTATTTTGGTATGTGGGGGGGTAGTTTGGTAATTTTGGAAGAAACCTTAGGGTTTTGGTTTAGATTAATTTGTATAATTAATTTGAAGGAATAATGTGGAATTTGGTTTAATTCATGGAATTGGGAATGTTAAATTTACATTCATTGATGTATGTATTTCTTGTTTAGAAATAACTGTTTTGGGCTATCGGTGGAGGATAGCCATTGATTGTTGTAGACCTTGCATGCGGCTTAGGTATAACTGAAATTGAGTCATTTATTTGACTGTTGAGTTAATACAGAACATTTGTGTATTGATTATGTGTTGTATATGGCAAGTATTGATTATGTTGCATATGCATTTGGTTTTGGAGGAGATAGGGGATGAACTCCACGGTTTAGGGGAAGATAGGGGATGGACCTCTAAACCGGATTTATTGGGAGGAGATAGGGGATGGACTCCAGTAGCATCACTCTTACGTGTGCTTATTGATTAATAGACATATGTCTATTTATTGTTAATATGATACATCACTAAAATGTGTATCAGTTGGGAAGTATGGAAGTGAATTGATTATAGTTGATACAATACCAACATGTGTATTTGTTATGATTAGGTCTAACTTGAATTGTTATTCTTGTTGAATCGGAAGTAATGGTAATAAAAGATGAAACCTATTTGAGTTATTTGGCGAGTTACGAGCCATAAGTGGAAAGTAAAATCGCCATAGACAATGTGTCATAGGCGTGTAGACATTCATGTCATGAATATTGTAACTCGATTATAGTCGTTAACCATGTATCGGATGCTAATACTTTAGTTAATTCTTATGCTTGGTTTAGTATTTCTCTCTTTGGTGTGGCTCACCCTATATAGAACTTTATTTTCGTGTTCAAAGCGGTTCACTACCTCCAAAGACTTGGCTTGTGAGGATTTGGACTTGAAGACTTGTTTTATTTGTTTTAGTTGTTTTATTTGAATTATGTAAACATTCAAGCCTAGGGCTTTATTTGTTTTGAGTTAGAACTCATGGATTTGTGTCCAAGTGTTGGCTTGGCAAGATGTAAGCCCGTAGGGCATTTATTATGATGTTTTATTTCATGGTACTCTGATGAATGGAATAAGATACTTTATTTCCTTATAATTCCACATGTTAATATTATGTATTATGGGTTTATTTTGAGGGCGTTACACATTATCAATGCAATCTGTAACTTGTATATATACAGAATAGTACATCTATCAATTATAATCTAAATCCATTATCAATAATACCCATTTCATTATCAACTATCCAAAAACTTTAACTTGTAACATCATATTCCAAAAATATCATACAAATCCATACCAACCAAGTATAATCCATCTAAATTAAATATTACATACAAAAACACTGAATTTTCAAAACAGAGCATTGTACAAAAATAAATGTCTTCTATATATAGAACAAATACTCTTCATACACCAAAATAAATAACCTGCTACATAATAAAGCTCTTCCAAGGATTTGAAATTATTTTGCTATAAGTATGCCAAGGCCAAGTTCCCCAATATAACCTGTTCTTCCAAAAATAGCCTTCACTTTAATGTTGAAGCAATTCAATCTGTTCTTCAATCCTACCAGATCTCTACAATAACATGAAAATGTGTACTCAAAGATTTGTTTTGATCACCAAGTAATTAAAGAGAGTATTCAAGATGTCAAACTATAACTATTAGGCTAAATGGGAAAGAGAAAATAGAGGGGAAAAAAATAGTTTTTTATTATTAGGATTTGAACCCTCGAACTGAGGTGCATGGGGTCATACTCAAGAGCAACAAGCTCAAGGAAGGCTAGTATGGATTAGTATGTCCAAACTGCAATAAATAGGATTGTTCATTCAAATAGGAGAGTTGCCACCTACAACCAATAAACCACCTACAAGCAAAATAAATAATAAGCCATTATTAACAACAACAAAAAAAAATTATAGACAGGTTTTTTAGTAGAGTACCAATTATTTTACACATAATGACTATTAATATTGATTCTTTAAATTTCTCTTACATGTTTACACTCTAGAAACCAATTTCCTAGTAAGAAAAGAGATAAAAAAAAAAAAAAAAAAAAAGAGAGAAGGAAAAGAGAAGAAAAACTGGTGTTAAGTTTTTTGTACTCTGAATAAAGTAATGCAAAGGACAATCCTTCACCCAATTATTTGCACTAGTTACCAATGTGATCGGCTGTTTTCAATCAGATATGCCTTATCAAAATTTTCCCCTCGATATAAGCTCCTCCTACATAATGTAGACAGCATAGAATAGAAGCCAAAAAGAAAAAAAAAAAAGAAAAGGTAGGGGACCATGTTCCGTGTCTGTATGTAACATCCTATTATTGCATTACACCCATGAATAAAACATAAGTGTATGCCTACTTTTATTTAATACTAGAAAATGTTGTTCAAGTAAAGAATCATCCTACATATACAAAACAAAACAAACAAACAAGTCATTATGTTAGGTTCTGCTGTTATGCAAACAAACAAGTCAAGCCAGAGTCACCCATTAACATACACAGTCGGTATGTCACTCTATTATCCAGGACTTCTCTATACTACCAAAAACAAAACGGTTTTTCGAAACCATGTCCAATAATTATCTCTTATCTTTGTATTTGGATTCTAAGAAAATTCAACCATTGATTAGTAATATTAACCAGGATATAAAAAACAAAAAAGATTTCCAAAAAATCAAGCGATTTTCATACCAGGATATGACCCTAATACACTATTGATACCTTGCCCCCTTTTTTTTGGGTATGGAACCCAAAATTTCCACTTTTGTACCATAGTTGGATCCAATATCCACTTTTGTATGATCTAGAATAATGTGGTAGCTCATTTTAAAAGTAAAGACCGATCAATGTGACTTATATTTTGTATAAAATTCCGGTAATATTTCATTTTTTCTAACAAAAGGTGATATTTTTGCCAATGAAGATTGCATTGGACAACTATGCCAATACCAATTTCTAATTCAGAGCATCCAATCACGGCCTAAAAAGTTCCAGCACAAAACAAAGCAAAATCAAGCAATGCCCACATTATTAATCTTCAGAATTGACCAAAATCCAGAAAAATCCACTACTTGGGGTTTCAATTTCAAAATCATTAAAACACCCAAAATGGTTATTCAAACACAAATTCAGATTCACAACAACAACTTCAATAACAAGCAATCAAACCCACAAAACAGAACAACTAATAAATAGATCGATTAAAATATAATCGACTTACTCTTGAGTTCATTGAGCCACCGCTTGATGCTATCGAAAGTAGTCCGGCGAGTGATATCGTAGACGACGAGAGCACCAATAGTGCCTCTATAGTAGGCGGAGGTGATGGTGGTGTCCCAGACCTGGGCTTCAATCTCCTTGCCATCAAGCTCCATCACCTGGGTCTGAAACTCTATTCCCACTATGGCTTTTGAGTGCAAATCGACCTCGTCTCTCACAAATCGTGAGAGCAAGTTCGATTTTCCACCGCTGAGTCCCCAATCACCACTATCTTGAACAAGTACTCTTCTCCTTCTATTTTCTACATTTTTATTTGGTTTGTTTGGGTTAGAGAGATCGGGAGAGCGAGCGAGCAAGCGAGAGATAGAAGAACCTATGATTTGCGGCATTGTGCGGCGGCGATGTCTGACGTCTGATGATGCGGTGAAAAGAGGTGGGTGATGTTTGGTTGTGAAGGAGCATCTGTACGAGAGGGAACAATTTGTTTTGTCTACACAGAGAACCATTTGTTTTGTCTAAAATTTTCACACCTTTGGCGACGAAATTGGTTTTTTTGTCGGCAAATGTTAATTAATTTTATAAATCCCTCCAAAATTTGAAATATTTCCTTCCAAATATTTTAGTTCTTTGGCGACCAAAATAATTTTAGTCGCTGAAAATAAATTTTTAGCAACCAAATTTTTAGTCGCCAAAGATAAAATGTAATTTTTTGTTTTTCATTCGGCTACTAAATAATTTTAGTAGCCAAAACTAACTATTTAGCGACAAAAAATTTTTTAGTTGTTGAAATATATTTTTGGTGACCAAATTTTTGGTCACCAAAGATAAAAAATAATTTTTTATTTTACATTCGGCGACTAAATGGTTTTAGTAGCAAAAACTCAATATACGGCGACTAAAATAATTTTTTTGTCGCCAATTCTGGTATTTTTAGCGACTAAATTTGTTTTTAGTCACCAATAATCAATATATCCCGACTAAAAAAAATTAGTAGCTAAATATTGCACTTTTGCTGACTAAAAAAATTTCTGGTCGCCAAAGGTGCATTTGGTTGTAGTGTTTGCCATTTTGCTAACTAAGTACGGGGATTGAGCTATTCGACTACTTGAGCAGTCATTTGTGCACTGAAGCAAAGAAAAGGATCATCTAGTACTTTTGCAAAACGCCTGAACTTCTAGGAAGAAACTTTTACTGCTCGAGCAGTGAAAGTTGTGCTCGAGCAGTCAGCCTATATGTTTCGCACCGCCTTTAGTTACACAACTCAAGAAGCGAAATGTAAGCTCGAGCAGTTTTCGCGATCCAGCTTACTATAAAGTGCGCTATTTGCCCGTTTTAGGGTTTTAGCCGTCCAAATTTTCAGAAATAAAGAAAAAAAAAAGTGTTTTCTATTTGAGGGTGGTTTATATGAGTTTCCTTGGTGTATAAAAGGTGATCCATTGATCAACAAACTATAGATTGTCAAACAGCAAGGGTTGTTATTCTGTTATTCACAAAGAGAGAAGCATTCTTCGATGGATTCTGGGGAACTTGGGCCTAAAGCTTTAGTGGATTCCGGAGTGGTTCTTCATCATGGATTCAATATTAGGGTTATGGATTCAACGTTAGGTAAGACATTTCTGAGGTGAAGACAGTGGTGGAAGAGGTACATTGGGGTCGGTTCAATTCGGGTATAGATTTGCTAGATAATTGAGAGTACGCTTGTGTAATTCTTTTTTGTTTTCTTAGTGGATTGTTTTGTAGATTTGGCCTATGTTTTTTTTAATCACAATTGGAAGCGCTCCAATTATGATTTTTCTACGTTAAATCGTTGTATCAATTCGTCTTTGATTGTTTGATTGTAATTGTTATTTACTATTTAAAATTGATACATAATCACAAATCAATATATCGAGGGTTTTAGATTTTTCAATTATGATAATAAAAAGAAGAAATGCTAGAAAAAAAATAGCAAGTTGGTCGTTTAGAAAAGTTTAGGGCATGACATCAGCAATCTAGAGAACAATTTATAATGAGATTATAAACCTTAATGAGGAGAATGTAATTTTTCAAGTGTGAGAAGGGATCTATATTAAACAAAAATCTCAAGGGTTGTCAGTGTAACTTATCCATTATTTAAAATTAAATCCTATTAATACTTTTTAGTAGAATTATTAATAATATTAAAATAAATAATTTAATATTGAAAGAGAGATAGAGAGAAAAGAGATAAGAATTGAGGAACTAATACATCATCACTACACTGCATTCGCCTTCACCATTTATGTGTGAGAAAAAAAAAATTATAAGTTTTGTGTTATATTAGTTGTATATATAATATATAGTAAATATAATCTACCGATATTGATAATTTTAATATCATTGTACACTAAATACTTTAGATAATTTACAATCACCTCTCTTGAAATTTCAAGACAATACAATTAGCGCCACATTTTTTTACATAATTACACTGATTCTTTATTGAAATAAATAAAGATAAATATATATTTTATTAGAAAATAGATTATAACATCATTTTTTTCATTCATATAATTAACGAATTATTGATGATGAAAAACTTTAGTGTTATATGAATTAAAACATTGACAGAAGTCAATGTAATTATATCAAAAGTATGACACTAATTATATTTTTTTCAAACCTCGGGAAAGGTGAGTGTAATTTACCCTAATAATTTATATGTATATTAAATATTTTTTATTTTATTAAACATAATTCGAGTTGAATATTGCTATTCAAGCCCATAAGTTAGACCCACTTTCTAGACCCACTACAAAAAATTAAGGTTTTAGAGACCAAAATTTAGGGACAAATTTATTTTTTATGGACCAAATATTTTTGTTATGAAAAATATCGTTATTATATTTTTAGCAACGAAAATTGGACATTAGTGATGAATTATTATTCTTTTGGGACCAAATTTTTTGTCTAAAAAAATAAACCATTTTGAGATCAAATTATTTTGTCCCTAAAAATCTATTTGTTAGTGACATTTTCTAATTTTTGTCTCTAAAAGCCTTGTTTTTGACTTTTCGGGACGACCTTTTAGCGATTATTCTCACAACGATAGAAATTGATCCCTAAATGTTTTTTGCAACAAAATTTTCACTTCTAGAGACCAAAAAATTTGGTCTCTAAAACTCTTATATATTGTAGTGACCTAGTGATATTTTATGAAGATGATTTGTTGATAATTAAATATTCTCTAATTATTAATCAATTATTTTTTTAACACATCACTAGATTTAAAAAGTAAACTCATATATCATTTTTCATTCCGATTTTGAATTACTCGTGTTGTTTGGTTTCCTAAGCTTGATCCGAATTTAATTCCTATTTCTAAATTAGTGTTCGATTTCTCAACATCGATCCAAATTTAATTAATTGTATTTCTAAATTTGTGTTCAATCTTACCTCTAATTAAAAAGACAAATGATACATGTACCTAATTCTTGGGTGTGGCCCCACACCTATATAAGTGTGTAAAATATTGTGTAAAAGAATAGTTGTGTTACATTCTCACAAAAATTTCTTAGGGTTCATTTGATTAGAAAGAAATAAATTGTAAAATATGAAAATGGTAGAAAGTAAAGTGAAAGAAAAGAAAATGAAAAGAAAATATCTTTTCTCCTATGAATTTGATTAAGATGCAAATTTTAGAAGAAAATAGGAATTCTAATTATAAGTAACTACTTTTAGAGATTATTTCATTTTAATCCCTACACTTTGTCACAATTTTTAATGACCCCGCAGACTACTCTTATTTTCACGCATACCCGTATACTACTTAAGTTACTATCAATTTTGCCCCTGCCGTCAGATTTGAAACGAAAAAAGTTAAAAAAAATTACATTTTGGCCCCAAATTTCAAAAGAAAGATGCAGACCCACCCTTTTTCCTACCTACAAACCACCACCAGCAACCACCACTTTAGGCCCTTCTATCTCCTTCGTCATAACTCCATTTTGCCTCATTTTTACATCGTTGGATTCAGCTCACAGTCTAGTTTTCGTATCACATCTCATACTTCTCGTTCTTCCTCTTTTTGCATGCTATCGGAGCTACAAAGGTTGATAAATAAATTTAAAAAAAAAAAAGACTTTTCTTCTCGTTTTCAACTTTTCTTCGAGCCATCTTTCAGACTTCATATCTTTCTCAATTTTTGACAGTTCTACTTCATTTTTTCGCCGTTATCTTTACATCACTTCCTACTTCACACTACTAAAAACATAACTTTTTGCGTCTTTTTTTTTGCGACTGATTATTCGACCGTCGCAAAAAATTACTTTTTACATCAAAATCTCATTTTTACTTGACCCAATCGTGGTCTTAACCAAAAAAAAAAAAAACACCTTGACCTATGTCCCTTTTTCTTCTTATTTCCCAAATCTGAACTCTCTCTCTCTCTCACAAAATCTATCTCACTCGACTCTCTCTGTGGAATCTCCACTCTTTCTCGCTCAAATCTCACTGTCTCTCTCGCTCGACAGTGAAGATTTGAAGATTTGATCGATTCATAATCTCTCGTTGATGAAGATTTGAAGATTTCAATCTGCTGTATGAAAATTTCGATTGATTCATAATCAAGATTCATAATCGGTAAGCCTAAACACTTCTGTTTGTCTTTCTTTGTAACGTTTGACACATCTTCATCGATTCATCTCATCACTCGAATCTTACTCTCGATAATGTTTTACACATCTTCATCGATTAATCTGTAATGTGTAAATTGAAAATGAATTACTCTCTGTAATGGTTGATTAATATGTAATCTTCATCTTCATCGATTACTCTCTGTAATGGTTGATTAATCTGTAATGTTGGAATGTTGATTGAATAATAATAGAATAAATCTCTGTCTGTGAAGGTTGATTGAATAATAATAATAATAATGTTGGAAGGTTGTTCCCAGATTTCCAAGTTTTGAATCTAAAGCTGCTAGCCAATGATGACAAATCGCAAACTGACCGAAATGCAGGTTTTTAATATTTGTCGTGGTGTTGAAATTCTTGAACTAGAATGGTTTGAGGCCGAAGTATGACTAAGCATTATAATGTTAGTTGTGAAACAAATAGCTAGCTAGTAAAACTCAAAAGAGTTCTTATTTCCAAGTATGTTCTGTTATGCCATCAAAATCCATGATGAAAAAAGAAGAAACTTTCAAATCTTAGTGCTACGATTTCCAACCTATGGTGATAAAAAAAATGAAATAAAATAAAATAAAATCAATTCTTTGTATCTATATCAATGTGTTAAATACTGTACCAGCTATAGTATTGTTTGTATCCCTGGTACAGTACGTATTGATATCGGTACTTTTCGAATACTGTTTCAAATTTATCAATGTATTATATATTTGTCAAAATATTATATTTGTTTATAAAATTTGATGAAGAGACATTATTTAGTTTATTGAACTGTTCTTTAAATGAATTCAATATTCCTAAGGTTAAAGTAAATTTAAAATTAAAAACTAATTTGCAGCTTTGTCATTAACGAGACTTTAAATTTTTTTCATTTCCTTTTTGTGGTATTTACTGCATTCTGTGTGAATATGAGTGGGCCTACTTTTAATTTCATAATCTAATGGTTCTTAACTATTTATGTTGTCTGTTATGATTCTTGACACGTTCCTTTCGGATAAATACAGAACTTAGAGCCTTGTGTTGAATTTGACACTCTTGTAAACAAAAAGCAACAGCATGAAGTCAATGTTGGTAAGATGCTCTACATGCTTCACCACCCTCTTCTCATCTTCTTCCTAAATAACCTTAGCTAGCTTATAAACTAGAAAAAGGATAAGGAAAACCTTGCAGCATATTTGCTCAATTGCTTTAGCTGGGCATTGTTAGGGTTTAATCGACATATTTGTGATCTGACACAAACACTATATTTTAGTTTGTTTTTATATGCCAATAATTGTTTAGCTATGGCTATATACCATTTACTACCCAAATAATGTATAATAGAAAGGGTACATATGTGATATGCCGAATGATAATTGGATTTGGATGGACCTCTATGATACAATAAGACAATGTAACAAGAAGCCAAAAAAATTTTCTAGTCCAATAAATTCAATCTTAAATGTGCTTTCAAATGGTTTGTCTTTACAGCTTTTGTATTGCTTGAAATTGTTTCTATATCAAGTCTTGATGGTTTTATGGGTTTGTTTTTATGATTGTCTTCATGTTTGGTGCAGACTGAAGAGGAAACTGAAAAGCTGACCAACCAGGTTCATTTTTTAAAACACTTGTCCAATATATATATATATATATATTGATTGCTATAATGAATATTGAAGTCTTATTCTCTCTTTCTTTGATTTTGAAAATTTACGAACAAATGATCCTCCTGGAATCACAAAATTCGAGAGCGCGAGTAGACTCTCAGAGGTATCATCTATGCTCTCTCCTTGCCATTACACAATTTTCAATAATTACATCTACAATTGCTTGCTCTTTCATGACGAATTTTCTTGTATTTATTTTTTGTCATCTTAATCAGAATACTTTGTCATAAAAAAAATATCCTAAAAACAGTGTCTTCTGGATTTTGATTCTTGATTCGATTCAATTCACGATTCACACAATTAGGATTTTGATGCATGATACGATCCTTGAATTGACAACTATAATACAATACAATAGGCACTACTAATGCACTTGTGGAAGCAAGAATAGCTAGAATTAATGTTATCATTGGAAGGTGAGCTATCTAGGTCATTTTTTTGTTCTCTGATTATTATATTTCCTATCTTCTGCTGGTCTTAATTTTTTGTGCTTTGAATCACATGGGAGAAAGGCAAGGGGAGTCATGCAATTCTGTTTGCAAGTCAAATGGGTAGTCATGTGTATCGAACAAACTGTCAATGCTTAATCAATGTGAAATGTAGTCTTTATCTTTCATGCATTTTTCCGCATTAGCTTTTTATTTGGTTATGAATATGCTAATTTAATAGCTAACCATGCTTATTATTCTTTATGATGGGGGTGGGTGTTATCAGATGCTTTGAAAGAACCTTCCTATTTCTTTAATTGATCAAAAATTTCAATTATTTTCTTAATGGATGAAATCCCTTGGAACAAATGTATCCTTAGGGTGTGGACAATAGAAGATTCATTCGTGAACAATGATGAACATATATTATCAATGTAGCTTACATTGAGAACTTTTATGTCCATTCCCATGCCTGCTGCTTTTTCCTACAATGTTGTTTATTTGATATGTCTGCAAAGTTTATTATTATTGTTGTTTTTGTTTTTGTTTATGTTATCTTTATATGTTATTCTTGTTGCAAATAGTATGCAGAAATATATGAGCTGCAAAGGAGCATGTTTGACAAGCATTGGAGCAGACCAACCTGCTGAAATTGTTGATGATGCCCCTAAAGATCTGGTACTTGCTCTTTTGCAATTGAGTTTTGTAATTAAGCATACCATTTCCAAAATTGTCATATAATGTAAATGATAATACCCGACTTATTATGTCATACATGTGAATTCTAATTGATTTCTTTTAAAATTTGCAAATTGATAAAGTTGTTTTAGAATTTTCTTTAACTATAGAATTGGGTAATAGACAGGAAAGTATATTTTGAGGTTTGAAGCGCTGCAAGGCTCCTGATGCTTACAATCATGCATTCTACTTAAATGGCTTCGCAGTTGGTTATTCGGTTTCTACTGTTGTAGTTTTGCTCTGACTTTGTTTTATTTGCCCATTGATCCACTATTAAAGAAGATTATGAGCAGCAAGATGAAGAAAAGAAACCAAGAGGTGGTTCAACAAACCCAATGGCGCCCAACTGCAATGAATAGAGTTGAGGATACCAAGGTTAAACATTTCTCTCTCTCTCTCTCTCTCTCTCTCTCTCTCTCTCTCTCTCTCTCTCTCTCATGCATTTTGTGTCTTTTCCTCCCTCCATGTTCAGTTGTTCCTTGTTTGTTGTCAGTTATCCCTCTTATTAGAATTTTTGCTCTTTCTCATTTTCAAGAGGTGTAAGAAAAGCAAATGCAATTACAACATACCAAAGCTGCTATATTGTAATAACCCCGACCTTTGATTAATGCGAATCCGTATTTGGTTGTGCCTAATTAGTAATTAAGGCGAAATTTTGAATTAAAATGCATGTGTGTGTTGCATTGTTATGTTTGTATCTGTTAGGCGTAGAAAGATCTGTTCACGTTTTAGTTTCGGTTTGCGAATTGAAAGCCTTATCGGCATTCGAATCAGAAATTGGCTTGATTTATGTGCTAATTAGAATTTATAGAATTTTATGGTAGGTTTAATTAAAATTCGATTCAGAACGATTAAACTCAATTAGAATAATGCTATTTGGTTACTTTTGACCAATTACCACTTAATAGGTCATATTGAGCTCCACTCACCCCTTTTATTCACTTTGATCACACTTGAGCCTATTCTAAGGAGGAAAACGTGAGGGAGAGTGAGAGTGGAGGAATTTGGTTCAAGAATTGGGGATTTAGCTCAAACTCAAGGAGGTACAAAATTGTTGATAGTAGAAGAAGAATTGTAGAGCCTCAACCTTAATTTTGTGGATTGAAGCTTCTAGGTAAGGGACTAGATTCTTAATTGAATAATTAGCTTAGATTCTACAAGATCATTGGTGAATTAAGTGAATTTAAGTGGGAATTGTTCTAGAATTGGACTATACCATGCATGCATGTACATTTTCTTGCAAATTGTGCATGGTTTCAAAGGTTTCTTTCATGCATGTGTTAACCTCACTCACATTTTGGTCATTCATCGTGTCTTCCACTAAATTACCAAGTTTGATTATGTTTTGGGAGTGTTTGATTCAAGAAAAGTTCATGTGTGTTGTGTTCATAAATTGTTCTTGAACTTCATGTTAAATTTTGCACAATTGATATCCTTTTGGGCCATGATTTCTTGAAATGATTCTTTAAACATGTTATTTCATGAGTTGTTAAGTGTTTTCCAAAGTTTTGGGCCCAGAAATTTGAGTTTGATGCATTTGAAGTTGAATTTGAACTTGGTGATCAAATCTGGAATTTCCATAAATTTGATCCACGCTCGAGCGTGGAACTCTACGCTCGAGCGTGCACTCTGAGTACGTGCATCTCTGCTCGAGCGACGATGTATACGCTTGAGCGTGAAATGCATATACCCAGAAGTTTGTGTGTTTTGCAGTCCGCTCGAGCGAGGAAATTTACGCTCGAGCGAGGTTCTGAGTCTCATGCTCGAGCGGAGGTCAAGCGTCCGTCGAGCGTGAAAATCTTGCATCTAGCACTTTTTCAAGAGTTTACAGTCTGCTCGAGCGGGGCTTCATTGTCTGTATGTCCGCTCGAGCGAGGAAATCCACACTCGAGCGTAGAGTTTATTTCAGCAAATTTTGAGAAATGTTTTCCAATGCATTCTTGCATCCTCATTCCATCCTAGGCATTCCTAGGCCATGTTTAAGGCTCCATATTGAGGGTTAAAGGTTAGAAACACACTAAGAACCAATGGCATAAGTTTTGTACAATTAGAACGTGTGTTTCAAGTGTGTGTCTATTGTGTGTTGTGTAGGTCACGTGCCACGTACTGTTTGACCAATCTACTCTGTCTGTCTGTCTCAAGGCCAACTGTGAGTAATAACTTAGTAAAGTTATGTTCAACTGTATTTATTTTCTGTGTGACAAAATAAGATCTGTTTTCTGAAATGATATGTTATGTACAATGAATGATTGTCCAATTTCTGTTTTGTATTCGTGATATCCTTAGCATCATGTGATATCTATTGGCTGTTACCCGATATCGGAGGTTCCTTTATGGAACTTAAATCTGTCAGCACTCTGTTACCTGTACCGGAGGCCCCGTCATGGGGGCTCAGCGTATCTCTGCTCTGTTACCCAGATCCGGAGGTTTCTTTATGGAACTGGTTATTCGTGACCCTCACGTGTCTGCATCTGTTCTGTATCTGCTCTGTTAATGCTAATGGGTGTATCACGTAAACTTAAGCATACCTTATGATTTCTATATATGATCTGGACAAATTATGAATTTGACACAAATCTGAATTATGATTTCTGAATCTGTACAGACTCATTCATTAAAACCCCTTTACTCTGTTATTATTCACTGGGCTTTCGCTCACAGCTTATATTATATATGTAGGTGAGCTAATGCGTGACCATGGCCAGAGTTGACGGCCTTCATTTCTGTTTTTTTTTTTTTTTTTTGTCAGCCAATTGTTGTGCCTCCCGAGGAGGTTCCGATTGAAGTCCAGTTTTATGGTTGTTTTTGTACTTATGCTGGTCCCTGTCTATTTTGTAAAGTCAGATCTTGGGAATTACACTCTTGTAAATGTTTTGTAAATATGGTATCTTGGACTGGCATGCTTATGTATATATATAAGTTTTGAAATATGCTGTCCCATGTATGTTATCACAGCTCATTGGACCTTGTTTATTTTGTATTATTGCTTCCGCAGCCCCTTATTATATGCTTATCTGTTCAGAGGCCTTTGCTAATCCATGAATTACTGACCGGTTATGATGCCTAACCTACAGGGGCGGGTTTGGGTCGCGACATATATCATATGTTCTTAATTATAATTGGAATAGGTATAATATATAACCTCATATTATGGTAACAAACAATGTTTGTCTATAACAAACAGTGTTTGTCTATAACATATTGTTTTATAAACAGAGTGATAGCATCTTCTTCTAGACTAAATTTCAAACACTTGGATTAATATATTTTGTATTGTTTGCATATCCAAATTAGAGTCTCGGTTCTTTCTTTATGGACTCATTTTCAGACTATTCAGCCAATCACTTTTTATTTTCCCTTGTAGTTGATACTATAATTTGTTCCACAGATTTCTAAATTGGAGAAGTTGGTTACTAGAATAAGCTTTGGAATTGTGCTTGTTGAGCTGCTTACAAGAAAGGAACATCGTATGTCAACCATTGCTGAAGGTTTTGCAAATTCTAATAGCAAGTTGGTTGAATGGATCAGCAATCTTGTAAGTACCTCTTTTAGTTTGCAAGATGTAGTTGATGACTTTTTGATCGGGTTGGGATTCTATGGTGAGATCTTTGAGTTCATGAATATTGCATGCAAATGCATTCAATCGATGCCAGAGCAGAGGCCAACAATGCTGGAAATGTACCAAACAATGAGGGCCACTGGGGAGAAACATGGCCTTGTGGATGATTTTGAGATGTGGAAAGAAACAGAAATTGCTACTGCCAGTGCTAGTGCTAGTGAGGGAGATGTTGAAATAATAGTGTAGACGAAATAGGCTGGACAAGCCAAATTCAATGGGAAACATTGTGTTGATTTACTTAATTTTTAATGCAATATTATCATCATTATTAGGAGCACAACTTATAATAAGGTGCTGGAATTGGTGACATGTATAGAAGTTTATATTTTGTATGCACATGTCTTTTTTATTTTTTGAAGAAAAATAATTTTGTTGAGGGAAGTGATGGAAAATAATACATGAGTATTAGGATTTGCAAATATTACTTTACATTTATTGTATATAATATTTGAATATATATATATATATAAGAATATAGATTGTTAAAACATTGTAGGCTTTTTTCTTCTTCTTTTTTTTTTTTTTTTTTAATTTTTTTGCTACGGTAACAAGATGGTTGCTAATACATTATAGACATTTTTTAAAATTTTTTGCGACGACAAAACATTGGTCGCCATAAGTAGATTAAGCAGTCGCAAATAGTTTGTGACTGCTAGTTTGCAATCGCAAAAAGTATTTGCCACCCCCACATTTGCAACCCTCATTTGCCGTCGCAAAAGGTCTTTTTCTACTGTTTTGTATTATTTGCAATGGTTTGTAGCGATCGCAAAAAGTACTTTTTTAGTAGTGTCACCCTATACTACCTTACTTTCTCACTTCTTCATGTAATGGGTGGTTTTGGTATGTCGAAAGTTGTCTAAAAACTAATTTTGAAAATTTCAAAACATTCGTCTTTTGTTTCTTTCTTCTCCATATTCCTCATTCTTCTTGTTCTTCTTCTTCTTCTTCTTCACTTATAACATGATGTGGAACATGGTTTTATGTGGTAACGGAACTGGTGATGGTGGTGGTGGTAGTCCGACGATGACGGTGGGTATGGTGTTCTAAGGTGGTGGTGATGGTAATGCTCATGGTGGCGGTAATAGAACTTGGTTGTGAAAAAGGTGGGTTTGGTGTTGTAAGGTGGTGGTGATGGTAATGCTCATGGTGGCGGTAATGGAACTTGGTTGTGAAAAAGGTGGGTTTGGTGTTGTAAGGTAGTGGTGATGGTAATACTCATGGTGGCGATAATGGAGTTCGGTGGCGGTGAAGTTGATGGTTCGGGTGGTGATGTTGGTGAAGTTGATGGTTGAGATTACATTGGCCCCGAAGAATATCACTTTCAACAATGTCATTCGAGCACTTTGTGTCATGGGAAGAGTGGAGAAGGAATTGTCGGTATTAGTCCTCATGCGTCGAGGAAGTTCAGTCCCTACAAAGATTTCTTTCAACATTTTGATTTGTGAGTTTAATCGACAAGGTAGGTGGTTGAGTGCTTGTAATGTCTATGGTGCTGCATTGAAAATAGGTGTAATTCTGGAGAGAGAGAGAGAGAGAGAGAGAGAGAGAGAGAGAGAGAGCCTAGAGGATATTCAACTGAGAGAAAAAAAATCTTATTTGACATGTTTAGATTCAAATCATGATAGAGCAATCATAGCAAATAGAGAAATTAATAGGTGCTCATTAATTTGTAATTCAACATCATTGGCTATGACAACAAAACTTTTCTTCTAATACAAAATCAGCTATTTGCTATAAGATTTTTCTTAATAATACAAATTTCTTTTGTTCTTGGAAAAATAGTTGAGGTTTGCATCTCATTTACGATCCAAGTCTGAATGGGCACGGTGTTCCATTCAAATGAATTGAGAAAATTCTAGTAGAAAAGATGATATGTATGTATATACTTTGAAGATGAAGAAGAAGATTACTACCCGAACCACCAACTTCACTGACATCAAACTCCATTACAGCCACCGCCACCATCACTAGTTTCGTTACCACCTAGAACCATGTTCCACATCATGTTATAGGTGAAGAAGAAGAAAAAGAATGAGGAAGATAGAGAAGAAATAAACAAAAAATGAATGTTTTGAAATTTTTGGAATTAGCTTGTAGACAAATTTTGGCATACAAAAACCGTCCATTACACGAAGAAGTGAGAAAGTGAGGTAGTGTAGAGCGAAATACGAAGTGGGGTGAAGAGAACAGAGAAAAAATGAAGTAGAACCGTCAAGAATTGAAAAATATATGAAGTACAAAAGATGGCTCGAAGAAAAGTCAAAAATGAGAAGAAAAGTCTTCTTTTTTTTATTATTATTATTATCAACTTTCAGAGCTTCTATAGCATGCAAAAAAAAGAAGAATGAGACATGTGAGATATGATACGAAAACTAGACCATGAGTTGAATCCAACAATGTAAAAATGAGATGAAATGGAGTCATGACGAAGGAGATAGAAGGGCTTGAAGTGGTGGTTGCTAGTAGGAAAAATGATGGGTCTGCATCTTTCTTTTGAAATTTAGAGCCAAAATGTAATTTTTTTTAACTTTTTCTATCTCAAATCTAACTGCAGTGACAAAATTGATAGTAACTTAAATAGTATAGGAGTACGCGTGAAAATAAGAGTAGTCTGGGGGTTGTTGAAAATTGTGACAAAGTATAGGGATAAAATAAAATAATCTCCTACTTTTATAACAAATTTAAACTTTCTTGTATTTTCTTGTATTTTTTGCAAAAATGAGAAGCATAGTTACCATACTATTATGAGTTGTACAAAAATTAATTTTCTTGTAATTTTCACCACTTTCATTCTAAACAAACTTAGATTAAAAAAAAATTCTCATTTATTTCACTTTCTACCATTTTTATCCTAATCAAACTAAGCCTTATAAAAACATTTTTTTTCACAGATTCTTACATGTAAGAGTATGTAAAAGAGTACTTTTGTAAGAAATTTTTGTAGGAATAAATAATTTTTCGTAAATAAATAGATAGACCTTTATGTCTAAGAATAGATAAACCTATCATTGTTGAATTAAAAATATATTACACAAATTCTAAGCAAAAATTAGATAAAAATTAGCATTGTTGAGCCTGCCATATGCATGCACTATAATCCACGCACTATAAGAAATAACACCTTTGCCGACCAAAAAATTGGTCGCTAAAAGCCCATTTTTAGTCGGCAAAAGTTATCCGCGACCAATTTTTTTGGTTGCTACTTTGGTCGCCAATTGAGGGTCGGCACAAGTAATTTGCGACCAAAATTTTTGTTGGTCGGGAAAAGTTGGATTTGCCGACTAAATTTTTGGTCGCTAAATATATCATTACTGCGACTAATCTATTTAGTCGCTAAAACACTTTAGTCGCGAAAAGTGACATATTCCTGACCAAACATGTTAGTCGCCAATTGTCACATTTCACGACCAAAAAGTTTGGTTGCCAATTATCACATTCCACGACCAAACTTTGGTCACCAATTGTCACATTCCACAACCAAAAAGTTTGGTCGCTAATCATCACATTCCACGACCAAAAATTTTGGTCGCCAATTGTGACATTCCACAACCAAAAAATTTGGTTGCCAATTGTGACATTCTACGACCTCTTAGTTTGGTCACCAATTGTCACATTCCACGACCAAAAATTTTGGTCGCCAAAAGAAATGTTTGCGCCAACATGCAACAAAATAAACCTGTAATTCACAATAATCTATCCAATCTATTCAATACAATCTATAATTTACAATAATCAATCAAACCAACAATACACCTGAATCATGAATATTCAACAAAATATATAAATCATCAAACTCTAAACTTGTTTAATTAAAGTCAGCAACTATTATAAGTTTTCATCCTCAAGTAATTCCAAACTACATATTCCTTCAATTAAAAATCCACTTGTAATCTATATAATCATCCAATTCACATCCATCTAGCATTAAAATTTAAACATATTCCTTAAGTGAAAAGTAGAACTTCCTTCACAGAGCATCAATAGCTCTCATTGATTGAGCATAAAGAAAATTCTTCCATCAGTATTCATATCTAGTTACGTCTCTTCATATCCAGTTGCGTCTCTTCCAGCTTCTTTCCAGCTCTCATAAGCCCAGACAAGAGCAAGGTGATAACTGTAATCACGTGAAAATTGTGCTTTTGTTGCTTCTACTAGCTGCAAAGAGAAAGACACACAAATCAATTAGTGATTTGATGTGAAGACACTACTAGGTGAACGTGAACACAAGCACTGTGAGTGAGAAGCCACAAGATGACTTTTTAATTTAGTTATTTATATAATATTCAAAATGCTGAAAGGTTAAGAAAAGCTTCATATACCTAAACCAAATAAATTGCCAACTGAAGTTTGTACATTGCAATAGTATGGTTGGCGTCATCTTGAAGCTATTAACAACTTATTATAAAGATGTGCACAAAAATTGAATTGCAGAGAAATTATTAAACAAAACTACTTAAGAATGGGAAGCTATTAATAGGGCTAACTGACTCCTCAGTAAATGAACAAAATTAAGAACTACATTCAGTTTCGATGAAAGATCTGTAACTGAGAAGCCTATTTATAGGGCTATCATTCAATGCAAAGCACAAGAATTAACTGCATAACAATGTGAGAGAGAGAGAGAGAGAGAGAGAGAATAAAATGGTCTCATAATACTAACAATTTCATGAAATGAGAGCCTGCAAGAGCACAACACTGAGTACACGTAGCCAAAATATAAGAGAACAAAACCAGTAAGTAAGGATATACAACTCACATGAGAACAAACAAACCAAGTAACAACATATCCTTCCTTCCTCACTAGAGAATGGTATAGACCAGGTCATGGCCTCACTAGGAAATGCCCTGTTTTCAATGATTAGTGAATTTTATAGTCAGTAAAACATAGAATATATGATTGAAATAACTAGGTGGCTTTGATTGAACTTTTTAAAGCTTCATGTCCTGAAGTTCATGTTAGTCTAATGATATTACATTCCCCTCCAAGTCCCCCATGGACCCCAACTCACACTCAAGTGACAGACACAGATTGGGAGCTCAAGCCAAATCACATTTTTCTGTACCACTAGCTCAATTTACACCTTCATTCGTAACTTCAATTTGTGGCCAAAGTGTCCACAAAATATACACTTGGGTACTTAGACATGCTGTAACCTCTTTGTTACATGAATTTAGATACAAGTATTGAGTACAAGTATTAGATACAGCGAAAACAATAACCAAAAAGCATTGGCACTGACACAAGCACAAGCAGCTTGTTGGGTAGTTTGTTTTTTTCTTTTTATCTTGGACTTCCTATTCTCATTTATCTTGGCTATTTCTCTTTTAAACTCATGTTTGATGAGAAATAGTACCGAACAGAGGACTCAAATAAAACCCTGGGTTCTGTGAGTTACTAAAGGGGGCAGTTGGAGGTTTGGGAGGCTGTCAAAGGTGGTGGCCTGTGGCAGTATGTGGCCAATGCCTTGACCAAGCCATCCAAATACATGGAGCATAAGCAATATGCTTTGAGAATCATGGCTAAGTGTCTGCATCTAAGAACTCTAAAAACTTTAATCCATTTGTTTTAGAATTTTTTTTTTTAAAAAAAAAAAGAAAGAAGAAGAAGAAGAAGAAGAAGAAGAAGGTACCAGGCTTAGAGCACTGGAATTTTCAATGATTAACGAGGAGCTTGGCTCGGGCTCAATTAGCCCTATTCAAGCTTACTTTCATTGATATTCTCACGTTCATCTTTCGAGAAAGGGACATCTTTATAAAGGATCTTGGCCTATCACAAGAATTTATATTAATAAATACACTAATTTTGGAGGGCTTTGCCAACACCAGACGCTTGCTAATGAATACCACGTATTCCTAGTAAAAGAGAGCCGTCTTCATGGGGTCTCAACAATCCCGGTGGCAATGTCCAAAGCGTTGGACCAATTAAAGACATAATTTAAAAGATCATGTCAATTCAGTGTAGAACCAATGCCAACATGACTTCATTAAAATTAAAGAAAATGGAAACAAATTTTAAACAGTATGGTCGTAATAAAATATATAAACCAGCATCATTGTCATCCACTTGTAATTAATGTCCAAAGATAATAAATTAGTAAGTATAATCACACATACTGTAGGATGACAACTATCAGGAGGAAAAAAAATGACTCATATTAATAACAATATTTATGCACAAGTGGTTATGGTTAAAATACAAACTGATTTATGTATGTTGAGTCATTATAGAATTCATTAATAAATGAGTTTTTACTAATTAAATTAACTAATTTGTCAAATTTATTCTTTAGGACAAAAATGCATTATTGGAAAGAAGTTATAAATAATTGAAATATAAATTAAAAAACTAAGAATTAAATTATCTTTTATTCTATGTATAAATAAATAACAAAATAAGTAAGGAACAAAATGGTGAAAGCAAGAAACTTGTATAACCACATTAGAAAAGTACCTGCTTAAATATAGCACTAGTCCCAGACCCACCGTATCCAATTAAAAGAAGTTTTTGAAGGGTTCTCTGCTCAGTGTAGTCAGGCACAGCTCGGCTAGCCAGATTATTCACTTGTTCTCCACAAGGATTTGCAGACTTGGAAGGAACATGAAGGGATAGTACAGTACAAACCAGCTTTGTACCAACCTGTAAGGTAACTACGTTTAACTAAAAAAAAAAACATAGTGCTCTTTTTTTTTTTTTTTTTTTGGTGTGGTTAGCAAGATGCAGAAGTAGATGGCCATCGATACACACCTTACCCAAATATACCCTCTTGTATTTTTCTGTCCCTCTTCCTGGTATGAACCATCCTCGTTCACGCAGAAGTGTGGGTTTCCAGCACAATGGACCCCTGCCAGCTACAATGTTCAACACAGTAACATTAGATATATGCATGTGGATTAGTTTCAATCTCATCCGTAGTTAGACATACGGACCTGTAACATCTGTAGATTAGTTTCAATCACAAAACCGAGTTAATTGAAATCGCAAAGATCATAATGACACAAAGGCCAAAGTACAGTGACTATACATAGTAATTTGTCCTAAATTTTTTAGTTATTTAAATGTTTGCCCCCTAAAGTAAAAATTTTGCATCCCCTGTTGTCATTTAAAACATTTAGTTCAAAATCAGTTGACAAAAAATTAAGATGTCTCTTCTAAGTACTATAACTAAATTTAGGTGATTTAGAGAGAGAATCGTATTGATGTGGACAAGCTTACCAATAACAAACAATAATTTTGTAAACAGAAAATCTAGCAGAAAGAAAACTGACATTATTATTGTGACTGTGGATTCTAGAAAAAGTAACTTTTCCAGCTTCCAAGTTATTACCAGAAAATCTTTTGTAATCATATAGTTGGGGGCAGATGCGATTCAAACTTATTTGAGATTCAAGGCAAAACATTTAATTAATTACAGTCTTTTATTATTTTTTACAAGATAATTAAAATTTTAATTTAATCCTTATAATTTTAAAAGAAAATTTTATTTTATTCATTAAATTATCAGTTAAAATCAATATTACCCCACTACAACATATGAAGGTTTTACTCCTTCTGTTTAATGTTTATAATTAAACAGAAGGTGTTAATGTGGTATCGAAATTTCATTTTGCCCCTCAAATTATACTCAAAATATCAATTAGATTCCAAAATATATTAAAAATTAAATTTAAATATCTAATAATAATTTTCATCTAAAAAAGTGAGAAAAATAAATTTTAAATAAAAAGACGTAAATATTTGTGTTATTGATCATTCTCCACAAAATTGTTGCTAAGTTCAGCATCAGTGCCCTTGGGTCAATGATATGACCGGATAGATTGTAACCTCGGCTTTGTAGGTTGAGATCTTGAGATATTCATCTTTATTATTATATATCATAACCCAAATCTAGGAAGAAACTATTTCTCTCACAGCATGTGTGCTGTAAATTTTTACCCACACTGTTTTTATTGAAACTAATCTGGGAGATAAACTAGCTACAATTGCCAAGAAAGGGAAAGAAGAGAATAGACTAGGAATTTTGGACACGTTTCCCTAAGATTGACTCAATGTAATTTTTAGAAAAATGTTTGAGGGCCATAAAAAGTGTGGCTCAAATGGCTCGAATTTGTCAAAACGACGTCGTTTTGGGCTCAAAACTTGCCAAAACGACGTCATTTTGACAAATTCGAGCCATTTGAGCCACACTTTTTATGGTCCTCAACCATTGCCCTAATTTTATTAGAGAAATGTAAGATACCCATAACTGACACTCCTAAATTCGCCTACAAGGATGTGATGAGGGTGTTGATAAAGAAACTAAGCTTTATTTCATTCATTAACAAACCCAGAGGGTACTAGTTTATTATATATACATCTGATGCAATGTAACTACTAACTACCTAATCCAACCACACTTTCTTACAGTTAACTAACCATAGTTCTAACAGACTAATAGTTGGATCTGAGAAGGCTGCATTGAGCTGAATTTGGAGGCTGCACTGTAGGCTATTTGTGTGGATGACTAAGATCACTGCAATGAGTTGAAATTTGGAGGGGCCGAGTGGAGTTGCTCTGTAGCTCTGTAGATAGGCATGGCTACTGTTGTGCTACACATGGCTGCTTAGGGGTGAGCATGGTTCGGATTGGACCGGATTGGGGTAAAACCAGGACCAATCCGTTATCTACGGTTCCTAAAAAATTGGAACCAATCCAATCCATTTAAATCATGGAACCAATCCGAACCAATCCATTTAAACACGGATTAGATCGGTTTAGGACCACGGATTTACATAATTAAATAACAAAAAAATATATATAACACTTTGATTTCATAAAAATATAATTATAGCACCATATTAGTTCCACAATAACATGTCTTTTCATAATAGCAACATACTGTTCTAGAATTTAAACAATCATAAGAAAATTGGTTCCACCATAAGTATTTAGACCATTACAAATTAACATTAAAAACTAGCAAACAAAAATAATAAAAGAAGATAATATGTGAGTTTAGGTTTGAATTTAAGTTTTATATAAAATAAGAGAAGATACTATCTGAGTTTAGGTTTGGATTTAAGTTTTATATAAAATAAGAGAAGATACTATGCAGGAAGGTGTATAATAAAAATATAGACTATTTGTATATGGTCCGGATCGGTTCCAATCCGGAACCGTGGGATTCAATCCAGAACCAATCCGTGAACTATGGATTTTTAATTTTTCAATCCGGAACCGAACCACGGATTCAAAAAACCAATCCAAACCTACTGGATTGGACTGGACTGGATCGGATTACGAATTTCACAGATTTCTTTTCATCTAAAAAAGTGAGAAAAATAAATTTTAAATAAAAAGACGTAAATATTTGTGTTATTGATCATTCTCCACAAAATTGTTGCTAAGTTCAGCATCAGTGCCCTTGGGTCAATGATATGACCGGATAGATTGTAACCTCGGCTTTGTAGGTTGAGATCTTGAGATGTTCATCTTTATTATTATATATCATAACCCAAATCTAGGAAGAAAATATTTCTCTCACAGCATGTGGTGTAAATTTTTACCCACACTGTTTTTGTTGAAACTAATCTGGGAGATAAACTGGCTACAATTGCCAAGAAAGGGAAAGAAGAGAATAGACGAGGAATTTTGGACACGTTTCCCTAAAATTGACTCAATGTAATTTTTAGAAAAATGTTTGAGGGCCACAAAAAGTGTGGCTCAAATGGCTCGAATTTGTCAAAACGACGTCGTTTTGCAAAACGACGTCGTTTTGACAAATTCGAGCCATTTGAGCCACACTTTTTGTGGTCCTCAACCATTGCCCTAATTTTTATTAGAGAAATGTAAGATACCCATAACTGACACTCCTAAATTCGCCTACAAGGATGTGATGAGGGTGTTGATAAAGAAACTAAGCTTTATTTCATTCATTAACAAACCTAGAGGGTTCTAGTTTATTATATATACATCTGATGCAATGTAACTACTAACTACCTAATCCAACCACACTTTCTTACAGTTAACTAACCATAGTTCTAACAGACTAATAGTTGGATCTGAGAAGGCTGTATTGAAATTTGAGTGGGCTGCAATTTGTAGGCTAATGTGGATGACTAAGAGCTGCAATGAGTGAAATTTGGAGCTGCAGTTGGAGTTGCTCTGTAGCTCTGTAGCTAGGCATGGCTGCTATTGTGCTACACATGGCTGCTACTATGCTACACATGGCTCAGCTGTAGCTACACATGACTTAGATATCTTATCATTCCCTCTCAAACTTTGGGGACAAGGAAGAACCTGAAGTTTGCCTTAAAGATAGTGAAACCTAGAGATAGAAAGAGGTACTAACATTATTATAGTACTCCATGACAAACAAGTATTTTGCTCCATCACCACCTAAATTCGCCCCTTCTCGCGGCTGTAGACGTCCCCGAACGCGCCCCGGGGAGGGAGTGCGACTCCTCCCCGTTCCGGTTCGATATTGGGTCTACTACAGTTCAAAGGACTCAAATGGGGTAGCTGTTTTTGATGGGGTAGCTGTTTTTGACTCGGGGTGGATATTTGGTTTTCTGTGAGCTACTTCCGGACGCACCGGTAAATGGGGTAGCTGTTTTTGATGTAGTGGTGGCGACCATGCCCACGTCTGATGTCCTAGCAGCTGCATCACCGCTGGTGGTCGCATTCGAACTGCGGGTAAATGCCCTCCTGGGCAGCTCCTTTTCCTGGTCAATAAGGCCCTGCTTTATAGCGTCCTCGATTTGTACCCCAATCTCATGGAGGTTTGCAAAGGTGGGTAGGGGGAGGACGATCATCTTCTGCATCAGCCTGGGTTGGAGATTACGCACAATCATCCGTATCTGGTCCTTGTCGACCGGCCTGGTGGTCATCGAAGAAGCTTTGGCTCTCCAACGGGTTACAAAGTCAGAGAAGCCCTCTTTCGGCTCTTGCCTGGTTGTCTCAAGATCACGGGTTGTGATCTCGATCTGGGTATTGTATGAATATTGTGCGACGAAGGCCTCGGACATCTCCTCGGCTTCGTTTCAGAGTCCTCTAATTTGGCGTGCGGATGGGCTGCGATACCCGATAGGGTCTGCTAAAGGAGAGCTTACGTAATCTTGTCAAGCCCATCGGTATGAGAACATCTGAAAACAAACAGGTGGACCATGGGATCTCGACTCGTCAAAGCGGTCGATGTGAGGCATCTTGAACACATGCGGCAATGTCACAGTGTGTCCGTGTATCCATCTTCAATGTCGGGGATGGTCTTGACTCCACGATTTCTTGAACAAATTTTTCAAGCTTGCTCAACTTCAGTCTTTGTGGGATCCGTCTCGAACTCAAAGGAGAGTCCGTAGGTTGGTGGGTGTTTTTGATAACGGGGTAAAATTGGGGCGAGCCCGGCCTACCGTAATGTCTGCCTTCTGGACATTTGGCGTCTCCCAGTCTTGGAGCTCCTCTTGGGGAGGAACTTGTTGTGAAGCGAGCCTTGCAGCTTTCTTTGCGGCACAGTGATGAGCTCACCGCCGAGCCATGATTGCAACTTCTTTGCTTAGAAAATTCGCCATGACAAAGTGTCTTGTTGCATGAGTTTCATAGTTTCTGCATTTGACGATCATTGCCTCCATCCTCGATGTATTTTGCTAATCCATCTAAGCGACTGCTTCCTTTGGAGGGTGGATAAGGGCCATTGATCCGTAATCGCCGAATCGGTGATCGTGCTCGACTAGCCTTCTCTAGCCTCGATTACCCTTGAATGAAGTCTCTCGACCGACAAAGTCTATCAAGACAAATCCAATGTACCGGAGATAGTGGAGCCTTCGAAGCTATGGTTCGAGACTACCTAAAAAGGGAAAAGCAGAGATCTCGGTTCAACTTCACCAAAACAGAATCTGAGCAGAGCTGACGATCAGATTCCATTCGATCACTTTGTTCCCGAAATCATTGCCCCAAATCAATATGATACCGCAGATATAATCGATTCTCAAAATCGTCTTGGTGCCCGTGGGCGGATACCCAAATTATAAACCGGTATACGCATTCCTGTGAGATACATTCTAAAAGCATATAACATGTAAAAGAGAGCCAATACACCCCTATGTTGGGGTAGGGTTTCCTGTCCTATTTGTCAAGAGCTAGGGTTTCACTACGCTGCACGGTTTCAAACAACCTAAAATCGGGTAACCTTTGTCCTAGTTTGGAATGGTCACTATGGATTCGAATATGCACTAGGTCGAATGGTCAAAGGGTGCCCGGTAAACCGGGGTTTGTGTTCCCATCTTGGCGAGCCATAGAACCGTCGACCTTATGGTCATGCCTTGACAAGACAAACCTCCAAAGAAACCGCTCAGAATAGCAGATGGCCAACACGGTGTCCTAGGCGCAATGCACATGCAATGCAAAGAGACACATAAATGGAATCAAAAGCAGATATCACGAGTTCGAATCAAGCTCTCTAAAATCCCCGAGAAGTCGCGAATCGTAGACGTCCCCGAACGCTCCCGGGGAGGAGTGCGAGTCCCCGTTCGGTTCGATATTGGGTCTACTACGCAAAGGACTCAAAATGTCACAGTTCATCTGAACCAAAGAGTCCAAATCGGCAAATCGCTTTGAAGAAAACAGATTTTTTGAAAAGTAGTGCCAAACATGGACGCTTTGCGGACATGAGTCGCCACCTAAATATTTTTTAAAATGGGAAATTTAGGAAACCCTGACTCGGTGCCAAAGGCCACGTGTCCGTCATCACCAAAGTTGCCTCGGCTCGGGAACTTGGGTACGATCGGGGAAGGTCAGCTATGAGCACCCCCTTTCGCCCGGTCCGAAGACCGGCCTCTACTAACCGTGATATCCGATTTTAAAAACATTACATGCTCTTATTCCAATTATTAGCCTAGAATTACTATGTTATGCGCACAGCAAACAAGTATAGACTAGATTGCCTAATTTGGAAACAAACATTGCATATCCGTTTATTTGGAAAACAATTTGAAATTGCTACTCGCAAGTAGGCTAAAATACGGATTTCAATGAGTTATTCCAACCCAAGCAATCCAACCTCCATGCACAGGCATTCAAACAGTTTATCTCACATAAGCACTTAGCCGCATGGTAAGCATACTGTCATGTTAACATTCACACGCATGCGATATGCTAAAGCATAAATACTTACATCGTACTCCATGCCAAAACAATAAACTAGTTAGCAAACATGCATGATCCTAGTTCATGTTAAGTGGCTAATGCAACACAAGCAAAGATGTGATCTAGACAAGCTCGGCTATCCCAAACATGGCATGTGAAATGCTACAAATAACACGTATTCAATTTGGAATTGAAAGTACGATGCAGTTTGTATGATGTACCGAGCCCGATGCATGTAAACAAATGCATGAATGCACGCATGCATTGCATAAGGTATGCTAAAATAAACGTGCCCTTATCTACCATCATAAGCAGGTAAATAAAAGGGAGAAAGAAATGGGGGTTGGGAGACATACACCCACTCACGCACCCTTATTACAATTACGCCCTCGCTCGGAGGGACCAAAATAATAATACAGTCCAAGAAAAATAAACGAATATATTATTACAAGACCTCTAATCTAATTAAATTAAATGCAAAGAAGAGATGGCCACAGCCTCCGCCTTGGGATGCGCGAATGATGTATGCTTCAGTTCGACTTGCCCAGAAATCCGCACCATGCCACTGTTGCCTCTGTTTCCTTTGTCTGCTTCTCGGAAAATTGCAAAAGTCTCAAACAGGCTCCTGAATCCTAAGGATCATCACCGGTGGATAGAATGTCCACCCAGTGTATAAAGTCCACCTTGGAAATGAAGCTATCGGCAATAAATACATTGCTTGTCGGCACTCTATATCACGGCCGCACAAAATTCTCTGCAGAAGACGCTTTTGACAAAGAATAGAAGGTGCAAGGCATAGAATTTCTAGGCAAATGTATGCATGGACACACTCCTATCATGTAATGGACTCAAGGAGCATGGTCCTCGACCCGGGCCATCAATCACGCATTTCAATGCATGATGGCCCGAAGCCAAGTTAGCAACTTTGATATCAAATGGAATGCAAGCACAAAACAAATCAAAGGGCCCCAACCCCTATCATGATTGGTCAAGAGGCAAGGGATGCATGCTCAATGAAATGCAACCTAGGCATGGCGGCTAAGTATGCAACATGGACATGCAAATGAGCAATGTATGCTAGGCTCGCAACCTAAACATGTAAACAAACATGGCATGCAACAACATGCAACGATGGACTTAAACTAACATGGATAACTCGAAGCATACCAAAATCGTGACCATGAGATGAAAATGGGATGCCTCAAAATGCGTGCTGCAGACGCATAAACCGAGAAAATGGCATACGCAATGCAATATAGACTTACACTAACATGAGAGAGCCTCAGACACACCCACATAAGAGGCCGTTAGATGAAAATGAGATGCCTCGAAATACGTGCACTGCACGCATAATCGAGACAGCCTCTGCTACGCACGAAATGGCACTCTAATGAGACATGGCATAACATGGAATATGGCATACAAAACATGCAAATTTCAGCAGCAAAATGAGGGGAAAAACAGCCCCGAAACATGGTGAAATGGAACCAAATGCATGGAATCGCTCCCGAAATGCAAAACTAGGTACATGAAATGGCTTATGGCTTATGGCTATATCAAATATGCAAGATATGAACATGAAGTATGAAGACAGCAGCTAGAAAGCCCCAAAATAAACATGTTCATAGTACAAAGCATGGCAAGACAGTAAGCACAAGTGGGACTAACATGGCATGCAAAAATGGCTCCTCAAGGGAGGCAATGAGGCAAGTGATAGATGCAATGCTCAAACAGAAAAATGTCCTTCTACAACACTGAAGAGGGACCAAAAATATGAACATTTACAGTATATTACAAGTCCCAAAACAGTATACACACATGCTCAAAATGCAATGCAAGATTAAGGCCCACAAAGGGGTATAACATGAAGTACCAAAAGGATGCACCAAACGGCCAAATACCCTTCATGAGACATGTAGAGGGGGTCAAACTAAGACCCTTTTCAGGCCTGTCGAAGACCCAAAAACAGAAGCATGGTAGGCTAAAAAGACATGCAAAAAAAGGGGACCAAAGAGGGGTAATGAAGCAAGTCATACATGGGGGTACCAAACAAGGTTGAGCCCTTCTTCAATGTTTAAGAAGGGCTCAAAACAAGCCTCTTCACAGTTTACATCGAAGCCCAAAAATACTTGTAAATAGGGCTAAACAATGAAGCTAAAAAATGCAAGTTTAAGGGAAATGGATGCTTACCCTTGAAGAGCAGCAAACCAGCACCTCTTGGACCAAGTTTAGGTGCTCCCAAGCTCTGTAAATGGCCTCCCAAATGCTGGAATGGAAGATGGAGGTGTTGTGCTAGGTGTTGTAGAGCAAATAATGCAAGAACCAAGGTGTTTGGAAGCTTGGATAAGATAGATATAGAGAGGGAGGTGGGATATATGTGTATATATCAGATATATCAGTATATCTTCTGGTTTTCTTGCTCAAAATCTCCAACCCTTTTCAATGGAGGAGGATGGCTCCTTTTATAGATAAATGGAAGGCTTACAAGAGAAGCTAAAGCAAGGGGCTTATCCAAGAAGCCAAGATAGCTGGTAGGCTTCTTGAGGAAGCCAAGACAAGGGGTCAAGGCTTCCTCAAGAAGCCTTGAGCAAATGGTGCACCAAAAGAGGGGTAAAGGCTCAAAATAGGCACATATATGCACGTGGAGTTGGTTCTGTGCATCCCAGCTGGCATGCATCAGGTTTGGAGGGTGCAAAGGGTGCAAACCGGCCAGAAAAATTGGTCGTCGGCCAAAATAAAGTGCCGGTCGGCACTATTTTCTGCCGGTCGGCTAAATAGAGTTCCGATAGGTGATTCCTAGGTCAAAAAATGGCCGGTGGGTATGCAAATTGAAGCCCCGGAAGTTAGCTTTCCAATGGCGCAAACCTTGCATCAAAATTCCTCCTGTGCAGAAAGTTATGCCCTTTTTGGTGAAGCCGCGCAGACTCGATCCAAACGGGATGATGCCCAGCTTCAACCAATCATATCTTCTCCACCCGGACTTGGCTTTGGGAGATTCTTGAGTGCAAAATGAAGCCCCGGAAGTCTTCTTTCCAACGATGGTAGCCTCATAGCTTAACTCCAAGTATGCAATTGAATAAGCCTGATTCAGCGAGGGCCGCTCGACTTTCTTCTACCCGGATTCATGGCGAACTTCTTCTCCAACCTATTTTCTCCTCTCCTCTCCTTTCCTCTTTTCTTCAACTCCAAACCCCTAAACAAAGTGTTTTGAAGGGTTTGCCTCTCTCCTTGCCGAAGGAATTGAATCTTTGGCCTGCACATCTCTCAACACCGAGCAAACCATTAGTAATGCCCAAGTCTTGAGGGCGGTCAAAAATGGGGTGTCTACAGCGGCATTTCAATTACAACATCTAAATTTCTCAAAGTTCGGTTTCTAGGTATATAGACGAAACAACCACCCTAATGAAACAGAGTAAATCATTTCAAGAAAAACTCTAGTTTTACAATTTTACCATCAAAAGAAATCTAAACAAGAAAAAACAAGAACTATTCAAATTGCATTCCAAGTATAAAAATAAAAATAAAAAACCCTAATCCTGATTTGTGTTACAGACTACAGAGCAGTGAACTAAGAAAATTGAAGGGAAGGATGGGAAATTGAGAGGGAAGAGAAAGTGGATTTGAATTTCTTACCGGGATGCCTCCAAACACGATAATCTATCAACGATTTACGTACCCACAAATTTTTTTTAAAAATGCAAATAACATATCAGATTTCACCATTAACATTATTTTTCTATTCCAGAAGATGGCTCTTATATTTAATTAAGTAAACGAACAAATTATAAATACATCTACATAATTCAAGAAAACTTAGATGATAATAATAATTTTTGATGCATTTTCATCATCCCAAAACAAAGGAACAGTACAAATCTGAGTCGGCTTTCTTACCTTAGGCAACACAATGAGAACAAAAAAAAAGACAGAACATGAACACAAACATTTAGAGGGAGAGAGAGAGACAGACAGAGAATGAGTAAGAGAGGGAAAGAGGATTTATACCTCAATTTGTTTTTATGCTCAAAAACATGAGGCACACTAGCAACAGAATTCCCAAACCCAGGAATTGGGGCCAAAATAACCACTAATTAGACACTAGCAACAAAATTCCCAAACCCAGGAATTGGGGCCAAAATTCCCACTAATCATTAATGGTGCCATTTTGGTATTAACAAGACAAGACTAACAAAACAATCTGAAAACCCTACATACACTATTTGATTTTATAAATGGGTTGGTTTTAACAAAAAATGAAGAAATGTTTACCAAGCAGTGTCGGTAGAGGATTTCTTGACGCCTAGGCGAAACGAAGCGACGACCTTACCGGAGCTGAGGGGCTTGATTTGGACAGGTGTAACGACGATGCCAATGAGCTGTACAGAGTTACAGAGCTCCTTCTTCTATTGAAATGCTCTCTTCATAACAAGAAGAGTATGAGAAAGAAAAGGGAAATCAAAGAGAAAAAGTGGGACAGAGAGAGATAGACAGAAGCTTAAAAAAATATACCTAGATAACGGTGGTGAGGCGAAGACGGACGGTGGCGCTGACGATGGAGAGGCGAGGACGGCGGATGGCAGCGTTGATAGTGAAGAGGCTAGATGAGTGATGCGACTAGAGGGTGGGATCGATTAGGCGCGTTTTTGTGAAATATTATAGGGGTTTGATTTGTTTTCCCCTACAAACAGTGTTGGCCGACTATTTGGACTCTCTGCATTTAACAAACAAAACGACATCGTTTTGAAATGTGCGACTAAATTATAATAGTCGCTAAAAGATTTTAAACTCCCTCCCAGTTTTTCACTTTCCTGCCTAAATTTTTGGCTACCAATATTTCAAAGTAGTCGCGAAAAATTACTTTTTAGCAACCAAATTACTTTAGTCGGTGAAAGTATGAACTTTTGCCTACCAATTTTTTCTTAGTAGCCAAATGTGATTTTTTTGCAACCACAATATTTTTTGTCAGCAAAAGTGGTCAGTAAATGTGTTTTTTCTTGTAGTGAAGTGCGAATCAGTTTAGCCTATTTTTAGAATTTGTTTCGTCAATTGTTTTTAAGAAAATTATAAATTAATTTGATAAAAAAATGAATAATAGAAAATTCAATAATTGTCATATGGTTTTACTTTTTTTTAGGAGTAAAAATAATTTTTTAAAATTTAAAAATATATCTTTGTTGTTTATTTTTATCAAACAAATTTTTAGTTTTTCAAAAAAAAAAAAGAAAGAAAAAGAGGCAAATTTCACTTTATCCCGTGCGATTTAGATCATCCGCGGTTTATTTCCGTGACGTTTGGAAATGACCATATAACAACAAACAACATTTGCATTAATGGGGAAAATTCTATGGTGTGGTGTGTACCTTATGGGATAAAATCCCCTCCATATTTCATCTCTCCATATTTTTTCATACTTTTTTTATAAGTCTTAATTCGGACCGGCACTAATGATTCGAGCCTTATATTTCGTATGCCTCGCAATGATGGTCATCTATACAAAAAAAAATTAGTTTCATCGGGCAAACATAAATATGGGAACAAAATACATTTTGTTTTATAAAATAGATGGTTTAAATTTAATTATATTTACCATTCATTTTATAAAATAAAATGAGATTTATTTTTATATTTACAAATTTCTGATGAAGTTAATTTTTTATATGGATGACCTTTATTGCAAGACTTACGAGATAAACGATTCGGATCATTCATGCGGATTTAGATTGAAACCTACGAGAAAAGTATGGTGAGATATGGAGAGATGAGGTATGAAGATGAGCTTATTTCATACCGTATATATCTTTAATTACATAATTTTTTTGTGAGATTACTTTATGAAAATTTATGTAATTTTGTAATAAAATTACATGGGTGAGATTATTGATTGATGATTTAAAAAGTAATAATTTATTAATGACCAACAGTGCATAAAAAAATTTTAAAAAAATGGGCGTTACAAAGGTTGCGGGATTGGGTTCCATTACCCTCCCAGGCTTCCACCAATATGGATTGGTCTTGATTTTCATTTAAGTAGCCACTGTATTTTTGTATTGCCTCAATCTAATGCAACTTCTATTGAGGTAGTATTATTTTTAATTAATATGGGCTGATTAAGTCTATATTTTAAAATATCATTAAACTATATTTTTGTGTATTTATGATATGTTTTTAAACTAAATAACTAAAAAACATTATTAAAAGGAATATTTTGAAAATTTTATGTTATGTAGAATATATTGTAACTTTAACACTTATATATTTATTAATTTATAACTTTTAATACATTTATAAAGTAATTATGATATTACGATTTCATCTCGTTTGAAACGATAGTTAAACTGTTAACCCTTAATCTGATCATTTTGCTAATTTGCTCAACAATCTAATTTTTAAAACATTTTCACCCAAGCAAATGACTTTTGCAGTAAGTGGCTTGTTTTTGTTTTATTCATTACTAAAAGAGAAAAAAGAAAAGAAACAATTTGCATTAATGAAACAATTATATATATATTTTATAGCCGGATGTCCAAACTACTTAATAAAAGAAGCATTTTGTATTTTGCGTTTTGCATTTTTTTTGAAACAATGTTCAGTCTTAAACATACCATTCATGTTTTATTTTCGTAAACCCAAGTCATAAAAGGCTACTTGTCTTTCAAAATGGAAAAATTCTAACATATACTTTTTTTAAAAAAGGAATACTATATGTATTTTTAATTATAACTAATTTTCTTCTTTAATTATAATATTATTTTAGTTATGATTTATATTTTTTTTTTTTGTTATAATATGATTCTTTTTTTTTTTAAAGTTATAACTCAAAAAATTAAATTATGTAACTTGTTTTTTAGTTGTAATATATATATATATATATGTGATATATATCTTTTAAAAGAAGTGTATCATAATATTTCCAACCAAAATGACAATCATAAGGGTTGCTAATGTGAACTTGTCATTTTTATTTGTTACTTGGAAAGTAAGTTTTTAGTTAAAAGGCAACTTTCAACATTTTAATTTATTTTGGGTCATGTCTTTCACGTTTTTTTGCATATTTAAAAAATATATATATATATATATATATAAATTAAAAAATTAACTTTTAATTATTTTTTAAAAATATTACTGATTTTTTTTTTTTTTTTTCAACAAGCACATGCAATTTTGTCATAGCTCTGACTTTGTTACCTCGAAAAACCAAAGTTTTTTTTTTTTTTTTTCAACAACCACATGCAATTTTGTCAGAGCTCTAACTTTATTACCTCGAAAAACCCGAGATTCGAGTCTTTGCTAGACTTGGACGATTCTTCTTTGTGAATTTCGTCGTTCGGCGTTAAATAAAAAAAAAAAAAAATTAGAAATAAATGGTGAGAGGGTTTGAACCCAGACTTAAAAAACACGCTTTAGCCAAGTGCTACTCAAACATTCTATACATATAATCGTCATTTATTATATTTATATCAATCTTTATTCAACATAAAAAAAATTATTAAACTGTTATAAGTAAAATACAAAAAAACGATTGAAGCAAAAAAATAACCTTTACAATCTACTATTATGGACATATATTATATTTATATAAATCTGTATTCCAGCATAAAAAAAAAATTACAATTAGTTACAGCCACCATAAAGCTTATAAAATAAAAAATATGTCTATAATAGTAATTGTAAAATATATATTATATTTATTTTATATTATATTTATTAATATAAAATAAAATATATGTCCATAATATATTTATTTTATATTTATTTATTTTATTTTATAAGCTTTATGGTGGCTGTAACTAATTGTAATTTTTTTTTTTTATGCTGGAATACAGATTTATATAAATATAATATATGTCCATAATAGTAGATTGTAAAGGTTATTTTTTTGCTTCAATCGTTTTTTTGTATTTTACTTATAACAGGTTGTAATTTTTTTTTATGTTGGAATAAAGATTGATATAAATATAATAAATGTCTATTATATGTATAGAATGTTTGAGTAGCACAGTGGCTAAAGCGTGTTTTGCACCCCCAAGCTGCCTGGGTTCAAACCCTCTCAGCAGCCATTTCGCAAATTTTTTTTTTTTTTATATTTAATGCCGAAACGCGCCGAAACGACGCCGTTTCAGCTCACAGCAGTAACTGCTGTGAGCTGGGCGCAGCAGTACCCCCGAATCCGTGCTAGGGATGCTAGCAGAGATTTATTTTATGTTTGGCTGTTCTTTTATTTATTTATTTATTTATTTTTAAACTCTTTATATTTTAAATATTCCTTACTTTATTTTAAAATTAAACAGAAAATGATATGTTAATTGTTACGTAACATAAAAATTAGAGAAAATATCATTTGTTCTAAACTTTTGCCCGTTTTTAATTTGACCTTCAAATTTTAATTAATATCAATTTTATACTTAAATTTTTAAAATTTTAATCAATTTAATCCATGTCGTCACATTCAGTCTACACTTGGATGCAATGTACTGGCGTGACATCAAAATTTATTTGAAATTTCATTTTATCTCCAAATTATACCTTAAAAATCAAATTGTCCCCAAATATAAAAAAAATTAAATTTAAATATTTAACAAATAATTTTTATCTCAATAATGAAAAAATTAAATTTTAAATAATATATATACTTTGCAAAAAAAATGATAAAAAAAATTCTCATTTAAAATTATCTTGAAACTACGAAATATGAATAATTTGACAAACATGTTATACCCATACTAGGTACTTACGTGTAGTATTTTTGTATACGTATCGGATACACAAAACACATACTCAAAAAAAATTTTCTTAATTGTTGGCGTACCCAGACATATCTAGTATAGATCCAAATGTTGTATCTCAATCGAAACAATATTTTCTTTTAGGACTTTTCTTAAGTGTGCAACTTATATCTTACACTTACACTTTTTGTGTTTATACCTTACACTTATGTTTATACCTTACACTTACACCTTTTGTGTTGGTTGCATATGGTGTGCAACCTTAAAGGGTTGCACACCATAACAGGACCCTTTCTTTTATTATAAAGATAAAATTCTTTTTACTTGACTTCTTTTTCAATTTTAGTTTTGTGCTTAGGCCTCGTTTGGGAACATATTTTTTAGTAACTTTTTGACTTTTTGACTAAAATATGATGTAAAAAAATTAGTATGTTTGGGATATTTTTTTATTTTTTACAAAAAGATGTACAAAAAATAGAGAGAAAATGAAATATTTGACTTTTTTTTATAAATTGTTGACTTTTTGAAATTTTTAATAACTTTTTGACTTTTTGACTAAAAAAATTACTTGACAAACGAGGCCTTAGTATGGTTTTAAAATAAAATTATGATTTGTAAGTTATTTAATATAATGATATTTAACTTTAGTTTATCTTATACTTGTACTTTTGGCATTATCAATTGTATGTTGGATTTAACAAATTAAACTATTTAATCAATTTTTTTGTTTTATTCCAAATTAAAAACAAATATTTTTTACAAATATATTAATCCGTATCCATACCATTTTTTTTTTTTTTTTTTGAGGTTTTACCGTGTCAACATATCTGTATCATACCAATACTAGTACTCATACTTGTATCTATGTTTCATAGGCCTCAAATTATTTCGAATCTATCCAAACTTATTGAGCCGGAAATTTCTTAATTACTCTATGTGTGTGCGGACAATTATAACTGGTTTATTATTCAAATTAATTTCAATAGAATTGATTAACTAATAGTAATTTCAAAATTGAGTGGAAAATTTTTTTCAAAATTCGGGCTTGGTTTGGGGTACACTAAAAAAGTCAAAAAGTCAAAAAGTCACTATTCTATTTAAGTTATATCATCTTATTTAAGTCACATCACCTCTCTACCACATCACTTCAAACTCAATCCATACCCAACTCATATTTCTTAAAAAGTCAAAAAGTGCACTTATTTAGATCATCCCAAACCACCCCTCGGTAAGTACCCAATACGGGTACGACATATTTGTCGACGTACCCATGCTTCATAATCTCAAGATAATTCTAAATGATGATTTTTATATTTTTTATTATTATTATTTTTTCAAACTATATATATTTAAAATTTAATTTTTTCATTATTGAGATAAAAATTTATTTATTAAATATTTTAATTTAATATTTGTTATATTTGGAGGCAAATTGATTTTTAAGGTACAGTTTAGTGGGTAAAATGAAATTCTAAATGAACTTTGATATCACGTCAACACATTTTTGTAGATAGAATGTGACGATAGAGGCCAAATTGATCAAAATTTCAAAAATTTGCTTGTAAAATTGATATTAATTAAAGTTTGGGGGTCAAATTGAAAAATACGTAAAAGTTTGGGAGCAAAATGATATTTTCTCTAAAAATCATATTATTATGCTAGAATTTGAATTTGTATCAAATGTATGAGTTTTATATAATAAAATATTTTTATACCACATAACTATCAATATGTAATTTTTTTTATTTAATTTCTGACTTACGTTAATTTTTAGGCTATGTTTGGCATGAAGGTTTGGATTGGGTTGAGGCTATTTTATCCAAAAAAAGACAAAATAGACTTTATAACCCAATAAAATAAAATATCACATTCAAATCATAATTATTTTATTTTTTCTCTTATAAAAGTGAAAAAAGTCAAAAAATCTATCATTAATAAAAGTTTTTAGTCCCAAGTTAAAATAATTAAAAAAATTAATTCACATTTCAAATGAAAGTTTAAAATAAACTGAAAAAAATTAAAACATAAAAAATTAAAGTGATAATAAAAAGAATAAAAATTGGGACCGCTTTTTCTCACCCCCTTTTGACCCCTTTTCTTTTTTGATTGGTCACTTTTTCTTTTTCTTTTTCTTTTTTTTCTCATCCTCCAATTACCACCTGCCACGTGTGCGTGGGGGTGATGGGGGTTGAAGTTTGAGGGGGTCTAAATCACTGTTGTAATAAAAAAAGGAAATTGTCCCAGACCCCCAATGGGGGTGACCCCCACCACCCCCCACTGATTTTTGATTGGTCTAGATTTATTTTTTTTTATTTTTTTTTTTCTAATCTTGCTCTCATAGCAAGACAAGTGGCATTGGAGGTGCTGGGAGTCGCCCACTAAAATTCTCAGCACGGTTGATAAAAAAATATAATAATAAAAAAAAAACCCTTTAAAAGTTAAAATAAAAAATAAAATAAAAAATTTGCCCAAAATGGACAAAGCGAAAAGTAAACCCTTTGTAATTATCTTGTTTTTCAACAATCACAATTTTATCATTACCCTGACTTTCCAAATCCCAAATACCTTTCTAATAAATCTAAGGATGTGTTTGGTAACGTTTACGCTTTTAATTTATATTTATAAAAATTTTATAAATTGATTTTTGTTTATTTTTTGTTTATTTTTAGAAAAACATAAACTACAAACGCGTTTGGTAATTGACAAAATGTTTAAAAAAATTTAAAAATATAAAAAAGAGTGAGAAATGACAAGTAGTGATAAGTGGCGGCGAAAGACAGTGGTGGAAAGTGGTGACGGTGGGTGGTAGGTAGCTGGTGGTGGTGGGTGGTGGCGGATGGGTGGTAGTGGTGTGTGGGTGGGTGACGGTGGCGAGTGGTGGGTAGTAGCGAGTGGGTGGTGGTGGTAGTGGTGGCGGGTGGTGAGTGGTGGTGGCAGGTGGTGGGTGGTGGTGGTGATGGTGGTGGTGGGTGGGTGATGGCGTGGATGGTGGGTAATGTGGCAGTGGGTGGTGGTGGCGGATGGCGGGTGGTGATAGGTGGTGGCGGGTGGTAGTGGGTGGGTGGGTGACGGTGGCAGGTGGTAGGTGGTAGCGAATGGGTGGTGATGGCGGTAGTGGTGGGTGGTGATAGCAAGTGGGTGGCGGGTGGGTGGTGGTGGTGGGTGGGTGGCTGGCAAGTGGCTGGTGGTGGTGGAGTGGATGGTGGTGGCAAGTAGGTGGTGGTGGGTGGTAGTGGCGGCGAGGGGTGTGTGGGAGTGACGAGTGGGTGGCAGGTGGGTGGTGGCTGGTGAGTGGTGGTGGTGGCGAGTGGGTGGTAAGTGGTGATGGCAGGTGGTGGTGGGGGGTGGATGGTGAGTGGTGGTGGTGGAAGACGGTGGTGGAAAATGGTGGCGGGTGGTGGCTAGTGTTGGGTGGTAAAATGATGTAGGACAAGATTTTCAGAATTTTTATATTTTTAGTTTTAATATTTTTGATGTATTATTAGGATTCTTGTAATTTAGTATAAATATTTTAGAATTATTAAGTTTCTTAATTTTATTATTTTAGAATTATATTTTGACTAGGATTTTAAGTAGTTTAGGTTTCTTAGTTCTCTTAGGTTTCTTAATTTGTGTTGATTTAAGTTTCTTAGTTATTTTTGGAATCACTTTTCCTACAAGTATTAGGTTTAGTCTATTATAAATAAGCCTACAAGCATATGTAATTTTTATTCATTCAATAATATTTTTAAGAGCTTTTCTTCCATATTCCTTGTGGATTCAAGGGTGTTCTTGTGGATTCAAGAATTCTCGTCTACTAGAACGATATCTAGTCCCGTGTGATTTATTCCGCTGCGTCAAGTGGTATCAGAGTAAGGATTCACCTGGCTCTATGGCACAAGACAGAGTAGATCATACAAACCCTACTGACGGTGATCGTAGGGTCGAGGCCCTATGGGTAGCATATGAGAAACAGCAAGAGCAGTTGAACGAAATTCGTGATCTGCTTATTGGCCTGAATCTCAATGCCAACAACAGGCCACCAGTGGTTGATAGGGTCCGTGCTGAGGGAGTTGCCCAAGGCTAACCTGTTAACCAGAACAGAGTGCGCACCGAAGGATTTGCCCGAGGTCAACCTGTTCAGAATGCTTCTAGACGTCTCCTTCGTTGTCCATCTGATAGTGAGGAGGAGTCCGAACCAGAGTTTGAACCACTTCCAGCCAACTATCAACCCCGAAGGCAACAACAACAAGGGTTCGATGAGTACCGAATGAAGATAGATCTTCCCCAGTTCAATGGAAATCTACATATTGAGGATTTTCTTGACTGGCTTTCAGAGGTGGAGCGATTTTTTGGGATGATAGATGTTCCAGAATCAAAGATGGTGAAATTGGTGGCGTACAAACTAAAGGGAGGTGCTGCGGTATGGTGGGATCAATTGCAGAAAAATAGGCATCGACAAGGAAAAGAATCTGTACGGACTTGGCGTCGGATGAAACAACTCCTCCAAGACAGATTTTTACCACCAGATTATGATCAATACTTGTTTCAGTTGTACCAAAATTGCAACCAAGGAAGCCGATCTGTATTTGATTACACAACTGAATTTTGCCGACTTTCATATCGCAATAATCTGAATGAGACCAAAGGACAACGTGTAGCCCGGTATCTCAATGGGTTGAAATTAACTATTCGAGAGAAGATGGGGCTATCAGTAGTGTGGACTGTGAATGAAGCACATAATATGGCTCTCAAAGCCGAGCTAATGGAGCGCAAGACAACCTATTCTGGATATTGTTGGAACCTTCCTGATTCATCGTTTCCCACTAGGGAAAAAGGAAAAGGGGCTGGCCAACCAACAGTTCCAGTAAATCAGAAGAGGGGTACCGCTGGTGGATGAGGAAACCAGATGACTGGATCAAGTAGCAGAGAGGCACCTCGAAACACAAATCCTTATGCCAAACCAACAACGGATAAGTGTTATAGATGTGGTACACCTGGCCATCGCTCTAATGTCTGCCCAGAAAGAAGGACTGCTAATTTAGTTGAAGAAGAAGATGAAATTGGAGATAATGGAGATGCAGAACATGAGGGTGATCAGTATGAAGGTGCTGAACTTGCCAGAGAAGAAGGAGAACGAGTCAACTATGTAGTTCAAAGGGTTCTATTTACACCAAAAACTGAGGACCTCAGTCAACGTCACAGTATTTTTCGCTCTTGTTGTACCATAAATCAAAAGGTGTGTGACCTTATTATGGACAGTGGAAGTTGTGAAAATTTTGTGGCTAAACGATTGGTAACACACCTGAACTTGTCTCCTAAACCACACCCCTCTCCCTACAGTATTGGCTGGATAAAAAAAAGACCTGCTGTCAAGATAACCGAAGTATGTAAGGTACCTATTTCTATTCGCAAACATTATAAATCCGATGTATTATGTGATGTGGTTGATATGGATGCTAGTCATGTATTACTTGGAAGACCTTGGCAATTTGATGTGGATATTACATTTAGAGGGCGAGACAACACTTATGTGTTCAATTGGGGGTCTCATAAAATTGCTATGAGTCCCTTAAAGCAACAACACACAGTGCCTCCGAAAGTCGAAGCGAAGTCTTTCCTCACTATAACCAATTCAGAGGCCGAGTTTGTGGCAGATGCGAAAACTTCACAAGAGTTATATGCTATGGTTGTAAAAACAATGGTACCTGTGGCCAAGGAGAACACAGTCACACCAATCCCTCAGAAAATTCAACCATTGTTGGAGGAATTCCAAGAACTTACTACCGACGAGTTGCCAGATGAACTTCTATCCATGAGAGACAAACAACTGAAATATTCCAAGTATATTTTTATTTGGCATGGACGATGGCAGATCTGTAATATGAACTCGAGGGCGAATTCTTTCAAAGAAGAGGAGTCTGATGTAGGACAAGATTTTCAGGACAAGATTTTCAGAATTTTTATATTTTTAGTTTTAATATTTTTGATGTATTATTAGGATTCTTGTAATTTAGTATAAATATTTTAGAATTATTAAGTTTTTTAATTTTATTATTTTAGAATTATATTTTGACTAGGATTTTAAGTAGTTTAGGTTTCTTAGTTCTCTTAGGTTTCTTAATTTGTGTTGATTTAAGTTTCTTAATTATTTTTGGAATCACTTTTCTTACAAGTATTATGTTTAGTCTATTATAAATAAGCCTACAAGCATATGTAATTTTCATTCATTCAATAATATTTTTAAGAGTTTTTCTTTCATCTTCCTTGTGGATTCAAGGGTGTTCTTGTGGATTCAAGAATTCTCGTTTTTGTGGTTTTATTTTTTGGCTAAATTTATAAACTGAGGCTACTGATTTATAAATTAAAAATTTTACCAAATAAATTTTATTTGAGTTTCTTAAATTTTTATAAATATAAATAAAAAACTGAAAACGTAAATGTTACCGAACGGTACCTAATTAATTGACTAGTGACCACGTGAGTGAGATAGATGCATGTTCACGTTTTTGTACCAGGTAAACCTAAGCTCCTGTTGATATAGCTCCAATCTTGTTACTACTTTGCCAGCCAAAATGTTTGTTAGATAGATTTGATGTGAGTTAATTTTTTTTGATTATTTTAATTTAAAATTAAAAAGTTTAATTTGTGATAATTTTTTTATTTTTTTAAATTTTTATGAGAAAAAAAAATTATGAATTGGATGTAATATTTTATCTTATTTAATTAAAATAGCTTATTTTGTTTCATATGACTATTTTAGCCCAAATATATATCTCAAACAGAGCCATAGTAAATGAGGGCAATAAAAAAATATTTAATATAGCTGTTGAAAGAAATAAAATGAAATGGCTTTCACATTAGTTCATAAACGTCAATTTGCCTAATAAAAATTAATTTTGGTAGTTGAAGGAATGAGTCGTTTCACGTTATCACTAGATAAAATATTTGATAATAATTAACTTGAAAGTAATGAATCTTATTATCTTAATTAATCTATATATTAAGGAAAAGGGACTTTTAAAACCCAAGGCTTGTGGAACCTCCAACATGCCAATCCTAATTTCCTGATTTTTTAATATTTTTTTTAAAAAAAATTGACTTGGTGATTGGTGATTGGTTCAAAGATTGTAATAATTACACTATTGATTACAATAATTTCAAAGATTGTAATAATTACACTATTGATTACAATAAACACTTAATTTATAATAATTATACTTATTAAATGAATAACGCAATAAATGAAATCTTAATTTTCTTACTTTTGCATCCCCAAGAGACCCATGTAATTATTGTGTAAATGCCTCTTAAATAAATAAATAAACACTTATTAAATTCTTTCAAACTCCTCGGTCAAACCCTATGTATTTTATTTATATATTTAATTTATATATTTAAAAAAACAAAAATAAATATAAATATCTATAATTATCCCGTGCATAGCACGGGTGATAGACTAGTCTATATATTAAGGAAAAGGGTCTTTTAAAACCCAAGGCTTGTGGAAGCTCCAACATGTCAATCCTAACCCAAGGCTTGTGGAACCTCTAACATGCCAATCCTAATTTCCTGATTTTTTAATATTTTTTTTAAAAAAAATTGACTTGGTGATTGGTGATTGGTTCAAAGATTGTAATAATTACACTATTGATTACAATAATTTCAAAGATTGTAATAATTACACTATTGATTACAATAAACACTTAATTTATAATAATTATACTTATTAAATGAATAACGCAATAAATGAAATCTTAATTTTCTTACTTTTGCATCCCCAAGAGACCCATGTAATTATTGTGTAAATGCCTCTTAAATAAATAAATAAACACTTATTAAATTCTTTCAAACTCCTCGGTCAAACCCTATGTATTTTATTTATATATTTAATTTATATATTAAAAAAAATAAAAATAAATATAAATATCTATAATTATCCCGTGCATAGCACGGGTGATAGACTAGTCTATCTATATATTAAGGAAAAGGGTCTTTTAAAACTCAAGGCTTGTGGAAGCTCCAACATGTCAATCCTAATTTCCTGATTTTTTACTATTTATTTTTAAAAAAAATTGACTTGGAGATTGATGATTGGTTCAAAGATTGTAATAATTATACTATTGATTACAATAAACACTTAATTTATAATAATTACACTTATTAAATGAATAACGCAATAAATGAACACTTATTAAATTCTTTCAAACTCTTTAGTCAAACCCCATGTATTTAATTTATATATTATGTAATTATTGTGTAAATGCCTCTTAAATAAATAAATAAACACTTATTAAATTCTTTCAAACTCCTCGGTCAAATCTCATGTATTTAATCTATATATTAAGGAAAAGGGTCTTTTAAAACTCAAGGCTTGTGGAACCTCCAACATGTCAATCCTAATTTCTTGATTTTTTAATATTTTTTTTCTTAAAAATTGACTTGGTGATTGGTGATTGATTCAAAGTAATTACACTATTGATTACAATAAATTCAAAGATTGTAATAATTACACTATTGATTACAATAAACACTTAATTTATAATAATTACACTTATTAAATGAATAACGCAATAAATGAAATCCTAATTTTCTTACTTTTTGCATCCCCAAGAGACCCATGTAATTATTGTGTAAATGCCTCTTAAATAAATAAATAAACACTTATTAAATTCTTTCAAACTCCTCGATCAAACCCCATGTATTTAATTTATATATTATGTAATTATTGTGTAAATGCCTCTTAAATAAATAAATAAACACTTATTAAATTCTTTCAAACTCCTCGGTCAAACCCCATGTATTTAATTTATATATTAAAAAAAATGAAAACAAATATACATGTCTATAATTATCCCGTGCATAGCACGGATGATAGGCTAGTAAAATTAAATTGAAATGACGTGCAACTTACGCCTTACACTTACGCTTTTTCTGTTTGCAGTCCTGCTTTTGTTTTCACCTTCCACTTACACTTTTTGTGTAAGTGGCACATGGTGTGCAACCTTGAGGGTTGCACACTTAAGAAAAGTCCCTCTTAAAATGGTAAATGATCATTTCATTTGTAATGCATGTTGTTATTATTTTTTCAGTCAACTAAACATATAAATGAATATTTTGATGGAAAATGAACCAAATACTATCTAAATGTTTTTACTTTAAGAGTACTAAATATAATTTTTTAGAATTATATAACACACCCCTTACCATATGTACCCTTAGTTATATCATTTTCTTCTTTAGTTATGCCATTTTTTTTTTATATGTTTGGTTATGCCTCATGTAGCGTTTGATTATGACCTTTTATTTTTATTTTTATTTTAGTCATGATTCAAAAAGTATGGAATTATGCAATTTTCTTTTTTAGTTATAAGGTGTATATAGTACACACCCTTTAAGAGAAGTGTACCATAATCTTTTTTAATAAATTTTCCGACAGCCCCGTTACAAAGCCCGAAAGCTTTGGCTCGAATTTGAGAAAGAAGAAGAAGGAAGAAGAAGAAGAGAAGGAGGACGGAACTGGATGGGCCATCAAAATGGGGCTGCAGGCGGATGCGGGGTTGCGATGCGACGATCGGCCAACGATCTGCGACGAGCGACGAGCTGCGACAATCGGCCGACGAAATACGACGACGACGAGCTGCAACGACTCTCTCTCGCTTCTCGCCTCTGTTTCTCTTTTGTGTTCAAAAACGAAGAAGAAGAAGAAAAGAAAGAAAATGAAGAAAAAAAAAATGAAAACCAAAACGATGTCGTTTTGGATTTCGAACCGAATTCGAGCCACTGATTTCGAGCTCTCAAACATTTTTCTTTTTCCAAAATCCAAGTCAAGTTGGTGGTTATGGAAGTTATTCAATATTAATTCCAACATTGCTACAAATGAATATTCACTGTACTTGAAAGCATCTAGTACAATCGTGTTAAAAGAAGAGAGAATTACATATCAGTAAATTTTTTACAAAATATTTGCACATTATTAGTAAAAAAATTATAAATTTAATTATTAATATTAATAAACTTTACTATTGATTTGATTTTAAAAATATAAACATATATTGAGATGTAATTTCCCCTTGAAAGAATTGTCAAAGTTAATGGGACTTAAAAAGATCAAAATTGTAGGTCGTCAATGGCCTGTCAAATTTTGACAATGATCAAACTTTGTGCCTGAAAAATTTGAAAGTGGTATTAAATAGAAAAAAAAAAAAAAAAAAAAAAAAAAAAAAAAAAAAAAAAAAAAAAAAAAGAAGAAGAAGAAGAAGAAGTTAAAGTGTTGCCAATTGTAGTTCATTAAAAGAACACCTTTGCACTTTTTAAACTTCCTGTTGTGAATTGGACCCAAGTGGAAATTGAGTGAAATTATAGACACTATCTTCAATTTTCTTTCTTGCGGGACAAAAATGAAAATGATGTTAAAAATGATAAAATTAAAATTTTATGACCCTAAGTAATTTTTTCTAAAATTACAAAGATAACAATGTAATTAATCAAAAATTAAAGGTGTGAAGGGCAAAAAATCACCTCTAGCTTCATGTAGGTTTTTCTTTTCATTTGTTTCAAGGGTTATTTTAAGCAGTGACTTAAAAGTTGATTTTTTGGCATATTACAAAAAAAATATATATATATTTAAAAAATAGAGAGGTGATGTGACTCAAATAAGTTGATAATTTAATAAATTAATTTTTTTATTTTTTTTTCCAAAAGAGGCCTAAATAAGAAAAATTATTTTCATCTAATAATCATGATTTTGTCATTACCTTAAAATTGATATTGATATTTTTATTTTTATATTCCTCGTACCAAAATATATATATATATACATTTTCGCTGATGACAAATTACATGTAGTTGACTTATGACAAATTTGGTAAAGCGAGAATACTATAATGATCGCATAATTCCGTGTGTAATAAAATTTATTTACATAGCAAGAGTTGTGTAGGATTTGTAATGTGATTTTATAATCACGAGCTTGTTTGTGGTGAACTAAAATAGTATAATTTTTATTTTTTTTAGTCATATTTATTTATTTATATATATAATGTTGGCTACATATTTTGTAAAAGCCAATTACAATTCAATACGTGGCAGAATGAGGGTATTATTGGAAGATGATTTTAATCTTAAATCTCAATCATACACGTGGCAATAAATATTGGTTCTCAAGTGGTCTGAGCAGCACTAGATCAGGAATGAGATACAAGGTGACGTGGCTTCAACGGTTACCTATATTCAAATTCAAAAACAGGAGGGAAGTCCAACTGCAAGTGATGGCATAGTGGAACTATTTCTAAGGTAACATGATCAGCGATCATGGAGGAGCAGTTCGACGGTTCAAGTAGTTCAAGGTCATCTCTAACAAGTATAAATAGCAAGGAAGTTCCGAAAAAAGCCCGGACTCGGATCATATAAACCGGTTTACTTCCTATTTTCCTTTCGCTTTTACCTTTCTGTACTTTAAATACTTGTTCTTTAAATACGCATTGTACTTCAATTCAGGAGTAGTCTTCAAGTAGATTCAAGTATTCTTTGTCAAACTTCCTCAAGGCTGAGTTTGGACTATTGTAAGTATTTATGTTAATAAAATACTTCAATTGTTCTTCGTATTAATTGTTGTTTCTCTTAATTTCTCCTAAAGTCAAGCCACCAGCAAAAGTCCACTTCATTGAGGCTGAAAGAACTAAAACATAGTCGCCTGATAATTGATTGGCAATTATAATTTCTGTAAGGACTGATTGATCCTTGCTGGCACGCTCACATTTACAAATATACCCTTCGAAAAGCCAAAAAGCCAACATATATTTTTGGCACGCCCAGTGAGACTAATTAAAATGGCTAGACGAAGATGACAAGGAGAAAATGAACGCTTGGAAGAAGGCGTAGAAGGAGAGGTAGAAATACCTAATCCAGAGGAGAATGTGGTAACACACCCTGTGGAAACTCTTATGTTATCAGAACCTTTGGTCGAACAGACCAGTACTTCTGGACAAGAACCATATGTCCATAATATTGGACGAAACCAAGGAATTGGGCCATCAACCGTTCCATCTTCTCAGCCAACAAATCCATGGGATGGCTTGGTAGATGCTATGGGACAACAACTAATGAACACAATGGAAAGGTGGGCAACGTCCTTTTTGGATCGAATGAACAACCACCAACCAACAAATACAAGACATACAGAGGAAATTTTAAATGTCCCTCAGCAAAGATTGGCTAGAGAAAAACAGCCTATGCAAGTTAATGGACAAACTAATGGTCAGACTAGTACTCAGAACTATGAAAGACCATCGCCTCGATCTTAGTATGAACCCATTTCAAGGCCTGTAGTAGGCCAAAATGCCTCGAGATTCAACAAGTGAAGCCACACCGGTTAAGCACTGCCAAGTACAAGAAACTGGCATAAGAATGGTGGCAAATCCCATGTTCGAAGCCATACCTGGCACCAGGGGTTATAATAATCCCTTATTCGAATTTATACCCGGGGGGTTGGAAGGTTTGCCTACAAATGGAAGGGACACAATGCCTATTCCAACACCTTTCACAGGTCCTTTCGCAGGACAGGCTCAGAGGTGTTATCCATACCCCCAACAGCAACCTGCACCACAAGGGCAACCAGTCCCAAATGTACCATTGTATGGACCAAGAGGACCACAGGCACAAGTTTGTCCACCAAACCCCGTGTTTGCTCCTCCAGTAGTGGTTCAGCAAGCCCAAAATATGGTCCCTAGGGACCAAATTGCTGATATTGTTAGGGAGATATGTGGACCAATGGCTCGGGGGGTCCAGACTCAGATACGTAAAACCATACCCAGTGGGTAGATAGGGTACATGAATACCCAAGAGGGTTGAATACTGATTTCACCTTATTCTACGGGCTGAAATCAATCAACAAGAGAGCATATTGCTCGATTATTTGCTTCGGTGTGGTGAATTCGCTAATCATGACTACATACAAGTGAGTGTACTCACAACCACTCTATCCGGGAGAGCGTCTGTATGGTATATCAATCTTACACCTGGCACCAGGCAAACTTGGCATCAGATGTAAGAGGCATTTCATGCCCAATTTTTCCAATCGGAGCGAAGTATCCATGGCGATTTGGCAAGATTGAGTCAAAGGCCTGAAGAAAAGGCTATTCAATTCATTGCAAGATTTAAAAGGGCTCGAAATAAATGTAGAGTCATCCTTCCAGAGCCAGAATTTGTACGATTGGCTCAAAACGGTTTAGAGTTCAGGCTTCGAAAGAAGTTTGACTCAACTGAATTCAGGGATTTGGTCGAATTAACCTATAAGGTGTCTCGATATGAAGCATTACTAGAGGAAGAACAAGATCGAAACAATGCTTCATATAAAACATACTCTGAGATCCCAATTATGAGATTGATTCAGAGATTGTGGGCAAAGAACACATGTCTGTGAAGCATTAATTCATAAGGATACGACTATCGACCAGCAGTTTAAAAAGAAAGACTTTCATAGAAAGTATTCTTTCGATTTAACAAAAGCAGATGACATTTTCGATCATTTGCTTGCAGTCAATTTCCTTAAGTTACCAAAAGGAGTAAAACTGCCTTCTCTTGATGAACTTAAAGGAAAAGTATACTGTAAATGGCATAATTCTTGGTCTCACTCAACTAAAAACTGCATTGTTTTTCGAGACAGGATCCAAGAGCAAATCCGGAAAGGAAGTCTCAAGTTCACCAAAGCGGAGAAAGCCATGGGAATTGACAAGAACCCGTTTCGAAGTTGGAGAAAGCGGCTAATGTGGTTGTTCCAAACTTTCGTAATCTATCTCTGCAGAATTGGAAGAGGTCAATGTGCAAATGCATATTGCCAACCATCACCGCCAAGAAAGAGACCGTAAATCTACCGGTTGTTGGATGAGTCTCTCACATCGGAAGAACATTCTGATGAAGACATATTGGACGACGATTCTTTGGAAGCAGCTGTAATGCAAAGAATGTGTCCAAGGTGTAGACTAAGCTACAAATGGTTGAGGGCCTTCCAATTGATGGGAAGCAATACTATAAGGATGTTCGAGACGCCCTAGATCGACCAATGCTTACAACAAAAGGCCGTGCAGGCTAGTGATACCGATGGTGGTTGAGCTGCGGTTAATGAGAACAAATGCTAAGGGTAAAAGGCCCTTGTATGAGTCTAGGCCACTTAATTACTATAGAATGGAGAGCAAACATTCGAAAGAAGATTAGAGAGGAGTTCAAAGTTATGGGACTAAAGCCGAAATTGGCCCCTGGATCAACCTCACACTGAATGTAAAATGGCCATCTCCAACAAAGGCGAATCAAGCTCGAAACATGAGACCGAACCAAGCATTTACCTCCACGGCCAGCCAAGATGGCTTCAAGGTGGAAAAGGGTGGTTCAACATCTGAATCAGTAAGCTCTTGGGTACCTGGAGTTCCAGATTGGTTTGTTATGCAAAACAAACCTAGGGAATTGCCTGACAGGAGAGATGTTGGAATCACAGGCAGAATGGTCAAGCCTCCTTTGGTGGCCCCAAACAACTGGGTATTGCTGAAGCACCCAAAGACAAAGGAGCCAAATATGGTTCCGGTTATTTCCAGATCACAAAGGAGGAAAATTCAGCGCAGGTACACCCAGTACCAGCAAGATCTGAAAGAGAGTGAAGAGAGTTCTTCACATGTCAAGACAGAAGAAAAGAAAGCTTCGAAGTCAGACCATGTTCCAAAACCGACGCTACAAAGTAAAGTGGTTTGTAGCAGAGAACAATTGGCCCAAGTTCATTCTGAACTAAAGGCCAGAGAGAAGTCCAGTTTGGCAGGACTGGAGAAGGCTCTGATGGAAAGTGATAGTGAAATAGAAGAAGAGATTGGCATGAGCCAGAAGAAAGAAATGGCAGAAGAGGAAATGTTCGAAGCCTTCATGGCTGAACAAACATTTCTGACTGAAAGCTTAGTTGATAAGGATCCTTCGAAGGGATCAGTTATCAATGAAATACCGAAATCTGACATGGAGGACGCTGCTGAAGACACTGAGCAAGGTAGCCAAGAGGGGAAGAAGGTACAACCAGCCATCCAGTTTGGCTCATTCCCACCTGTATCAGTCAACATGGTACATATACTACCTCATGAATTTCAGGCTGAGGATCAGGAGGACCAAGACATGGATCCAATTCCTGTTTCTAGTGAGGAATCACAAGTGAGCATGGTACAGGATGCTCCTGAAATGGCTATTCCTATGGAAGTTGAGTGCGAAAGCGAGGAGGAGGTGAGCATCAACCTCTCATATCCTTTTGAATACCCCTCGAATTCCATGACCCAACATGTTAAGCCTTTGTATATTAAGGCTTTCTTTGATGGAATACAGTTAAATCGAGTCCTAGTAGACAATGGGGCGGCGGTTAATTTATTGCCAAAATCTTCTTTGAAGAAATTAGGGAAGAAGAATCCCAGGTTGATCCCAACCAGTACAACCATTGCTGGCTTTGCTGGAGATAAGCAGATGGCCCAAGGTATTCTGCCTATTAATTTGAGTGTGGGAACCAGGGATTGTATGACAGCATTTTTCGTGATCGACAGCAATGCTAAATATAATGCCTTACTTTGAAGGGACTGGATTCATACCAACAAGTGTGTACCTTCCTCTTTGCATCAGAAGATCATGATGGCTCTGGGCAATGGAGAGACAGAGGAGATTGATGCAGATCCTCAACCTTTCATAGCCTGTGCAGACTTTGCAGAGGCCAAACTATATATTGAAGGGTAACTCCACTCAAGATATTGAGGAGAGTGATGGCTCGGCGAAGTGACCGATGAGGAAGTTACACATCCAAGCACTTAGTCCAAGAAAGTGCTGATGAAGAGGTTGTCGTGAAGGATGACAACGATGCCTGGTTGTAGGCAAAGAAGTGAAGAACGAGAAGCCAATTCATTGGCTTTGATTAAATTCTCACATTGGTTGTAAAAGCAATAGTCCGTATGTAAACAAGAGAGAGAAGCCATGATAATTGGCTGTAAACAAGAACAACAACAGGTCAGAAGATTGACCTTTGGGAAGTATTGTGCATTGGACATTGAAACAAAAGTCCAGGAAATACAAGAAGAAGACGCCTTATGGACAGATTTTGTCTATGAGGAAGAAGGCAGAGATGTCGAAATAGAGAACCTAGAGGCAGAACAAGGTGAAAAGATTGCTTCAAAGGTTGAAGAAACCAAAGAGAAAGCTTCAATGAATTCTCAGACGCAGGACCCCTTAGAAGAAGTGAATTTAGGGGAAGGTTCTGTGCAGCAGCCCACTTATATAAGTACCTGTTTGAATGCTCTGGACAGAGACCAGTTGTTGGTTGTTTTAAAGAAATACAAAGATTGTTTTGCATGGTCCTATAATGAACTACCAGGATTGGATAGATCATTGGTGGAACATAGGCTCCCTTTGAAGCCTAATTTCAAGCCATACAAACAGAAACCAAGAAGGATGAGTCGGATGTAATTGAGAAGGTCAAGGAAGAAATTCTTAGACTACTTAAGGCGGACTTTATTAGAATGACGGTATGTTGAATGACTATCTAATATTGTGCCTGTAGTTAAGAAAAATGGCAAAATGAGGGTATGCATGGATTTCAGGAACTTAAATCGGGCAACACCTAAAGATGAATACCCTATGCCTATAGTGGATCTGTTGGTGGACGCTCAGCAGGCATCAAGTTTTGTCAATGATGGATGGCCATTCGGTTATAATCAAATATGCATTGCAGAGGAAGACATCCACAAGACAAAGATTCAGATGTCACAGGAATATTGGCACCTTCGAATGGGTTAAGATGCCATTCGTCGAAGAATCTTTGGAGCTACGTGTCGAGGGCTATGAACACCATCTTTCATGACCTTATTGGAGGGTATCTAGAATGTTATATTGATGACATCGTGGTAAAATCGATCCATGGAGAAGCATTTGCTTCATTTAGAAGCAGCTTTCGAAAGAATGAGGAAGTTCAAGTTGAAACTCAACCCTCTTAAATGTGCTTTTGGTGTGTCATCTGGAAATTTCTTGGGTTATGTAGTGCACAAGAAAGGAATACAGATTGATCAGAATAAAGCCAAAGCCATCATTGAAGCTAGGCCTCCATCAAGTAAGAAAGAATTACAAAGGTTCCTTGGGCAGGTTAACTTTCTTCGAAGGTTTATTTCTAACACTGCAGGGAAAACTAAAGTATTTTCTTCCTTGTTAAGGCTGAAAGATGAAGAGGAATTTGTGTGGACAGCAGAGCATCAAACTACTTTCGAAGGTATCAAAGCCTACTTGGCCAACCCTCCAGTGCTGATGCCACCAAAACGAAATAAGCCCTTGAAGCTATACATAGCGGCAGCAGAAGATTCATTGGGAGCTTTCTTGGCCCAAGACAATGAAGAAGGCAAGGAACAAGCTGTTTACTACCTTAGTAGGTTTTTAAATTCTTGTGAATGTAAATATTCATTTGTTGAAAAGTCGTGCCTTGCTTTGTATTTTCTTTGCAATGAAATTAAGATATTATCTTTTACCTACAACTGCTTTTGGTAATTGCAACCACAGTTTGGTTAAATACATGTTATCTAGACCTATGTTGAGGGGAAGAATTGGCAAATGGATATTAGCCTTATCGGAATTTCATTTAGAATATGTCCCTCAAAGAGCAGTAAAAGGGCAAGTATTAGCCAATTTTTTGGCAGATCATCCATCTCAAACAGAGAGCCAAGAGGTAATGGAACTTGGTATGGCTAGTATTGAACCATGGCAAATGTGGTTCGATGGATCGAAGGCCAATGGATTAATTGGGATTGGTATCGTGATTAAGTCTCCACAAGGGGTAGAAACCACGCATGGTTTCAGAGTGGATGAAGCTAGTTGTTCCAATAACCAGGCTGAATATGAAGCCTTAATAGTGGGACTAGAAATCCTTATTGGATTACAGGTACATGCAGTTGACATATTTGGGGACTCTCAATTGGTAGTTAATCAAGTAAAAGGGATTTTCAAGTGTCAAAGCATAAGCATCCTACCATATTATGTTGTTGCATTACATTTGCTTTCTCAGTTTCAAATAGCAAATGTAACCTATGTTCCAAGATTCTTGAATAATAGAGCCAATGATGTGGCTCAAAAAGCTTCGAACTTCAAGAGAAGGGATAATACCCAAAGGGATATAAGCCAAACAACATATCAGAGATTAATACAACCTTTGAATAAAAGGAATGTGATCTTGCAAGTCAATCATAATGACTTACAAGAGCAGGATTGGAGGCATCCAATAATGCGATTTGGTAGTCCATCTTCAAGGCGGCAGGAAAATCAAATTGCAGTCCATGCAATACATGATATATGGTAATGCTCTATACAAAAGGGGAGGAGATGGCTTATTATTGGAGTGTTTAGGTCCAAAAGAAGCATTAACAGCTATGGCTGAGGTCCATGAAGGCATTTGTGGTGCTCATCAGCCTGGTGTAAAGATGAGATGGTTGCTTCGAAGGCATTCCTATTATTGGCCAACTATTCTTAAAGATTGCATAGAATATGCAAAGGGTTGCCAGGCATGCCAAAAACATGGCACAATAAGACATGTGCCCATAACTGACCTACATACAGTAGTGAAGCCTTGGCCATTCAGAGGATGGGCCATGGATATGATGGGTAAAATTCACCCACCTTCTTCGAAACATCATTGTTTCATTCTAGTGGCTGCTGACTACTTCACTAAATGGGTCGAAGCCAAACCATATAAGGTCAGAGACCGCAGAGGTCATTGGGTTCATTAAAGATCTGATTCATAGGTTTGGCATTCCACAAACCATAACAGTTGATAATGGAACTGTGTTTGATGGGAAGATGGTGAAGTCTTTTGTGGCAGAATTCGGGATTAGCCTTATTAATTCTACTCCCTATTATGCACAAGCCAATGGTCAAGCTGAATCATCCAATAAATCCTTGAAAAAAGGAATACAAAAGGTGGTGGAAGATAATCCTAGGGATTGGCATAACCTATTGTTGGATGTTTTATGGGCTTACAGAACTTCCCCAAGGTCGAGTACAGGAGTCACCCCTTATGCCTTAGTATACGGGCATGATGCAGTGCTACCTGTGGAAATTAATGTTAAATCTCTGAGGGTAAGATGTCAAGATCAATTAGAATCTGAACAATATCATCAAAGCATGTGCTTGGAATTAGAAGACATAGATGAAGCGAGGATTTTGGCATTAAATAGCATTCTTTTTCAAAAGAAGAAAGCAGCCAAGAATTATAACAAGAAAGTCAAATATATTGGTTTTGATGAAGGTGACTTGGTATGGAAAACAATACTCCCAATAGGGATTAAAAGCCATAAGTTTGGCAAATGGTCACCTAACTGGGAAGGACCATATCAAGTTCATAGAGTTTTGCCTTTTGGGGCATACCATTTAAGAAATTTGAATGGTTATGTACATCCCAAAAAGATTAATGGAAGATATTTGAAACCTTATTTTCCAACCATTTGGGAAACACAAGGAATAGAATAAACATCGAATACAAAACATGAGACTACTTAAAGGATGGACAAAATTTGTTCTTTTATAAAGAATTAAGTACATTATGCCATAGATTGGCCCAGAAATCATTACAATGTCTTAATTGTTTTTGTACAACGGATTTCCTATTGCTAAGTGATGGGAACAGTTTGATAGCTGCAGCCATGTCTTTTTTTCGATCAGCCAGTTCTTGGTTAGTGATCTGCAATTTGGTGTCAGTTCGATCCAAAGCCCGGTTTACTGCAGCTAATTCCTCCTCCAGTTGGGCCTTCTTCTCTAGCAGTTGGATTCGAAACTTGGAAGCAGAGGAATGTTGTTCCTTGAGTTCTGATACTTCGATATGCACTTGAGAAGCAAAACTCTGGTCTCTAGTTAGTTTCTCATCTGCAGCCTTAGCAGCATGACAAACATTGAGATAAAAATCGATGGTGGTCACTTTGAGATAGATGACTTGAAACATTCATGCGGTGCTTTCAAAGAATGTTACAACACTGAAGGAACCCATTTCTGATAGTAGGCCTTTGTAGAGCCTCAAAGGGGATCCTTGAAAAGGAAATTAGCAGTTCTAGACATGTGTCTATGTCTATTGAAGGCACAGAAGGTTTGTTGCTGAAGGAAGAATTCTCGAAAATTTCTAGCAAGGAGTCAGTCAAGACTAATGGCTCAGCTTCAGCACTAAATGTTGGAGAAGTAGAAGGTACGTCGAAAAGACTAGCAAGTCTTCCTTCGAAGATGTCTAATTCATCCCTAGACATGAAGGGCATAGAAAGTATGGTGATGGAAGACACAGAGGGCTGCATGGGGATGGGAAAAATGGATGGAGTATCTTTGGCAGCTTCTATGGTTTTAGCCACCAATGAATCAAGTGAAGAAGGGCTAGAAATAGGCATAGATGATGAACCATGAATTGGAGAATTGCCAGCACCCTCTTTGGAAGAATCAACTGCCATTAGGATTGGAGTAACAGCTGGAATACCCTTGGAAGAAGGAAGGGTAAGGCTCAAAGAAGGAATGGACTGAGGTGGATTGAAGGCCAAAAAAGGAAGAAATGGCTCTAAGCCAAGGAAAAGAGATGCAGGGATGTTTGGACTCAAAGAAAATGTGCCAAATATAGGCTTGGAGAGTGAGAGCATGGTTCGGATGGTTTTCCCATGTTTCGTCTGGTCAACTTCAACTGAAGACAAAGGAGGCCTAGCCGGAAAGATGAATGCAGTAGCTGTTGCTGTAAGAGGAAGAAATACAAAGGATTGTCAAAATTCAATATTAAAGCTAACGAAGGAAGAACAGCAGAAGTATGAAAGAAATTACTTGTTTCAGAAATGTTGATGTTGATGGGAGAGCTACGAAGAGAATAATGTTCGACAATTTGTTGTCTTCGAGCAGTTTCTCTTTGTAACATATCAGCAGCAGCAGCTTCATCTCTCGTAAACCCTCTAAAAAACGATTATTGCTTTGGAATGTTCCTGTTCTACTGCCTTAGCAGCGGCTTCATGAACCGAATCTTCTACCAAGTCAGCAGCAGAAACAGTCATCTTCTTTCTCTTCCTCCTTGGCAGTGATGCTACTGGTTCTTTTTCAATTTCCCTCTCCTCAACTTGGGTTTCAGATATTCCAAAGGTAAGTGCTTTCTCCATTACTATAGTGGGTGCTTCGAAAGAAGGATGCCCAATTGTATCAGGAAGGGAGGCAACTACCTTTTGTCTCTTTGTTCTCTGCAAGGGCACTTCTGGCTCTTGTTCAATCTCCTCTTCTCCCAAGGATTCGGATTCTTCAGGAGGGAGGATCAGCTTCCTTTTTTGTTTTTGTTGTTGTTGTTTCTTTTTTAGAACAGCTAAAGTTTCAGCTCTCTTGGGAGATTCTTCGTGTGAAGGCCCTGCACCAAAGAACAAAAGTGTAAAGGGAAGGAACAAAAGATTCAAAAGAAAGGAAAAGGAAAAGTCTGAAAATATTTACCCTTCTTCGAAGCAGCTCTAGTAACTCTAGCTGGAGGGGATGAAGTTGTAGGATTAGTCGTGGCAGCCTCGTGAAGAGGAGAAATGTCCTTAGATGTCGCTGGCGTAGCCTTCGAAGGCACTCCTAATCCTACCAGCAAGTCATGGGGATGTTCAGATAGGCGTACTTCCATATTAATCGGCCCACCGCCTCGAATCTTTTCAAGACGAGCCATCTTGGAGAAGGGGATAAATTGGAACTCATTCAGCTCTTTCAGTAGTTTGAGGATTGCCGTCTCTAGTCTGGATTTGGATATTTTCAAATCTCTGACAGTAAGATGGACATTCGAGAGACTGCAAAGAGGAACTGGTATCCCTTGAGTGAGTCCAAAGCTGCTGCAAATTGAGAAGGGCAGTACACCTCAGATATGCATTTGTAGGCTCGAGGGTTTAAACTACCAATGAACAATTCCCTTGGTAGTAGTATAGAGGCCCACATATCTTTATGAGGAGAAGTGGAGCACTCTTTATCAGCTAGGAAAGCTTGCAGCCAAGTTGGTCCTTTATTGGCTTCAAAAGGACAGAAGAAGGAGGCAGATGGAGAAATGGGGAGTTGATAAAAGAAGGTAAAGTAGTAAGCGAAGGAAGTAGGGTAAAGGGCAATCCTAGCATACTTTTCCCCATAAGTACTAGGATCCTGAACAAGGAATTTCAAACATTTGGGGTGTAGGTCAGTGAAATAGGCGAAGAGCCAAAGTTGAAGCACCCAGAGGGGACCTCCTTGGTTAGCATCAAGAGGTTTCTCACAAAATTGGGAGCAGACTCTGTAGACATGACCTAAAAGATAAAGAGCAAGAGCTATATGTTTTTTCAAGATAAGTGCCTTCGCGAGAGGAACAAACTCAGGCATAATCCTCTGAGATGAGGTGCAAAAGAGGAATTTGCATAACCAATATAAAATAAAGGAAAATAGCTCTCTGTCCTTCACAGGACCTTCCTTTTTATTTTCAGACTTTCTGAAGTCACTATAAGAGGAACTTAAGGATGGAAGAGAGAACTTAACAGGAAGGTCTGGGTAGTTGGGAGAAAATGGAGAACCATGTGGGGAAAGCCCTAAGAGATGGCAAATATCAAGAACGGTGGGGGCCATCATGCCGCACCGAAATTGGAAGAAATTAAAAGACATATTCTAGAAACATAAGGCAGCAGGTATCAAGAAAGGGTCTTCAGGAATAATGAACCTGGAAAGACGAAGGGCATCGAGAATACAGAGCTCTTGCAAGTCATCTTCTCTCGCAGGTACAACTCTGTCATACCATTCTTCCCATTCATCCTCATTGTCGGCCAAGAACGGTGAGGACGATTCACCTCCGCTTTCCCCAATCAAGCCTGCCGTAAAGAAGGAAATGGTCCTCCAAGCGAGGATATAGGGTCATGAGTTGAGCAGGAGCTTCCCGAAAAATAGGGCCAAGGACGTATTCCTGTTTATTGCTATGACGAGGCACGAAAAGACGTCCATCTATGTGGCTTGACTCACCAGATGATAGTTTGGTGATTTCTTCATCGATACATCGCTTCAAAGCCATAGTAGGACTGATACGATCGCCAGTAAATACTTTTAGTAAGGAAGGATCCATTGATAATGGGCAATAAGGAAGAGGGGTTTAACAGGAGATCAGTAGGGTTTGCGAGTCAAAAGAGCAAGTGATTTCAGAATATAAAGCAAAGGGGCCTTTAAAAGGTTTCATGTCTGAAAATATATTGCGTAAATCGTTAAGTACTAAAAGTACGAATATGAGGAGACTCTTCCAAATATTGATAGTTTTGGAGGGAAGGACACATTCTGAATGTTGACGTCAGCTTCGAAGAAAGATATTTGGCTTCGAAGCCAATTTTGGCTCCAAGAAATCAAATAAAACGGCTTCGAAATACAGAATCCGGCTTCGAAGCATACTACATGTTTGAAGACACTAAGATGCAAAGAATATCAAAACCAATCGTTGGTTTTTGCAAGAGAAAATTGTCCATTGAATTAAGACAGCATAAAATGCTTTTCGAAGTAAGAATGGTCAATTTAAGAATGACTGACTATATTAACTATAACCATATGTTGGTTATAATTAGCTTTGAAAAGTAAGGTTGTTAACTCCAAAGCATTAGTTTGAGATAATATTAACCAAAATTGTCAAATTCTGCTCCATAAATTGGAAAAAGACATATTGGTTGTTGGTTATGATTAGCTTTGAAAAGTAAGGTTGTTAACTTCGAAGCATTGATTTGAGATAATATTAACCAAAATTGTCAAATTTTGCTCCATAAATTGGAAAAAGACATATTGGTTTCTTTAGTGTTTCATTGAAAATAAGTGAGTCCAAATCCAAAGGATGAGATTATTTAATTTAAGGTTATAAGTTGGCTAAGGGGAGACAGAGTCAAACAATGTCAAGTACAGAGGACTTTGCTTTCATTAGAGCCAAGACAATTACATTAAGTAATCTTATTTAGGTACAAATTCAAGTTCATAAAAATAAGGAATAGAATAAATTACAAGATCATGGAATTTCATCCAACAATGATCAATGAATATTTGTTCTTTCTTTATTATGTCTTCCATCTCCTCCAAAGTTGGCTGCATGAGTTGATGTGCTCTCACTTAAGTAATAGAGCTCTTGACCTTTGCTTCGAAAAGCCTCCTCCTCAATTTTTGTTCCAACTCATCTATAATTAAATCATCCCAATATGCGAATCTTTATTCTTGAAGTCATCAAAGTCTTCAATGAAGTTTTCGCCGTATTGAGCATGAATTGAAGAGATGAAAGTTGATCCAAAGATTGAATGGTGACTTTGGAATTTCGATGCCAATGGAGAGATCTTTGAAGTTGATCCAGAACATGTGAAGTTCTGCTGGGCGATAGGATTAAGGATATGGCCCTAGTCGAATATCACAAGCCCATCGAAAGTTCTTGAGAGGAATGTCATCCTCAAGAACATTGAAGGGTAGGTGAGAAAAGTCATGCGAAGTTGGGCTTCTTTCCGCTCAAATGGAGTTGGGGAAGATGGAGGTTTGTAAGGAGGAAAATTTTGTCCATTGGAAGAGCAAGCTTTAATTTCTCTGTCCAAGAAAGAGTGGGAGAAGGAGAAGGAGTAGATGGTTCTGCTTCAGAAGAAAGAGAAGGTGCGGATGCCTCTAGTCCAGAGGATGGAGAAGGTGTGGATGCTTCTATTTCAGAAGATGGAGAAGAAGAAGTGGATGCTTCAGTTAGGGGAGATGACATAGGGATGGGAGGAACAAAGGCATTAATATAATCAAGCCAGTCGGAAGAGCAAATCTGCGCTTTCTTGGCTAAAAATGAAGGGGTATATCCTTGTGATTCTTCCAAGCACCGGGCAGGGTGCATTATCCTTGTGGGAATGGAGGATGTATACCAAGCCACAAGCAAATTCTCCTCTAAACTACGTCGAAGGTCGATGGGCACATAAGGATAAACCACCGAGCTTCGAGCGTAGGAAGGAAAATCTAAAGGGTCAGTGAACTCAATAAAATGATGATTGATCCGCTCCCTCAAGTCCCAGGACTCAGGTACAGACCAGTTCGTCCATCCAGAAACCCCTGAAGATGAAGAAGTTGTAGCTTCATCCCAAGCAGAAGGTTGTGAAGAAGAATTTCCCAATTCCATATTTGCAATTTGTTGAAGCAAAGGCTTGAGAGTTGTTCGTTCAAAATGCGAGGGAAGTTTAGAGGAAGAACTTTTTGTATCAATGAGTTTGTAAACCAAAGGATTGAGGGCAATGTGTTCATAGTCCAAAGGTTGATAATCTGCGAAAGCCTCCATGACCTGAATATAGAAAGGCGGGTAAAGGTGGCTAATAAATGCATGGAGATTCTTTCGAGGGGAAACAGCATTACTCAATGGCTCTTCGTATGCTCGATCAATAGAGTGAGAAGGTGATTGAGTCATAATCCGTTCGAATGCTGAAGGTATTGGAACGTCCAACAAAGTTAAGAGTTAATGCAAATGATCGCCAAAATAGGTGACGGTTGTGTTTCCTGAAAATAGATTCTATGCACGTTCCAAAAAAGCGAGAGAAAAGTTTTTAATTCACTAATATTTCCAAGTATTGGGTATATTAGTGCGGGGGGTAATGTTGGCTACATATTTTGTAAAAGCCAATTACAATTCGACACGTGGCAGAATGAGGGTATTATTGGAAGATGATTTTAATCTTAAATCTCAATCACACACGTGGCAATAAATATTGGTTCTCAAGTGGTCTGAGCAGCACTAGATCAGGAATGAGATACAAGGTGACGTGGCTTCAACGGTTACCTATATTCAAATTCAAAAACAGGAGGGAAGTCCAACTGCAAGTGATGGCATAGTGGAACTATTTCTAAGGTAACATGATCAGCGATCATGGAGGAGCAGTTCGACGGTTGAAATGATTCAAGGTCATCTCTAACAAGTATAAATAGCAAGGAAGTTCCCAGAAAAAGCCCCCGGACTCAGATCATATAAACCAGTTTTACTTCCTATTTTCCTTTTCAGTTTTACCTTTCCTGTACTTTAAATACTTGTTCTTTAAATACCTGCATTGTACTTCAATTCGTAGGAGTAGTCTTCAAGTAGATTCAAGTAGACTGTTGCTGTAAACTTCCTCAAGGCTGAGTTTGGACTATTGTAAGTATTTATGTTAATAAAATACTTCAATTGTTCTTCGTATTAATTGTTGTTTCTCTTAATTTCTCCTAAAGTCAAGCCACCAGCAAAAGTCCTCTTCATTGAGGCTGAAAGAACTAAAACATAGTCGCCTGATAATTGATTGGCAATTATAATTTCTGTAAGGACTGATTGATCCTTGCTGGCACGCTCACATTTACAAATATACCCTTCGAAAAGCCAAAAAGCCAACATATATATTCTAAACAACCTGATAACGTGAAAATGACGATCACACTTTCAACAACCAAAACATTTTGAAGTCATATAATCCGAAGACCTATTCATTTGTGACCCAATTAAATTCTATCTTTCCTTCCAACAATAAAAGTTGTCTTTGCTCTGGCTTTAGTATTTACTAACCTATTACCCGTGCTATGCATAGGATAATTATAGATATTTATATTTATTTTAGATTTTTTTTAATATGTAAATTATGTTTTTTAAGATTTTTTTTCTTATCACTAACCATAGTGTATGGGGAAGTTGAAAAGGGTACTGCGGTAACTATACACGAATTATATCTATAAGAGGATTTTAAATGCTGATTAGGAAATTTTGACCAAATCAATAATTGCAGGCATGTGGAAAGATATATGGATTGAAAAAAAATTAATAAATGCTAATCAGGGAATTTTGACCAAATTAATAAATGCTGAGTTTTTTTTTTTAAATAAAAATTTTAAAAAATTCAGATTGAGATATTGAAACTTCCATAAGTTTTGGAGGTTAAAAACTCCCCTCTTATACTTCATATATAGTGGGTGTTTGGGAAGTACAAAATGAGACTAAAATAGCCTCATTTGTGAAAATAGCCTAAAATCGGCACTGTGCATGGGTTTTCAAAAATTAAAAAAAAAATAATAGGACTGCACAGCCGCAGCCTACACTGCACAGCCGGCAATGTAGGACTAGCAAGAGTAAATTACGATTTTACCCCTTACTAGTAATTTAAAAAAATATTTTTTTGAGGATAAATTTGTCATTTTAATTTTAAACATCATTTCAACATATTTTTCAATACAACAACTCAAATAAAATCCATCTCATCTTCCCAAACACAAAACCTAAAATAGTCACTAAAATAACTAAAAAACTAAATAACCTACTAAAATAGCCACTTCCCATACGAGGCCATAGTATAGATAGCCTAGGTAAACCCAAGTACATGTAGTCTTCTTCTTTTTCATTTTTTTTTTTTTTTTTCAACAACCACATGCAATTTTGTCGAAATACCAAAGTTGTCTTCCAAAATGATGTGGGCTAGGGATGTTAGCAAAGATTTATTTTATGTTTGGCTGTTCTTTTACGTTGATAAGTGAAGTTTTTATTTTTTTTTTTTTTTCACTTTAACTCTTTATATTTTAAATATCTCTTAATTTATTTTAAAATTAAATAGAAACTAATATGTTAATTGCTACGTGACATAAAAATTAAAGAAAATATCATTTGCCCCGAACTTTTGCACGTTTTTTAATTTGACCTCCAAATTTTAATTAATATCAATTTTACAACCAAATTTGCAAAATTTTAATCAATTTGACCCTAACCGTCACATTCCGTTTACAATTGAACGGAATGTATTGACGTGACACCAAAATTCATTTAAAATTTTATTTTATCTCCAAATTATACCTTAAAAATCAAATTGTCCACAAACATAAATAAACAAAACATTAAATTTAAATATTTAATAAATAATTTTATCTCAATAATGAAAAAAATTTAAATTTAAATAATATATAGTTTACAAAAAAATAATAAAAAATATAAAAATTCCCATATAAAATTATCTTGAAACTGCGAAGTATGGATAATTCGACAAACATGTTGTACCTATACCAGGTGCTTACGTATGGTATTTTTGCATATGTATCGGGTATACAAAACACGTATTTAAAATTTTTCTTCTTAATTGTACCCAAGTATTGTACCTCAGTCAAAATAATATTTTTTTTATTATAAAAATAAAATTATTTTTACTAGATTTCTTTTTCATTATTAGTTTTGTGCTTAGCATGGTTTTAAAATAAAGTTATGATTTGTAAGTTATTTAATATAATGATATTTAATTTTAGTTTATCTTATACCTATACTTTTGATATTATGTCAATTGTATGTTGGATTTAACAAATTAAACCATTTAATCAATTTTTTTGTTTTATTCCAAATTAAAAACAAATATTTTTTACAAATATATTAAGCCGTCTCTATACCCTATTTTTTTTGAGATTTTATCGTGTTGACATATCCGCATCATACCAATACTAGTACTCATACCTGTACCTGTGCTTCATATGTTTCAAATTATTCCGAATCGATCCAAACTTATTGAGCCGAAAATTTCTTAATTATTATATGTGTGCGGACAATGATAACTGGTTTATTACCCAACTTAATTTTAATAGAATTGATTGACTAATAGTAATTTTAAAATTGAGTGAAAAAAAAAATTCAAAATTCGATAAGTATCTAATACGACATGTTTGTCAATGTACCCATGTTTCATAATCTCAATATCATTTTAAATGATGATTCTTACATATTTTTATTCTTTTTTTTTTTGCATATTATTTTTTCAAACTATATATTATTTAAAATTTAATTTTTTCATTATTGAGATAAAAAAAATTATTTATTAAATATTTTAATTAAATATTTTTTATATTTGGAGGCAAATTGATTTTTAAGGTTCAGTTTAGGAGATAAAATGAAATTCTAAATGAACTTTGGTATCATGTCAGCACATTCCATCCAATTGTAGATAAATTGTGTCGGTAAAGCCAAATTGACCAAAATTTCAAAAATTTGCTTGTAAAATTGATATTAATCGAAGTTTGGGAGTGAAATTGAAAAACGCGTGAAAGTTTAGGAGCAAAATGATATTTTCTCTAAAAATCATATTATTATACTAGAATTTGGATTTGTATCAAATGTATGAGTTTTATATAATAAAATATTTTTATACCATGTAATTCTCAATATGTAATTTTTTATCTAATTTCAGACCTATGTTAATTTTTAAGTTATGTTTGGCATGAAGGTTTGGGTTGGGTTGGGATGAGGCTATTTTATCCAAAAAAAGAAAAAAAAAAAAAAAAGACTTTGCAGTCCAATAAAATAAAATATCACATCCAAATCATAATTATTTTATTTTTTTTCTCACAAAAACTACAAAAATTAAAAAAATCTATTACAAACAAAGCTTTTTAGCCTTAAGTTAAAATAATCAAAAAATTAAAAAAACTAAAACATTAATCCACATTTCAAACGAAAACTTAAAATAAATTGGAAAAAAATTAAAACATTAAGAATCAGATGATGATGATAAAAATAAAAATAAAAAAAAAATAAAAAAGACCAGAATCGACAAAGCGAAAAGTAAACCCTTTGTAATTATCTTGTTTTCAACAATCACAATTTTGTCATTATCCTGACTTTCCAAATCCTAAGTAATTGACTAATGACCACGTGAGTGAGAGAGATGCATGTTCACGTTTTTGTACCAAGCAAACCTATGCTCCTGTTGATATAGCTCAAATCTTGTTACCACTTTGCCAGCCAAAATGTTTGTTAGATAGATTTCGTTTATGATATGAGTTGATTTTTTTATTATTATTTTAATTTAGAATTAAAAAATTTTATTTGTGATAGATTTTTTAATTTTTATAAAAAAAATAATTATGAATTATATGTGATATTTTATCTTATTTAATTAAAATAGCTTATTTTGTCTTATATGACTATTTTAACCCAAATATATATCCCAAACAGAGCCATAGTAAATGAGGGCAATAAAAAAATATTTAATATAGTTGTTGAAATAAATAAAATGAAATGGCTTCCACATTAGTTCATAAAAGTCAATTTGCCGAATAAAAATTAATTTTGGTAGTTGAAGAAATGAGACGTTATCACTACATAAAATTTTAAATAAAAATTAACTTGAAAGTAATGAATCTTGTTATTTTAATTAATAAAGTTAAATTGAAACAATAATATTCTATTGGGTTTATTGGAATGAGTTTGAAATGGAATAGAATGACCATTCTCTTAAAATGGTAAATGATTATTTCATTTGTAATGCATGTTGTCATTATTATTTTTTAGTCAACTAAACAAATGAATGAATATTTTGATGGAAAATGAACCAAATACTATCTAAATGTTTTTACTTTAAGAGCACTAAATATAATTTTTTAGAATTATATAATACACATCCCTTACCATATGCACCCTTAGTTATATTATTTTATTCTTTAGTTATGACATTTTTTTGATATGTTTGGTTATGCCTCGTGTAGTGTTTGGTTATGACCTTTTATTTTTATTTCAGTTATGATTCAAAAAGTATTGAATTATGTAATTTTATTTTTTAGTTATAAAGTGTATATAGTACACACCCTTTAAGAGAAGTGTACCATAATCTTTTTCAATACTTTTTCCTAAACCCAAGTCAAGTTGGTAGTTATGAAAGTTATTCAATATTAATTCCAACATTGATACAAATGAATATTCACTGTACTTGAAAGCATCTAGTACTATCGTGTTAAAAGAAGAGAGAATTATATATCAGTAAATTTTTTGCAAAATATTTGCACATTATTAGTAAAAAAATTATAAATTTAATTATTAATATTAATAAACTTTACTATTGATTTGATTTTAAAAATATAAACATATATTGAGATGTAATTTCCCCTTGAAAGAATTGTCAAAGTTAATGGGACTTAAAAAGATCAAAATTGTAGGTCGTCAATGGCCTGTCAAATTTTGACAATGATCAAACTTTGTGCCTGAAAATTTTGAAAGTGGTGTTAAATAACTACATTGAAAAAAAAAAAAAAAAAAAAAAAGTTAAAGTGTTGCCAATTTTAGTTCATTAAAAGAACACCTTTGCACTCTTTAAACTTCCTGTTGTGAATTGGCCCCAAGTGGAAATTGAGTGAAATTATAGACACTATCTTCAATTTTCTTTCTTGAGGGACAAAAATGAAAATGATGTTAAAAATGATAAAATTAAAATTTTATGACCCTAAGTAATTTTTTCTAAAATTACAAAGATAACAATGTAATTAATCAAAAATTAAAGGTGTGAACGGCAAAAAATCACCTCTGGCTTCATGTAGGTTTTTCTTTTCATTTGTTTTAAGTGTTATTTTAAGAAGTGACTTATAAGTTGATTTTTTAACTTATTACAAAAAAAATATTTAAAAAATAGAGAGATGATGTGACTCAAATAAGTTAATAACTCAATAAATTAACTTTTTTTTAATTTTTTCCTAAAAGAGGCCGAAATAAGAAAAATTATTTTCATCTAACAATCATGATTTTGTCATTACCTTAAAATTGATGGGTTCGTTTGGTTTGATTTTCTGAAAAAATTTTGGGAAATTTTCTCTACAAATAAGTTTTCAAAAGTAATCAAACCAAACAAATTTTTCCAAAAAAATTTCCCAAAACTTGTAAACCAAACAAGTTTTCCAAACAAATCTCTCTCTCACACATATCAAATCAATCACTTTTTCTAAAACTCTCTCCCAAAATCATTTTCCAAAACATCTTTTGAAAAAAACCAAACCAAACATGTTTTCGTACTTTTTATCTCTAAAACACATCTCTCAAACACAAACCAAACATACCCGATATTTTTATTTTTATATTCCTCGTACCAAATATATGTATATAAATATACATTTTGGCTGATGACAAATTACATATAGTTGACTTATGACAAATTTAGTAAAGCAAGAATACTATAATGATCTCATAATTCCGTGTGTGTAATAAAATAGTATAATTTACATAGCAAGAGTTGTGTAGGATTTGTAATGTGATTTTATAATCATAGAGCTGGTTTGTGGTGAACTAAAATAGTATAATTTTTATTTTTTTTAGTCATATATATTTTAAACAACCTCATAATGTGAAAATGACGATCACACTTTCAACAATCAAAACATTTTGAAGTCATACAATTCGAGGACCTATTCATTTGTGACCCAATTAAATTCTGTCTTTCCTTCCAACAATAAAAGTTTGTCTTTGCTCTGGCTTTAGTACTTATAGCCTAGGTAAACCCAAGTAATTGAGCTAGAATTTCAACAATAAAATTACCACATGGTCGAGAAAATATTTTAAACAAAAATGCCATATCCCAAATGTATTTTTAGGGTTCATGAATAAAATAAATTTAAGTAATTAATTTTTTTTTTTGGAATAAATTATGAATTTATAGTGTTATCGTATTTTAAAAAGTACTTAAAAATTACATTTATGTATTGAACTTCTCTTTTCAAGTGTTCACTACAAGAAAATACACCTTTGGCGACTAAATTTTTAGTCGCCAAAAGTCATTTTTCGTCGCCAAAGGTCGAATTTCCACTTTCCTCGACAAAAACTTTTAGTCGCCACTGTTGTCGCCAATGGATGGTCGCCAATACCTTTGGCGACTAAAAACTTCTTAGTCGGCAATGTACAGGTCTTCAGCGACAAAAAAAATTGTCGCCAAATGCAATATAATTTTTGGAAATTCGACCTTTGGCGACTAAACTTTTAGTCGCCAATAGTATTTTTTTATTATTATTTAAACCTTTCGGCGACTAAAGTCGTTGGTCGCCAAAACCATTTCCAGAAAAAAAAAAAAAAAAAATGTTGCCTCCCAAGGTTTGAACCTGGGAAGGTCCAAGCCACGCTTCCCACTGTGCCTTCACCCACACGCATTCCCCACTAGACCACCCCAACCTCACATGCGTAATAGTGCAATATATATTATTTATATAGTATATTAACCGCAATTAATAGAAAATAATATTTATAAATATAATTTTTTTAATTCAAATAATTTATGTCAAAAAATAAATTATTTACTAAAAAAAAAATTAGTCAACTTTTGGCGACTAAAATCATTATTTAGTCGCTAATTGTATTATTTTCGGCTACTAATTATTTATTTGTCGCTAAAAAAACAGGTTCTGAATTAAAAAGCAGCAGTTTTGGCGACTAAACTGAAATTTCGTCGCCAAAAACCCTACTTTGGGCGACTAAAATGGATTTTGGTCGGCAAAACCCCCACTTTCAGCGACTAAATTGTTTTTAGTCGGCAAAACTGCTATAATCAGCGACTAAACCTGTTTTTAGTCGCCAAAACCATACCTTTTCGCTACTAAATTATTTTAGTCGCTAAAAACCGTGACTTTTGGCTACTAAACAAACTTTAGTCGCTGAAAACCGTATATTAGGCACAAAACTTCCTTTTAGTCGCTAAAAACCTGTTGTTCGGCGACTAAACTCTTTTAGTCGCTAAAAATCTACTTTTCGGCGACAAATTCCAATTAGTCGCCGTTTCCCTCACTTTCAGCGACTAAATTTCATATTTTGGTCGCCAATTCTGTGTTTTGTTGTAGTGGTTTCTAATGACAAGAAAACCAAAAGTTCAATTTTGGAACGATTGCATCTCTAGGAATTTTGAAATGATCACAAATAGAAAGGGACCCCTAATAATAGATTTAGACCTTACCTTTACGGTTGGTTTTAGTCGCTTTTGGGTTACATTAACATATATATATAGATATATTTATTTTATTTATTTATTTATTTTTTATCTTATTAGAGTTATATCATCTCTTATTTTGGTCATATTATTTCTCTATCACATTGCACATTTTTTCATAAAAAGTTAAAAACTTATAAAAGTAGAAATGTTAAGGATTAAAAATTTAGAAATAGAAAAAAAATTAAAAAAAAGTAATGTCTAGGTCAAATTTATTATAATTATGAACTTTATCACATAAGAGTTGAATCTAGACCGCTCCGTATTTATTTTTTTGGGGGGTATTTTTTAGGTGTTTTTGAAACATCAAAAATAATAATAATAATGCCTAAAGGTCAATAATTGCATGACGTATCTTTTATATTTTTTAAATTCAAAAAAACGAAAAAAAAAAAAAATGCATTTAAGAGTTCGAACTCTAAAGACCTAATAACGTTTTTCTTTACATTATAGTATAAATTCTGCAATAGCACTTGGTGACTGGGCAGTTTCCTTCGTGACTTTATTTATTTTGGGTGAAATTTTTCATTTTTGCCTTTCAATTTCATAATTCACATGAATAAATTTTTATTTTCAAATCAAAATGGTTATGGAAAAAGTTAAAACTAATATGGATATGATAGTCATAAATCATTAGTTTTTAAATATAATAAAGTGTCATAATCCTAAGAAATAAAATAGAAGTATCCATTCCATTTGTGTCCCCCCAATGTCTTATCTTGACATCAAAGTCAACTTATTTTTCTTTTTTCTTTTTAAATTCATCCAAGTCTATATATAGTGCATCAAAGGTAATGTTACACATCTCAGATTACAATATACTACAAGGAAGACTCTTGAGAGCACTAAGAAGCAAGAGCAAGAAATAAAATTAGGCTACTATACCAAACCTAGCCATACCCGTCCACCACTCTCTCTTCATCCCTGCAGCATCCAACCACCCTTTTCACAATCTTATTCAATTACACTCAATGTAACTTCCAACATTCTTGAATTTTTGTGATCACACAAGACTTTGAGGCTGAACTCAGAGAATTTTTATATAACAAGACGACTTCAAACCAAGGATTGAAACACTTTTGAGGTAGGTTTGTTATGTCCTAGTTTACTTCGTTTCACTGTTTTAAGGATTTCTTGCAACAATATTCCTTGATTCATAACATGCCTTCTTGACTTCATGAGTTGGATTTCCATATTTCATTTTTGCCAACTTATATTATTACTTATCATTAACTTCTTGATGTAAATCTAGTCTTATGTTAAAATAGTTGTTGGAAGTACTCTTTCCATGTTTTTCACAAACATAAATTTTATACAAGTTCTGAACTAGAATGATGTGGAGTGATTTTTATGAAAATTATAAATCATATAGATATGGACTTTAATATTTTAAATGATAAGATTTAATCACATCATTTTGACTAATTTTTTATTTTTTTAAATTCATTTTTTATTTGTATGACATTTCCCTTTCTTTCATTATAGCTAGCATGTTTTTTTCATTATTTTTTTTTTTTTTTTTTGAACAGATTATAGCTAGCATGTTGGGTTGAGATTTTGTGCATACTTTGGCGCTTATATTGGTTTTAGAGCTTGACATATGAATCTAAGATGTTCAATATTTTGTAATATGGCCATATATCATGCTTTTCAGATCCGACTCTTTTAATTCTATTGTGCTAGAGATGAGTTTGGGATAGTAGGACAAGCGAGGAATAACTAGTGACTATTCTTTTGTTCGGCAAACCTTTGTGTGATCGCTTAATTAGTAAGGGATTCAATGGTCACAAAACATCATTAAATAGGGACATGATTACGCAATGTTTTAGACGCATATGATAATTTTTGCATGAATCGCTCAAAAATTTAGGAGCGAGACCTTGACTCAAGGTAAATTCATGCTTACACAAGCATTCATCCCTAATAAGCCACAAACGAAGAACTTTCTGCTTCAATTTTCTGGAAATCTGCATAGAAGATGTTTAGGTGCTGTTTGGGAACACTTACGTTTTCAGTTTTCTGTTTATATTTACAAAAATTTTAAAAACTCAAATAAAAACTTGTTTGGTAAAATTTTTAATTTATAAATCAATAGTCTCAGTTTATAAATTTGGCCAGAAAATGAAAACACAAAAAATGTATTTCCGTTTTAAGTTTTGAGTTTTTTTTTTTTTTTTACCACCCAACACTAGCCACTACCCGCCACCATTTTTCACCACTGTCTTCCACCACCACCACCCGCCACCATTTTCCACCATCGTCTTCCGCCGCTGCCACCACCACCCACCCCCCACCACCACCTGCCACCACCACTCACCACCTACCACCCACCACCTGCCACCACCACCCACTTGCCACCCGTTTGCCCCTACCACCCACCTCTCGCCGCCGCCACCACCACCACCACCACCACCCACCACCCACTTGCCATCCACCCGCCACCACCCACCACCACCCACCACGCTACTACCATCCACGCTTGCCACCACCACCGCCATCTACTTGCCACCACCACTCACCACGCTCTGCCACCACTATCTACCACCACCACCCACCACCCACTCCCTCCACCACCACCATCACCCACCACCCATCCGCCACCCTCCTGCCACCACCACTCCCACCACCACCTACACCTACCACTACCACCCGCCATCCGCCACCCACTTGCCACCACCATCCACCACCCGCCACCACTACTCACTCGCTACCACCCGCCACCATCACCCACCTATCCACCATTACCATCCACCACCCACCACCATCCGCCATCCGCCACCCACCTTCCGCCACCACTTACCGCCACCACCACCACCACCACCACCACCACCACCACCACCCGCCACCACCACCATCACCCACCCGCCACCACCCACCACCACCTACCATCCACTACCCACCTGCTACCACCAACCGCCGCCGCCGCCACCACCACCCACTCGCTACCACCCATCACCTACTACCGTCACCCACCCGCCACCATCCACCGTCACCACTTTCCACCACCATCTTCCGCCGCCACTTGTCACCACTTGCCATTTCTCACTCTTTTTTATGTTTTTAAATTTTTTTAAACATTTTGTCAGTTACCAAACGCGTTTATAGTTTATTTTTTTCTAAAAATAAACAAAAATCAGTTTATAAAATTTTTGTAAATATAAACTGAAAACGTAAACGTTACCAAACACACCGTTGTGAAATAACTATAACAACATATTTTAAATTCAAATTGAAAAACACTTAAAAGAAAATTGTTAAGATTTAAATTACTTAATAATTATAGACCATTAATTTTCATTTTCAAGTAATGTGTTGTAACTTTTTAAAAAAAAAAAAAAAAAAAATAATTGGCAAAAAAGTCAGTTATTAGTTGTTTGATAAACAGATATAAAAAGTTAACATTCCCACTCTTTACAAATCAGTAAGTGCTTATCCATTTAATTTAACCCATAACCTTCCCTGAAAATTAAGTGCTTAGAAAAATCATGATAGCCAATACGCTGACTTGCGCCAATCTCCCCCACCCCCCACATTACCCTGACTTAAATGTATTAAAAAGTGATCAAATTATCATAGGTAAGTTATAACATTTATTTAAGAGTTAATGACCATAAATGTATTTCATAAGTAAAAATTAAAAAAAAAAAAATCATAAACAAACCCCACATAAGATATAACTAATGACTTTTTAGATCGTAACCAAAATAATATTATACTCAGTATGACAATGAGTCATAACTAATATCACAATGTGTATAAATAAGCCATAATCAAATTATAACTAATATCATAATTAAAAACTACAAATGCCATAACTTAGGCACATGATACGGGTGCCTCTATTTATACACCACATTTGATCTCAAAGCACATCATTATTTAGTTCATACCTTTAATAATTTGAAAAAACATAATTTTTCTCAACACACACCATAACATTTCAATTTTACCCTTAGTTTCACATCACTTAGTACACACCTCAAATTCAAAAAAAAAAACGTAACTGCTAGACACTTTGATCATTTTAGGATTAGGATTTGGAAGTGTATTCAAGCATGCTTTATAGCTACAAGTTCTACAACTGCAAAGCATGCTTTAGTCACTTTAATCTAACAACTTCAACATTTAAATCTGAAAATATGGCATTGATGATGACGTTAGGCTAGAAAATTAGAGATCCTTTACCAGTGCTTTAGTCACCATCAAATCTAATGAACTTCTTCCAGTTCCTTCTCTAACCACGGACTTTAGTGAACTCTAAGATAGTAAATACCAAGGCAGTAAAAACTTTGCACAATTTCAATTAGATGTTGAATGAGTAAGACCGACCAAATTAAAAAAACTCATGAACAAAAATTAGGAGTTTCCTGGCATGCAAGACCCAAAAAAAAAAAAAAAAAAAAAAAAAAAAAAAAAAAACAAACAAATAATATACTAAAAATTATGTTAGTATATTATTTGTATATTATACCTGTCAAAAAAAATATTTTTAAAAAATGTCTAGAATTTAAAATTTATGAATTAAATTCATTCTTGTGGCCCACACTCTAAAACTACATCAATAAATTCAATTTTTGAAAAAATTTTGAATATTTTTTTAAGTACATAGCATTGGTGATATTATTTTGCTCAGAATTCTTTAGAATCGACAAAGGCATTCATTTAAAAATAAATAAATAAATGGTGATAAGATATGTAAGTTTTTCATATGAAAAAATTTTATATTGCATATTTTTTAAAATGTGTATATGACGCTTTGATTGTGAAAATTTGCCATTTTGATTGCGAATTATGAGAATTTGTATAGTGCTTTTAAAACTTAGATGTAATAATTCGAAAAATGCTTGAGACCTTCATTTTTTAAAAATTTTATAATTTTTTTAGATATCAACCATTGATGTATATATGAGACTCACTCATATATGTGTGAGACTTATACCATTAATAATAGAGATTTGAAATAGATTATAAAAGTCTAAAACAAACGAATCTCAATCATTATTGGTAATAATGTCATGAATATTTTCACTAAATTTTTTTACGTCTTATGCGATTTTTCATGTGAGACGCCAAACTTCACTTAATTATGATTTTTCATGTGACACCCACCTTTCATTTCTTTGCCTTTCCTTGTTCTTGGTTTTGAATATGCAGTACTACTTTTGCACGATGCCAAATGATAACCAAGCCAGCGAGAAGGCAAAAGCAGAAAAGAAACGCAATGATTGGATAATTTCGATTAACAATAGACTAGCTACAGTGGAAAAGCCGTCAAACTTGAGTATATATAAAGTTCCAAATAAACTTTTAGAACTCAAGAAAGATGCCTATACACCTAGTATTGTGTCCATTGGACCTTTTCATCATAACGACAAAGCGGTGCCAGCTTTTGAAGAACACAAACGGCGATACATGCTGCATCTTTTTATGAGGATATCTCAAGCTGAAAAATCTCAATCTGCCCTCAATAAGTGTGCCGCTGCTGAAAAATCTCAATCTGCCCTCAAAAAATGTGCCGCTACCATACTAGAAAAGGAAGAAGAAGCTCGAAGATGCTACTCAGAAAAAATAGGCTTCGATGAGTGCGAGTTAGCTGAAATATTGCTAGTTGATGGCTGCTTCTTACTCGAGCTGTTTTTGAAATATTCAGATATTGAGAACCATGAGGAGGAAAAAGTTGAGGACCCCCTTATCAATAATGCTCGGACTATTGCAACTCTTCAACATGATTTGGCATTACTTGAGAACCAGATTCCATTTTTTGTCCTGGAGACTCTGTTCGACATTATAAAAGTCCATGTGACACAACCAGTACGATCCTCATTTACTGAGCATAATGTGGCCACGTTAGCATTACTCTTTTTCCAATCGGCTTTGGGTTTGAGAGAAGAAGCAATTCGAAGTAAATCCTCGAAACTCTCTGGTAAGCATTTACTTGATATCTTGCACAAATTTTACGTCCAAACGTCTCTCAAAAGGCCTAAAAGTTTGCACAAATCTCACATTCGCATATCTGACATAACCCGCCATGATGATGATGATGATCGTCAACGCTTGCTAATAAATGGATTTGAAAACTGCGCCACACAACTTTTGAAGACAGGAATTCAATTTCAAGACAAAACCGACACCGCCCCAGAAGAAAATTTCCTAGACATAGAGTTCACAACTGAAGTTGTTAAAATGCCACTATTAGAGATACGCGAAGCCACAGAATCAATCTTCCGAAATCTGATTGCTTTTGAGCAATGCAGCATTGACACCTCACATTGCATTGCATCATATATCTTCCTTATGAGGAGTCTCCTTAATTCCTCGCACGATGCTGAAATTCTTCATCACAAAAAGATCATAGGATATGATTTGAGTGGAGGTGGGGGTCGCAGTCATGAAGATGTTTCGACTCTCTTCAAATCTATGTGCGATGGAGTTGTTTTGAAGGACTTCTGTTTTTCCGATATGTGTACCAAGGTTAACAAGTACCCTAGGTCTTGGTTGGACAGGCGCAGACTTAGAACGATAGTGAAGGTGAAGTGGCGTGAATATATGATAGCTTTGCCGCGTGATTATTTCACCAATCCATGGACTACCATATCTGTCATTGCTGCAATTGTGCTTCTCGGCTTCACTGCCCTGCAAACATATTACACTGTCCGATCTTATTATCCTCACTAATTTCAAATTTATTCATGGAAAGCCATTGACAATGATTTGGGAAGAGAGGATTTTGACAGCCAATAATGCTAAGATTACTATCTCTTCTTAGCATTATTGTTTTGACCACAGATCGATTTGGCAAGGTGCAGTTAAATTTAACATATGTTTTCAGTTGTTTTAATCAATAATGTGATTTGTATTTTTTTTTTTAATTTTATAAGTGTACTTTTCACTACTTGGACTTTGTAAGGTGTGTTGAAAGTATTCAACAATTTAATAAGGGTCTTAAATAAAGTATTTTTCTTAATAATGCATGTGTGTATGAAGGAATAAATTTGAGAAGAGGGTTTTGGTTCATAAAATATAAGGTAAATTACATTTACCTCGTTTGAGGTTTTTGACAAATATAGAGACTTCCCTTGTAGTTTGAGTAATTACAGTAACTTCTCTTACTTTACCTGACAATGTCAAGATTTTTCTATTATGTCTATTTTGCACAAACGACGTTAGTATCCTATAGAAAATGACCATATTATCCTTACTTTTTCATAAATCCACAAAATTAGCACCTACTACAACTATATTTTGGATGACATAAGTGCATTATTAAACTGCTTTAAAATAGGGTCAAAAAAATATAAAACATTCAATTCCTTCAATAGTTTTCCAAACACGATGACATCAAGGAACTAAACAAAGTTAACAAATTTAACATCAACTACTACAACTATATTTTTTATGACATAAATTGATTATTAAAATGCCATACAATGACAAGTAAATGCATGAACACAACCGATTTGTAATAGGAAATTCCATTCTTTTTATTTATATTTTATAATTAAAAAGTCTACATTGTATTCATCAAGATCAAATCAAGAAAAATGAAATCTTGGGTACAAATTAAAAACTAAAAACTCATATCATATATCAAGAAACTTTCATCAAATGACATGAACTAAACAAAGATGAAATCTTTATATGAAACTGATTGCAAAACAACATCTGAAATCACAAAACAATTCCCCTAAAAAAAAAAAATAGTATTCCTCTCAAGATTAAACAGATCAAAACAATCATATTCTGGTAATACTTTCAGTAAGAAAAGGTGCATAAATCTGCTTCTCATGAGAATCGATCTTCAAATATCCAAAGCAGAACGCCTTCACAAGAAGAAAATGGAGGAATTCATTAGGGAAATCCACAAGATTTTGTCTCGACGTCGGTGATCTTTAATTTCTCGATTCATTCCATAACGCGATTTCGATTAGATGCTAGCTTACTAGTAAGGAATATTATATATTGGTGTCTCTGTGATTCATATACAATCATGAACATAACACAATAAATTCCATTGTTATATTAATCATTAACAATGTCCAAATAGTAAATCTTCCCTTCTATTCTTCGTTTTCATTTTTGTGTCAACACAAAATTTTGAAAATTCCAAAGTAACTTCCAATAATATTTTCTGAAAAAAGGGTAGTTTAATTTTTGAAAACAGATCACCAAACAAAAAATTATATATTGTAAGAAAATAGATCAAATACAGAGTCAAATCGAAGTTGAAGAATTCACCTAAAATGGTAAGAATCAAGGCCGTGCTTGACTCCACACTTGAATTCACCAACATAACTGCTTCCATTAGAGCAACTCTGCATTCCAACACCATGGCTCTGCCTATTACACCACTCCCCTGCATAAGCATCCACTGTATAAAACCTATAAACTCCATAACCATGCCGGAGACCTTGCCGATACTGTCCTCGAAACAGACTACCTCTCGCCCAGCTCTCAATCTCATACCCATCATACCTCTCATCAACCCAATCTCCCTCATACCTCCCATTCACAAAGTAATTGTACACTTCACTCCCATTACACCTCCCCTTGTGAAACTCCCCTTCATAGAAATCACCATTGCTGTAAAATTCAACCCCTTCTCTTACAATTCGCTTCAATTTTTGGTCTTTTTTCGATAAAATCGACTCACCGATGAACCATTGAACTAGTTTGTAGTTGTTCTGCGAGAACCCAAGTCGCTTGGAGAGAATCAAAAAACTTTGCTGAATCAAACCCTTGTTTTTGCCAGCGAAGAAGAGAGCGATGACGATGAAAATTAGGGCTAAGAGGAGGTTCCGAGGTGGGTATGTCGTCTCTGCCGAAATAGAGGAAGAGGGTGCAAAAAGAGAGGGAGATGAGGGCGAGAATCGGGGCGAACCGGCGAGAACGGCAACGAATTGGGGATGAACTGGGTTTGTGGGGCTTTTGAACTGGGTTTGTGGGGCTTTTGTTCCTCTGTCTTCTTCGTCTGGTTTGATCTCGTTTACGGAAGATAGGGTTTGGATTGGGTTTTGTGGAAAATTCTTTAATTGGCATTTTAGTGCATTATGGGCATTATGGGTATTTTAGTGCTTACATTAGATGACATCAGCAAGGTCTGTTAGGTATATAAACGGTTGTCAAATTTTGGGAGAATCTTGATATTGTCAGGTAAAGTAGCGGAGGTTATTGTAATTATTCAAATCACAAGGGTAGTTTTTGTATTTGTTAGAAATCTTAGGGGAGGTAAATGTAATTTATCCTAAAAAATATATATATATATATACTCCCTCTGTCTCAAAATATTAATTCCTTATTTCATTTTTCATTGTCCCAAATTATTAGTCCCTTTTCAAAAATCAAGTACAAAAATAATATAAATTTCTTATTTTGCCCCTCTTTTAAATTCATTAACAACATAAAAAGTATAATTATGACATTGATATCCTCCAAAAAATATACTATTAAAGGGTAACTTTGGAAAATTAATTTTTTAAAGTGTGATAATTGTACTACCAAAAAAAGTTAGATTCTCCAAAATAGACCATTATTTTGAGACGGATGGAGTATATATAATATAAGCAAAAACGTTGTGAGATCTTTAAGCATTGAACACAAATTTTCTAATTTTTTGAATTTATAAAATACATAAATAGACATGTCATTCAATCATTGATCATTATAGTTTAAATCTAATTAATAATTAATTATTTGATGCATACGTTTATATTGTAAATCAATTTTTGAATCAATACTATATATCAATGCAACGAGTTTCTAATGAGAATAGAGTTGTTAAACTTAAAATCCTCATATTATTTTTTAAAATTCTTATTTTTTAAATAATTAAAAAAATTTCTATTGACTAATTTTTATTGAATCATTTAAAAAAATATATATTATTATGCCTTGTTTTACACATTTCAAAAGGAAAGTTAATTAGTCCATTTAAAATTTAAATTTCAAAATTTGAAAAAGAAATTTAAGTAATCAGTTTTAAATTTTAAAATTTAAATTTTTGTACCACTAAAAATATACGAATCAATTCATATCTTCTATATATTTTTTCTCTTGATGTTTAATTTTTTTAAATAATTAAAAAATTTGTTTTTATTAATTGATAAAAAGTACCATAAACATTACGATTATATATATATATATATATATTATATTGAGTTACTAAAAGAGAAAGTTTCATTTTTCTAATTATACTTTCTCCCAATGATCAATTACACCCTCAAATTTCGAATAATTTTAATTTTACCCTTAAAATTTTTGAAATCGTATTAATTTATCCCTTATCGTCACATTTAAACAAAACAATTGATCATCACATCATAGATCTTCAACCACAACAATATATCACTCCGAACAATCTTAACATTCTCGTCAATCTCTCCAAACAACAAAGAATGCATCATCTCATCTGTGCGTACTGAATCCTGCACTAAATGAAAGTGGATCGGAGCTCCACAACTAAATGGACTATCCAGAAACTGAGGACCTACAATATTGTTGGCTATATATTTTGTATAAACCAATTACAATTCAACGTGTGGCAGAATAAAAGTAATACGGGAAGATTATTCAAGTCTTCGATCGTGATCGTACACATGGCAGTTAGTATTGGTTCTTCCAAGATCTGCGTAGCACTGGATCAGCGATCATGAAGGAACGGTTCGACAGTTAGAAGTACAATTCGATGGTCATCCTTGGGAAGTATAAATAGCAGAAAAGGCCCTAGAAAAACCCCCAGACTCAAATCCAGAAAATCAGTTTTATTCTACTTTATTTCTTTTCTAGTTTTTGCATTTCTTGTTCTTTACATTTCTATACTTCAAATTCCTGCACTGCATTTCGTTTATAGGAGTAGTTTCAAGTAGATTGTTACTGTAAACCTCTACGAAGCTGAATTAACCACCAGTAAAAGTCCTCTTCATTGAGGCTAAAAAAACTAAAACACAATCGTCTGATAATTGGTTGGCAATTAAATTTTTGTAAGGACTGATTGATCCTTGCTGGCACGCTCACAATTACAAAAATAACATTCGAAAGCCAAAAAAGCCAACATATATTTTTGGCACGCCTAGTGGGACAAATTGAAATGGCTAGACGTATGAGACAAGGAGAAAATGAACGCTTGGAAGAAGGCGTGGAAAGAGATGTAAAAATACCTAATCCAGAGGATAATGTAAAAACACATCTTGTGGAAACACCTATTTTATCAGAACCTATGGTCGAACAGACCAGCACTTCGGAACAAGTACCACATGTTCATAATATTGGACGAGGCCAAGGAATTAGACCATTCACTGTTCCATCTACTCAGCCAATGAATCCATGGGGTGGCCTAGTAAATGCCATGGAACAGCAGTTAATGAATACAATAGAAAGGTGGGCAACATCCTTTTTGGATCGAATGAATACCCACCAACCAACAAACACAAGACACATGGAAGAAATTTCAAATGTCCCTCAGCAAAGATTGGCTAGAGATAAACAGCCTATGCAAGTTAATGGACATTCTAATGGTCAAACTAGCAATCAAAACTATGAAAGACCATCACCTCAGTCTTGGTATGAGCCTCTTTCGAGGCCTATGGCAAGTCAAAATGCCTTATTACTTAACAGTGAAGCCATGCAAATTGGTGGATCTGACTTAGTATAAGAAAATGGCATAAGGATGGTTCCAAATCCCATGTTCGAAGCCATACCTAGCACAAGGGGGTTCACTAACCCTTTATTCGAATTTATACCCAGGGGGTTGAAAGGTTTTCCTGGAACTGGAAGAGACACAACACCTATTCCAGCACCTTTCGCAGGTCCTTTTGCAGGACAAACTCAAAGAGGTCATCCATATCCTCAACAGCAGCCAGTACCATAGGGACAACCAGTCCCAAATATACCACCTTATGGACCAAGAGGACCCTAAGCACAAGGTTGTCCACAAAATCTTGTGTTTGTTCCTCCAGTAGTGGTTCAACAGGCACAAAATGTGGTCCCTAGAGACCAAATTGTTGACATTGTTAGAGAGATGTGTGAACCAATGGCTCGGAGGGTTCAAACTCCTGTGTACGGGAAACCATACCCAGACTGGGTAGATAGGGTACATGAATACCCAAGAGGTTTCAGGATACCAGATTTTGCCCTTTTTTATGGGAATGGAAACCTGTCAATGGTTGAGCATATTGCTAGGTTAGCGGTTCAGTGCAGTGAATTTACTAATAATGACTATATGAAGTTAAGATTATTCCTAAATTCTCTAACTGGGGGAGCATTTGCATGGTATATTAACCTTACACCTGGTTCTGTCCAAACTTGGCAACAAATAGAAGAGGCATTTCATGCCCAATTCTTCCAAACAAAGCCAAAGGTTTCCATGGCAGACTTGGCAAGATTGAGTCAAAGGCTTGATGAGAAGGCTACTCAGTTTATTGCCAGATTTAAAAGAGCACGAAATAAATGTAGGATCATCTTATCAGAGCCTGAATTTGTGAGATTGGCTCAAAATGGTCTAGAGTTTAGGCTTCAAAAGAAGTTTGACTCAACTAAGTTTAGAGACTTAGTGGAATTAACCTATAAGGTGTCTAGGTATGAAGCATTACTAGAAGAAGAACAAGATCGAAGTAATGCATCATACAAGACGTATTATAGATATCCTAATTATGAGATTGATGCAGCAGAGATTGTAGGGAAAGAACCTGTGATTTGTGAAGCATTAATTCATAAAGATACAACAATTAACCAGCAGTTTAAAAAGAAAGACTTTCATAGGAAATACTCTTTCGATTTAACAAAAGCAGATGACATTTTTGATCGTTTGCTTGCTGCAAATTTCCTGAAGTTACCAAAAGGAGTCAAAACTCCGTCTCCAGAGGAACTTAAAGGAAAAGTATATTGTAAATGGCATAATTCTTGGTCTCACTCAACTAAAAACTGTATTATTTTTCGAGACAAGATGCAAGAGCATATTCGAAAGGGGAGTTTAAAATTCCCAGCTAAAGCGGAAAAGGCCATGGGGATTGATACTAATCCATTCCCAGAAATTGGAGAGATGGCAGCCAATGTTATTATGCCAGACTTCCAGAACTTGACCTTGAAAGAATTGGAAGAAGTCAATGTGCAGATGCATGTGGCCAGCCAGACAACTGTCAAGAAAGACAATGGAGAGAGAAGACTCTGATGAAGAAGCACTGGATGTCGATTCTTTAGAAGCAGCTGTCATGCAAAGAATGTGTCCCAAGTGAAGGCTGAGTTACAAATAGTTGAAAGGGCTTTCAATTGATGGGAAGCAATATTACAAGGATGTGCAGAGGCGTCCTAAACCAACTAGTGCTTATAACAAAAGGCCATATCCAACTAGCATTAGACAACATCCATTAATGGCTGAGCCAACAGTCGCTAGAATGCATTCTAAAGGCAAAAGGCCTTTACATGAGTCCAGACCACCTAATTATTACAGAGTGGAGAGCAGTCATCCTGAAAGGAGATCGAAGAAGGGTTCGGTTTATGGGATCAAAGTTAGAGATTAGCCTCCTAGACTAGCCTCACGCAGGACAAAAAGTGGCCACCTTCATCAAGGGCCTGAGTTAGGTCCAAAACAGGGAGTCAGGGCCAAGCAGTGGCCTTCACAGCCAACGTCGAAGATGGCTTCGAAGGAAGAAAGAAACAGTTCAAAAGCTGGGTCAGTAGGTTCGTGGGTACCTGGAGTTCCAGATTGGTTTGTCATGCAGAACAAACCTAAGGAGATGTCTACCCAAAGAAATGTTGTTGGGAACCTAGGTAGGATGGTCAAACCTCCTTTAGTGGCTCCAAACAATTGGGTATTGCTTATGCACTCAAAAACCAAATAACCAAATATGGTCCTAGGGATTTCTAGGTCCCAAAAAAGAAAGATCCAACGAAGGTACACTCAGTACCAAAAAGATCTGAAAGAAGGTAGAGAAAGTTCTTCATTGGTTTAGTTAAAGAGTCAGGCAGAAAGAGAAGAAGATTCAAAGTTAGGCCATAATCTGAAATCAACTCTCCCAGACAAAAGGAGTTGTAGCAGAGAGCAGTTGGCCAAAGTTCATTCCGAACTAAAGGCCAAGGAAAGATCCAGCTTGGTAGGATTGGAAAAGGCTCTGATGGAAAGTGATAGTAAGATAGAAGATGAAGTCATCCCAGGCCAAACGAAGAGGGATGGTTGAGGAAGAAATGTTTGAAGCCGTCATGGCTGAATAGACATTTTTGGTCGAAAAATGAACAGAAACAGACCATTTGAAGGAAGTTACTAATACAGAAGTGCCAGAATGTAGCATGGAAGACGCTTCTAAAGTAATTGAACAAGTTGACCAGGGAAAGCAGGTGCAACCAGTCGTCCAATTTGGCTCGTTCCCTCCGGTGTCAGTGAATATGGTGCTTATACTACCACAGGAGTTTCAACCTGAAGATGAAAACCAACGTCAGGAGGTTGACCCAATTCCGGTCTCCAGTGAAGACTCACTAGTAAGTACGGTGCAAGATGAATCCGAAGCAGCCACACCAATAGAAACTGAGGACGAGAGTGAGAAAGAGGTGAGTATTAACCTCTTATGCCTTTTTGAGTATCCCACGACGTCCATGACACAGCATGTCAAACCCTTGTATATCAAGGCCTTCTTCGATGGAATACAGATGAATCGGGTGTTGGTGGATAACGGGGCAGCAGTAAACCTGCTTCCAAAATCTTCATTGAAAAAACTAGGAAAGAAGAACCCCAGACTAATCCCAACCAGTACAGCCATTGCTGGTTTCGCTAGAGACAAACAGATGGCCCAAGGTATTTTGCCTATCAACCTGAGTGTGGGAACCAGGGATTGCATGACAGCATTATTTGTTATCGACAGTAATGCTAAGTATAATGCTTTACTTGGAAGAGATTGGATTCACACCAACAAATGTGTGCCTTCTACTTTACATCAGAAAATCATGATGGCCTTGTGCAATGGAGAGACAGAGGAAATCAATGCAGATCTTCAACCCTTCATAGCTTATGTAGATTTCGTAGAGGCCAAATTATATACTAAAGTAGTAGCACCACTCAGTATACTGAGAAAACCTGATGGATCAGCTGATGTGACGGTTGATGAAGAATTTGCACACCTAAAGCACTTGGTCCAGGAAAGTGCTGATAAAGAGTTTGTCGTTAAGGATGACAATGATGCCTGGTTGTAGGCAAAGAGATGAAACCCAATAAGCCAAGTCTTTGGCTCTAATTAGGTTCTCAGTATTGGATGTAAAATCAATAGTCCAGAAAATGCAAGAGCAAGAGAAAGAAGCCATGATGATTGGTTGTAAGAAGGAACAACAACGGGTCAGATTTTTGGCCTTAGATAAATATTGTGCTTTGGACATTGAAACAAAAGTCCAAGAGATACAGAAGGAAGATGTCTTGCGAACAGACTTTGTCTATGAGGAGGAGGGTAAGGATGTCGAACCAAAGAAACTAGGAGCAGAACAAAGTAAGGAGATTGCTTCGAAGTCAGAAGGAATCAAAGAAAAAGTATCAGTGAGTTCTCAAGTACAAGACCCCTTGGAAGAAGTGGACTTAGGGAAAGGTTCCATACAACAGCCCACCTATATAAGTACTTGTTTGGATGCTCTTGACAGGGACCAGTTGTTGGTGGTCTTAAAGAGATACAAAGATTGTTTTGCGTGGTTTTATAATGAACTACCAGGTTTGTATAGATCATTAGTGGAACATAGGCTTCCTATGAGGTCTAATTTCAAGCCATACAAACAAAAATCAAGAAGAATGAGTCCAGAAGTGATCCAAAAAGTTAAGAAGGAAATTCTTAGACTCCTCAAGGCAGGCTTTATTAGGACAGCCAGGTACGTTGAATGGCTATCCAATATTGTACCTGTAGTTAAGAAGAATGGTAAATTGAGAGTATGCATCGATTTCAAAAACTTGAATTTAGCGACCCCAAAAAATGAGTATCCTATGCCTATAGTGGATTTGTTGGTAGACAGTTCAGCAGGGCATCAAGTCTTATCAATGATGGATGGGCATTCTGGCTATAACCAAATCTGTATTGCAGAGGAGGATATCCATAAGACAGCGTTCAGATATCTTGGGAATATTAGCACCTTCGAATGGGTTAAAATGCCATTTGGCCTAAAGAATGCTGGGGCTACATATCAGAGGGCTATGAACACTATCTTTCATGACCTTATTGGAGGGTATTTAGAGTGTTATATTGATGACATTGTAGTGAAATCCCAATCCATGGAGGAACATTTATTTCACTTAGAAGCAGCTTTTGAAAGAATGAGAAAGTTTAGTTGAAACTCAATCCTCTTAAGTGTGCTTTTGGCGTATCATCTAGAAACTTCTTGGGCTATGTAGTACACAAGAAAGGAATATAGATTGACCCAAATAAAGCCAAAGCCATCATTGAAGCCAGACCTCCATCAAGTAAGAAAGAATTACAAAAGTTCCTTGGACAGGTTGATTTCCTTCGAAGATTCATTTCTAATACTGTAGGGAAAACTAAAGTATTTTCTTCCTTATTAAGGCTAAAAGATGAAGAGGAGTTTGTGTGGACAGCAGAGCATCAAACTGCTTTCGAAGGAATCAAAGCCCACTTGGCCAACCCTCCAATGTTGATGCCACCAAAGAGTGATAAGCTCTTGAAATTGTACATAGCTGCAACAGAGGATTCATTGGGAGCTTTCTTAGCCCAAGACAATGAAGAAGGCAAGGAGCAAGCTGTTTATTACCTTAGTAAGTTTCTAAATTCTTGTAAATGTAAATACTCAATTGTAGAAAAGCTATGCCTTGCATTGTATTTTGCTGCAATGAAATTAAGATACTATCTTTTGCCTACAACTGTCTTGGTAATTACAACCACAGATTTGGTTAAATATATGTTATTTAGACCCATGTTGAGGGGAAGAATTGGCAAATGGATACTAGCTTTATCGGCATTTCATCTAGAATATGTCCCCCAAAAGGCAGTAAAAGGACAAGTTTTAGCTAACTTTTTGGCAGACCATCCATGTCAAACAAAAAGCCAAGAGATAATGGAACTTGGTATGGCTAGTGTTGAACCATGGAAAATGTGGTTCGATGGATCAAAAGCCAATGGTCTAATTGGAATTGGTGTAGTAATTAAGTCACCACAAGGAGTAGAAACCACACATGGTTTCAGAGTGGATGAAATTACTTGTTCTAATAATCAAGCTGAATATGAAGCCTTAATAATGGGACTGGAAATACTTATTGGACTACAAGCTCATGCAATTGACATATTTGGAGATTCTCAATTGATAGTTGTAGACGTCCCCGAACGCATCCCGGGGGAAGGGAGTGCGAGTCCCCCCCGTTCTGGTTCGATATTGGGTCACTACAGTTCGAAGGACTCAAATGTCACGGTTCTTAATCTTGAACCGAAGAGTCCAAATCCGGCAAATCGTTTTGGAAAACAGATTTTTTGAAAGAAGTGCCAAACATGGACTGCTTCGCCAGATACAGAGTCGCCACCTAAATATTTTTTAAAATGGGAAATTTAGGAAACCCTGACTCGGTGCCAAAGGCCACGTGTCCGTCATCACCAAAGTTGCCTCGGCTCGGGAACTTGGGTACGATTGGGGAAGGTCACTTCGTGAGCACCGGCCTCTACTAACCATGATATCTTATTTTGAAAACATTGTGCGTTCTTATTCCGGTTATTAGCCTAGGTTACTATGTGATGCGCACAGCATACAAGTATAGACTGAATCGCCTGAATTGGAACAAAACATTTCATGTTTGTTTGTTTGAAAATGGTTTGGTGGTGCTACCCGCAAGTAGGCTAAGACGCGGATTTGCCACCCTCGGGTGGGCTTAGAAAACATGATTTTGCCACTATCTAGTGGGCTTAAAACAAACATTTGATGAATTGTCCCAATTCAGATAACTCAACCTCCACCCACAGGCATTCAAGGCAGTTATATCACATAAGCACATAGCCTCATAGTAAGCATGTTATTCATGGCAGTCACTCACACGCATGCAAGGATGCTAAAGCATAAAACTTACTGAGTACTCCAAGCCAAAACAGAAAACCGATTAGAAATCAATGCATGATCCTAGATACACAGAATTGCCTAATGCCACACATGCAAAGATGCAATTAAAGCAGACTCGGCTATTCTAAACATGGCATATGGAATGCTACAACTATCATGTACTCAATTTGGAATTGAAATACAAATGCAGTTTGTATGATGCGCCGAGCCCGGTGCGTGCAAAACAGATGAATGATGCAAACATGCTGTCATACTGTATGCTAATTGAAATATGCCCTATATCTAACCATCATAAGCGAGTAAATAAAAGGGAGAAAAAAGTGGGGGTTGGAAGACATACATCACACTCACACACCCTTATTACAATTTTGCCCTCGCGCAGAGGGTCCGAATAAATAGTACAGTCCGAATAAAAGAATATTACAGTCCGAAGTATACAGTCCGAATAATAAATATACAAATTCCTAATTAATTAACAAATTAAGTAAGAAAAAATGTAAACTAGCATGCAAGCCAGGGGGCTGCCTTGACTCTGCTTCGGATAATGAAATGATGCATGTTGAGCTGTTTTGCGCGGAAATCCACTGGGATGCCCCAATTAGCCTCTGTTTGCAATGTTTCTCGAAATGCGTGCCAGACTCCGAAAAGTTGCTGATTCTTCATTTTGCTGCAACAGAGAGCAGGAGAGGGGCATAGCAATGTATTTCACAAATATATGCATGCCTCGATCCTCGTGCCACCAATCACGCATCTCGATGCATGATTGCCGAAGAATCGGATTGCATAACTCAATATAGGATGAATGCATATGAATGCTACAACAAAACCTAACTCCATCATGGATAATCTGGAGTGTCGGTGACTTGGGAATTGAGACCCGTTCCGTCACTCGGAGTACGGAACATACCTCGTTTCCTGTGCCCGGGCTAACTCCTATCCCGAACACGATGCAATATGCACGACATGCATGAATGCAACTAAAATATGATCTAGCATGCACAATGCTATGAAAATGAGATGCCTCGAAATGCGTGCACACGGGCACGCAAACCGAGGCAATGATACTAAAGCATGAACTGACATGAAATATGATATACGATGAGACTAAAGTGAGATGCCTCGAAATGCGTGCCCACGGGCACGCGAACCGAGACGGTGACATATAGACATGAAATGGCATACAGGATGCAAATTGGACTTACACTAACATGAGAGAGCCTCAGCCGCACTCACATAAGAGGCCGTCGGAGAAAAATGAAGTGTCTCGAAATGCGTGCACACGGGCACGCAAACCGAGGCAATGGCCTACGCAATGCAAATGACATGGAAAATGCAAATTGGGCTTACACTAACGTGAGAGGACCTCAGTCGCACTCACATAAGAGGCCGTCGGATAAAAGTGAAGTGCCTCGAAATGCGTGCACACGGGCACGCAAACCGAGGCAATAGCATACACGATGCAGTGAGACTAAAATGGCATACAGGATGCAAAATGGACTTACACTAACATGAGAGGCCCTCAGCCACACTCATATAAGAAGCCGATGAATGAAAATGAAGTGCCTCGAAATGCGTGCACACGGGCACGCAAACCGAGGCAATGGCATAAAGGTATGAAATGGCACTCCAAATACAGATTGGACTTATACTAATGTGAGAGAGCCTCAGCCACACTCACATAAGAAGCCGATGAATGAAAATGAGATGCCTCGAAATGCGTGCACACGGGCACGCAAACCGAGGCAATGGCCTTAAGGCATGAAATGACATGCAAATGCGACGTGGCATATGGCATATGGAAAATGCAAATTTCAGCAGCCAAAATGATGCAAAAACAGCCCCCGAATTATAGCAAAATTACACCCGATGCCCGAAATGCTATGCTAAGTACCCAAAATGGCCTACAGCTATGCCAAACATGTGCAATATGGACATGACATGTAAAGACAGATGCTAGGAAGCCCCTAAACTAGCATTTTTCCAGTACAAAACATGACCAAACAACAAACACAAGTATGGAAAAAATAGCATGCAAAAATGGGGGAAAAGAGGGGAACAATGAAGCAAGTGATATATACAATGCTCAAACTAAAAAAAACAGTTCTACAACACTGAAGAGGGACCAAAAATATGCACATTTATAGTAGATGACAACCCTCAAATCAGTGTGAAAACTTGCTAAAAATGTCATGCAAGAATGAAGCCAACAAAGGCTATAACATGAGGTATCAAAAGGATGCACCAAGAAGCCTAAGACCCTTAACAAGAAATGAAGAATGAGTTATTTTAAGACTCTTTCCAAGCCTGATGAAGGCTCAAAAATAGAAGCATGATGAGCTAGCAAGGCATGCAAAAATAAGGGGGTATAAGAGGGTCTAACATGAAGTACCAAAAGTATTCACCAAATAGCATAAGACCCTTAACAAAACATGACAAGAAGGAAAAAATAGGGCTCTTTTCAGGCCTGATGAGGCTGAAATCAGAAGCCAAATAAGCTTTAAAAAGGCATGCAAAATGGGGCCAGAGAGAGGTACAAAGAGAGGCCATGCATGGAGGCCCCAAACAAGATTGATACCTTCTACAATGTTGTAGAGAGACCTAAAATAAGCTCAATCTCAGTTAATGGCATGCTCAAAATCAGACTTCAAATAGGCTAAAGAAACCATGCAATTTTACGGTAAATTGGAAGAATTACAAAACAAGTGCATGATAGAACCACCAAACATGGCTGAGCCCTTCTTCAATGTTGAAGAGGGGCTCAAAATAAGCCCACTCACAGTTTATATCAGGCTCGAAAATGGATCACTCATAATCCAAACAAAGCATGCAAAATATTGGCACAAAGAGTGATATTGAAAGAGGTGCATCATAGAGGTGCCAAACAAGGTTGAGCCCTTCTACAATGTTGTAGAGGGGCTCAAAATAAGCCTAAAATCATTAGGGTTCGGAGCCCAAAACAGAGAGCAAGTAGGGTAAAGAATTGATGCAAAAATGTGCTCAAAAGGGGGAAATAGTGACTTACCTTTGAAGATCAAGCTTTGGTTGCTTCTTGGCTTCAATTTGTTGCTTCTTAGCCTCTGAAAAATCCTCTTTTGCTGCTGGAATGGAGGTGGTGATGGTGAAGCTTAGGGTTGATGAACAAGTGGGCTAGAAACTTGAAGCTTTTTGGAGCTTTTGGAGAGGGAAATGGAGGCAATGGGAGATGAAGTCTTGAGAAGAAATTTGCTAACCTTAACAAAGAAGGAGGTCAGCCCCTTAAATGGGCAAGAAAGGGGTGTAAAAGGGAGGGAAATGCATCCAAGCTTTCCCTCCCAAAATATCCCTCGGAGGCAAAAGATATTTGGAAAACAAATGACAAGTAAAAGTGGTCAAGCGAAGCAGGCGGCCAGTGCTTTTCTTGAAGATGGCCGGCCGGCCACACCCCACCGTCGGCCAGCCACACCCCATGGCCGGCCATGGCCAAAAATGAAGTGAACAATTAATGGCCGGCCACCATATTTTGGTGTCCTCCTGTGTGTAGAACAAGACCCCATGGTTGGAATTTGGCAACTCAAACAGAGGCACAACATTCAACTTGAAAGAGAGGCTCAAAAATGAAAATAACAATTACTGGCCGACCACCACTTTTTAGGGTCCTCCCATGTCCCCTCATCACAAATATGTAGTCTCGGCTCGAAGAAAATATCCCTAGGGTGTTCAACATTAGCCCGGAAGTGAGCAAAACGGACGCCGGAGGAGCGAAATTGGTTTTCTGAGACAATTGCTGTCCTCCCACCCTTCAGTGATCTTCCTGGTGCTAAAACAGAGGTACCTGCCAAAATTGAACAAAAACTAATGCAAAATGAATGCTCGGGGCCCAAATCACGCAGTTCGGGGTCCCGAAAATGGGCTGTTGGGCATCGGGAGTGGTGTTTGACCACGAAGTGGGTATCTGAGACCCCAGTGTCCCTCGGTATGGAGTAAATGAGATGCATGCCAAAAACCGGAGAAATCGGAGATGGTTGGGCGGTCCCGAGCCGAGGCACACGGCCTAACGGCTCCGAAAACCGGGAACCGGACTCCGAAATGGGCAAAATGGCCTACGGCCACGGAAAGTAGCCCACGGCCACCGAGAGATAGTCTACAGGACCACTCCCTCCCCTCAGGAAAGAAAACAGAGAAAACCGAGTCTGGTTCGCAAACCGAGGCAAGGCACAGAAGAGAGTTCGGAAGTCCGGAGGCAGGGCGCACGGCCGCGACTCTGAGACTTCTGAACGAGCACAACATGCAACATCACCGAGCGCTCAATCGGTGACGTCTGAGTCTTAAGGTTGGTCAAAAATGAGGTGGCTACAGTAGTTAACCAAGTGAAAGGGATTTTCAAATGTCAAAGTATAAGCATATTGCCATACTATGTTGTTACATTACATCTGCTGTCTCAATTTCAGATAGCAAATGTAACTCATGTCCTAAGATTCTTGAATAATAAAGCTAATGATGTGGCTCAGAAAGCTTTGAATTTCAAGAGAAGGGATAATACTCAAAGGGACATAAGTCAAACAACATATCAGAAATTAATATCACCCTTAAATAAAAGGAATGTGATCCTGGAAGTCAATCATAATGATTTACAAGAACAAGATTGGAGGCATCCAATAATACAGTATTTGGCTGGCCTATCTTCGAAGGCCAGCAAAAAAATTAAATTGCAGTCTATGCAATACATAATGTATGGTAATGCTCTCTACAAAAGGGGGGAAGATGGGTTATTGTTGGAATGTTTAGGCCTAAAAGAAGCGTTGACAGCTATGGCTGAGGTTCATGAAGGCATCTATGGTGCTCATCGGCCTGGTGTGAAGATGAAATGGTTGTTTCGAAGGCATTCCTACTATTGGCCTACTATCCTTAAAGACTGCATAGAATATGCAAGAGGTTGCCAGGCATGTCAAAAGCATGGCACAATAAGGCATGTGCCCATAACTGACTTGCATGCAGTTGTGAAGCCTTGGCCATTTAGAGGATGGGCCATGGATATGATGGGAAAAATACACCCACCCTCTTCGAAGCATCATTACTTCATCTTAGTGGCCACTAATTACTTCACCAAGTGGGTTGAAACTAAGCCATACAAGGCTGTAGACCAGACTGAAGTCATTGGATTCATTAAGGATTTAATCCATAGATTTGGCATCCCACAGACTATAACTGTTGATAATGGGACTGTATTTGATGGGAAAATGGTAAAGTCTTTTGTGGCAAAGTTTGGGATTAGCTTTGTTAATTCCACCCCCTATTATGCACAAGCCAATGGTCAAGCTGAATCATCTAATAAGTCTTTGAAAAAAGGAATACAGAAAATTGTGGAAGACAATCCTAGGGATTGGCATTGTAACGTGTAGACGTCCCCGAACGCATCCCGGGGAAAGGGAGTGCGAGCCCCCCCCCGGGTTCTGGTTCGATATTGGGTCACTACAGTTCGAAGGACTCAAATGTCACGGTTCTTAATCTTGAACCGAAGAGCCCAAATACGGCAAATCGTTTTGAAAACAGATTTTTTTGAAAGAAGTGCCAAACATGGACTGCTTCGCTAGATACAGAGTCGCCACCAAAATGTTTTTTTAAATGGGAAATTTAGGAAACCCTGACTCGGTGTCAAAGGCCACATGTCCGTCATCACCAAAGTTGCCTCGGCTCGGGAACTTGGGTACGATTGGGGAAAGTCACTTCGTGAGCACCCCCGCTCGCCCGGTCAAAGACCGACCTCTACTAACCATGATATCTTATTTTGAAAACATTGTGAGTTCTTATTCCGGTTATTAGCCTAGGTTACTATGTGATGCGCACAGCATACAAGTATAGACTGAGCTGCCTGAATTGGAACAAAACATTTCATGTTTGTTTGTTTGAAAAATGGTTTGATGGTGCTACCCGCAGGTAGGCTAAGACGTGGATTTGCCACCCTCGGGTGGGCTTAGAAAATCATGATTTTGCCACTATCTAGTGGGCTTAAGACAAACATTTGATGAATTGTCCCAATTCAAGTAACTCAACCTTCACCCACAGGCATTCAAGGCAGTTATATCACATAAGCACATAGCCTCATGGTAAGCATGCTATTCATGGCAACACTCACATGCATGCAAGGATGTTAAAGCATAAAACTCACCGAGTACTCCAAGCCAAAATAGAAGCTCGTTAGAAATCATGCATGATCCTAAATATACAGAAATGCCTGATGCAACACATGCAAAGATGCAAATTATAGCAGGCTCGGCTATTCTAAACATGGCATATGGAATGCTACAGCTATCAAGTATTCAATTTGGAATTGAAATATAAATGCAGTTTGTATGATGCGCCGAGCCCGGTGCGTGCAAAACAGATGAATGATGCAAACATGCTGTCATACTGTTATGCTAATTGAAATATGCCCTAGTCTAACCATCATAAGCGGGTAAATAAAAGGGAAGAAAGACGTGGGGTTGGAAGACATACATCACACTTACCCACACTTATTACAATTATGTCCTCGCACAGAGGGTCCGAATAAATAATAATACAGTCCCGAATAAAAGAATAATACAGTCCGAATGATACAGTCCAAATAATGTACAAATAATGTACAAATTCCTAATTAATTAACAAATTAACTAAGAAAGCTGTAAAACTGGCATGCAAGCCAGGGACTGCCTTGATTCTGATGAAATATGTATGCCCGGGTGCCTTTGCGCGGAAATCCATTGGGATGCCCCAATTAGCCTCTGTTTGCAATGTTTCTCGAAATGCGTGCCAAGTTCTGAAAAGTTGCTGATTCTTCATTTTGCTACAACAGAGAGCAGGAAAGGGGCATAGCAATGTATTTCACAAATAAATGCATGTCTCGATCCTCGTGCCACCAATCACGCATATCGATGCATGATAGCCGAGGAGCCAAATTGCACAACTGGATATAGAATGAATGCATATGAACACTACAACAAAACCTAACTCTGTCATGGATAATCCGGAGTGTTGGTGACTTGGGAATTGAGACCCGTTCCGTCGCTCGGGGTACGGAACGCGTCTCGTTTCCCGTGCCTGGGCCAACTCTTATCCCGAACACGATGCAATATGCATGATATGCATGAAATGTAGCTAATATGCAACCTTAACATACACAATGTCATGGAATGGCATACACGCTGCACGAGGTAATACACAACTGGGCATACACAATGCTATGGATGAAACGGCATACGCAATGCAATAATGGGCTTACACCAACATGAGAGAGCCTCAGCCACACTCACATAGGAGGCCATCAGATGAAAACAAGATACCTCGAAGTGCATGCCCGCGGGCACGCAAACCGAGAACGGACCCTCAGGCACCGAAATGCCACTCTAATGAGACATGGCAAAGACATGGAATATGATATGCAAACATGCAAAAATCAAAGGCAAAATGAGGGGCAAAACAGCCCCGAAATGAGGCGAAATAATACCCGATGTATGAAATGATCCCGAAACATGGATTTCAATGCATAAAATGGCCTACAGCTATACCATACATGCATAATTGATACATGACATGAAAAGGAAGAAGAAAGTCAGCCCCAAAAATCACATTTTTACAGTACAAAACATGGCCAAACAGCAATCACAAGTAGGGCTAAAATGGCATACAAAAATGGCTCCGTAAGGGAGGCTATGAAGAAAGTGGTAGATGCAAAGCCCAAACAGAAAAATACCCTTCTACAAAAATGAAGAGGGACTAAAAATATGAACATTTACAGTAGATGACAAGCCTCAAATCAGTATGAAAACATGATCAAAATGCAATGCAAGATTAAGGCCAACAAGAGGCTATAACATGAGGTATACAAAGAATTCACCAAACAGCCAAAGACCCTTAATAAGATATGCCAAGAAGGTCAAAATATGGCAATTTTCAGTTCTGATCATGGCCGAAAATAGAAGCTAGATAAGCCTAAAAAAGCATGTAACAATGGGGGCCAAAGAGGGGTATAACATGAAGTAGGCCAAATATACATCAAACAGCCAAAGAACCTTCATGAAACATGACAAGGGGGTCAAAATATGGCCATTTTAAGTTCTGATCATGGCCAAAAAAAAGAAGAAAGACAAGCCAACAAAGCATGCAAAAATGGGGGCCAAAGAGGGGTATAATGGTAAGTACAACATGGAGGCCCCCAACAGTGTTGAACCCTTCTACAATGTTGTATAGGGGCTCAAAATAAGCCAACTCACAGTTTATATCATGCTCAAAAACAGATCACACATAGGCTAGAAATACCATGCAAAATAATGGCATACAAGAGGGTATTGAAGCAAGTACCAAATGGTTGAGCCCTTAAAAAAACATGAAGAATGGCTCAAAATAATGACCCTTTAAGTTAGGGTCGGAGCCCAAAACAGCAAGCAAATAGGCTAGAAGAATGGTGCAAAAAAAGTGCTACAAAGGAGGGAAAGATGAACTTACCCTAGAAGACCAAACTTTTGCTCCCTTTTGGCTTGAGAAATGGTGCCTCTTAGCTGCTGGAAAGTCCTCCAAACTGCTGGAAATGGAGTGGTGGTAGTGGTGCTTGGTGGTAGTGAAGAAATGGAGCCAAAACTTGAGAAAATGAGAGAGAAATGGAGAGATATGTATGTGTATCCTCAAAGCAAGTTTTCCAACCCTTGAGATAGAGAGGGAGCTGTTGTGTGTATCCAAGGATGGTGGGGCAATGGAGGGAAAAAGTGTGTAGGGCTATGGGATTAAGTTCCCTTCTCTACAAAAAGTCCCCCGAAATCAGATATTTTGGGGGAAAAAAGCTATACAGCTGCAAGGCACACATCCCAAGGATCATGGCCGGCCTGCTATTTTTGTTGCAGGTGGCCGGCCGGCTACCCCCTATGGCCGGTCGGCCAAGGGGCAAAATGGCCCAAAACAATTTATGCCCGGCCACCAGATATTGGTGTCCTCCCAGATCTCCTCAACACAACCTTGTGGTTCAAAATTGGAGACTGTAGAACAGGAGAGAGAATAGGCCATTTTTAGGAGGGGTTCAAAAGGTTCAAGTTGAGTTACTGGCCGGCCATGTGATATTAGGGTCCTCCCATGTGTGTACAACACAAATATGTGGTTTGGGCTTGAAGAAAATGCTCCTAGGGTGGTCAACATTGGCTCGGAAGTGAGAAAAACGGGCGTCGGAGGGCGCCGGAGGAACATAACTGGTTGCTGAGACAATTGCTGGCCTCCCACCCTTCAGTGACCTTTCTGGTGATAAAACACAGGTACCTGCCAAAAATGAACGAAAACCGATGCAAAACCAATGCTCGGGGGCCAAGACACACAGTTCGGGGTCCCGAAAATAGGCTATTAAGCACCGAAAGTGGCATCTGGCCACGAAGTGGGTCTCTCAGACCTCAGTGTCTCTCAAAAGGGAGTAAATAAGATGTATGCCAAAAACCGGAGGAATCGGAGATGGTTAGACGGTCCCGAACCGAGGCACACGGCCTGACGGCTCCGAAAACCGGGAACCGGGCTCCGAAATGGGCAAAATGGCCTACGGCCATGAAATGTAGCCCACGGCCACTGAGAGATGGTCTACGGGACCTCTCCCTCCCTTCAGGGAGAGAAACAGAGAAAATCGAGTCTGGTTCGCAAACCGAGACAAGGTACAGAAGAGGGTTCGGAAGTTCGGAGGCAGGGCTCACGGCCGTAACTCTGAGACTTCTGAATGAGCACAATATGAAACATCACCGAGCACTCAATCGGTGACGTCTGAGTCTTAAGGTCGGTCAAAAATGGGGTGTCTACAGTTGCTCCTCTTTGACAGAACTCGGAAGTCACAAGTGACGGGAGTGAATGTCAAAGCCTAGAGACGACCCATTTTTGACAAGGCCGAAGACTTAGACAATCATACAAGATGCACAGAGATATGTGCCCGCAGGCGGAGGGCAAAATGCAAAGCAATAAGCACGGAGCCAGATGTAACTTAATGATCATGCAAGTGCAGCAAGCTGTAATGAAGCAAGTATTCGCAAATAGATGCAACAGTTTTAAGCAAGAATGCAAAGCAACAACTACATTTCATGCAGTTAGGAATGCGGAGAATTATTCAATTCTCGTCGCGTCTCACACGGAGAAGATACGATACCTGCGCGATTCGTCTGGTCGCACCAGCCTCAAATGAACCGTACATACAATATCGTGCTTGCAAAAGAGAGAAATTCAACAAGAACAATATGCTAACAACATATATTCAATGTGATTCCTGTGATTTCGAAAGTTTGACACATGCAGTGTCGGCGAGTGAATGTATCGCAATACGAGAAGGGAACGTGCGTGACAACGCATGCTCAAGTACAGAGGTATAGTATACCAAGAAACATGCATGCATCTGCAAAATGCTCACAAGAATGCAAGTTATGTGCACAAAAATGCAAAACGAGCATAAATCAGGGTGCCCGTTTGTTGCGAAACAACGAGTAAAGAAACGCGCATTTCGGTGAAGGCGACTCGATCGCGGCCTCTGGTTCACCTCCCGGAGAGGTTACAACATGCTCAAAAAGGATACACTCTGATTTTGATGAGTAATGATGAGACACATATCAGAAATTGCAGCTGAAGTTCCGGTGGAGCAATTTCGCGCCAGAAAGTACACTTTTCTTGAACTTTTTCAGGTCCCGGGAACTCCAATCTTCCTCAAAATTGGCAGAGAGCTAGGTGAGCATGTGGGGGACATGGCCGGCCAGCTGGTTGCCTAAGGGGAGGCCACCGGCCAGTTTCCAAAAAGCAAATGGCCGGCCAGCCAGAAAAGGTGGCCGGCCGGCCACCTGCCCAAAACAGTGGGCAGTTTGGTCTTTTCGCCTCATTTTCTTTATATCCTCCTATCCATTCACTTCGAGCTCACACCCACAGCTGCGAAAACTTCTCCCCTTGCTTCCCAAACCATTTTTTTCTTCAGATCTGCACTTTATACGCATTTTTCAGCCTCACACGCAAGTTGTTTTCGCAAAAACATTCGATTTTAAGCAACTTGGACCGATTAAATTTTAATTTCGGGGCTTCTTTTCTCATTTTCACCACTTGCGGTAAGTTTGTCTCAATATTTGGAAGATTTTCTCGGGAGTTGACTTTTGTTGACTTTTCTATTTTCCGAGAGTTGACTTTTGTTGACTTTTTCCAATTTTGGCTCATTTTTGCTCATTTTTGCTCCTTTTGTAGATTTTTTGAAATGGCGGGTAATTTCCCTCATGGTGGAGGTCCTCCAGGTGCCGGGGATGATTTTGATATCATGACGTTGCCCCCGAGGGTCCGACCCTTTATTCCTGAGAGATATGCCCCGTCGGTACACATTCTTCCGCGGGCCATTTTTCGTCATTTTACTGACTTCAATGATCGGGCACCCGGAGATCTACTTCTATGAGAGCCGGAGCATCACCTTTCTTACGAGGCACGAGAGGTATTTTACGTCATTTTCTGTATTTTTCGTGCATTTCATACCTTTGCCATGCTTAAACACACAGTTTAGCTTATGACATAGTACTTTGCTTGCATCCTGAACATGTGGCTTAAACACTTGAACTTTTGAACACTAGGCTCATTGATTGATTGTGAACGCACGGTACACACTAGTTAAGAATTCAACACACGGCTCAAACACTGATTTGTCGAACACACAGCCCGAATTTGAAGGTGAACACACGGCACACACTGACTAAGAGTAGAACACACAGTCCCAAACTCTGATTTTCTGAACACACAGTCCAAGTTGATGGTGAACACACAGCCCACACTGATTGAGAGTAGAACACGCAGTCCCAAACTCTAATTTTCTGAACACACAGTCCAAGTTGATGGTGAACACACAGCCCACACTGATTGAGAGTAGAACACGCAGTACCAAACTCTGATTTTCTGAACACACAGTCCAAGTTGATGGTGAACACACAACCCACACTGATTGAGAGTAGAACACGCAGTCCCAAACTCTGATTTTCTGAACACACAGTTCAAGTTGATGGTGAACACACAGCCCACTAATTGAGAGTAGAACACGCAGTCCCAAACTCTGATTTTCTGAACACACAGTCCAAGTTGATGGTGAACACACAGCCCACTCTGATTGAGAGTAGAACACGCAGTCCCAAACTCTGATTTTCTGAACACACAGTCCAAGTTGATGGTGAACACACAGCCCACTAATTGAGAGTAGAACACGCAGTCCCAAACTCTGATTTTCTGAACACACAGTCCAAGTTGATGGTGAACACACAGCCCACTAATTGAGAGTAGAACACGCAGTCCCAAACTCTGATTTTCTGAACACACGGTCCAAGTTTATGGTGAACACACAGCCCACTCTGATTGAGAGTAGAACACGCAGTCCCAAACTCTGATTTTCTGAACACACAGTCCAAGTTGATGGTGAACACACAGCCCACACTAATTGAGAGTAGAACACGCAGTCCCAAACTCTGATTTTCTGAACACACAGTCCAAGTTGATGGTGAACACACAGCCCACACTGATTGAGAGTAGAACACGCAGTCCCAAACTCTGATTTTCTAAACACACAGTCCAAGTTGATAGTGAACACACAGCCCACACTTCGATTTTCTGAACACACAGCCCAGACATTTGAGATGAACACGCAACCCATATTTCGATTTTCTGAACACACAGCCCAGACCACTGATTTTCTGAACACACAGCCCAGACATTTGAGATGAACACGCAGCCCATATTTTGATTTTCTGAACACACAGTTCATTTACTTGTGTTTGCACACGGCTCATTCATTTCATTTGCACACAGCTCATTCATTTGATTTGCACACGGCTTGTTCATTTGATTCTAACACATGCATTCATTTCATTTGCACACAGCTTGTTCATTTCATTTGCACACAGCTCATTCATTTCATTTGCACACGGCTTGTTCATTTCATTTGCACACAGCTTATTCATTTCATACTGACACAAGCATTCATTCTGAATACAGGTTGGCTCTCGTACCGTGCGAGGATATGGCTCCACTGCTGCGAGAGAGTGGTACACTGAGCTCCTGGAGGCTGTCCAGGATTTAGTTGATTTAGCGGGGTTTGGGGCCTTCTGCGTAGGGTTATCACATTGTCCTGCCAGTAGGACACTGTTAGCCGCTTTGGTGGAGAGATGGTGGGACACCACCAATTCCTTCCACTTTTCTGCCATCGGGGATTTGACCATGACCCCGCTAGACTTTGTTGTACTTACCGGCCTAGACATAGGAGGTTGGCCTATTCCTTATGATGAGGATATGGGCGAATGGGAGGCCACTTGGGTACACCTGTTGGGGGCCCGCCCGCCTGTGGATAGAGCTTCTGGGAGAGTCCGGTACACCTGGTTCTCTTCTCGTTTTTGGAGGTCGGAGATGGAGCCCGAGTCTCCTGAGGAGTTTGAGCAGTACGCCCGCGGTTTCCTTATGTTCCTTTTTGGTACCATTCTGTTTGCTGATAGGGGAAACACTGTCGGGTTGTATCTTTTGAGTGCCCTAGTGGACCTATCACAGTCGATGCAGTCTGGGTAGCGCCGCCTGCTACCCTCTATTGCTATATGAGTGTGACCTCTCATGAGGCGGAGACTTACTCGGTGGCTATTGGAGAGCCTGGGAGGTACGTTCTGCCCTCTTGATTTACATTTCTGCTCCTCATTACTTGTTCATTGCACACACGGTGCACTTTACATCTTGTATTTTGCCCTCAGCACTTTGTATTTACATTCCGCACTGCTTTTCTCAGCTATGGGTCTACGTATATTTTCCGACGTTAGCCTTAGAGATGGAGGTGGTAGGGCCCCTTATGACCCCGTTTTCATTGGTATTCGAGGGCCAGCACCGACCGAGACCTCAAAAGACTCTCTTCTATCTGCGGCAGTATTTTGACACTATTCGGACGACAGAGGTATTTCAGAACTCTCAGTTCTCTTCCGTTTTCATCTTTGATTTGCCCTGTATATTCCTGATTTCTGATTGATTTATGCATTGGTTATTCGCAGATTACGTGGCAGCCCTGGGCGGTCTTGGGCGATGGTCTCCGATTTCAGTATCCCGGAGGAGCAGGTAACTCCCAGTACAGGTTCTTGCTTGAAGGACCGGTTGGTAGAGCATGGTTCCTGGGGGAACGCTTTCTGCGTCAGGTATGGGGGTACAATTCTCAAGACCCTCTGGCAGCACCTCCAGCCACTATGCGGACTGCTGATAGACTCTCTATCCAGGAGGTCGTTAGTGCTATGCAGGGCACCGATGCTTTGCTGCACCTTACGGACGGGGACTACGCCACTTATCGTCACGCATATCTGATGCCTCCCTTGACATGAGTGCGCGCTCCGCCACTGTGGCCTGCTGATGTACCATCTTCGAGTCGGGCTCGCGCTACGGATATCCCTTCCTCTAGCAGGGCTGGTACGTCTCGAGGTGGGGGTGGGTCGATTCCCCCGATCCCTCCGACGCTCCATCATCCTAGATGGCCAGACATGCCGACCGAGCTGACGAGTTGGCGATTTGGGACTCCTTACCAGGTCTCGCTGGAGCCTCCTCTTCCTGATCACAGATATGTCAGAGATCCTGATTCACCCCCGGTATGTTTTATAGCTTTGATTTATCAGTCAGATATTTGGACATTCTTTCATTTACTGATAGTTTTGCATTTGTATCTGTAGCCTCCAGTTGAGTACATGGATGAGATGCTTGGGATGCTGGCCACATTTGAGGCCATGATCCTACGGAGGGAGGCACAGATGGCCATTATGGGCGTGCAGGTACTGTCCATCTTTCCTGTATTTAGCATATTTCTGATGACATGCTGGTTTTGAACATTCTGCTGTATTGATAGGCTGTGTAGAGCACATCTGACACACATCCCACTCGCATATTGTACTTGTATCTGCTTTTCATATTTGAACTGATGGATTGAACTCTTCACTTTCAGATGCCTCCTGTATATGCACCGCCGCGGGCCGGGCCACCCGAGCCTTCTCAGAGAGGTCGAGGTGCTGGGCCATCTGGGCCCTTTCGAGGAGCTGGGCCATCTAGGCCTTCTCAGGGAGCAGGGCCATCTAGGCCTTTCCGAGGAGCTCGAGGAGCGGGGTCGTCTTGCAGACATAGGGCACATGTTATAGAGGCAGAGCCTGATGAGGAGGAGGAGGAGGAGGTCGCAGATCATGAGTCAGAGACATCTGCTGAGGAGGGGGGCTCCGGCCTTGGTTCCGGGAGTGAAGGCGAGGCTGAGGGGGATCCTGAGGATGACGGCTCCGACCCGGATGGTGATGATGGTGCAGAGGTTGTCCCGCAGAAGAGGATGAGGGGGCCTCCTCATTCCCGCTCCCGAGGATATTGATGCTATTTCCTGCTTTATTTTACTTTTTTGCTAGTAGTTTGTAGCACTTTGCATATTGTTAGGTAGTTTTATTTTCTGTAAAACTTGTACCTTTATTTTGTTGTAAAACATGATGGCATGAAACAGCTTTTGAAAAGGTGTTTGTATTTGAAACTCTTAGCATCGCATCGCATCATTTTGCACAAAAATAGAATTGAATGGGAATGTGCCTTGTGTATTTACCGGGTCAGGTAATGAACCAACGCAACAAATCAACTCGACTCACTAAGAAATAACAGAATCTTAGCAAGTTTACAACTCGATAAGCAAAATACGACAATGTTAACGACTCGATAAACAAGACTTAACAAAATTGTGTAAACAAAAAGTAACGACTCAAAACACAAAATGCGACAGCTCGACAAAACTTACAACTCGATAAACAAAGCAACGACTCGATAAGCAAAATACAACAAAGCGTACTTCGGACGGACGATCTGGATGATGGAACGCATCCGAAACTGAGAGAAATGGAGGCCTTTGACATCCCCGATGCATAGAAATGCCTCAAACTTCCTTCCGGAGGGCAAAACAGGACCAATGCATGGCCAGCCACATTTTGTATCTGGGGACTGAAGGGTGGCCGGCCGGCCAGTTTTTGAAACAAAGATGGCCGGCCGGCCACCTTCCCTGCAACTCCTAGAATTGTGACACGTGTCCTCGAATAGTGTTTTACCCCCCTATAAAGCTCCAACTTTGGAACTCATTCATTTCATCACTGCTTTGCACAAAAATGGAGGCATTTCTCGTAGAAAATCTCACATCTTGGATCTCTTCTTTAGATGGCTTGGAAAAGTTGAACTTCCGGGATTTCGGCTTGAATGCACTATTCACGCTGGGCCGGACTCCACTGCATCTTCCTTTCCTCCATGCCGCGGTGAGGTTTTGGAACCCGATGGCATGTCTTGACCGGAGGGCAAGAGGTATGTCCCACTTTCGTAGATTTTCAAGTCTTGATGGAGTCTGCACGCTCAGGAGAGATCTTGCCTCAGTCTCGTTTTGGCCACGCCCAAGCATTAGGAAGGATGTGGGGTCTCAAGATGCATGATGCTCGAACTCTGACCTGTAACGGGATGTTGGATATCCCAGGCCCGATTCATCGATTCTCCGATGCGGTGGATCGCGACCATCATTGGCAAGGTTTCTGACAACATGCCCTCTGCTTGTGCATGCTATCTCATTTTCTGTTTGTCTCGGGCTCCGGAGGAGCTAGCATCCGTTTGATTGAAGTCGCTCAAGGCTTGAGGGAAGGAAAGAGCTGTATCGCCATGACATTGGCCGAGACACTGCTAGGTTTGGATGCCTTCTACCGCCAAGAGACAACCAGGTTTGTAGGGAGTCCACTACTGCTGCAGGTAATGTTTCCCACCCAAGCTCACATATGTATTTGCTCACAGCACTCGGCCCTCAGGCTCGGTTTTTCTCACAAAACCCTCATCTTACTTTTCTCTCATCGCACATCTCTCTATTCTTTATTCTCTCATTTTTCATCCCTCCCCAGATATGGTTGATGGATAAATTGCAAGTTGTGGACTCTTGCCCTGCTTACTAAGCTCGCGGCTACTTCTTTCGACAACGCTTGGTCGACGCCCTTGATGAGGGATGGTGGTTTGAATGGATGTGCAACTTGTCAGCTGAACGCATTGCTTGGCGCTGTCCTTGGCTTAACCTTCCGGCGATGAGCTATAGCATGTTCCAGGATACTGGGATCCGGTTGATTGGCCTGACCCATTGTGTATTCTATTTCCCATTCCGTATTCTGCGCCAATTTGGTCATGATCAGACTTGCCCTCCGGAGGGGGTTGAATACCCGGTCACTTTCCCGGTCCGAGGTGCACACCTTGCCCGACATACTACGGCCTGGAGGACTAGAGAGCTCCTGTCCCCTGCCCCTGTTTTCGATTCTGATTTATCGGCGAGTCTTTGGGATTGGCTCAATGAGGAGGCACTGATTGGGCCTAGGTTGGCATCAGAGGCTTCAACCCGACTCTGGAAGGGGCGAGGACACTGACTTGACTATGCCCCGGATTTATTGCTTTACTAGTACTTTCAAGTTTTCTTTATGAGTGTAATAAAAAGCAACTTCAATTGTATGCAAGAGCGAGAGAACTCTGTTTTGAAATCAATGAAATTGAAGGTTGTGGTACTGAAGATTCTCCGCTTTGGTCCAAAAACGGTCTTAGTTGTAAAAAGATTAATTTTGAGCAAAGTCAACTTTTATTAAAACTTTTCAAAACTATTTTCGATATGGATCAGAACTGGACACGCCTGAGATCTGTCACTGAGATGCACAACCCCGGATCCTAGCAACTGGAAAGTTGCCCCTAGTCTGAATAGTACCGCGGCACTGTGTGGCAACGGAAAGTTGCCCCTAGTCTGGATGGTGCCGCAACACTTCATTGCAACGGAAAGTTGCCCCTAGTCTGAATAGCACTGTACCGGAGATCACGATAAATGCTGATGGATAGAGATGACTGAGATGATCAAATGGACAAAGTTGATCGGGGAAAAGATTGTGGCTGAACTTCAGGATGAAGCTGCCTACGTATCCCAAAGATGGGAATCAAGCCTTACGTAGTTCAGGCTTAGGTTCGCTCGGGTATTTTTACTCTCCTTTTGCGCTCTAACTTTTGCCAAGGCCGCCCTTTGCGGGTTTTCAACCTTGCGAGCTCAGTTTTTATAATTTCAAATTTTCTGTGCTCTGAGTTTTGCCTAGGTCGCCCTTTCGGGTTTTCGGCCTAGCGAGCCTCTCAGGGGTAGTATTTCTTCAACTTGTCCATGTTGATCGGTTGAGAAAACTCCAAGCCATCTAGATCCATCAGAACCACAGCTCCACCTGACCAGATTGACTTGATAATGTAGGGACCAGTCCAATTGGGTCTGAACTTGCCCCTTGGGTTGTGGATGGGGGCTCGGTTGTCTTTGAGTACCAAATCTCCTTCTTTCAAATTCCTGGACTTAACCTTCTTGTTAAAAGCCCGGGCAATTTTGCATTGATAACTTTGGACGTGGTATAGTGCTTTCAACCTTCTTTCATCGAAGAGCATGAGTTCCTCGAGTCTGCTCTGCTGCCAATCCGCTTCGGCTATCTGGCACTCAGCCAATACTCGTAATGACGGGACCTCAATCTCGATAGGCAGAACGGCCTCCATCCCATAAACCAATGAGTACGGAGTCGCCCCAGTAGAAGTTCTGATTGAAGTCCTGTAGCTCCACAGAGCAAATGGCAGCTTATCTGGCCAGTCCCGGTAGGTTTCCACCATCTTCTGTAGTATGCGCTTGATATTCTTGTTGGCGGCCTCAACTGCTCCATTAGTTTGCGGCCGGTAGGTAGATGACTTATGAAAAGCCACATTGTATTTCTCCAACAAATCAATCACCTCCTTCTTGAAGTGGGAACCATTGTCTGAAACGATCTCACTTGGGACTCCGTGGCGACAGATAATGTTGTTCCCGATAAATTTTGCGACGTGCGGAGCCTTCAACACCGCATAAGATTGGGCCTTGACCCACTTTGTGAAATAATCTATCGCTACCAAGATGAACTCATGCCCATTCGACCCCTTCGGCGTGACAGCTCTGATTACATCAATTCCCCAGACAGAAAACGGCCATGGCGAAGTCATGTTGTACAGCTTTGACGGCGGGATGTTCATGCGATTTGCATGAATTTGACACTTGTGACATCGCCGGACGAAACTAATACAATCCTCCTCCATGGTGGACCAGTAATAACTCTGTCTGAGAATCTTCCGTGCCAACATTACCCCATTCATGTGTGCACCACATTCTCCCCCGTGGATGGCTTCCATCAGACGCTTTGACTCTTCGGCATCAACGCACAGTTTATGCATTCCCAGATGACCCCGTTTATACAGTTTACCTCCACAGATGATGAATTGAACTGCCATTCTCCTGATTGCCCTTTTGTCTTTGGCATTTACCCCTGGCGGGTATGTTTCTTTCTCCAAGAAGTTCCAGATGTCGTAATACTAGGGGTGTTCGTCCTGAACTTCATCTATGGCTGCAATTGACTCATAGGCAGGTGCAAATTTCTGGTCAATGATGACTGGACGCATTCGGACTCCACACGGGATGTCTATCATAGATGATAGAGTTGCTAAAGAATCTGCGAACCTGTTGTTCTCTCTTAGTAGACGAGTAAAACTTAGCTTCTCAAACCGAGGAATCAGCAAATCCAAGGTTTGGTGATACATCATCATCTTTTCCTCTTTCACTTTCCAGTCTCCTTTAGCTTGAGACACAACAAGGTTCGAATCCCCAATGACGTCCAACCGTCTTGCCCCTAGTTCCAGGGCTACTTCTAGACCAGTAATACACGCCTCGTATTCTGCTTCATTGTTCGATACTTTGAATCCGAGTTTGAAGGCTAGAGGGATACGAAAATTGTCGGGTGCTATCAGCAACACTCCTATCCCATACCCATGTTGATTTGACGCTCCGTCAAAGTACATCGTCCAAGTTTCATCGTCGATATGTAGAATTGATTCATCCGGGAACAGGTACTCGACTGCTTCATCCCCCTCAACCGGGTGGTCAGCAAGGAACTCTGCCACTGCTCTTCCTTTCACTGACTTGCGTGTCACGTATGTGAGGTCAAATTCGGAGAGCAAAAGCAACCAACGAGCTAGCCTACCCGTAAGTGCTGGTTTCTCGAAGAGATATTTGATGGGATCAAGTCATGAAACCAACATTACAGAGTGAGCTAACAGGTAGTGCCGCAGCTTCCTGGTAGCCCATACTAGAGCTAAGCAAGCCTTTTCTAGCGGTGTATATCAGGTCTCATACTCCAGCATCTTTTTGCTCAAATAGTAGATGGCTTTCTCCACCTTATCTTCTGATTCTTGTGCAAGCATGCAGCCCATCGTGGTTTCAGTCACTGACAGATACAAAACCAACGGTTTCCCCGGTTCTGGTGGCGATAAAACGGGCGGGTTCTATAGATATTCTTTAATCTGTTCAAATGCAGCTTGACATCGGCCGTCCCATTGGAACTTTTTTCCTTTCTTCAGGAGGCCAAAAAGTGGTTCACAAGTCAAGGTTAATTTTGAAATAAGCCGTCTTATAAATTGCACTTTACCCAGAAAGCCTCGCACCTCCTTTTCAGTCCTTGGTGGTGGCATTTCTAAGATGGCCTTGATTTTGGAAGGATCGACCTCGATGCCTCTTTGTGTAATTAGAAACCCCAGCATTTTTCCCACTGTAACACCAAATGTACATTTCTGAGGGTTTAACCGCAACTGGAATTCCCTGATCCTTTGGAAAAACTTATGCAAGGCGGTGTAGTGGCCCTCTCTTTCTTTGGACTTGACAATCATGTCGTCCACATACACCTCAACCTCTTTGTGGATCATATCATGTAGTATTGTGGTCGCGGCCTGTTGATAAGTAGCTCCAGCGTTCTTTAACCCAAACGGCATTACCCGGTAGCAGTATGTCCCCCACGGGGTGGTGAATGCAGTCTTTTCCCTATCTTCTGGTGCCATCACTATCTGGTTGTATCCTGAGAAGCCATCCATGAATGAAAGCAATGCATGCCCTGCTGTGAAGTCTACCAACTCATTGATGTGAGGTAAGGGAAAGTCGTCATTCGGACTAGCTCTGTTCAAATCCCTGAAGTCTACACACACCCGGATCTTGCCATCTTTCTTTGGCACCGGAACAATGTTGGCCAACCAAGTCGGATATTCAGATACCAGCAGGAAGCCTGCGTCGATTTGCTTGGTGACCTCTTCCTTAATCTTAAGAGCCCAATCCGGGCGGATCCTTCTGAGTTTCTACTTGACAGGTCGGGCCTCGGGGTCAAGGAGGATCCGATGCTGTACAATCTCAGGATCGATTCCAGGCATGTCTTCTTAGGACCACGTGAAAACATCTTTGAAATTTTTTAATAAAGTGACTAAGTGCTCGCGTTCCTTTGAAGACAACGTGGACCCGATCTAGACCAGCCGCGGGTCCTCTTCAGTACCAATGTTCATGGTAGTGATTTCGTCCACTAGGGGTTTAACAAATCTCTCTTGCTCTTGCTCAATTAAACATTGTAAAACCAGAGGAACTTCATTCTCGTCGTTTTAATCAAAGTTTTGAAAGTCTGAATTAATACAATAAATCAAGGGCACAAAAAAATACTCGGAAACCACAGATAGTTCATTCTCATTAGGCACATCCAAATCGTCCGATTCATTGGTTACAACAGACTCAAATGAAAAGGAAAAAGACGACCTAAACGAGTTGTGACATCGGGTTAACTTTCGAAGTGCAGTTCAGACTCGATCGGTCAGTGGAACCTAATTCCGACTCACAGGACTCGGTGGAATCGATTACGGCTCACTACGACGTCTTCTTGGACAAAAATCCTCCTCGTACTGCCAAGTGAGAGAGGGTGCGATTGATGCATCCAAGATAGCTGCTGGTAGGCCCACAGCCGTTCCATCCCCAATCATAGAAACCACGAAGTTATCCCCCAAGCACTCTTGGTCGATCGGAGGATCAGAGATGAGACATGCCAGTGCTACCCCCATTTCAAATTCTGTGCCCTCAGGATCCACTGCCTTCTTATTTGTTCAACCTCATTTGTTGGAGTGCATGCGCTCTGTGGCAACGTCATCCCCGGATAGTTTCAGGTCGAAGAAGATTTCGAAACCTGGTACGCGCTTCTTCTCCGCGTTTAACCATGGCTCTGGGAAGCCGCAAAATGGAAAGTCTTCCCCCTCCCGGACAAAGCGTCCGTTCAGGGTACCCTGGATAGGCCTATGCATTAATTCAAAAGGCTTCCCAGCCTACTTCACTCTGACTCTACCGGCCATTTCTTTTCCTTTCCTCACCCAGTCCTCTTTGGTAGGCAGATAACCCAGTCCAAAGGTATGCGGGTTGTGTGGCACTTCGGCCAACGCTGCGACTCCTTTCCGGCCGCTTCTTTCTAATCCCATCCCAGGGATATGTTGTAGCTTGTTCATGAGGTAGACGGATTGAGCACTGACATACACACCTTCATTCACAGCCATAATACTTTGCACTGCCCGGGCCTCTGCCAAAGTGAACCCTGACAAGAACATATCCTTCGTGCCATGCTCAATTTCCAAAACTGGTGTAGACACTTCCGGCGGCAGATGGATGGATGAGTTTCCGAAAACAATTGAAACCCCCTTCCCATGAGGGTATTTCAACATCTGGTGTAGGATGGAAGAGACTGCCTTTACTTGGTGCAACCACAGCCGCCCCAAGAGCAAGTTGAAGGTTGCGGGAACGTCCAAGACATGAAATTCAATGTTGTGTTGTCCTGGACCAACCTGGGTCTGACCTTGACAGTCCCCATCACTTCCCTGCTGGTATTATCGTAAGCTTTGATCACCTGAGTGGTTGGTATGAAGTCCGCGGGTTTCAACCCGATTGCATATGCTGTTCTGGCTGGGCAGACGTTGATAGCAGACCCGGTATCAACAAGTACCACCGGTATCCACTTATCTTTACATTCCACGGAGATGTAGAGGGGTTTGTTATGATTTACGCCCTCAGGCGGTAGTTCTTTGTCTGAAAAGGTTAATGCCGGGGAACCTCCTCCCGGAAAAACCAGTAAATTTGCTTCGGTGTGGTATCGATTGAGAGTTTGGCCTTGTCCATAGCGATAGGGCGGCTGTCTATATGTACTCTTGACGCCATAAGCGGTCCCAGATGGAGATGTACGCTTGTATCTTCTTTAACTGTCTCGATCTGACTTCTTCTTCAATTTGCTTCTCTCTCTGTTTCTCAGCCTCTTTATCTTTTCCAGATGTTTCGGGTTGGTCTAGGTGTGGAGGCTTGAAGTATCGCCCGCTCCTGGTCATGTGGTCCACCTCATCGAGGTACCAAGTGTCATCTAGTTGAGCACCTGCCCAATCTTCATCCGTGTGGGCAAGACATAAGTCATCGTCTTCCCACCACATCCCGCTAGCGTTCAATAGACACCTATCTGGTTCTGGCAAGTTTGTACTCTCGGTACTTTCATCCCATATGCTCACAGCATATCCTGCTTTCGTGCTCGCAGCACTTTCAATCTCTTCATGGTTCTTGGCTTTCCGGATTCTCTCAGAATCCCACTTCTTCTCTTGCTTCTCGCGCGTTAGCACGATTTGTTGTTCAGTTTTCACAATATCTTGATCCCGAGCGAAATTCTTTGTATCGGCACTCTTCGGCAATCCATTCTGACTCTCGGCCCTTCCGGCCATCATTGATACCCTTGCCCCTGCCGGGCCTTGCTCTGGCTGAAGTTCCACGACATCTGGCTGATCATCTAACCATCCGGTAATCTCTGCCGACTCCCCATATTCAAACCAGTTGATTGTTGTATCCCCTGCTTCTTGGTCGTTGAAGAACTGGAGGTTGGCAAAGTCCCCTTCCACTGTTGTCAAATCATCTGCCCCTTGTTCAAGTCTGTCCCCCCGAATCATGCACAGTTCAGCTTTTTCTGGCAGCCCCACACTCAGCTCAGACTGGCCCACTGGTAGGATGTATCCGCTTGGATCATAGACTCCTCCGGCATAATTCCCAGGCTGTTCAATCCCAGACTCAATAATTCTTTCTTCCTCTGAAACCTGCCCCATTCCATCTTCGATGGTCACCACCTTTGGCTCAGATTGGGTTGTGAAGGTGTCCAACATGCACAAGTCAGTGCAGTCAGGAAGGATCACCTCCAGCTTGGGTAGGTGAGAGGGAGTAATATAGATACTAGGATTGTAGGACATGACCCCAGTTTGGATGAGGTTGACTCTTTTGGGTGGTGGATCTTGGTTATGTGCGGGGAGTGGATTGGTTGTGACGTTGGGTCTTTCGGGAGGTAGAATAATATTTTTGTCAACGAGGTCCTGAATCTCGTGACGCAGCCGGAAACATTGATTCAGATCATGGCCATCTTCTTTGGTGGTACGCCTGATGCATTGGTGGTTTGTGGGAAGGGGGGAGTGGATTTGGTAATGGCCTCGACTCTAGGGGTTTCAGATGCCCCTTTTTGATTAGAACCCCGAGAGCCTTGGACAAAGGCATGTATAGTGGAGTGAAGGTTCTTTGGCCTCTGGACTGATATCTCGGGGCTTGAGTCGCTCCGGATGTCTTTGGAAAAGGGTGTGGCCGCCGCGGGCCTTGGATGGGGAGGGGGAGTGGTGGTGACCATACCGACCTCCGAAGTCCTTGTGTTTGCAGCGCCACTCCGGGCCTGCGTTGTTATTGTGGTTGAATGTCCTTCGAGGCTGCTCTCGGTCCTGGTCGATCAAACCTTGCTTCATCGCATCCTCAATCTGTACCCCCATCTCGTGTAAATCTGAGAAGGTGGGAAAGGGGAGTACGATCATTTTCTGCATGAGTTTCGGTTGGAGATTGCGCACAATCATCCGGATTTGATCTTTGTCTGTAGACCTCAAGCTCATCATCAACGCCTTTGCCCCCCATCTAGTTACAAAATCGGAGAAAGACTCCTTGGGTTCCTGCCTCGTCGTTTCGAGATCACGGGTTGTAATCTCGATCTGTGTATTGTACGAGTACTGTGCAACGAAGGCCTCAGCCATCTCATCCCAGCTTCTTTTCACGTCATCTTCTAACTTCGCGTACCAAATGGCTGCCACACCCGACAAAGTTCGGCCAAACAGGGAAAGCTTTTGTGGTCGGGTTAGGCCCATTGGCCTCAGGATGTCTGAAAATAGCCGGAGATGGACCATAGGATCCCCTGACCCATCAAAACGATCAATCTATGGCATCTTGAATCTGTCTGGCAATGTTACGGCCACGTCGGTGTACCCATCTTCGATGTCTGGGATGGCCTTCACCCCCTGCGATTTCTTGAAAAGCTTCTCCAACTTACTCAGTTTTAGAGCTGTATGATCTACCTCGAACTCGAATGGAGAGTCCGGGTGGTTGGGTGTAAGATTCTTGAGCGATTCTTGGCGAAGCGGGCGAGCGGCCAGTTGGAAGGTTGGTGTCCTCTTGGATATTCTGGACATTGGGTAGGGTGTTCTGGGTGTTCGGGAGGGCATTCTAAGGATTTGGCAGGGTATTCTGACTAGTAGGTGCCTGCTCGGGTAGTGGAGTCGCTGGTGGAGGAGGAACCTGATGTGAAGCAGACGCTGCATTCTGCTGTTGCAGCCTAGTAATCAGCTCGGCCTGCGGCTTGTTGTTTAGCAAATTCCGCTTGGTGGATGGCATCCTCCTGCATCTGTTTCATGCTCTCGTGCATTTGGCGCATCATCGCCTCCATCCTTGATGTATTTTGTTATTCCATCTGAATGACCGGTAAATGTATCTCTATGGCAGACACAGAAATCTCAACTTTGTTGTTCTTTGTCAAAGTAGCCCTCTGTCGATAATCCTGTTACGACACCTGCACCTCCTCGGCCTTCTTCTGATAACTGGGGGTAGAGAGTGGAACACTGGATGTCCGTCAACCAGATCCTCGGATCGATTGAGTCGGCGACCTCGTGTCCAAAGTGCTTGGGGAGCATCTACTGGTTCGGAAGTAATCGTGCTAAAAACTGCCCCAGCAAAAAAGATAATAAAGCGAAAAGGAAATAACCAACCAGATAAATGGGCAGCATAGCAGCTTAAATTAAATACACACAACATACAGTCGGGCATACAACACGCAGTTGATAAAATTTGAAAATACACATCCTCAATCAGCGATCCATTCTGTATCACTATTCCCCAAAACTGAATCCGATATCCACAGACAAGCGATTCTCGAATCTTGTTGATGCCCGCATGAACTGGCCAAACTCATAGACTGATACATGCATTCCCTGTAGAGACACACTCTAACAAGCACATAGCAGATAAGTGAGAGCCAAAAACACCCCTATGTTGGGGTAGGGTTTCCCTATCCTATTTTGTCAGGAGCTAGGGTTTTACTACGCACACAGCGGTTTCAAACAACCTATAAACGGGTAAGCAACCTGTCCTAGTTTGGAATGGTCACTGTGGATCCGAATATGCACTAGGTCGAATGGTCAAAAAGGGTGCGCCGGTAAAACCGGGGTTTGTGTTCCCATCTTGGCGAGTTCGTAACGGTCAGCCTTATGGACATGCCTTGACAAGACAAGCCTCCGGCAAACCGCTCAGGAATAGTAGATGGCAAACACGGTGTCCTACGCGCACCAATGCAAATGCAATGCAAAGAAACACACAAGTGTAGTCAAAACCAGATATCATGAGTTCGAGTCAAGTTCTCTAAATCCCCAGTAGAGTCGCCAGAAACTGTAGACGTCCCCGAACTCATCCCGGGGAAAGGGAGTGCGAGCCCTCTCCCCCTGGTTCTGGTTCGATATTGGGTCACTACAGTTCGAAGGACTCAAATGTCACGGTTCTTAATCTTGAACCGAAGAGTCCAAATCTGGCAAATCGTTTTGAAAACAAATTTTTTTGAAAGAAGTGCCAAACATGGACTGCTTCGCCAGATATAGAGTCGCCACCTAGATGTTTTTTTAAATGGAAAATTTAGGAAACCCTGACTCGGTGCCAAAGGCCACGTGTCCGTCATCACCAGAGTTGCCTCGGCTCGGGAACTTGGGTACGATTGGGGAAGGTCACTTCGTGAGCACCCCCGCTTGCCCGGTCAAAGACCGGCCTGTACTAACCATGATATCTTATTTTGAAAACATTGTGAGTTCTTATTCTGGTTATTAGCCTAGGTTACTAGGTGATGCGCACAGCATACAAGTATAGACTGAGCCGCCTGAATTGGAACAAAACATTTCATGTTTGTTTGTTTGAAAAATGGTTTGATGGTGCTACCCGCAGGTAGGCTAAGATGTGGATTTGCCACCCTCGGGTGGGCTTAGAAAATCATGATTTTGCCACTATCTGATGAATTGTCCCAATTCAAGTAACTCAACCTTCACCCACAGGCATTCAAGGCAGTTATATCACATAAGCACATAGCCTCATGGTAAGCATGCTATTCATGGCAACACTCACACGCATGCAAGGATGCTAAAGCATAAAACTCACCGAGTACTCCAAGCCAAAACAGAAGCTCGTTAGAAATCATGCATGATCCTAAATATACAGAAATGCCTGATGCAACACATGCAAAGATGCAAATTATAGCAGGCTCGGCTATTCTAAACATGGCATATGGAATGCTACAGCTATCAAGTATTCAATTTGGAATTGAAATACAAATGCAGTTTGTATGATGCGCCGAGCCCGGTGCGTGCAAAACAGATGAATGATGCAAACATGCTGTCATACTATTATGCTAATTGAAATATGCCCTAGTCAAACCATCATAAGCGGGTAAATAAAAGGGAAGAAAGACGTGGGGTTGGAAGACATACATCACACTCACCCACACTTATTACAATTATGCCCTCGCACAGAGGGTCCGAATAAATAATAATACAGTCCCGAATAAAAGAATAATACAGTCCGAATGATACAGTCCAAATAATGTACAAATAATGTACAAATTCCTAATTAATTAACAAATTAACTAAGAAAGCTGTAAAACTGGCATGCAAGCCAGGGACTGCCTTGATTCTGATGAATGATGTATGCCCGGGTGCCTTTGCGCGGAAATCCACTGGGATGCCCCAATTAGCCTCTGTTTGCAATGTTTCTCGAAATGCGTGCCAAGTCCCGAAAAGTTACTGATTCTTCATTTTGCTACATAGCAATGTATTTCACAAATATATGCATGCCTCGATCCTCGTGCCACCAATTACGCATATCGATGCATGATGGCCGAGGAGCCGAATTGCACAACTCAATATAGAATGAATGCATATGAACACTACAACAAAACCTAACTCCATCATGGATAATCCGGAGTGTCGGTGACTTGGAAATTGAGACCCGTTCCGTCGCTCGGGGTACGGAACGCGCCTCGTTTCTCGTGCCCGGGCTAACTCCTATCCCGAACACGATGCAAAATGCATGATATGCATGAAATGTAGCTAATATGCAACTCTAACATACACAATGTCATGGAATGGCATACACGCTGCACGAGGTAATACACAACCGGGCATACACAATGCTATGGATGAAATGGCATACGCAATGCAATAATGGGCTTACACCAACATGAGAGAGCCTCAGCCACACTCACATAGAAGGCCATCAGATGAAAACAAGATACCTCGAAGTGCGTGCCCGCGGGCACGCAAACCGAGAACGGACCCTTAGGCACCGAAATGCCACTCTAATGAGACATGGAAAAGACATGGAATATGATATGCAAACATGCAAAAATCAAAGGAAAAATGAGGGGCAAAACAGCCCCGAAATGAGGCGAAATAATACCCGATGTATGAAATGATCCCGAAACATGGATTTCAATGCATAAAATGGCCTACAGCTATACCATACATGCATAATTGATACATGACATGAAAAGGAAGAAGCAAGTCAGCCCCAAAAATCACATTTTTACAGTACAAAACATGGCCAAACAGCAATCACAAGTAGGGCTAAAATGGCATACAAAAATGGCTCCGTAAGGGAGGCTATGAAGCAAGTGGTAGATGCAAAGCCCAAACAGAAAAATACCCTTCTACAACACTGAAGAGGGACTAAAAATATGAACATTTACAGTAGATGACAAGCCTCAAATCAGTATGAAAACATGCTCAAAATGCAATGCAAGATTAAGGCCAACAAGAGGCTATAACATGAGGTATACAAAGAATTCACCAAAAAGCCAAATACTCTGAATGAGATATTCCAAGAAGGTCAAAATATGGCCATTTTCAGTTCTGATCATGGCCGAAAACAGAAGCTAGATAAGCCTAAAAAAGCATGCAACAATGGGGGCCAAAGAGGGGTATAACATGAAGTAGGCCAAATATACATCAAAAAGCCAAAGACACTTCATTAAACATGACAAGGGGGTCAAAATATGGCCATTTTAAGTTCTGATCATGGCCAAAAAAAAGAAGAAAGACAAGCCAACAAAGCATGCAAAAATGGGGGCCAAAGAGGGGTATAATGGTAAGTACAACATGGAGGCCCCCAAAAGTGTTGAGCCCTTCTACAATGTTGTAGAGGGGCTCAAAATAAGCCAACTCACAGTTTATATCATGCTCAAAAACAGATCACACATAGGCTAGAAATACCATGCAAAATAATGGCATACAAGAGGGTATTGAAGCAAGTACCAAATGGGGGGCTCAAACAGGGTTGAGCCCTTAAAAAAACATGAAGAATGGATCAAAATAATGACCTTTTAAGTTAGGGTCGGAGCCCAAAACAGCAAGCAAATAGGCTAGAAGAATGGTGCAAAAAAAGTGCTACAAAGGAGGGAAATATGAACTTACCCTAGAAGACCAAACTTTTGCTCCCTTTTGGCTTGAGAAATGGTGCCTCTTAGCTGCTGGAAAGTCCTCCAAACTGCTAGAAATGGAGTGGTGATAGTGGTGCTTGGTGATAGTGAAGAAATGGAGCCAAAACTTGAGAAAATGAGAGAGAAATGGAGAGATATGTATGTGTATCCTCAAAGCAAGTTTTCCAACCCTTGAGATAGAGAGGGAGCTGCTGTGTGTATCCAAGGATGGTGGGGCAATGGAGGGAAAAAGTGTGTAGGGCTATGGGATTAAGTTCCCTTCTCTACAAAAAGTCCCCTGAAAATCAGATATTTTGGGGAAAAAAGCTATACAGCTGCAAGGCACACATCCCAAGGATCATGGCCGGCCTGCTATTTTTGTTGCAGGTGGCCGGCCGGCTACCCCCTATGGCCGGCCGGCTAAGGGGCAAAATGGTCCAAAATAATTTCAGGCCGGCCACCAGATATTGGTGTCCTCCCAGATCTCCTCAACACAACCCTGTGGTTCAAAATTGGAGACTGTAGAACAGGAGAGAGAATAGGCCATTTTTAGGAGGGGTTCAAAAGGTTCAAGTTGAGTTACTGGCCGGCCATGTGATATTAGGGTCCTCCCATGTGTGTACAACACAAATATGTGGTTTGGGCTTGAAGAAAATGCTCCTAGGGTGGTCAACATTGGCTCGGAAGTGAGAAAAACGGGCGTCGGAGGGCGCCGGAGGAACATAACTGGTTGCTGAGACAATTACTGGCCTCCCACTCTTCAGTGACCTTTCTGGTGATAAAATAGAGGTACCTGCCAAAAATGAACAAAAACCGATGCAAAACGAATGCTCGGGGGCCAAAACACGCAGTTCGGGGTCCCGAAAATAGGCTATTAAGCACCGAAAGTGGCATCTGGCCACGAAGTGGGTCTCTCAGACCTCAGTGTCCCTCAAAAGGGAGTAAATAAGATGTATGCCAAAAACCGAAGGAATCAGAGATGGTTAGACGGTCCCGAACCGAGGCACACGGCCTGACGGCTCCGAAAACCGGGAACCGGCCTCCGAAATGGGCAAAATGGCCTACGGCCGCGAAATGTAGCCCACGACCACTGAGAGATGGTCTACGGAACCTCTCCCTCCCTTTAGGGAGAGAAATAGAGAAAACCGAGTCTGGTTCGCAAACCGAGACAAGGTACAGAAGAGGGTTCGGAAGTCCGGAGGCAGGGCTCACAGCCGTGACTCTGAGACTTCTGAACGAGCACAATATGCAACATCACCGAGCGCTCAATCGGTGACGTCTGAGTCTTAAGGTCAGTCAAAAATGGGATGTCTACATAACGCCCTCAAAATAAACCCATAATATATACAAAATTGACATGCATTGGTAAAAGAAAAAAAAAACATTATTCCATTCATCAGAGTATTTTTATTAAAAGACATTATATGTAACATCGTAAATAAATGCCCTACGGGCTTACAGCTTTCCAAGCCAACACTTGGATACAAAAGTCTGAGTACTAACTCAGTTACACATTAAGCCCTTGGCTTGAGTTTACATGTAATATCAAAATAAAACAAAATAACAACTAACTAAACAGAGTCTTCAACTCTAAATCCTCTCAAGCTAAGTCCTTGGAGGTAGCATATCACCTGGACCTGAAAATGATGTTCCCGTATAGGGTGAGCCACAGCCCAGCAGAAATATACTAAACCAAATATAAGAATTGACTAAAGTAATAGCATTCGATAGATGGTTGACACAATTAAATCCATTATATCACTATATAGTTTCATGACAATAATGTCCATGACATGTTTCACTTTACGTTATTATTCAACTTTCCAATTATACAAACATGGCTCAGAACCTGGCCAAACTATAAAATGAGACTACATCTCACATCAACATTACTTCCAATATCAGTAATTCAAATGAGACTAAGGCTCATACTAAAGTACTTCCATAAATCAATAAGTACACATAATTGCTGTACTAATAGAGTCCATCCCCTTTCTCCTCCTAAACAGGTTTGAGAGTCCATCCCCTATCTTCCCTCAAACCATGGAGTACATCCCCTATCTCCTCTCAAACAATATGCATATACAATGTATTAAACACTTGTCATACACAATATTCAATCAATACACAAATTTGCTGTATTAATTCAACTGTCATATTTAATGACTCAATCAATTTGATTAGTTTCAGTTTTCCCTAATCAACATGCAATGTCTACAACAATCACGAATATCTTCCACCGATAGTCCAAAACAGTTATTTCTAAACAGGAGATAAATGTATCAACAAATATAATCTCATAACTTCTCAATTTCATGAATTAAACCAAATTCCACATTTTTCTAAAATTAATTATACGAATTAATTTTATTACAACAATTAGGGCTTTTTTCCCTTTTCTCAAAATTAACCCTAAGGTTCAGTTATCTCAATTTAACACACAAACATATGTTGTTTAATAGATGGAAAACCCCATTTTCAAATCAAAATTCAAACCCTAATTTTTCCAAAATTACCAAACGACACCAACATATCAAAAATACCAAAACTTAGGACAAAGCCTATAAAATGGAGTAGGAAATCCCTACCTCAAAGCGAAGAACTCAAATGGAGAAGATGGCGGAAACCCAAGGTGCTCCAAATCCACTATTGCTCAGATTAAAACGAAGCCCAAGGCACCCTCTATCTTTTATACAAAGAGCTTAGGGTAGAAACACACTAAAAGGAGATGAAACCTAAGAGAGAAGGTGAGTGGAGGGAGAGAAAACACGGACCTAGGGTTTTGAAATAAAAAAGATGATGAAAAAGTGTATTTAAAACCGCTGCTGTGTATTTATATAAAACAGGCTTGCTCGAGCAAAGACTTGGTCGCTCGAACGACCAGACACAAAGAATACTCGCTCGAATGTAGAAAGAATCGCTCGAGCCAACAATACGATGCTTCAGATCTGCAACCCAGAAGCACGCTCGAGTGACAGAATGCTCGCTCGAGCGAAGAACTCGAAAACATACACATCGCTCGAAAACAAAACCTCGTGCGTCTAGGTATAGACCTGAGAGCTGTATTTCTTGACTCGAGCGATCTTTTCTTCGCTCTAGCGAACGAGGTGTATGTTTTCGAGTTTTTCACTCGAGCGAGCATTACGTATGCTCGGCGTGCTTTAAGCTGCTGCGGTAACTATGCATGAAATTTGTATTTATAATTATTTGTATGAGGAAATTTTAAATACTAATAAGAGATTCTGACCAGATCAATAAATGCAAGCATGTGGATTGGAAAAAATTAATAAATGCTGATCAGAGGATTTTGATTAAATCAATAAATGTTGAGGTTTTTTTTTTTTTTTTTTTTTTTTTTTTTTTTTTAAATCAAAAATTTAGAAAATTAATATTGAAAGATTTGAGCTCCCACAACGCTTGGGGTTTAGAAATCCCATTTTTCTTAATATATTTACAATTATTATCTATATATATGTGAATTGCGATTTTTAAATGTTTTTTTTTTCCTTTTTTTTAAATGTCTTCTTTTTTTTTTATTTTTTATATTATATTAAAGTTTAATATTTTGAGAATAATCATATGTGTTGGACTTTTCAAGAAATGTTTTTTATACTTGTTCTTAATGCATTAAAGTGTTATTATGAGGGATAATAATCATATCTGTGGAACTTTTCAAGGAATTTATATGTGTTGGATTTCAAAGGATTTTTTTGTGCTTGTTCTTAATGCATTAAAGTGTTATTATGAGGGTAAGACTTGGGGGTTGGAAGAAGTTAATAAATGTTAAGGTTTTTTTTTTTTTTTTTTAAATCAAAAAATCAAGAAATTTAGATTGGGAGATTGGAGCTCCCACAAGACTTGGGGTTAAAAACCCCATTTTGCTTAATATATAGTACTAGCCTATCACCCGTGCTATGCACATGAGAATTATAGATATTTATATTTGTTTTAGATTTTTTTTTAATATATAACTTATGTTTTTTAAGGTTTTTTTCTTCTCACTAACCATAGTGTATGGGGGAAGTTGAAAAGGGTACTGCAGTAACTATACACGAATTGTATCTATAATTATTTGTATAATGGGATTTTGAATGCTGATTAGGAGATTTTAACCAAATCAATAATTGCAGGCATGTGGAAAGATATGTGGATTGAAAAAAGTTAATAAATGTTAATCAGGGGATTTTAACCAAATCAATAAATACTGAGTTTTTTTTTTAAATAAAAAATTTAAAAAATTCAGATTGGGATATTGAAACTTCCATAGGCCTTGGGGGTTAAAAACCCCCTTTTGCTTAATATATAGTATAGATATAGATAGACAGATATATCTTTATATTTTTATTTTTATTTTTGTGTGGTTTCTATTTGGGTATTTTTTTTTTCCAATTTATTTAAGATTGAGTTGTGGGTATCTTTTTTTTTTTTTAAATTTAATTTATCTGTGGTTTCCATTTGTTTTTAATTATTATTATTTAGGTAAGTTATGATGTGAGTTAGATATGTGAGTTTTATTGATTTAAATTTTATTTAGATAAACTTTAAAGATTTTTTTTTAGTTTTTTAGTTTTTTTGGTTATGTTATAATATAATATATAAAATATAGGTAGATATCTACAACTTTAATAGAAAATATTATCTGATTTTTTGGGAAAGAGAAAATGAATGCAAGTTTTAATATTTTTTTAAAAAAATTTGTGTGAGAGATTAGGAGGGAGAGATTATGAAATATTTTTGTTATTAAATAAATAAATCAGTCAATAGTTTTTTTTAATCTATTTTGTAAATTAAAAATCAATAATTTTGGAAAATTGATTAATTTGTCCAATTAAATAATTTAAAATTTTGATAGATATACATAAAAAAAATACATAATTATATTATTAAATCACAATTCAAATTTAGATGTTATATCTTTTTGAGATCTATAACTAAATTCTTATCTTTTTTTTTAAAATTTTTGTGTGTAACCATAGTGTATGGGAGAAATTGAAAAAGGTGTTGCAATAATTATGAGAGAAGTCAAAAGGGATTGTGGGTTGGGAAAAATCAATAAATACTGAGGTTGGGTTGGAAGAAGTCAATAAATGTTGAGGTTTTTTTTTTTTTAAATAAAAAAAATAGAAAATTAGGATTAGGAGATTGGAGCTCCTATCTGATTTTTTGGAGAAGAGAAAATGAATGTAAATTTTAATATATTTTTTGAAAATTTGTGAGAGAGATTATGAAATATTTTTGTTATTAAATAAATAAATCAGTCAATAGTTTTTTTAATCTATTTTGTAAATTAAAAATCAATAATTTTGGAAAATTGATTAATTTGTACCATTAAGTGATTTAAAATTTTGATAAATATACATAAAAAAAATATAATTATATTATTAAATCATAATTCAAATTTAGATGCTATATCTTTTTTAAATCTATAGCTAAATTCTTATCTTTTTTATTTTTTATTTTTGTGTGTAACCATAGTTTACGGGAGAAATTGAAAAGGATGTTGCAATAATTATGAGAGAAGTCAAAAGAGATTGTGGGTTGGGAAAAGTCAATAAATGTAATTCAAATTTAGATGTTATATCTTTTTTCAGATCTATAGTTAAATTTTTATCTTTTTTTTTAAAAAAAATTTTGTGTATAGCCATAGTGTATGAGAGAAATTGAAAAGGGTGTTGCAATAATTATGAGAGAAGTCAAAAGGGATTGTGGGTTGGAAAAAGTCAATAAATGCTGAGGTTGGGTTGGGAGAAGTCAATAAATATTGAGATTTTTTTTTTAAATAAAAAAATTAGAAAATTAAGATTAGGAGATTGGAGCTCCTATATGATTTTTTGGGGAAGAGAAAATGAATGCAAGTTTTAATATTTTTTTTTTGAAAATTTGTGAGAGAGATTAGGAGAGAGAGATTATGAAATATTTTTGTTATTAAATAAATAAATCAGTCAATAGTTTTTTTTTAATCTATTTTGTAAATTAAAAATCAATAATTTTGGAAAATTGATTAATTTGTCCCATTAAGTGATTTAAAATTTTGATAGATATACATAAAAAAATACATAATTATATTATTAAATCATAATTCAAATTTAGATGTTATATCTTTTTGAGTTTAAAATTTTGATAGATATACATAAAAAAAATACATAATTATATTATTAAATCATAATTCAAATTTATATGTTATATCTTTTTGAGATCTATAGCTAAATTCTTATCTTTTTTATTTTTTATTTTTGTGTGTAACCATAGTTTATGGGAGAAATTGAAAATGATATTGCAATAATTATGAGAGAAGTCAAAAGGGATTGTGGGTTAAGAAAAGTCAATAAATGCTGAGGTTGGGTTGGGAGAAATCAATAAATGCTGAGTTTTTTTTTTTTAATCAAAATATTAGAAAATTAGGATTAGGGGATTGAAGCTCCCACAGGTCTTGGGGTTAAAAACCCCTTTTGCTTAATATATAGTAGTATAGATAGATATATAATACAATATATATATATATATATATAGATTATAAGATGAGAGAAATAAAGTACTATCTTATTATAATGGAGGAGATCTTATAAAAAAAACGTGTAGACATGAATGCCTTCCTATTTTATTGTGCTTACAGTTATCTATATATGTAAATTGCGATTTTTGAATGTTTTTATTTTTATTTTTAAATGTCTTCTTTTTTTTTCTTTTTTTATATTATATTAAAGTTTAATATTTTAATAATAATCATATGTATTGAACTTTTTAAGAATTTTTTTTTATGTTTGCTCTTAATACATGAAAGTGTTATTATGAGGGATAATAATCATATGTGTTGGGACTTTTCAAGGAATTTATATGTGTTGGATTTCAAAGAATTTTTTTTATGCTTGTTCTTAATGTATTAAAGTGTTATTATGAGGGCAAGACTGGAGAGTTGGGAGATGTTAATAAATGCAAAGAATTTTTTTTTAAATCAAAAAATTAGGAAATTTAGATTGAAAAATTAGAGCTTCCACAAAACTTAGGGTTAAAAACCCCATTTTGCTTAATATATAATATAGTATAGATATATTTTATAATCAGGTGTCAAGGCTAGCTTTTAAACAATGTTCAGTTTGGAACAAACCATTCATGTTTTATTTTCGTCAACCCAAGTCATAAGGCTACTAATGTCTTTCAAAATGGAAAAATTTTAATATACACTCTTTTAAAAAAGATATACCATATGTATCCTTAATTACATTTCTTTTCTTATTTAATTTTGACTAATTTTCTTCTTTAGTTATTATTCATGAGTTCTTTAGTTATACCTTATATTGTGTTAAGTTATGATTTTTTTTTTTTTATAATTATAACTCAAAATATTAATATTATATAATTTTTTTAATTATAAAATACATATGATATATACCGTTAAAAATGTATATCATAATATTTACAACCAAAATGACAATCATAAGGGCTGCTAATGTAAACTTGTCATTTTCTTCTTTAGTCTTTTTGTTTTTGTTTTTTTTTTTGTTTTCCTTTCAACAGTCACATGCAATTAGATAATGCTAAAGAAATAAAATTTTACTAAATAAATGATTAAATATCTCACATAAATGTAAGATTTATAATTTTATAAATCATATACTAATGTGAGACATTTAATTATTTATTTAGTAAAAAATTTAAAACTTACAGTACATTTTCCCGTGCAATTTTGTCAAAGCTCTGACTTTATTACCTCGAAAAACCAAAGTTGTCTTCCAAAATGATATCAGCTAGGGCTGCTAGCAAAGATTTGTTTTATGTTTGGCTGTTTTTTTACGTTGATCATTGAAGTTTTTTTTATTTTTTTATTTTTTTTTCACTTTAGCTAGTTATATTTTAAGTATTTCTTAATTTATTTTAAAATTAATTTTTAATTAAAATTAAACAGAAAATAACGCGTTAATTGTTACATAACATAAAAATTAAAAGAAATATCATTTTGTCCCTCAAACTTTTAAGTGTTTTTTAATTGGACTCAAACTTCAATTAATATCAATTTTACATCCAAACTTTTAAAATTTTAATCAATTTGGCCCCTATTGTCATATTTCATCTGCAATTGGACGGATGTGCTAACGTGACACCAAAATTTATTTAGAATTTCATTTTACTCCCAAAATTATATATTAAAAATCAATTTACCTCCCAAATATTAAATTTTTTTTTATCTCAATAATGAAAAAATTAAATTTTAAATAATATATACTTTGTTAAAAATAATAAAAAATATAAAAATATCATTTAAAATTATCTTGAAACTACGAAGTATGGGTAATTCAACAAACATGTCGTACCCATACCGAGTACTTACGTATGGTATTTTTACATACGTATCGGGTACACAAAACACGTACTTAAATTTTTTCTTCTTAATTTTTGGCGCACCCAGATATATCCGGTACATACCCAAGTGTCGTACCTCAGTCAAAACAATATTATCTTTTATTACAAAGATAAAATTCTTTTTACTAAACTTCTTTTTTATTTTTAGTTTTGTACTTAGTATGATTTTAAAATTAAGTTATGATTTGTAAGTTATTTAATATAATGATATTTAATTTTAGTTTATCTTATACCAGTACTTTTGGCATTAAATGTCAATTCTATGTTAGATTTAACGAATTAAACTATTTAATCATTTTTTTGTTTTATTCTAAATTAAAAACAAATATTTTTTACAAATGTATTAAGCCGTATCCGTACCCTATTTTTTTGAAATTTTACCGTGTCGACGTATCCGTATCATACCAATACCAGTACTTATACTCATGTGCTTTATTGGTGTCAAATTATTTTGAATCAATCCAAAATTATTGACCCAAAAATTTCTTCATTACTTTATGTGTGCGCGAGCAATTGTAACTAGTTTATTATCCAAAGTAATTTCAATAGAATTAATCGACTAATAGTTATTTCAAAATTAAGTGGAAATTTTTTTTAAAATTCGGTTAGTACCCAATACGGGTACGATATATTTGTCGACATACCCATGCTTTATAATCTCAATATAATTCTAAATGAGGACTTTTATATTTTTTATTATTTTTTTGCAAACTATGGATTATTTAAAATTTAATATTTTCATTATTGAGATAAAAAATTATTTATTAAATATTAAAATTTAATTTTTTTATATTTGGGGGGTAAATTGATTTTTATGATATAATTTGTGGACAAAATAAAATTTCATATGAATTTTAATGTCACGTCAACACGTTCTATCTAATTGTAGACAGAATATGACTTTAGAGGCTAAATTGATCAAAATTTAAAAAATATAGGTGTAAAATTGTTATTAATCGAAGTTTAGAAGTCAAATTAAAAAAACGCGTGAAAGTTTGGAAGAAAAATAAATATTTTCTCTAAAAATTATATTATTATACTAAAATTTGGATTTATATCAAATGTATAAATTTTATATAATAAAATATTTTTATGTTGCGTAATTATTAATATATAATTTCTTGTCTAATTTTAGACATACATTAATTTTTAAAGTAAATTATTAAAAAAAAACAAGTTAAAACATAAAGAATCAAAGTGATAACAAAAAAATAAAAAAATAGAAAATACCCTTTAAAAGTTAAAATAAAAAAAATATAATAATAATAAAAAAAAAAAACCAGATATGAATGGACAAAGTGAAAAGTAAACCCTTTATAAACAACAATGATTCATCCCACTAAAAACACCACCATTAATAGCACTAATGCATTAAAAAAGTAAAAAAAAAAAAAAAATATAACTCCAAGACCAAAACATCACATCATTACTGACGAGACCCACTGCCACCTAATTAGTGGGAGCATTAATTAGTGCTCCCAAGCATTTTTCCTTTATAAATTATCCTTCTTTCAACAATCACAATCTTGTCATTATACCCTGACTTTCCAAATCCCTAGGTACGTACCTTAGTAAACCTAAGTAATTGACAAATGACCAAGTGAGATGGATGCATGTTCCCGTTTTTATAACAGGTAAACCTATGCTCCTGTTGCTATAGCTCAAATCTGTTCCCACTTTGCCAGCCAAAATGTTTGTTAGATAGCAAATGAGGGCAATAAAAAAAAATATTTGTTGAAAGAAATAAAATGAAATGGCTTTCACATTAGTTCATAAAAGTCAATATGCCTAATAAAAATCAATTTTGGTTGTTGAAGGAATGCGTCGTTCCACGTTATCACTAGATAAAAATATTTAATAAAAATTAACTTGAAAATAATAAATCTTTTTATTTTAATTAATAAAATCAAATTAAAACACACTAATATTCTACTAGATTTATTAGAATGAGTTAGAATGAAATAGAATGATCATTATCTTGAAATGGTGAATGATCATTCCATTTGTAATGCATGTTGTCATTATTTTATTAAATATAGAAATGAATATTTTGATAGAATGATCATTCTATTCCATTTAATTTCAATGAACCAAACAATATATAAATATATTTACTCTAAGAGCACTAAATATAATTTTTGAGAATTTTGTAATACACATCTCTTATTATATACATCCTTAGTTATGTCTTTTTCTTCTTTAGTTATGACGTTATTTTGATATATTTGGTTATGCCTCATGTAGCGTTTGGTTATGACTTTTTTTTTTTAATTTTATTTTAATTATGACTCAAAAAATATAAAGTTATATAATTTTTTTTAATTATAAGGTACATATATACCTTTTAAAAAGTGTGTAGCATAATCATTTTCAATAATTTTTTCTAAATCCAAGTCAAGTTGGTGGTTGTGAAAGTTATTCAATATTAATTTCAACATTGTCGCAGATGAATATTCCCTCTAATTGGAGGCATCTAGTACAATAACAAGTTAGAAATTTTTTTTTTTAAATATTTGCAGATTATTAGTAGAAAAATTTATAAATAATTATTAATATTAATAAACTTTACTATTGATTTGATTTTAAAAATATATACATATATTGAGATGTAATTTCCTCTTAAAAGAATTGTCAATGTTAATGTATATATGGTATATATTCTTAAATATATTAGGTATTGATTTTCTAAATATATTTGGGAATAGCCATAGTTAGATTTCTTGTAGAATACTTTTTCTTATAGTTAGGTTTCTAGTAGGATACTCTTTCTCAGCCTATATACACAAACCTTCTATTGCATTCAATACAATTCATTCAATATAGATTCAATAATACAGTTCATATACTTTTCTCTCTCTCTCTCTCTCTCTCTCTCTCTCTCTCTCTCTCTCTCTCTCTACTATTCTTATATGGTATCAGAGTTAGGTTAAGTACATAGTAATTTTGCCTTACCGGCAAGCAGTAGCCTTGCCTTGGCCACCCGCTGGACCTCAACCTATTATGTTGTTATATTTTCCTATCAGTATCGTTTTATGGTAATTCCATCATTTGTCCACTAATTTATTCTTATCCCAAATATCTCTATCATTTTTTTTTTAAACTCGCAATCCACTTTTTTGTGTGTTTCTACTCCACTTTTGTCTTTCCCTCTGTTCAACCTCAAAATAAGTTTTTATCTTTAAACATATTTGAGTTTAAGGGGAGTATTAGAGTATGGTGATATACCATGTGAACCACCTAAACCCCAAACCGCCTCCTTTGGCATACAACCTATGTAATAACCCCAACCTGTAATTAGCTACTAATCAGTAATTAAGGATGTTAATTAAGTGAATGGAATAGATTATGAGTTTATTATGCAATTCTTCACGATTTGGCTTTCTATCTGTTATTCATGGAATTATCTATTATGGTTTCTACTTAGAATCTGAAGTTGTTAGCCTAAATACTTTTAGAAATCGAATTTGAGTTCATGGATTGACTGGCTAGAATACTTGGAACTAATTTAGATTAATTGAATGGTGGGCTAACCTTGATTGATTAACGTTACTTGTATCTAACTCAGATGATGCATGATTTATCCCTAATCTACTCCTATTCATGATCCTAGATGTGATTAAGTGGGTAGTGTGTGGAGGCATTTGTGAAGCGAAGTGTAGAGCATTGAAACCCTTAAGTGAGTGTGTGCAGAGGATTTGTGTGGGTGTATTGAGAAGTTTGAGTTGGGCTTTTGGTAATATGGAATATAGGGAATTGCAACTCTTGAGGATGTGTTGGGTTAATGCATGTGTATGCACGTGTAGTGTATTCAAAGTGTGAGAATGTGTGTTGTGGTTGTTTAGTTGAGAGTGAGAGTGTTTGTAGCATTCTTTTCTGCATTTCCTTCTGAGAGAATTCAGCCAGAGATAGAGGATTTGGCTTTAGAGTGAGAGAGCTCAAAAGTTTGAAGAAAATAAGAGGAATAGAAAGATTCACCTCTCATGTTTTGGGAACAAGCTCTAGGTAAGGATCCTATGTCTGAATTTTGTAACTAATCCTCCATGCATCACGATTTCATAAGTCTTGAGCTACTTTCTTGAGAATGCAAGAAAATGGGTCTTTGAGCACATAAATAGCTTTCATGTGTATCCATGGTAGAATCATCTTTGATTTGATCATTTTGGGTTTGAGTTTTAAAAGTCCTTGCATGTATGTGAACTTTAAACATGTCCATGGTTTCAGAATTCATGGAGTTGTTGGTCACCATTTGCATGTTTTAAAGGAAGCAAGAAAACAATTGGAAAATCTTTCATGCATGAGCTTTTGAGTTCAAATTTACTAAATCCATGAGTTTTGAGCTAAACATTTGAAAATGATCATGTATTTGTGTTTTAGGAAGCTTTCTAAGTGTTTGATCAAGCCATGTACGAATTTTCCATTGAACTAGTATTCCGAAGCTCAAACTCTATTTTTGGAAAACCCAGGATTTTACAGTCTGCTAGAGCGAGGAAACCTGCGCTTGAGCGGAGAATGCGAGCTCTCAGTATTTTTTTTTTTCCAGACATAAGCTCTTTGCTCGAGCGACCACTTTGATGCTCGAGCGACCCCTTTGCATGTTGTTGCTCCGCTCGAGCGTGGGAGTTGTAGCTCGAGCGTGGATTGTGACCAACCAATACTTTTTCCCAAGTTTACAGGTCGCTCGAGCGAAGGAAGTCACAATTGAGCGAGGAAGTCTACGCTCGAGCGGGGACCTTATTTTCAAAAAATTTGCCTAAGTGTTCCAAGGCATGTTTTGGCATCCTCATTGCATCTTAGGCATTCCTAAGACCTAATTAAGCTTTGTTAATGAGGTTATGGATTAGAAACACACTAAGAAAAGAATGTACTAAGTAATTAGTGGTTCCACACTTGGGCCTGACAAATAATCAACCATTATTGTCCTTACCTTCCCTGATTTCATTGCACTAGCCAAGTTAGCTAAGGCGTCGGCATGGCTGTTGTCATCTCGGCTAACTTGCTGTAATCGGCAATCCTGAAATAAGGCTAACAGTCTGACAACCTCTTTTATATAGGCTATCATTCTTTCATCTCGGGCTGCATATTCGCTTGTTGCCTGGTTCATAATAAGCTAGAAATCGTAGAAGACTACCACCTCATCGGCTTCCATTGCCGCTACCAACTTTAATCCCACGATTAGTGCTTCATATTTTGCTTCATTGTTTGAGGCCTTGAACGCCAAATGAATAGATTGTTCTAACATCCGCCCATTTGGTGATACTAGCACTACTCCTGCTCCCGCTCCTTGACGAGTTAAGCTCCTATTAACAAACAGGTGGAAGGAGTCGCTAATGTAAATATTGTAGGGCTTGAGTTTCTCTGCTTTCTTCCATTCTGCTAGGGGGTTTTTCATTCCCAGCTGGGTCTCTTCTTGTTTCCCCGGACACACTAAGCTGCGGCTCATCGGAGCCTGACATGGGATGGCTCCGGGTGTGAACTTAGCCACAAAGTCAGCCAGAACCTAGCCCTTGATTGCTATTCTGGGTCTGAACTCTAAATCGTATTGGCCTAATACCACTGCCCATTTGGCCACCTTGCCTATTAGATCTCCTTGTTGTAATAGGGATTTCAAGGGGTGTTCAGTCAATACCACAATCTTGTGGACTTGGAAATAATGGTTCAACTTCTTAGAAGCCATAATTAAGGCCAATGTCAATTTCTTTAGGGGTAAATACCTAGTCTCTGCTCCTGCGAGGGTTTTATTCACATAGTATACTGGCCTTTGTTCTCCATTCTCTTCTCTAATTATCACTGCACTTACTGCGTGCTCTGAAACCGCCAAGTGTAAGAATAACTCCTCTCCAGGTACTAGATTTGAGAGAACTGGAGCTGTGGTCAAGTATCTTTTCAAGTCAGCGAAGGTGACTTCACATTCCTCTGTCCACAAGAAGTTTGTGGCCTTTTTCAATAGACTAAAGAATGGTTTACACTTATCTGAACTTCTGCTTATCAATCTGTTCAGGGCTACAGCCCTTTTAGTCAACATCTGCACTTGTTTTGTCGACTCTAGGCTTTTCAAATCTAGGATAGCCTTGATTTGATCTGGGCTTGCCTCAATGCCCCTTCTAGTAACCAAGTATCCCAAAAACTTACCCAACCCCACTCTAAATGCATATTTCAAAGCATTGAGTCAGAGCCGATATGTTCTAAGGATGTCGAAAATTGCTTTCAAGTCAGCTAGATGATCCTCAGGTTCTTTGGTCTTCACGACCATGTCATCAATGTATGGTTCCATTATTTTTCCAATTAGATGTCTAGACATCTTGGTCATTAATCTCTAGTAGGTTGCTCCTACACTTTTCAACCAAAAATGCATCACTCTGTAGCAATACAGCCCTTTTCGGGTGATAAATGCAGTCTTCTCCTCATCAGGGGATACATGGCTATCTGATGGTACCCCTTGTAAGTGTCCAGGAAGCTCATCCTTCCGTGCCCTAAAGTAGCATCCACTAATTGATCGATCTTGGGGAGTGGGAAGCTGTCTTTGGGACAAGCCTTATTCAGGCTGGTAAAGTCTACACAGACCCTCCACTTCCCATTTTTCTTTTTCACAACAACTGTGCTTGACAACCAAGTTGGGTAGTTTACCTCCTGAATGGCTCTGGCCTCCAATAATGTATCTACTTCCACTTCAACTACCTCAACATGCATCAACGTTGGCCTCCTTGCTCATTGGATGATTGGTTTAGCAGACCTATCTACGTTGAGGATATTGCATGTGACCTCGGGATCAATGCCAGGCATCTCGTAGGGTGTCTAGGCAAACACCTCTATGTTTGCTCACAAGAATACTTCCAATGCCCTTTCTTCCTCCTCGGCTAAACCTGAACCGAGAAGGAAGAAGCACTCTTCATCATCTTGTTGGACCAGAACTTTCTTCAGAGCTCCCTCGCTTTTGTTGGCTAGTTCCTTGCCGGCATCTTCCAAGACCTCCATGTCCTCGTCCTCAATTTCTACTGTTTCTGCCTCTTGTACATTGCAAGTGGATTTCATTGCTGCCATGGAGCAATTCTTTACCTGCACCTGATCCCCTCTAACCTCCTCAATTCCATGCTTTGTTAGGAACCATAGCAGCTGGTGCAGTGTTGAGGAAACAGCCCTCATTGTGTACAACCATGGCCTTTCCAAGATAATATTGTATGGGGAGGGGGTGTCAATTATTGTGAACTCTGTACTTACTTTCCTGGTGCCTGCCTACACCTCCAAACTTATTGCTCCCAGGGGCTGTGTTGACGTTCCATTGAACCCGACCATCGGACTGTTAGACTGCTCTAGATCTTCTTAGTGAAGGCCAAGCTCCTTGTAACACCTGACGTACATGATGTCATAAGAGCTTCCTTGGTCAATCAGAATGCGCCTTACCTGGCATTCTCCAATCTTGAAGGATATCACCAGAGTATCATTGTATGGATGCTGCACCATGTCTAGGTTGGCTTCAATAAAGGACACCATTGGTCCCTGGTACTCGTCTGCCCTAGGCCTCTTTTGTTGGACCTGATACACGTGTTGCAAGTGCTACACCCTCTGTGTTTCCCCACATGCCTCATTCTCGTTAACCTTCGAGTGAATCATATTGATCACTCGTGGTCCATCTGCTTGCGATTGGGGTGTTGGTAGAGGTGGGGCTACCGATGCTTGGAACTGCCTTGCTTGCTCTTCCCTTCTTCTGGCCTTGTTTACTAGGTTCCTTAAGTGACCTTGTCTTACCAGATCTTCTAAATATGTCTTTAGGGCTCTACACCCCTAAGTTAGGTGCCTATCCTCATTGTGGTAGGCATAGTGCTTCCCAAGGCTTCTTTCTATAAATTCGCCAGAGATCTTCTCTGGTGCTCTATAATAAGCCTGATTCCTAATCCTTTCCAAGACTTTGTAAACCGGGATTCGGAACACTGTGGTGACTGCCTGTGCAACCCACAGTCCTGTTTCTTGTCTGTTATATCCAGTATTACCTCGGCTTCACTTCGGTGAGCCGTTTCTCTTCTCCTATATCGATGTCTTTGTCCCTGGCGTGTCTTCTTCGGCTCTTGCATATTTCTCGATCCTAGCCATGAGTTCCTTCATACTTTTTGGCCGTGTCTTTGCCAATGACTTTCGAAGCAGGCAGTCAACGTTTAGGCCGTTCTTAAAAAACACGAACACCAACTCTTGGTTATATCCTGGTATTCGGTTAAAAATCTCATAATACCTTTTGGCATAAGCCCTGAGGCTCTCATCCTTGCCAATTCTTAGAGCCATCAGGGAGTCTACCCTTAACGACTACAGTTTGTTTGTAACAAACCTGGCTACAAACATCTCAGCCAGGCACTCCCAACTTTTCACAGTTCTTTTCAGCAACTTATGAAACCAATCTGATGCGATTTCCCCAAAGGATGAGGGGAACACCTTGCAAAGCAACGGTTCGTTCTCGGTATACAGTGTCATTGAGTTCAAATATAAGCCGATATGAAAGTTAGGATCGGACTTACCATCGTATATTTGGAATCTTAGCACGTGGAACCTTTTCAAAGCTTCAAATTTATCCAACTCTACTGAGAACGGCGTTCTCGGTTTGACTAGGGACGTGACCTCAACATCTTGTGGCTTCTTCTGAAGGTAATCCCTCAAATCCTCCTTAGTCTGTCCAAGAGCTCGGCTGTCAACGGACTTCAGCCTTTTTCATGCGCTACTCCCAGTTTCATTATGAGTCCTCTTGGACCTCCCTTCATTCACCATGTCAAAAAAAATCTCCTTCCCTTGAACATGCCGATGTTCCTTGACGTAGGTATCCTTGGCATGATGAGTCCTCTAAGACTCCCCTCTCATCATTCTCCTCGCCCGACCTCCCATGAAGGCCAATGCGAATGCTTTTTTATCCTGTCATGCTGAGGGATTGCAGGGATTGCTTTCTGCCCTCCTTTCTGGGCATCGTTCTTGGACGCTGGAATCGGCGTATCCTCCAATGGAAACGGTGGCAATATGTCGTTGTTCTGCATCATGAAGTTAACAACCGATTATAGGTCTACCAACTTGTTTGCCATTCCCTTCATCTCGCCGTCCCTTCTTAGGCATCTATCTTTCCATACCTGGAGGTCACTTTCGTTGTAATACTCGCCTCAGCCTGCTTTCTTTGGTACATCTCCTTTTTGGCTGACGTCTTTCTCCCAGAGATTCTGCTCCCGGGGCTCATCATTACAATTATCCTCCCTTACGTTAGGTTCAGCGTGTTTACCACTCCCACTAGGAATGTTGTCCCTGATCTTCTCTTTCTGCCTGTCGTTGGCCATCTATTCTCCTTGTGTTTCCCACAGACGGCGCCAAATTGTGTGTGTTGATTTCTGACCACACTGCCAAATAGGGAACTCAACTGGATAGCACCAGCAAAATAGATTAAACCCGAATAACCTGACACAGAAAGATAAGAATCCGGCAGTGGTTCGTCTACTCGGGGGCACTCCGACAATCAAGTCAGTACTCAATTATCTCTCAAAGATAGCAAATAGTGCTTAACTCACTTAGCCAAAATACAAAAAGCATACCTTATACCCACGAGGGTGCCTTGCTTTTATAGCCAGCACTAACCTGATCCCTATAGAAGCCTAGCTTCAATGGACTCTGGTTCAATGCTCATCTTGGACTCCCTGCCAGGTAGAGATAAACTCCCTAAGAGCTTTATCTTTATCCAGACTAAGGTCCTCCCCCATTCTAGGACTCATGTCCCTTATCCGCTCATCTCGGATTCCGGTATCTCCGCAGATAACCTCGGCTTAGCCAAGATAACCTCGGCAACATGACCAAGACACGTGGCACCTCAGTTGACACTCCGGTGCCACCTTGGCCACGTGTTGTCATTCACAAAATATATCTCCACAATCATTATCCAAAAAAAATAATAATAAATTGTTTAGATAAAACAAAAAGGATAAAAATTTTATTTCTATTACATTGCAATTTAACAAAATTTAGATAACAAATATATATGTATATATCTAAAATAGTTGAATTTCAATTAGTTAAACTGAATCTTTATTTTTTAGCTTACCAATGCTGTAATAACTAAAATTAATTGGGAGTAAGGATGAGAATTTTCAATACAACTCAATCAATATATAAAATTAGCAAGTTAGGGTTGACTATTTTTCAACATGAATCTAAGTATGACACGACTCAATAAAATGAATTATTAGTTATATATTTTAATGTTTACTGATGGATGCCATGACATTTTCTTAATCTCTTATTTAACTCCATCTAACTGAATAAAAAAGTATGCAAAATAATAATTAAGACTAATATCTTTTTTTTTTTTATTTAAGATATGTATTTTTTTGTTACCTATTTTAGAGTCAATCTAGTAAAAAAATATATAGTAATAAGGTACAATTTTTTTAATTAGAAAAATGCAATTGAATTAAAATCAAACATTCTATGAATAATTTCATTTACTAGAAATAAATTTTATAAAATTCAACTTATGGGAAAATTTTTGATCTCTCCATACACTTGCTAAGTTATTTTTAACTAAAAGTGAAAGTTTTCATATTAAATATCAATCGGACACGAATCAAAATAACATCATATGACAACATGAAAATAAATGAATTGAACTAATATTGAAGTAATTATGAAATAACACGACATGATACACTCTCCTAATTGAGGGCCCTAAATTTTGTTCAAAATTAGGGCCCGAGGCGACCGCCTTACTGGCCTCACCTCAGGGCCGACCCTGCACACCCCTAAATCCCAATTTACACCTAATGTCATAACATACCTATGCTAATTTGATCATATTTTTGATAATTTTTAGTCAGGGTAATGTGGGGGAGATTGGCACAAGTTAGCGTATTAGAGCATCTTGTCACGTACTGACTTATTGGGGATGTGAGTTCTACACTAAGCACCTTGCAAGCGCATTAATTTGTAAGCAGCAAGGCAGGCAAGGTAGATCCTTATCGCATCTCCTAGGTTGGTCCTTGGGCATAACTCACGGAGGTATACAGTACCACTCGTGGAGCCGGTGTAGACGCGCCCGTGGGCTTCCATCTAACAGTTCGGACTCACTTTTGTGTCACGATTCTAAATATGAACCAAAGAGTCCAAATCCGGCAAATCGTTTGAGAAAACAGATTTTGAAAAAGTAGTGCCAAACATGGACTGCTTTGCCAGATTACAGAGTCGCCACCTAAATATTTTAAAATGGGAAATTTAAGAAACCCTGACTCGGTGCCGAAGGCCACATGTCCGTCATCACCAAAGTGGTCTTGGTTCGGGAGCTTGGGTACGATCGGGGAAGGTCAGCTATGAGCACTTTTCGCCGTCAAGACCGGTCTCTACTAACCGTGATATCCGTTTTTGAAAACATTACATGCTCTTATTCCAATTATTAACCTAGAATTACTATGTTATGCGCGCAGCAAACAAGTATAGACTAGATTGCCTAATTTGGAAATAAACATTGCATATCCGTTTGTTTTGAAAACAGCTTGAATTTGCCACTCGTAAATAGGCTAAAATACGGATTTCAACGAGTTATTCCAATTCAAGCAATCTAACCTCCACCCATAGGCATTCAAGCAGTTTATCACATAAGCACTTAGCCGCATGGCAGGCATACTGTCATGTTAACATTCACACGCATGCGACATGCTAAAGCATAAAACTTACATCGTACTCCATGCCAAAACAAGAAACTAGTTAGCAAACATGCATGACCTAGTTCATGTTAAGTGGCTAATGCAACACAGGCATAGATGCAATCTAGAGTAGGCTCGGCTAACCCTAAACATGGCATGTGAAATGCGCGAGTAGCACGTATTCAATTTGGAATTGAAAATTGCAATGCAGTTTGTATGATGTACCGAGCCCGGTGCATGTAAACAAATGCATGAATGCACGCATGCATTGCATAAGGTATGCTAAGATAGACGTGCCCTAATCTACCATCGAAAGCGGGTAAATAAAAGGGAAGAAAGAAATGGGGATTGGAAGACATACACCCACTCACACACACTTATTACAAATACGCCCTCACTCGGAGGGACCAAAAGAATAATACAGTCCAAAGAATAAATGAATAAATTATTACAAAATTCTAATTACTAAAATTAAATCAAGTAAATAAGAGAAAGGGGGCCTCAGCCCTGCCTCGGGGTGCGCGAATGATGCATGCTCGTCGCGACTCGCTCGGAAAACCCACACCGCACCACTGCTGACTCTGTTTTTACTGCCCTGTTTCTCCAAAATTTTCCAAGGTCCTAGGAAACCTTCCTTGTGTGCTGCTGAGTGCCACCGGCTGGGGGAAATTACCATCGGCTGCTTGTGGTGGCCACCGGCTGCAAAATAGTCTGTCGGCCAGAAATACAGTGCCGGTCGGCACTCTTTCCGGCCGGTCGGCACAAAATTCCTGCAGAAGACAGTTGGCTTGACAAAGAATAAAGAAAAGAAGGCATGGCATTGGATTTTTGAGCATATTTATGCATGGCCAATGCTTCCTATCATGAATGGGACTCAAGGAGACATGGCTCTTGGTTCTAGGGCTATCAATTGTGCACCTTGGTGCATGATAGCCTAAGATGCCAAGGTTGCACTTTAATGTAAAAAATGCATGCAACACAACAATGATGACCAAGTCCCTATCATTCCAAAGTCAAGGGCTTTAGTGACATGGGAATTGAGGTGTGTTTTGTCACTTGGAGTACAAACACCCCTCATTTCCCACACTTGGTTTGACACCCCAAACCGAGTAATGAAATGCAATCCATGCAAACATTCATCAACAATGCAACATGACACAAAAGCGTAAGGCATGCCAAATGCTATGTAGCACGTCATGAGAAGTATACCATACTAAGCATGCACAATGCAAAGGGTGATACAAGCATGAACACCTAAGGCAATAGAATTGTCTTATGTCAAGACCATGTTGACTAAACATGCAACACACATATGCTAGACATGTAATGGTAGATTAAGCTACAATGGGACAGCCCTCAAACCTCCCTGAAACAGTGGCAAAACATGCCCAAGATGATGACCAAAACTTATGCGAGCATGCAAGGCAATAGGTCCAAAACTAAGGGCAACAAGGAGAGTACTTTACTACCATTGCTAAGGCCACTCATGGCATGCATCTAATAACCAAAAAAAAACAGACTTTTATCATGCAAAATGACACCCAAAACCCACATATGGCAGCCCCAAAATGCACCAAGTATGCAAGCATACGCAATGTCAATTCCTAGACATAAAAGGGGACACCCTTGAGGCATGAAAATGGACACACATGTAAACATACACACATGATGTATGGACTGAAATAGGGTCACAAATGATGCCTAATCATGAAGATGATCAATGTTGAACATGCTTAGGAACCAAAATGCATAAGGCTTACAAGCCTAGAATACAAAACAAACATGTCAAGCACACTATATATGGCGAAATTAGTGGCTCACAGCCCTAATACATGGTAATATGATGTTAATACCCTTATGGAACCAAGCTAAAACATGCAAAGAACATGGCCTAGATGCATGGCATACTTCTAGGCATAAGAGGGCATTACAAAGCAAGTATGAGAGGCATGTGAAGGACCATAAAAACGACCAAAAACAGAGTTAAAATATGACTCAAAACATCCAAAAAAGTTCTGAAATGAAGCCAAATACAAACATTCATGCATGCTACTCTTTAGGCCAAATACAAAGGCAAGCAAAGGACAAGGGGGAGAGGGGTGTCCCTCCCCTATTTGAGACTTGGAAGTACCTCCCTCACCACTGAAAACTCACTGGTTTTCAGTGGTGAGAAGACCAAGAACACCAAGCAAGCAAAGCTTCAAGAAAAGACACCAAAATGGCCAAAACAAGGCCTAAGAGGGTGAGACTCTTCCCAAACCACAAAATGACCTTAATGAATGTTCAAGAGCAGGTAAAAACAAGAGTTTTTCATGTTGAACACAAATCCAAAAACACAAAGCAAGAGGGGTAGAAATTAGTTGCAAGAATGGGGAAACTAAAGCAAAAAGTTTACCCTTGGAGATCCAATGAAGAACAGGTGGAGCAGCCCTCCTCTAATGATCAAAACCAGTCCAAGATCACACAAAACAACCTTCCAAGTCCCTCAATCTCGGAGCTAGGTGTAATGGTATGTGTACAAGGGCAAAAGTAAGGTAAAAACACACTTTTTAGGCCTAAAACACACACAAGAGAGGAGAGAGAGGGAAAATATAGAGAGAGAAAGTATATCACACAGATATATAGATATAAGCTCTGGTTTTTTGACCTAAAATGGCTAACCCCTCTCAAAGGGAGAGGGGTGGTGTTTATATAGGCAACAAAAGGGTCTAAGCTTAATGGCTAAGCAAGAGGAAAGGGGTCAAGGGACCAAGGGGGTGCAAGGCTTCTTGGAGAAGCCAAAACAGCTGGCCAAACTTCTCCAAGAAGCTTGGCCAAAAGGGGTCAAGCTTCTAGAAGCTTGAGGGGGTTCAAAGGGTCAAAGGGTGCAAGCCCGGACCTGGGGAGTGGTGATGGTGCATTCCAGCTGTCACAGCTGGCATGCACCATCCCTGGGGGTGCAAAGGGGTCACACCGACCAGCCAGAACAGTCACCGGCACAAAACACTGCCGGTCGGCAACATATAGTGCCGACCGGCCAAGGATTTGGGTAAAATAGTGCCGATGGACACTAGGGAGTGCCGGTGGATGTGTGGGGAAGCCGGTGGGCTTCAGGAATGGCTAATAAGCCTTCCCCTACCCTCAGATGCAAAACACACAAGTCTTGGTACAAAACCAAGCACAGAACAAATCAGTTGAGAGGTCTTGAGGCACGGCGCGCAGCCGGGCCCTCCGGGAACTCAAAACAAACACAAACATGGATAATCACCGAGTGTTCCAGCGGTGACGTCCAAGTCTTGAGGACGGTCAAAAATAGGGTGTCTACAGTTGCCCCTCTTTGACAGAACTCGGCAGTCATAACAATGACGGGAGTGAATGTCAAAGCCCGAAGACGACCCATTTTTGACAAGGCCGAAGACTTGGAGAAACATACAAGACAAGCAAGACATGCGCCTACAGGCAGGGGCAAAATGTAACTGAAAATGCAAGAAGCCTAGCATAACTTTTGAAGAAAAGCTGTAACGAAGCACACATGCGACATTTTTAAGCTAGCCAAGACAAAACCAACTACACTACAAGGCAGAGGGAATGTGAGAGAATCAAGCGATTCTCGCTACGTTTCACGCGGAGAGTACAATACCTGTCCGGTTCGTCTGGTCACGCCAGCTTCAAATGAACCGTACATACAATATCGTGCCTGAAAAGAAAGCAAACTTAACAGGTATGACATTGTTAGCAACATTCATAACAGTGCAATCGAAAGTGCGCGACAACGCATGCAATGTGTATAGAAAATTGTAATTGAACACATATAGTAAAGCAACGCACGCATACGATGCAATGTGTATAAAAGATTGTAATTGAACACATGTCAGTAAAACAATGCACGCATACAAAGCAATGTGTATAGTAAGGTTGTAATTGAACACATGTCAGTAAAGCGATGCACGCATACAAAGCAATGTGTATATAGGGGAACTTGAACACATATCAGTAAAGCAAAGCACGCATACAATGCAATGTGTATATAGAGAAACTTGAACACATATCAGTAAAGCAATGCATGCATACAATGCAATGTGTATATAGAGAAACTTGAACACATATTAGTAAAGCAGTGCACGCATACAATGCAATGTGTATATAGAGAAACTTGAACACATATCAGTAAAGCAATGCACGCATACAATGCAATGTGTATATAGAGAAACTTGAACACATATTAGTAAAGCAATGCACGCATACAATGCAATGTGTATATAGAGAAACTTGAGCACATATCAGTAAAGCAATGCACGCATACAATGCAATGTGTATATAGAGAAACTTGAACACATATCAGTAAAGCAATGCACGCAAACAATGCAATGTGTATAGAGAAACTTGAAATTGAATATGGCAAACATGACGCTGAAATGCCACGTACTGCAACTCAGTATGATTGAAATGATTTAAAGAATTCGCGGGCTACGAAAGGATACGGGAAGGGACATCCTTCGCATGTTCCGAGCATTGCTCTCGAAGGTTGTAGTGTGAGGTCAACTCGAAGCTCCATTTATGTTCTAAATGCGCAATCTCTTGGACTACTTTGAATGATAAGGGTGCCAAATCACACGATTGACCCGAACAAGGGCGCAAAAGGTACGTTGATCGAAAGGGAGAGATTACCGGCGTCAAACCCAGCACTCTGCTACCCTGCTATTCTTCTGCTTTACTTTCCTTTTTACTAGGAGTTTAAGCACATTGCACTGCCTCAGGCAGGTTTTACTTCTCAAAAGCGTTTGTTTTGTTTTGCAAAACATATGATGGAGATGGAACAACTATTTGCTCAAAAGGTGTTACATTTGCGTGTTCTATGCATCGCATCGCAAGGCATCACAAGTCAATGTGATTGAAATGGAAACTGCGTCTTGAAAACAAAGCATTGCATCGTAATAATCAGGTAGTAAACCAATTACAACTCGATAAGCAAAACAGGGGAACTCAGCAAACTAGCCAAATGCAAGTACACCTTGATAAACATTACAAAGACTTAAAGAGAGTGACATACAACTCGATAAGCAAATATACAACAACTCGATAAACAAATACGCGCGACTCGGCGGGAATCAATCACCGGAGAGTGCTGGGAGTGGTGGAATTCCCCAATATTCAGCATCATCAGCTTAGAAAACACAGGGGGAAGACCATCGGCTGGACACAAAGGTCATCGGCCGAGGAGAATGGTCATCGGCACATAATTTGGTCAGTCGGCACAAAATTATGGCGGGTCGGCACTATTTATCACGGCCGGTCAGAGATCTGTCTGCACCAGCAGAATGTTGACATGTGTCCTCCACTCAACCTTATCTTCTTCAAAAGGGTCTCAACTTCGTGGTTCTCTTCATTTCCACACTGATTTGCTCCAAATGGAAGAGTTTCTTGCCCAAAATTTTGCAACTTGGATTAACAACTTGGATGGCTCGGAAAAGCTGAATTTCCGGGCTTTCGGCATAAATGCACTATTCACTTTGCGCCGCACCCCGCTGCATTTTCCATTCCTCCATGCCGCGGCGAGGTTCTGGAACCCGGTAACACATGTCTTTAGCTTTAGCGGGCAAGAGGTGTGTCCCACTTTTGAAGATTTCCAAGCTCTAATGGAATCTGGGCGAAATGAGGAAATCCTACCCCAATTTCGTTTTGGCCATGCTCAAGCCTTAGGACGAATGTGTGGGCTCTCGATGCCCGATGCTCGTTCTCTGATTTGTGATAGGATACTAGACGTTCCGAGTTTGGTTTGTCGTTTTACTGAGACTGGCGATCGCGGCGACCATCACTGGCAAGGCTTTCGGCGACACGCCCTCTGTCTATGCATGCTATCCTATTTTCTGTTCGTCCCTGGCTCCGGAGGGCCTAGTGTCCGGTTGATTGAGGTTGCCCAAGGCTTGAAGGAGGGCAAAAGCTGCATTGCCATGGTCCTGGCTGAGACACTGTTGGGCTTAGACGCCTTTTATCGTCGAGAGACGATCAGATTAGCAGGGAGTCTGCTATTACTGCAGGTAACGTTTCCCACCTCGTCTCACATTTTATGTTTGCTCACATCACTCGGCCCTCAGGCTCGATTTTTCTCACAAAAACCCTTTCTCACTTTTTCTCTCATCGCACTTCTCTCTATTCTTTATTCTCTCATTTTTTGCCCCTCCCCAGGTGTGGTTAATGGATAAACTGAAGGTTGTGGATTCTTGCCCCGCATATTCAGCTCGTGGCTACTTCTTCAGGCAACGCGTAGTTGACGCCCTTGATGAGGGTTGGTGGTTTGAATGGATGTGCAGTTTGTCCGCAGACTGCATTGCTTGGCGATGCCCTTGGCTCAACCTCCCAATGATGAGTTATAGCATGACCTGTCAACCCGGGATCCAATTGATTGGCTTGACTCACTGTGTCTTTTACTTCCCATTCCGTATCCTGCGCCAGTTCGGTCATAATCAGACTTGTCCACCAGAAGGGATAGAGTACCCGGCTACATTCCCAATTCGAGGCGCACAGTTGGCCCGGTATGCCACAGCATGGAGGACGAGAGAACTCCTGGCCCCCGCTCCCACTTTCAGTTGCGCTTTGTTTGATGAGTGCTTGGATTGGCTTAATAAAGAGGCACAGGAGGGGCCCGCTTTGGCATCAGAGGCTTCGACCAGCTCTGGGAGGGGGCGCAGGGACATTTGACTTGACCATGCCCTGGATTTATTGCTTTATTAGTACTTTCAAGTTTTCTTTATGAATGTAATTAAAAGCAACTTCAATTGTATGCAAGAGCAAGAGAACTCTATTTGAAATCAATGAAATTGAAGGTTGTGGTACTGAAAATTTTCCGTTTTTGGTCTAGAAATGGTCTTAGTTGTAAAAAGATTTATTTGAACAAAGTCATCTTCATTAAAACTTTTCAAAACCATTTTCGATATGGATCAGAACTGGACACGTCTGAAATTTGTCACTGAGATGCACAACCTCAGATTCCTACAATTAGAAAATTGCCCCTAGTTTGAATAGTACCACGGCACTGCATGGCAACGGAAAGTTGCCCCTAGTCTGAATAGCACTGCGCCGGAGATTCCGATGAATGCTGATGGACAAAGATGACCAAGATGATCAATTGGACAAAGCTGATCGGGGAAAATGTTTATGGCTGAACTTCAGGATGAAGCTGCCTACGTATCCCAAAGATGGGAATCAAGCCTTACGTAGTTCAGGCTTGGGTTCACTCGAGTATTTTCACTCTCCTTTTGCGCTCTAACTTTTGCCAAGGCCGCCCTTTGCGGGTTTTCAACCTTGCGAGCTCAGTTTTTATATTTTTCTAATTTTTTCTGTGCTCTGAATTTTGCCTAGGTCGCCCTTTCGGGTTTTCGGCCTAGCGAGCCTCTCAAGGGTAATATTTCTTCAACTTGTCCATGTTGATCGGTTGGGAGAACTCTAGGCCATCTAGGTCCATCAGAACCACAGCTCCACCTGACCAGATAGACTTGATGATATAGGGACCCGTCCAATTAGGTCTGAACTTGCCCCTTGGGTCGTGGATGGGAGCTCGGTTGTCTTTGAGCACCAAATCTCCTTCATTCAAATTCCTGGACTTCACCTTCTTGTTAAAAGCCCGGGCGATTCTGCGTTGATATCCTTGGACATGGTACAGTGCTTTCAGCCTTCTTTCATCAAAGAGCATGAGTTCCTCGAATCTACTCTGCTGCCAATCTGCTTCAGCTATCTGACACTCAGCCAGCACTCGCAATGACAGAACCTCAATCTCAATTGGTAGAATAGCTTCCATCCCATAGACCAGTGAATATGGAGTCGCCCCGGTAGAAGTTCTAATTGAAGTTCGGTAGCCCCACAGAGCGAACGACAACTTATCTGGCCAGTCCCGATAGGTCTCCACCATCTTCTGCAGTATGTGTTTGATGTTTTTGTTGGCGGCCTCAACCGCTCCGTTGGTCTGCGGCCGATACGTAGATGACTTATGAAAAGCCACGTTATACTTCTTCAACAAATCAATCACCTCCTTCTTGAAGTGAGAACCATTGTCCGAAATGATCTCATTCGGGACTCTATAACGGCAAATAATGTTGTTTCTGATAAACTTCGCGACATGCGAAGCCTTCAACACGGCATAAGATTGGGCCTCGACCCACTTTGTAAAGTAGTCTATTGCTACTAAGATAAACTCATGCCCATTCGATCCCTTCGGGGTTACAGCCCCAATCACGTCGATCCCCCAAACTGAAAACGGCCATGGCGATGTCATGTTGTACAGGTTTGACGGCGGGATATTCATGCGGTTTGCGTGAATCTGGCATTTGTGGCATCGCCGAACAAAGCCGACACAATCTTCCTCCATGGTAGACCAGTAGTAGCCCTGTCTGAGGATCTTTCTTGCCAGCATCACCCCATTCATATGTGCCACACATTCTCCCCCATGGATGGCCTCCATCAGGCGCTTCGACTCATCGGCTTCCACACACAGCTTGTGCATTCCCAGATGACCCCTTTTGTACAACTTACCCCCGCAGATGATAAACTGAACAGCCATTCTTCTAATTGCCCTCTTGTCCTTGGGCTTTGCCCCTGGGGGATGTGCCCCCTTTTCCAAGAAGTTTCATATATCGTGGTACCCAGGGTTGTTATCCTCAGACTTCATCTATGGCGAGATTGATTCGTAGGCAGGTGCAAATTTCTGGTCAATAATGACTGGACGCATCCGGACCCCGGATGGGATGTCTATCATGGAAGATAGAGTTGCTAGTGAATCTGCAAACCTGTTGTTCTCTCTTACTAGGTGAGTGAAGTTTAGCTTTTCAAACTGAGGGATTAGCAAATCCAAGGTCTGGTGATAAATTATCATCTTTTCCTCTTTTACTTTCCAGTCTCCTTTCGCTTGAGACACAACTAGGTTCGAATCTCCAATAACGTCCAATCGCCTTGCCCCTAGTTCTAGGGCAGCTTCTAGTCCCAAGAATACATGCCTCATACTCTGCCTCATTGTTCGAGACTTTGAATCGAAGCTTGAATGCTAAAGGGATACGGGAATCGTCAGGCGCTATCAGCAACACCTCTATCCCATACCCATATTGATTTGACGCCCCGTCAAAGTACATCGTCCAAGTTTCATCTTCGATGTGCAGAATATCCTCATCTGGGAATAGGTATTCAACCGCTTCATCCCCTTCAACCGGGTGGTCGGCAAGGAACTCTGCCACTGCTCTACCTTTTACGGACTTGCGCATCACATACTTGAGGTCAAATTCGGAGAGCAACAGCAACCAGCGAGCTAGCCTACCTGTAAGTGCTGGTTTCTCGAAAAGATATTTGATGGGATCAAGTCGTGAAACCAACATTACAGAGTGAGCTAACAGGTAGTGCCGCAGCTTCCTAGTAGCCCATACCAAGGCCAAACAGGCCTTCTCCAATGGAGTGTAGCGGGTCTCGTAATCGAGCATCTTCTTGCTCAGATAGTAGATGGCCCTTTCCACTTTATCTTCCGACTCTTGTGCGAGCATGCAGCCCATTGTAGTCTCGGTTACTGACAGATACAATATCAACGGTCTTCCCGGCTTTGGCGGTGACAACACGGGTGGATTCTCAGAGATACTCTTTAATCTGTTCAAATGCAGCTTGGCATCGGCCGTCCCATTGGAACTTCTTTCCTTTCTTTAGGAGACCAAAAAGTGGTTCACAAGTTAAGGTTAGTTTTGAAATAAACCGCCTTATGAATTGCACTTTACCCAGAAAGCCACGCACCTCCTTTTCAGTCATTGGTGGGGGCATTTCTAGGATGGCCTTGATTTTGGAAGGGTCGACCTCGATGCCCCTTTGTGTAATCAGAAATCCCAGCATTTTTCCCGCTGTAACACCAAACGTACATTTTTGAGGATTCAACCGCAGCCGAAATTCTCTGATCCTTTGAAAAAACTTTTGTAAAGCGGTGTAGTGGCCCTCTCTTTCTTTGGACTTGACAATCATGTCGTCCACATACACCTCAACCTCTTTATGGATCATGTCATGTAATATTGTGGTTGCAGCCCGTTGATATGTAGCCCTAGCGTTCTTCAGCCCAAACGGCATTACTCTATAGCAATATGTACTTACGGTGGTAAAAGCGATCTTCTCCGGTCTTGGTGCCATTACTATCCGATTATAGCCCTAAAACCATCCATGAATGAGAGCAAAGCATCCCCTGCAGTGAAATCTACCAACTCGTCGATATGCGGCAGGGGAAAGTCATCCTTCGAACTGGCTCTGTTCAAATCCCTGAAATCCACGCATACCCGGATTCTGCCATCCTTCTTCGGCACTGGAACAATGTTGGCCAACCAAGTCGGGTATTCGGATACCAGCAGAAGCTTCGCCGATCCGCTGGTGACCTCTTCCTTGATCTTAATGGCCGATCGGCTTAATCCTTCGAAGTTTCGCTTGATGTGTCGGGCCTCGGTCAAGAGGATCCGGTCATACAATCTCAGATCGATCGGGCATGTCTTCGTGGGACCACGAAAACATCTTTGAAATCTTTTAATAAAGCGACTAAGCGCCGCGTTCCTCCGAAGACAACGTGGACCCGATCTGGACCGACCACGGGTCCTTCTCGACTAATGTTCACGGTAGTGATTTCATCCATTAAGGGTTTAACAAACCTCTCCTGCTCTTGTTCAATTAGTCGTTGCAAAACCGGAGGAATTTCGTCCTCGTCGTTTTCATCAAAATTTTGAAAGTCTTGATTTAAGCAATAAACCAAAGGCACAGAAAAGTACTCGGAAACCACAGTCACCTTATTCTCATTAGATACTTCCGAACCATCCAATTCTTCTGTTACAACAGACTCAAAAGAGAAAGAAAAAGACGACCTGGACAGGACTGTGGCATCCGGGTTATCACCCCCAGGAATACTGGACTCAGACTCAGACGAGCTGGAACCTGATTCCGACTCACAAGACTCGGTGGAATCAGATTCCGCTCACTACCGACCCGTGTCGCTTGACAAAAATCCTCCTCAGATCTTGCCAGGTGAGGGAGGGTGCGATGGATGCATCCAAAATAGCTGATTGTAGGCCCGCAGCCGTTTCATCTCCGATCATGGACACCGAGGAGTCATCCCCCAAGCACAACTGGTCGATCAAAGGATTTGAAAGTGGACATGCCAGTGCTACCCCCATTTCAAACTCTGTCTCCGCAGGCTCCAATTCCTTGCTATGTTCAGCCTCAATTGTCGGGTCTGTCTGCTCTTCAGCAACATCATCCCCAAATAACTGCAAGTCGAAGAAAATTTCAAATCCCGGCATGCGTTTCTTTTCTTTATTCAACCACGGCTCTGGAAAACCACAGAATGGGAAGTCTTCCCCCTCCCGGATAAACGTCTGCTCAGTACCGGATGGGCCGATGCATCAATTCAAAAGGTTTCCCCATCTGTTTTGCCTTGGCTCTTCCAGCCACTTCTTTTCCTTTTCTTACCCAATCTTCCTTGGTGGGCAGGTAACCCAAGCCGAAGGTGTGAGGGTTGTGCGGCACTTCGACCAACGCTGCAATGCCCTTACGGCCACTCTTCCCTAATCCCATCCCGGGGATGTATTGGAGTTTGTTCATGAGGTACACTGCTTGGGCACTAACATATATCCCTTCATTTGCGGCCATGATATTCTGTACGACCTGAGCCTCAGCCAAGGTAAAACCTGATATGAATATGTCCTCTATGCCATGCTCGATTTCCAGAACAGGCGTGGATACCTCGGGTGGTGGGTGGATTGACGAATTCCCGAAGACGATGGCTACTCCCTTCCCGTAGGGGTATTTCACCATTTGATGCAAAGTGGATGACACTGCCTTCACCTGATGCAGCCACGGCCGCCCCAAAAGCAAATTAAAAGTCGCAGGAACTTCTAAGACGTGGAAATCTATCTCATGTCGTCCCGGCCCAACTTTTGTCTGAACTTTAATCGTTCCCATCACTTCTCTACTCGTATTGTCGTACGCCCGGATGACTTGGGCTGTTGGTATGAAATCTGCAGTTTTCAAGCCAATTGCATACGCCGTCCTTGCTGGGAAGACGTTGATGGCAGACCCGGTATCGACGAGTACCACCGGTATCCACTTATCTCTACATTCCACGGAGATGTAGAGGGTTTATTAGATTTCGCCCTCAGCGGAAGTTCTTTATCCGAAAAGGTCAACGTCGGGGAACCCCCTCCCGGGAAAACCAGTCCAACCAGCTGCTCTGGTGTAGTCTCTACGGAAAGATTGGCCTTATCCATGGTCACAAAACATTGCTGTACTCATGAGGCCATGAGCAGTCCCCAAATGGAGATGTCTGCTTGTATCTTTTTCAACTGTTTGAGTACAGCTTCTTCCTCAAGTTGCTTCTCCTTTTGCTTCTCGGCTTCCCTATCCTTCCTCGAGGCCTCTGGTTGATCCAAGTGTGGGGGTTTGAAATATCGCCCGCTTCTTGTCATGTGGTCGACCTCTCCAAGGTACCAAGTATTATCAGGTTGGTTATTCCCCCAATCTTCATCCGTGTGGGCAAGACATAGGTCCTCATCTTCACACCACATTCCATCAGCGGCCGATGGACACCTGTCCGACTCTGGTATGGCTGTTCTCGTGCTTGCAGCACCTTCCATCCACATGCCCGCAGCATTTTTGGTTCCTGTGCACACAGCAGTTTCCACTCCCACATGAGCCTTTGCTTTTCTGATTCTCTCAGAATCCTCAAAACTTGCTTGTTCTGACACAACTGACTGTTCAATCATCTTCGTACTCAAAATGTTCCAATCTCGGGCGAAATTCTTGACACCGGCGCCCTCCGGCAATGTGTTCTGCTCTTCGACCCTTCTGGCCGTTGCTGGCATTCTCATTCCTTCTGAACTGTGCTCTGCCTGAAATTCTCCTACCACATCGGGCTGATCGTCCAACCACCCGGTGACTTCCACTGAATCCTCATAATCGAACCACGCAACCATCAAGGCCCTCCGGGTATTTCACATCCTAGAAATCGGAGATTGGCCAGGTCCTCCTCCACAGCTGTTACATCATTTGTTCCTTGTCCCAGACTATCCCCTTGGATCGTACATAACTCTCCTTCTGTTGGCAATTCTACTCCGGGCCCATCTTGGCCCTTTGACGAAATGTAGTCACTCGGACTGTATGTCTTACTCATATAACTCCCAGACTCCGCAGATTCTGATTCAACAACTTTTTTTTCCTTCGGGGTCTCCTCTCTCCTGTTCTCAGCGGTCACCACCACTGGTTTAGGTTGGGTTACGGAGATGTCCATCATGCACAAGTTGGTGCAATCGGGGAGGAACACCTCTGGTTTAGGCAGGTGGGTAGGTGTGATATAGATACTAGGGTTGTAGGACACGGCCCCAGCATGGATGAAATTAAGCCTTTTGGGTGGTGGAGCTTGGTTATGTGTGGGGAGGGGATTTGTGGTAACATTGGGTTTTTCGGGAGGTAAAATTACCCCATTATCGATAAGGTCTTGAATTTCATGGCGTAACCGATAGCACTGGTCGGTGTCGTGACCGTGCTGCTGGTGAAACGCGCAATACTTGGCCGGGTTATGGGTAAGAGGGAGTTTTTCTGGTAGGGGCCGCGGCTCCAGGGGCTTCAGGTGCTCTTTTCTGATCAAAACCCCCAGAGCTTTGGATAGGGGCATATAGAGTGGAGCGAAAGTTCTGGTGTTTCTGGGTGGGTATTTGGTTGTTTGTGGGTTGCTTCCGGATGCACCGGAGAACGGCGAAGCTGCCGTATTTCTTTGTGGGGGGTTAGTGGTGACCATGCTCACTTCGGAGGCTCTCGTAGTAGATGCGCCACTCGGGCCTGCATTTGTGTTGCGGCTGAAGGTCCTTCGGGGTTGCTCCCGATCATTATCAATCCAAATTTTGCTTCAAGGCATCTTCAATCTGCACCCCCATTTCATGTAGATCAGAAAAAGTGGGAAATGGGACTACTATCATCTTTTGCATCAACTTCGGCTGTAGATTGCGCACAATCATCCGAATCTGGTCTTTGTCCGTGGGCCTCAAGGTCATCATCGAAGCCTTGGCCCTCCATCTGGTTACGAACTCTGAAAAACTCTCCTTAGGCTCTTGCCTAGTTGTCTCGAGATCACGGGTCGTAATCTCAATCTACGTGTTGTATGAGTACTGCGCGATGAAGGCCTCAGCCATTTCGTCCCAATTTCTCTTGACGTCATCTTCTAGCTTGGCATACCATGCGGATGCCATACCTGACAAGGTTCGACCAAATAAAGACAACTTCTGGAGCCTACTGAGGCCCATTGGCCTTAGAACGCCCGAAAACAGTCTTAAGTGTACCATGGGGTCCCCGGACCCATCAAATCGATCAATATGAGGCATTTTGAATCGATTCTGGCAAGCGCACACGGCGTCTGCGTGTATCCATCTTCGATGTCAGGGATGGTCTTGACTCCCTGGGATCTCTTGAACAATTTTTCAAGCTTACTTAACTTTAATGCGGTGGGATCGGCCTCGAACTCAAAGGGAGAGTCCGGTAGATTGGTGGGTGTTTTTGACAGCTGGGGTTGGATCTGAGGTAGGGTTGGAGGTGGGGGTGGTCCTGTGGGCAGCTCTGTATCAGTCCGAACATTGGTCGCCTCCCCGACGTTAGGAACTCCTGGCGGGGAAGGAGCTTGATGCGAAGCAGATGCTCCGGTTTGCTGCTCTAGCCTGGCAATTGTCTCTGCCTGTTCCCTCACAACTGTGGGCTTGTTCGAGAAATCTGCCTGACGGACGGCATCCTGTTGCATCGCCTTCATGCTCTCTTGAAGGTGGCGCACCATCTCCTCCAAACTAGCCATGCTATCCTGCTCTGGTTGGATTACTGGTATATATTCCCTCTCTGTTGGTGACACAGAATCCGGATCCTCTTGAACACGTGGGGTAGACAAAGCTCTCAACCGATCAACAGATCGATGTCCTCTCGCCTTCGACCGCTTAGTAACCGGGTAGTGAGTAGTACATCGTTGTCCGCTCATCGATCCTCAGATCGAAGGAGTTGACGGCCTCTGACCCAGGGTGCTTGGGGGATATCTATCGGGTTGGTAGCAATCGTGCTCAACTACCTAGTGAAAAGATAAATAAAGCTCATAAATAAACAGACAATTGGACAGCACAACGGCATAAAATAAATATACAACACACTGTTTGGATAACACGCTGAATTCGATACACTGTTCCTCAAACACTGATCACTGTTTCTGAATCATTACCCCCAAATCTGAACCTTGTTACCCACAGATAACTGATTTCCCAAAATACTGTTACTGGTGCCCTTAGGCCGGATACCCAATCTTGCAAACTGATATGTGTGTTCCTGTAGAGATACACTCTAAAAGCACATAGCAGGTGAAAGAGAGCCAATACACCCCTATGTTGGGGTAGGGTTTCCCTGTCCTATTTTGTCAGGAGCTAGGGTTTCACTACGCACGCAGCGGTTTCAAACAACCTAATATCGGGTGAGCAACCTGTCCTAGTTTGGAATGGTCACTATGGATTTCGATATGCACTATGTCGAATGGTCAAAGAGGGTGCCCCGGTAAAACCGGGGTTTGTGTTCCCATACTGGCAGAGCCCGCAACCGGTCAGCCTTATGGCATGCTTTGACAAAGTCATGCCTCCAGCAAACCGCTCAGGAATAGCAGATGGCCAACACGGTGTTCCTAGGCGCACCAATGCAAATGCAATGCAAAGAGACACATAAATGTAGTCAAAACAGAATATCACGAGTTTGAGTCAAGCTCTCTAAGCTCCCCAGCAGAGTCACCAGAAACTGTAGACGCGCCCGTGGGCTTCCATCTAACAGTTCGGACTCACTTTTGTGTCACGATTCTAAATCTGAACCAAAGAGTCCAAATCCGGCAAATCGTTTGAGAAAACAGATTTTGAAAAAGTAGTGCCAAACATGGACTGCTTTGCCAGATTACAGAGTCGCCACCTAAATATTTTAAAATGGGAAATTTAGGAAACCCTGACTCGGTGCCGAAGGCCACATGTCCGTCATCACCAAAGTGGTCTTGGCTCGGGAGCTTGGGTACGATCGGGGAAGGTCAGCTATGAGCACCCCCTTTCGCCCGGTCCGAAGACCGGCCTCTACTAACCGTGATATCCGTTTTTGAAAACATTACATGCTCTTATTCCAATTATTAACCTAGAATTACTATGTTATGCGCGCAGCAAACAAGTATAGACTAGATTGCCTAATTTGGAAATAAACATTGCATATCCGTTTGTTTTGAAAACAGCTTGAATTTGCCACTCGTAAATAGGCTAAAATACGGATTTCAACGAGTTATTCCAATTCAAGCAATCTAACCTCCACCCATAGGCATTCAAGCAGTTTATCACATAAGCACTTAGCCGCATGGCAGGCATACTGTCATGTTAACATTCACACGCATGCGACATGCTAAAGCATAAAACTTACATCGTACTCCGTGCCAAAACAAGAAACTAGTTAGCAAACATGCATGACCTAGTTCATGTTAAGTGGCTAATGCAACACAGGCATAGATGCAATCTAGAGTAGGCTCGGCTATCCCTAAACATGGCATGTGAAATGCGCGAGTAGCACGTATTCAATTTGGAATTAAAAATTGCAATGCAGTTTGTATGATGTACCGAGCCCGGTGCATGTAAACAAATGCATGAATGCACGCATGCATTGCATAAGGTATGCTAAGATAGACTTGCCCTAATCTACCATCGAAAGCGGGTAAATAAAAGGGAAGAAAGAAATGGGGATTGGAAGACATACACCCACTCACACACACTTATTACAAATACGCCCTCACTCGGAGGGACCAAAAGAATAATACAGTCCAAAGAATAAATGAATAAATTATTACAAAATTCTAATTACTAAAATTAAATCAAGTAAATAAGAGAAAGGGGGCCTCAGCCCTGCCTCGGGGTGCGCGAATGATGCATGCTCGTCGCGACTCGCTCGGAAAACCCACACCACTTCCGACTGCTTTTATCGCCTGTTTCTCCAAAATTTTCCAAGGTCCTAGGAAACCTTCCTTGTATGCTGCTGAGTGCCACCGGCTGGGGGAAATTACCATCGGCTGCTTGTGGTGGCCACCGGCTACAAAATAGTCTGTCGGCCAGAAATACAGTGCCGGTCGGCACTCTTTCCGGCCGGTCGGCACAAAATTCCTGCAGAAGATGCTTTGACAAAGAATAAAGAAAAGTGCATGGCATTGGATTTTTGAGCATATTTATGCATGGCCAATGCTTCCTATCATGAATGGGACTCAAGGAGACATGGCTCTTGGTTCTAGGGCTATCAATTGTGCACCTTGGTGCATGATAGCCTAAGATGCCAAGGTTGCACTTTAATGTAAAAAATGCATGCAACACAACAATGATGACCAAGTCCCTATCATTCCAAAGTCAAGGGCCTTAGTGACATGGGAATTGAGGTGTGTTTTGTCACTTGGAGTACAAACACCTCTCATTTCCCACACTTGGTTTGACACCCCAAACCGAGTAATGAAATGCAATCCATGCAAACATTCATCAACAATGCAACATGACACAAAAGCGTAAGGCATGCCAAATGCTATGTAGCACGTCATGAGAAGTATACCATACTAAGCATGCACAATGCAAAGGGTGATACAAGCATGAACACCTAAGGCAATAGAATTGTCTTATGTCAAGACCATGTTGACTAAACATGCAACACACATATGCTAGACATGTAATGGTAGATTAAGCTACAATGGGACAGCCCTCAAACCTCCCTGAAACAGTGGCAAAACATGCCCAAGATGATGACCAAAACTCATGCGAGCATGCAAGGCAATAGGTCCAAAACTAAGGAAAACAAGGAGAGTACTTTACTACCATTGCTAAGGCCACTCATGGCATGCATCTAATAACAAAAAAAAAACAGACTTTTATCATGCAAAATGACACCCAAAACCCACATATGGCAGCCCCAAAATGCACCAAGTATGCAAGCATACGCAATGTCAATTCCTAGACATAAAAGGGGACACCCTTGAGGCATGAAAATGGACACACATGTAAACATACACACATGATGTATGGACTGAAATAGGGTCACAAATGATGCCTAATCATGAAGATGATCAATGTTGAACATGCTTAGGAACCAAAATGCATAAGGCTTACAAGCCTAGAATACAAAACAAATATGTCAAGCACACTATATATGGCGAAATCAGTGGCTCACAGCCCTAATACATGGTAATATGATGTTAATACCCTTATGGAACCAAGCTAAAACATGCAAAGAACATGGCCTAGATGCATGGCATACTTCTAGGCATAAGAGGGCATTACAAAGCAAGTATGAGAGGCATGTGAAGAACCATAAAAACGACCAAAAATAGAGTTAAAATATGACTCAAAACATCCAAAAAAGTTCTGAAATGAAGCCAAATACAAACATTCATGCATGCTACTCTTTAGGCCAAATACAAAGGCAAGCAAAGGACAAGGGGGAGAGGGGTGTCCCTCCCCTATTTGAGACTTGGAAGTACCTCCCTCACCACTGAAAACTCACTGGTTTTCAGTGGTGAGAAGACCAAGAACACCAAGCAAGCAAAGCTTCAAGAAAAGACACCAAAATGGCCAAAACAAGGCCTAAGAGGGTGAGACTCTTCCCAAACCACAAAATGACCTTAATGAATGTTCAAGAGCAAGTAAAAACAAGAGTTTTTCATGTTGAACACAAATCCAAAAACACAAAGCAAGAGGGGTAGAAATTAGTTGCAAGAATGGGGAAACTAAAGCAAAAAGTTTACCCTTGGAGATCCAATGAAGAACAGGTGGAGCAGCCCTCCTCTAATGATCAAAACCAGTCCAAGATCACACAAAACAACCTTCCAAGTCCCTCAATCTCGGAGCTAGGTGTAATGGTAGGTGTACAAGGGCAAAAGTAAGGTAAAAACACACTTTTTAGGCCTAAAGCACACACAAGAGAGGAGAGAGAGGGAAAATATAGAGAGAGAAAGTATATCACACAGATATATAGATATAAGCTTTGGTTTTTTGACCTAAAATGGCTAACCCCTCTCAAAGGGAGAGGGGTGATGTTTATATAGGCAACAAAAGGGTCTAAGCTTAATGGCTAAGCAAGAGGAAAGGGGTCAAGGGACCAAGGGGGTGCAAGGCTTCTTGGAGAAGCCAAAACAGCTGGCCAAACTTCTCCAAGAAGCTTGGCCAAAAGGGGTCAAGCTTCTAGAAGCTTGAGGGGGTTCAAAGGGTCAAAGGGTGCAAGCCCGGACCTGGGAAGTGGTGATGGTGCATTCCAGCTATCACAGCTGGCATGCACCATCCCTGGGGGTGCAAAGGGGTCACACCGACCAGCCAGAACAGTCACCGGCACAAAACACTGCCGATCGGCAACATATAGTGCCGACCGGCCAAGGATTTTGGTAAAATAGTGCCGATGGACACTAGGGAGTGCCGGTGGATGTGTGGGGAAGCCGGTGGGCTTCAGGAATGGCTAATAAGCCTTCCCCTACCCTTAGATGCAAAACACACAAGTCTTGGTACAAAACCAAGCACAGAACAAATCGGTTGAGAGGTCCTGAGGCACGGCGCGCAGCCGGGACCTCCGGGAACTCAAAACAAACACAAACATGGATAATCACCGAGTGTTTCAGTGGTGATATCCAAGTCTTGAGGACGGTCAAAAATAGGGTGTCTACAGCCGGCTTCTTGGGAGGATGACAAACGCTCAATCTGTGATAAGTGGTATCAGAGCCAGCCTAGGGGCACTGTGCTGGGAATGGTACGTGGGACTTACACCAAGCACCTTAATTGTGGGGTTCGTACCAAGGGTGGTGTCTGCACGGAGCTCCCGTGGGTAGGGGAATGGACAAGCATGGAGGCAGGGTAACGTCCCCCTGATGAGGGCGTCGAGGACTGGCGGTGGTAGCATCTTACGTACCGACTCATTAGGATGCAAGTTCTACACCAAGTACCTTACAAGCGTATTAGTTTAGAGCGACAAGACAGGCAGGGTAGATCCCTATCGCATCTCTTGGGTTGGTTTGTGGGCATAATTCACGAGATATGCAATACCATTCGTGGAGCCGTCTTCTCAGGAGGATGACAAGCGCCCAGTCTGTGACAGTCTACTCCCATTTCTCGACAAAGGTTGCAACACATTCAACCAACTGGGCTAGGTTAGTTGGCCATGATTTTTTAAAAAGTTTAATCCTTTGAGGGAGGTTATGGGGTTCAACTTTCCTTAGAAAAAGTTAAATTAAGGAGGCAAACACTTGTTGATTTGTAAAAGGTGGGAAGACTAATTTCCATACATGCTAATCTAACAATTAACAACTGACTTTAACCGATAAAAATAAAAATAAAAGACGGTTGCAACATTACTTGAAAATGAAAATTAATGGTCTATAATTATAAAGTAAACTTAAATCTTAACATTTTTCTGTTATGTGTTTTTCAATATGAAATAAAAATATGCTGTTATAGTTATTTCACAACTATTAGACATCTTATATGTCGAGCTCCAGAAAATTGAAGCAGAAAGTTCTTCCTTTGCGGCTTATTTTAGGGATGAATGTATGTGTAGTTTTAGCATGAATTTACCTCGAGTCAAGGTCTTGCTCCCAAATTTTTGAGTGATTCATGCAAAAATTTTCATATGCGTCTAAAACTTTGCTTAATCGTGTTCCTATTTAATGATGTTTTGTGACCATTTAATCCCTTACTAATTATGCGATCACACAAACGTTTGGAGAACAAAAGAATAGTCACTAGTTATTCCTCGCTTGTCTTGCTATCGCAAACTTATCTCTAGCACAATAGAATTAAAATATTCGGATCTAAAAGGCATGATATATGGCCATATTACAAAAAATTAAACATCTTAGTATATGTCGAGCTCTAAAACCAATATAAGCACCAAAGCATGCACAAAATCTCAACCCAACATGCTGCTAGCAATAATCTGTTCAAAAAAAAAAAAACACGCTTGCCGCAATGAAAAATGGGAAAATGTTACACAAATAAAAAAATTTATGAAAAAATATTTAAAAAAAAATTATTCAGAATGATGTGATAAAATCTTATCATTTAAAATATTAAAATCCATCAATATGATTTATATTTTTCATAAAAACAACTGTCACATCATTCTAGTTCAGAATTTTGTATAAAATTTTTGTTGGTGAAAAACAAGAAAAGAGTATTTCCACCAACTGCTTTAACATAAGACTAGACTTACATCAAGAAGTTAATGATAAGTAATAATATCAAGTTGGCAAAAATGAAATATGGAAATTCAACTCATGAAGTCAAGAAGGCATGTTATGAATCAAGGAATATTGTTGCAAGAAATCCTTAAAACAGCGAAATGAAGTAAACAAGGACATAATAAACCTACCACAAAAGTGTTTCAATCCTCGGTCTGAAGTCGTCGTGTACACAAAAATTTTTTGAGTTTAGCCTCAAAGTATCTTGTGTGATCACAAAAATTCAAGAATGTTGCAAGTTATATTGAGTGTAATTGAATATAAGATTGTGAAAAGGGTGGTTGGATGGTGCAGGAATGAAGAGAGAGTGGTGGACGGGTATGGCTGGGTTTGGTATAGTGGCCTAATTTTATTTCTTGCTCTTGCTTCTTTGTGCTCTCAAGAGTCTTTGTAGTATAACTAGCATATCAAATAATATATTATTTAATAAAAATATGATAATTACATTTAGTTTTTTTATATTTTGTAAAAAAAAAATTAAATGGAAGCTAACCAATTGAGATTTTTTTAATTGTTTAAAATTAAGAAAATCAAAAAAAATTAGTATGAGATATTAATCAAAAGGCTTCTCACCAAAAATCTCATTTTGCTTATATAAATAGGAGTACAAGATTCACTTTATGTAAGTGAAACAATTCATTTTTTCTTTCTTTTCTCGATGTGGGATTATAAAATAAAAGTTAAATGAAAGCTAACCAATAGAGATTTTCTTAATTGTTTAAAAGTTAACAATTGTTTGGACAAGAAGTATATTTCGAATCGAGCAATGTTAGCTATTTAATCTTTAACTAAGTCAATATTTAATTTATTTCGAATCAAACAAATTTAATCAATATATTTTGATAAAACCGCTAAAATCGCAGTTAAGCTAATGAATTAGTCAAACCGAAAACGATTCACTCTATCGGTTAGGTCAAAGGACCAACCAACTTATACGAAAATTCATTAATTAAAACTTTTAAATTTTATTTTAATTGTAAAATTTAAACTGTCTTGAACTGAAACATACACAGTACTACAATATTAAATAGGAGCATAAGGTTTTTATAGTAAAACAACTCATTTTTTATTCCAAATCCTGATGTAGGATTGTAAAATAAAAGTTAGCAGTTGTTTAGACAGGAAGTTCATTTCTAATCAAGTAATTTTAGTCGTTCAATTTTTAATAAGGTCAATTTTAGTTTATTTCAAATCAAACAAATCTAATTAATATATTTTGATAAAACAACTAAAAGTGTGGATAAACTAGTAAATCAGTCAAACTGAAAATGATTCAGTCTAATCGGCTAAGTCAAAAGACTAACCAATTTACAACAAAATTAATTAATTAAAACCTTTAAATTTTATTTTAAAATTTAAACCATCTTCACTGAAACATGCACAATAATATAATATTAAATGGGAGTATAAGATTCACTTTATATAAATGAAATAACTCACTTTTTATTTTTTTTTCTCGATGTGTGACTGTAATTATTTTTAAGTTAAATATTATGAGAGTTTCAAAATCTCATACAAAATTATTTTTAAAATTAAAACGTCTATGTAAGATTGTAAAATAAAAATTAAATAGAAGTTAACCAATGGAGATTTTCTTAATTATTTAAAATTAATAAAATAAAAATAAAAAAGTGATATTGATTATAAGATTTCTCATTAAAAATCTTCTTTTGCTTATATAAATGAGAGCATAAGATTCATTTTTCACTTTATATAAGCGAAATAATTCATTTTCTTCTTCTTTTCTCGATGTGCGATTGTAAAATAAAAATTAAATAGAAGCTAACCAATGTGAAATTTCTTAATTGTTTAAAATTAAGAAATTTCAATAATTTATATAAATTGGAGCATAAGATTCACTTTATGTAAATAAAACAATTCACTTTTTCCTTCTTTCCCCCCCCCCCCCCCAATTTGGGATTGCAAAATAAAAGATAAATGGAAGCTAACCACTGAGAATTTCTTAATTGTCTAAAATTAAGAAAATTCAATAATTTTAGAATGAAAGTTTGGACCTTTTAGAAGACTTCTCCCTTAAAACTCCCTTTATAATATTCATTTTATATAAGTGAAACAACTCACTTTTTCTTTCTTTTCTCGATGTGGAATTGTAATTATTTTAAAGTTAAATATTATGAGAGTTTCAAAATCTCATACAAAATTATTTTTAAAATCAAAACTATATAGGATTGTAAAATAAAAGTTAAATGAAAGATAGCCAATGAGGATTTTCTTAATTGTTTAAAATTAAGAAAATCAACAAAGTAAGTATGAGATATTGATCATAGGGCTTCTCACTGAAAATCTCATTTTACTTATATAAATGGGAGCATAAGATTCACTTTATGTAAGTAAAACAATTCATTTTTTTCTTTCTTTTTCTGATGTGAGATTGTAAAATAAAAGGTAAATGAAAGTTAGCTAACAAGAATTTTCTTAATAGTTTAAAATTAAGAAAATTCAATAATTTTAGAATATGGATTTGGAGCTTCTAGAAGGTTTCTCCCTAAAAGTCTCATTTTCCTTATATTAATATATAGATAGGTAGTGAAACAAACTTTGCTCTTTCTTCTTCTCCTGATGTGGGATTATAAAATAAATCATAAACTAATTAGAGTTTTATTTTTATATGGTTAAATGAAAGTTGGCCAATGGAAATTTTTTTAATTATTTAAAATTAATAAAATCAATATGAGAAATCGCGATTAAATCGGCGAACCAGTAAAACCCAAAATGGTTCAGCATAATCGGTTAGGTCAAATAACCAACCAACTTATATAAAAATTAATTAATTAAAACTTTTAAATGTTATTTTACTTTTAAAATTTAAATTGTCTTGAATTGAAGTATACACAATACTACACTATTAAGATTCACTTTATATAAGTGAAGCAACTCACTTTTTTTTTTTTTTTTTTTTCTTTTTCCGATGTGGGATTAGAAAATAAAAGTTAATAATTATTTGGACTAGGTCAAATAACCAACCAACTTATATAAAAATTAATTAATTAAAACTTTTAAATGTTATTTTACTTTTAAAATTTAAATTGTCTTGAATTGAAGTATACACAATACTACACTATTAAGATTCACTTTATATAAGTGAAGCAACTCACTTTTTTTTTTTCTTTTTCCGATGTGGGATTAGAAAATAAAAGTTAATAATTATTTGGACGGAAAGTTTATTTCTAATCAAGCAATCTCAGTTTTTCAATCTTTAATCAAATCAATCTTTATTTTACTTCAAATCAAACAAATTTAATCAATATATTTTGATAAAATCGCTAAAATCACAGTTAAACCAACAAATCAATGTAATAAAAAATGATTTAGCCTAATTGGTTATGTCATAATTAATTAATTAATTAAAACTTTAAAAATTTAAATTATATTGAATTGAAACATGCACAACATTATAATATTAAATAGAATAGGAGCTAGTTGTGCTGGTTTTTGCTAAATTTTGTAGGTTGGATTGATTATCCTTGGCTGCATCTTCGGGTCTGGTGTTAGCTCTTGTGGTTGCTTTGCTGGCTTGTTGCTCAACTAGTTGTTACTCTGTTCTTTATTCTTTGTCTTTGTTTTGTTTGTTGGTCTCTCACCAATTAGGAGGTTGGAGCTTCTTCTAGCTCTAAACTCCTCTTTATTGATATTTTTTTTTCTTCATACTTTGTATATGTTTCATTAATAAAGCTTTCTTTTGCCGATCAAAAAAATTAAAATAAAATAGGATGAAAGTATAAGATTCACTTTATATGAGTAAAATAACTCATTTTTTCCTTCTTTTTCCCGATGAGGGATTATCAAATAAAAGTTAGCCAATGATAATTTTCTTAATTGTTTAAAATTAAAAAAATTAGTATGAGATATTAAAACTCTCACAAGGCTTTTCACTAAATGGGATGAGAGTATAAGATTCGCTTTATATGAGTAAAACAACTCGTTTTTTTTTTTTTTTCTTTTCCCGATGTGAGATTATCAAATAAAAGCTAGCCAATGGAAATTTTCTTAATTGTTTAAAATTAAGAAAATCAAGAAAATTAGTATGAGATATTAAAACTCTCATAAGGCTTCTCACTAAATGGAATGGCAGTATAAGATTCCCTTTATATGAGTAAAATATTTTTTTTCTTCTTTTTTTGATTTGGGATTATCAAATAAAAACTAACCAGTTGAGATTTTTTTAATTGTTTAAAATTAAATAAATTAAAAAATATATATATGATGAAGCTTTGGAACTCTCGTAAGTCTTCTCACTAGAAAGTCTTTTTTCCTTATATAATAAGATTTGAGATGTATAACATTATCTCTTTTTTTTATTTTTTTGATCGGCAAATGTTAGTTGTTAGATTAACACCTATGGGAGAAAATCTCTGCACCCTTAGCAAAGCACCTAAGTGCTTACACTTTCTTAATTCAACTCCCCTAATGGGAATTGAATCCATGACTTCTTTAGGACTAAACCCTAAGGAAGGTATGATGGCCAATTAGGTTAGGCCTAATTGGTTATGTATAACATTACCTTTGATGCACTATATATAGACTTAGATAAATTTAAAAAGAAAAAAAAAGTTGCTTGGATGTCAAGATAGGACATGTTGGACGGACACAATGTGATTTCTTAAAAGATTGGATAATTACTCATTCTACTTGGATTTTGATTCCTTTCATTTCACAAGTGGAATGGATATTTCTTTTTTATTTCTTGGGATTATGACACTTTATTATATTTAAAAACTAACGATTTATGACTATCATGTCTATATAAGTTTTAAAATTTTCCATAACCATTTTGATTTGAAAATAAAAATTTATTGATGTGAGTTATGAAATTGAAAGGCAAAAAAGAAAAATTTCACCCAAAATAAATAAAGTCACAAAGGAAACTACCCAGTCACCAAGTGCTATGCGGAAGTGATCCCTCATTCATGAAAATTTATACAATAATGTAAAGAAAAACGTTATTCAGCTTGTTTGCTTTGAATTTTCATGATTTACTTTTCAAAAAATTAAAATTTTTTGTTTTTCATTTTTTTTAACTGAATTTTTTTAATATTCTTAGTAAATTTTTTTAATTTTTAGATACACCTAACATAAATACACTTAAAAAAGTATAATATTTGTGAAAAAAAATTTAGAAAATTTATTAAATACCAAAAATATAAAATAAAAAAAATACGAAAATGTAGTACATTTTTTATATTTTGTTTTTTAAATATTTTTATACAAATATTTTACTTTTTAGATACATCTAAATAAGGTGCATCTAAAAAAATTTTAAAAAAAATGTTTAAAAATTTAAAAATATTCACTGAAAAAAACACAAAATACCAAAAACAAAAAAAAAAAAACTCAAATTTTAGAAAATTGAAACCAAACACATTTATTAGGTCTTTAGAGTTCAAACTCTTCTCAAAGGCATTTGGTTTTTTCATTTTTTTGAATTTAAAAAATATAAAAGATATGTCATGCAACTATTGACCTTAAGTCTTTTTTTTTTTTTTTTTGAAAAATTTTGTTCTTTGTCTAAATTTTTAATCCTTAACATTACTGCTTTTATAAGCGATTAACTTTTTACGAAAAGATGTGTAATATGATAGAGAAATTATATGATCAAAATAAGAGATAATATGATCCAAATATATAAGATAATAATAAATAAATAAATGTGTTAAAGTAATGTACCCCATAAGCATCTAAAACCACATGGTCTAAATCTATTATTAGGGGTCCCTTTCAATTTGTGATCATTTCAAAATTCCTAGAGACGCAATCGTTCCAAAATTGAACTTCTGGTTTTCTTGTCATTAGCAACACTTGAAAAGAGATGTTCAATACATAAATGTAATTTGTTAAGTGCTTTTTAAAATACAAAAGCACTATACATTCATAATTTATCTTAAAAAAAGAATTAATTATTTAAATTTATTTTACTCATGAACTCTATAAATATATCCGGAATAAATTATAGATCAATAAGAGTGGTTCATAGCATTTTTGTTTAAAATATTTTCTTGACCATCTGGCAATTTTATTGTTGAAATTCTAGCTTGATTACTTGGGTTTACCTAGGCTACAAGTACCAAAGCCATAGCAAAGACAAAACTTCTATTTTTGAAAAGAAAGAAAGAATTTAGGTCTCGTTTGACAATATCACTTTTTAGTTTAAATGTCAAAAATTTATTAAAAAAATCAAAAAGTCAATAATTTATACCAAAAAGTTAAAGATTCTATTTTCTCTTTACTTTTTGCACATCTTTTCATAAAAAATTAAAAAATATCCAAACAAACTAGTTTTTTTTACATCATATTTTAGCTAAAAAATTAAAAAGTTACTAAAAAAATATGTTCTCAAACGAGGCCTAATTGGGTCACAAATGAATAGGTCCTCGAATTTTATGGCTTCAAATGTTTTGGTTGTTGAAAGAAAGATTGTCATTTTCACATTATTGGATTATTTAAAATAATGTAAATAAGTATACTTTCTAACATTTTATAAAAAGATATATAAAAATTAAAATAAAAAATAATGTGACTCAAAAAAATAAAAATAAAAAATACTATTTTAGTTCATCACAAACGAGCTCTATGATTATAAAATCACATTATAAATCCTACACAACTCTTGCTATGTAAATAAATTATTTTACACACACGGAATCATGCAATTATTTTAGTACTCTAGCTTTACCAAATTTGTCATTAGTCAACTACATGTAAGTATGTACTCAACATATATATATATATATATATATTTGAACGGGTGAAAACTGTGACGATTACAAAACATCTAATCACTACAACAAAATTTGCCTATAACCACGTTTTTGAGACAACGTTTTTTTGACAAACGCTGTGGAAAGCATGAAGTGAAATTAAAAACACGCGTTGTTATCCTCTTATAAGCACGCGTTTCGCTTTATAACGGTGCTCCATCTCCATTTCTCTTTCCGTCTATCATTCTCTCTCTATTGTTTACTCTCTTCATCCTAGATCTAGGTTTTCTCTGTCTCTCCGCATACTTCTTGAGAGATTCATCAGGTTCGATTTCGATTCTCGCTCTATTGATTTCTAAATCCATCGATTCGATTTTGATTTCGATTTCGATTTTGAATCGATTTGGTTGAAATTTGTTCACGATTGTTTGTTTTTCTTGATTCTGACTCTGATAATTTTGCAGAGGAAGGTGAACCGGTTGATTTGCACGAACGTGAGGTTAAGAGACCGAGAAGTGAAAAAGGATCGAGATCATGGTTTGGGATCGGGACCAATACTGGTCGAGTCGAAGCAAGAGGAGGAGACGAGATCATGAATATTGGGTTTCGAGCGCGATGGCGTTGGATGCGCCCTACCTGTTGAAGCTCCTCCTAAGGTTAGTCCTCCCATCGCTACCCTCCCTCTGGTCTTGTCCTCTCTCTCTCTCTCTCTCAGATTTGGTCTCAAACACATGATTTACTATCTTCCTCGCTCTTCGATCTGGCCTCTCTTCAGTCGAATTGTACTCTTTTTAATCTTTTCACTTGCTATTTTTGGTCTGTTCTCTTTTCAATAGAATCTCATTCATTTTAATCTTTCTGTTTTTCAATCTCATTTTTTTCAGTTTTTTCAATCTATGTTTGTATATTGGTAGAACATATTTTTATATCTGCATTGAAACATGCTTCCTGTAGACAACAAGATACGGTACAAAGACTTGGGGGATCTTCAAATGCTTTTGAGATGATTTGAGTCATCAGTTATGAATATATTGTACATCTACATCTGATTTCTTTTGGTGTTTCTTTGTTTTCAGTTGAAGGGTCTTTCTTGGGCCAGATTCTACAAATCAAGCTATGACCATGGATCCATTAGAGGTTTTATGCATCGATATTTTCATATTAAACTAAAACATTTTGATGATAGTATTTTAGTTCTTCACAACTCACATATTTGACCATACAATCTTTTTGCGTCTTTGCATTCCTTGAAAAAAATAGGAAGATGGAAGTAGCTCATTCAAGAGTTGCTCTTTTTGGTGAAACTGAGGTAAGTTTCAGTTGGTTGAATTGCAATTTAAGTAGGTTGTAATCGGCTTCACTATTTTACCATGGTCCATAGCATTTTCTTTTCAGTCATTGTCTCATATAAGACTGGTCTAAAGAGATGAATCTGATTGTCTTGTATAGATTAGGCTCATTCTAAGGAGTTGGACCCCATTTAATGGTTCCCAAACTATGAGGTCTATCAAAGGGATCCTATGGCCTGTAGAAGTAATATGCTATAGAACATGATCTTTGACATATATTTTTTATTTTATTTTATAACTATGAGGTCTCTCTCTCTCTCTCTCTCTCTCTCTCTCTCTCTCTCTCTTGTTCCGATCCGATTCTCAGGCAAGAAATCTCGATCTGATCTGGCCACGCAAACAGCTCTTCGCCCAAAATTATTTCAGGTCTCGCACTCTGTTTCTCATTTGGATGTGTTTGGGGCTATGCCACTGGCTATATTGTTATTTCCCATGGCCATGGAATAGTGTTCTTGTCACCTTTTTGGCACCACATCATAGTTTCATTTGGGTTGATCCATTTATGATTGTTGTACATGACCAACCATGTTGGATTGTTATCTTGTTTTCCTCACATTACCTCTATTTCCACTTAGATCCATCCATTTTTTATACTAGTGGTAGTGATGTATATGCACTAATAATACAAGTTCGTCTAGCAATTAAGATGCTCCAACGCTTCGTCGTTTGTGTCATGTATATGCATTTGAAACATAATTATTCTAACTCAATTTTGTGTGTGTATCTTTTATCTGTGCCCACTTACCAAGGTGTCTTTGGTTTTATTTATCATGCCTTCTTCCATTAGTCAATTTTTGTGTTCAACCATAGATTTATATATTTCTTACTGGTTTCATTTAATGTTTACCTTAATATGATTAGTTTATGGTTTTTTCTATTACTCTTGCTGCATACAGTTGTTAAGCTTTCTGGATTGTCAATATCAGGACCTCTGAAAAACGGGTATGGGAGCTGAAAGTAGCAATTGGCATTTGGAGTTAACCTATGATCCTTTGGGTAGCACTGTCAGTATGCGGTCCACGACCATCAGCCCGCCTTCTGAGGTTATATTCATTCGGGGTAGCACTATCTATCCACGACCATCTAAGCTTTGTCTTATATTTTAACACCATTTATCCTTTCTCTGTTTTTACCCCATTGGAGCTTTGGATCAAAATAAGTAGATTAATTGCCTTTTCTTTAAAAGTTAAAACCATTTTGAATCTGATAATCATTATTTTTTGCCTCAGGTGCGATTTTTTTATTTATTTCTGCTATTATTTTTGGGCCAGCAACTTACTATTGCATTTGTGTTCTTGGATCAGAGCATGCAACAGCTGTGGTTGATGAAAAATTATACCTTTCTGGTGGAAGTCAAAATGGTCGGTACCTATCAGATGTTCAGGTACTGTAAATTCCCATATACTTCTACATGTTAAAGCTCTTTTTCAATGACTTGGGAAGTGGAAGCACACTGACATTCCTTGAAAAGAATAAAAGGTTTCACTTTTTTCGTATGTAGTCTTGATACTTTTCATGTGGCATGGCTTTCTAAACTCCTTTTGTCAATGTTTGCTTGTAAACAGTACGAGAAACCACCAGTTGCCCAATCCTCGCACTTACATCAACGAAAGAGGCTATTCATTCCCAAAGAAGACTGGTAAGTAATTCTGTCCTAAACGTTGCCTTCATGTTGGTATTTACAATTTTGCTTCAATTTTACTTCAATTTTGCTTCAATTTAAATAGTATTCCTTCAATGATTTGCAATTGTTTACTCTACTTTCCATTTTGGTGCAATTTACCCTTTAATTTTCAATTATCACCTAATTGAATTTCCACTTAAATTCAATTTGGTGTTAAATATGTGAACTTCTCAAGAAGTTCCTCATCTTTTTATGTGTTTGTAAGTGGCAGGTTCATGGAGAGCTAGATACAAAAAATGGAGCTCCAAGTTATTTAAGTGCAATGCTAAGGCACTTCTATCCAGATGTATGTACTCAATTATTTTTTATTTTTTTTTTATGGCTAAAGCAATTAATGTGAGCAAGTTGCCACTTGAATTTTTTAGATCCATCTTACAGCATACTGACGTATCTAATAATCATTTGTAGTTGTCAGCTAGTCTTGGTGTTGGATTGCAATATGATAGAAAGGAGAAGCTCCGGTATAGTGTGCGTGGAAAGAAGTCATTTCCTGTTGACTCCTAATGGATTGTTACGGTTTAATATCAAGGGGCGGTGTGACGTTGATAAAGAATTTAAAGAGGTTTGCATTTTCCTTTTAGTTCTTAACATTTGGTCATAAGTGAGGTTATTCATAGGTGATAAAAGTTTCTCAACTTTTGTAATGCTTTTCATTGGAATGAGAGATAGCCCTTCTTCAGTTTTACAAAGTTAAAATGTTATTCTTTAGTTTTTTGAATTTATAAATGATTTTTTGGCATATCTTCACATTGTGCGGAGTTACAAATTGCAAATTGTAAATACAGTCACTTTCATTTGTTTCAGTCATAGGATGACGCTATATACGGAAAGACAAAATTTTGGGCTCTAATGCATTACGCTTACTCATGGTACTTGTACATTGTAATACTTTGTGAGAGGAAATCAAGAGGAGTCTTGAGTTTACTTGGGGCATTCTCAATTTGCGTAAAGACCAAGATATAAGGCTTAAAGTTGGGTATGAAGTCGTTGACAAGGTATATATGCTCGATCAATATTGTTCAAAGAAATTATGCATAAAACCTTTCCTAAATTTATCAATCTTGTTATTTGAAATCTCATAGATCGTAGCTCTTCTTCTAATCTTTGTGTTTGGTTGGGGAATTGGGGTGGGATTTGGAAAAGGAATGAGAAATATAATTCTATTTATGTTTGGTTATAATAAAAATGTATGGGAAAAGAAAGGGTGGGAAATAAATAAAGAAATAGGAGACCTTTTAGGACTTGAGGAATGAGAGAGTTCATGAGAAATGATTTCTTTTCCTCCTTCGATTCCCAACGCAACCAAACATAGTTGAGATTTGAAATCCTATTAATTCTTTCTCCTTTTCCTTTTATTTCCATTTCCCTTTCCATTTCCCTTCCCAAATCCCCCAACCAAACACAGCGTAAATGTAATGAGAGTTTTTTCCCCCTTTGCATGTAAGTGACCTTCCACTTATACTATGGTTTTCCATGAATCACTATGTTTTTCCTCAAGTTAAATTCATCTCTTACCTGTGGTGGATTCTGGTATTTTAAACCTTTGTTCTTGCTTTTTTATTTTATTGCTTCCCACGGTGAAAATGCTATTTGTTGGTTTGCTTAATATTTGATCTATTTTGCTATAATAATAGAACGAAAACTTGATATATAGGTGGTGGCATCTATGGATTGGCCAGAGGTAACCAAGTATAGGGGATTGGTCTCTGCACAACCTCATAGGGATGAAATTATCAATGATCTCTATAAAACTATTCAGGATCCTCAAAGAGGCACAGTTCATAGCGGAATGTAAATGTAGATTTTTCATTCATCATTTGTTTGCCATTTTGCAGGGAACTCCTAATTGTGTTCAGGAGATCAACTGGACATAAACCTCATAGAATCATATTCTACAGGTGAATCCTTGCATCTGAGTGGATGCAAGTGACTAATCTTTTTGTTATGCCAAATTATTGATGGATGTTGTATTGCAGAGACGGAGTCAGCGAAGGTCAGTTCAATCAAGTTTTTCTATATGAGATGGATGCTATAAGAAAGGTATACATTATTAGGCTGCAATTTCTTGAACAATCATGTTTTTTCTTTTCTTTTCTTATAGGGAATCTCTTTTTCCAGGCATGTGTTTCATTGGAGGAAAATTATCTACCACCAGTTACCTTTGTGGTAGTGCAGAAGAGACACCACACTCGCCTCTTTCCTGCCCAACATAATGATCACAATTCAACGGACAGGAGTGGCAATATTTTACCAGGTTCATATTTTGGTTCTCATTTTAACTACATTGTTGTCCGTTGTTTCGGGAGCATTCTATGCTTATTCTGAACCTTTTGCTCTTTGGTTGGTGAGCAGGTACTGTTGTTGATACAACAATTTGCCACCCTCCGGAATTTGATTTCTATCTTTGCAACCATGCGGGTATTCAGGTAAACTCATGTTACCTTTGTTTAGTTGACGTCAGTCTGTCAGGGAAGGAAAAACCGTCATTGTTGTTTGCTTTATATGAGCGAGAACAAGCCGACACACACTACCATGTGCTATATGATGAGAACAAATTCTGGAGATGCCTTACAAACACTGACGAATAACTTGTGTTACATGTATTTTTTTTGACTTGAGATTTTATTTTATTTCTCTCTCGTGTTGTATTACTTTTTTTCAGTACATTATTTTGCTATTCCATTTTAACAAATATTTTTGCCCTCTGTCGGGTATGCAGTGTACTCGTTCAGTCTCCATAGGTTTGTCCTAGATCATTTGAATGTTTTCATCACCATCATCGTCGTTATTATTATTATTATTTTTTGTGAAGTGTGTTTTATGGCTGATGTACGTGCAATTATTATTAGGAAGTTGATTTAAGTTATTAATAGAATGTTGATTTAAATATGCAGTCCCTCCTGCCTATTATGCTCATTTAGCAGCATTTCGTGCCCGCTACTATATTGAGGGTGAAACATCGGAAAGTGAATCAACTAGCGGTGGTCGGGCCACTAGGGAGAGGAATGTGGAGGTTCGGCCACTCCCCTTGATCAAAGATAATGTAAAAGAAGTGATGTTCTATTGCTGAGTTGTGTTTGGTCTTTTTTGTTTATTTTGGTGCACTCTTGTTTTTGGACAGTTGGCCATATATTTAAGTTTATTGTGTATGTTAGTGATGGTTGGGATAGAAATTGAGTACTGGTCCCTTTTGACAAAACATCAATGTTAATACTTTGATCACCTATAGTTATATATGATGGATCATAGAAATTCCGTTTTCCGGGAAAATTGATGTGCTTTTCTTATAGGTTTCTTTGTTGGTATTATAATAAAAAAAATTTCCACTAAATGATGTCATCATGACATCGCATCTGAGTAAAAAAAATGAAGATAGATGGTGTTTTTTTAAAAAATGTCGCTGAATGATGTCAGCATTACATCATTAACGGAAAAGTAAGTGGACGTTAAAGTTTTTGTGACGTTTTAAAAAACGCCGTCATATGTTTTTAGCGACGCTTTTGAAACGCTGCTAACCTATTGCGACGGCCGTATCTTCGACGAAAATATTAAACGCCGCAAAATTATATTGTGGCGTTTTTCAAGCCTATAGCGGCGTTTTTGAAACGCCGGTAAAAGCTAAATTTCTTGCAGTGAATATCTAACATTAACAGATCCTCCAAAGGAGATGGGGGAGAGCTAACCGATAAGGTAGAGCACCTCGTAAATGAGTGGAAGCAATCTAGTGAGCAACGCCATTTGCGGCTCTGGGGGTCCAAGATAGAGAGAAAGAGGATCCCAATCCCATTGAGCGAATGTCTAGAAAGAAAGCTCGACAGTCCCATGAGGGAACTAACTCCGTCGTACTCAACTCAATCACTGATTTGTTATCGCTTTCCACTTGGAGTATATACTCATCTTGGCACATGCCAAAATGTTTTTCTTCTTCTTCTTCTTCTTCTTCTTTTTTTTTTTTTTTGTCAGCAGTCAACTACATGTAAGTTGACATTTTAATGTTAAATATGTACTCATCCATGCCAAAATGTTTTTTTTTTTTTTTTTTAACGAGGAATATAAAAATAAAAATATCAATTTTAAGGTAATGATGAAATCATGATTGTTATGTGAAAATAAATTTTCTTATTTAGGCCTCTTTTGAGAAACAAAAAAAAAATGTTAATTTATTAATTTATTAATTTATTTAAATCACGTCAGCTCTCTACTTTTTATATATATATTTTTATAATAAGTCAAAAAATCAACTTATAAATCACTTTTTAAAATAACCTTTAAAACAAATGAAAAGAAAAATCTACATGAAGCTAGCGGTGATTTTTCGCTGTTCTCACCTTTAATTTTTTGATTAATTACATTGTTATCTGTGTAATTTTAGAAAAAATTACTTAGGGTTATAAAATTTTAATTTTATCATTTTTAATATCATTTTCAGTTTTGTTTCAATGTAGTTATTTGTCGTTATCAGTTACTATTTTAGATGAAAAAATGATACATTCAACTCACATTTTCATTTTACCGATTCTCCCTCAAGAAAGAAAAATTGAAGACAGTGTATAATTTCAGTCAATTTCGACTTCGGGCCAATTCACAACAGGAAGTTTAAAGAGTGCAAAGGTGTTCTTTTAACTAACTACAATTTGGCACCACTTTCATAATTTTTTTTTCAATGTAGTTATTTGACACCACTTTCAAAATTTTCCGGCACAAAGTTTGATCATTGTCAAAATTTGACAGGCCATTGACGACCTACAATTTTGATCTTTTTTTTGTCACATTAATTTTGACTCTTAGAATAGTAGTGAGAAAAAGAGAGAAAAAAAGTATATAAGCTGTATTATTGAATCTGTATTGAATGATTTGTATTTAATGAATTTATTGAATACAATAGAAGGCCTATATATATAGGCTGAAAAAAAGTATCCTACTAGAAACCTAATTATAAGAAAACGTATCCTACAAGAAACTTAACTATGGTTATTCCTAAATATATCTAGGAAATTAATAACCAATATATCTATGAATATATACCATATATACATTAACATCCCCCTCAAACTTAATGATGATAAACATCTTGAGTTTGGAGAGAAACTAAAATGAAAGTGAATAAAATAAAAAGGCAAATAGATTGCAAAGTCTGAATGGGAACGCAAGGGTGCTTGAGATATATTAGAGGATGGAGCTAATGCCGGGAGATAGTTTATGGTCATGTTGAACCGTTGTAGGAACTAACTGAAACTAATACCGGGACAGGAGACATTTTATGGTTATGCCGAACCGGTGACGGAACTGGCAGAAACTAATGCCATGACAGTTTAAGGTCATACTGAACCGTTGTAGAAACTGACTGGAATCAATATCGGGACAATTTAAAGTCATGCCAGACTGATGTTAGAGGCTCACTGGAATCAATATCGGGACAGTTTAAAAAGGTCATGCCGAACCGATGTAGGGAACTGGATGTCGAGACAGTTTAAAAGGGTTATACCGGATAGTTGTAGAGATTGGCTAAACAAAATTAATGTCGGAACAATTTAAAGGGGTCATGCTGGACCGATATAGAGAACTGGATGTTGAATCAGCAAGCATGGCACATACATAACTTACGACATTGTGTAGAACGATGATGGCAACAGAAGACTGAGTGCACCAAGGGCGGCTTAGATGGTGCGCAAGGAGCGGCTTGGGTTGTCATGACCCAAACCGCCCCTATAGGTTTAGCATCGCAACCGACCAGTAATCCTTGGATTACCGAAGGCCTCTGAACAGATTGATAAGATTAAGGGGGCTAGCGGAAGCAAATACATAAATATAGCTGTCCAATGAGCTGTGCTGACTTATATGAAACAGAATATTTAAAACTTTATATACAACCGGTAGTCAACCATACATTATACCCACACACATTACAGTAATTTAACTACAGCCAACAACATCAAATCAAGTCTTATGTAAACAAAAACCACAGGACTTAAACACAGGATGCTTCGGGAACCTCCACGTGAGGCACAATGGTTGGCTGACAACAGAACACAGATCCGAACAAAAGCCTTTAGGCTTGAACTCCAGAATGCCCACCTATATATATATATACACACAGTGAGCTAAAGCCCAAAGAATAACACTAAGGTAAAGGGGTTAGTGAACGAAATCCGAATATATCATAAGCAGAAAACAGACCAGAGCATAATCATTCTCATATCAGAACATAATAATGGTACATCTCATAGAACACATCACAGAACGTCTTCCGACTAGAGTAATCGGTTCCGAATACCAATTGAACACATACCACCACAAGGAAGTGGCTAACGAGATCTCGTAATTACTTGTATGTCATGGACCCGCATTTTCATGCCGTCCCCCATGACTTGGGACTATCTAGGGATGTCATAATAAATTTCAAACATGGAATATTCGTTCACGAAAATAGATATCATTTCAGAAATCAGAACTTATCATATTTCATTTGGAACGTAATTCATATGAACATATCCTTACAATAACGTTACTCACAATGGTTCCTGCCAATGGTCAATCAATCCTTGAGACGTTGGCCTACAGACACAAAAGCACATAACACCAATATATCTCATTATTACACATCCACATGGCCAGCACAGCTTAACTTTCTTATTACATAGGTTTCTTGCTTAACAGATTGTTTCAAACACACTTTGGTAATCTCTTCACTTAGTACATTCTTTTCTTAGTATGTTTCTAATCCATAACCTCATTAACAAAGCTTAATTAGGCCTCAGGAATGCCTAAGATGCAATGAGGATGCCAAAATATGCCTTGGAACACTTAGGCAATTTTCTAAAAATAAGGTCCCCGCTCGAGCGTAGACTTCCTCGCTCGAGCGGACATGCAAAATGAGAGGGGTCGCTCAATAGTGACTTCCTTCGCTCGAGTGACCTATAAACTTGGGAAAAAGTATTGGTTGGTCACAATCCACGCTCGAGCGGGGCAACAACATGCAAAAGGGTCGCTCGAGCATCAAAGTGGTCGCTCGAGCAAAGAGCTCATGTCTAAAAAAAAAAATACTGAGAGCTCGCATTCTCCGCTCGAGCGCAGGTTTCCTCGCTCTAGCGGACTGTAAAATCCTAGGTTTTCCACAAACAGAGTTTGAGCTTCGGAATGCTAGTTCAATGGCAAATTCGTACATGGCTTGATCAAACACTTGGAAAGCTTCCTAAAACACAAATACATGATCATTTTCAAATGTTTAGCTCAAAACTCATGGATTTAGCAAATTTGAACTCAAAAGCTCATGCATGAAAGATTTTCAAATTGTTTTCTTCCTTCCTTTAAAACATACAAATGGTGACCAACAACTCCATGAATTCTGAAACCATGGACATGTATAAGTTCACATACATGCAAGGACTTTTAAAACTCAAACCCAAAATGATCAAATCAAAGATGATTCTACCATGGATACACATGAAAGCTATTTATGTGCTCAAAGACCCATTTTCTTGCATTCTCAAGAAAGTAGCTCAAGACTCATGAAATCGTGATGCATGGAGGATTAGTTACAAAATTCAGACATAGGATCCTTACCTAGAGCTTGTTCCCAAAACATGAGAGGTGAATCTTCCTATTCCTCTTCTTTTCTTCAAACTTTTGAGCTCTCTCACTCTAAAGCCAAATCCTCTCTCTCTCTAGATGAATTCTCTCAGAAGGAAATGCAGAAAAGAATGCTACAAACACTCTCACTCTCAACTAAACAACCACAACACACATTCTCACACTTTGAATACACTACACGTGCATACACATGCATTAACCCAACACATCCTCAAGAGTTGCAATTCCCTATATTCCATATTACCAAAAGCCCAACTCAAACTTCTCAATACACCCACACAAATCCTCTGCACACACTCACTTAAGGGTTTCAATGCTCTACACTTCGCTTCACAAATGCCTCCACACACTACCCACTTAATCACATCTAGGATCATGAATAGGAGTAGATTATGGATAAATCATGCATCATCTGAGTTAGATACAAGTAACCTTAATCAATCAAGGTTAGCCCACCATTCAATTAATCTAAATTAGTTCCAAGTATTCTAGCCAGTCAATCCATGAACTCAAATTCGATTTCTAAAAGTATTTAGGCTAACAACTTCAGATTCTAAGTAGAAACCATAACAGATAATTCCATGAATAACAGATAGAAAGCCAAATCGTGAAGAATTACATAATAAACTCATAATCTATTCCATTCACTTAATTAGCATCCTTAATTACTGATTAGTAGCTAATTACAGGTCGGGGTTGTTACAGTCTCCCCACCTTAAAAAGTTTGGTCCTCCAAACTTGAGTTAACGTATGCTTATAGAAATGATGCCCCTTAAAAATATAACTGCAATTCTTTACAATACAGAAGCATAATCATATTCATAAATATGCTCATAACCCAATCTCGACCTTAGCTTCGTACAGAAACAAAATCATAAATCATATACAAAGATTAGGGTTCGTATCAAAACAGAGTCTTATACACATCCAGATTTTTGTCTAGAACAGATTCAGATACATGTTCATTTTCATATTCTTGTCCAGATCATACACAGATGTCACAAGTCTTGCTTAAACATACGTGGTGCATTTATTAGCACAACAGAGCAGATACAGAATAGATGCAGACATAGCAGATACAGAACAGATATAGACACGCGATGGTTATAAATAACTAGTTCCATAAAGGAACCTCCGAATCCGTGTGATAGAACAGAAGCTGAGCCCCCATGACGGGGCCTCCGGTACAAGTAACAGAATGCAGACAGATACAAGTTCCATGATGGAACCTCCGATACCGGGTAACAGCTAATACATATCACATAATACCAAGAATCACACGAATACATATCAGAGATTGGACAATTATTCATTGCACAGTGCACAGAACATATCATTTCGGAAAACAGATCTTATTTTACCACACAGAAAATAGATACCATTGAACATAACTTTACTAAGTTATTGCTTGCATTACTTATATCAAGTACTTATCGGGTCATAGATTCACACTGTTACCATTTTCATGAGTAATTTCCCCCGTTAAGTTACAGAGATTTGATTTATTCATTTCCGAGTCACTCGTCCGGTCTTGATTTAATTCGATTTTTAATTCGGTAATCCATTACAGTTACTCCAGGTCATCCAAAGTATAGTAGAAATACAAGGCAATTTCGTACATTAACCCCATAGCAATAAACGAAATCCCGAAGTAATCATTCATATACTATTCATCGGTCTCAGTTTTCCCAGATTCAATCGTACTATGTGTCACTACAGAAGCAGTCGTACTGTTTACATATACTCCCAACTACTCAAAGTTTATAATCAAACCAGGCTGCTGTCAACAAATTCCATCAGTTTTGAAGTACAGTAACATCAAAGCAATCGTTCTCTAGTCAAACAAGTTCATAGTCATAACGGTAATACCGAGTAATTAATCACATGTCATATATACAGTATTCCAATATTCTCCAAGCATAAGTTACCAAATTCCATAATCCCATTCGCGTGTTTCCAATCGGTTATAGGCGTATGGCAAAAAGTCATTTATAATCACATAGTCCGCTGTCGACGATTCACATTCTTCCTAAGTGTTCGAGGTTGATTCAAATTTTCATTCAGTTAGTTTCCTTAGCAACACGGCCCTGTCATTCATTCATAAGCAATTCGCAATCCCCCATAATGTAATCAAATCAAATAGTAGCTCTCAATAAGGGTCTCCTCAGATCAAATCAATGAAAGTTCAATCAAGTCATATCAGATGAAAGTTCTACCCAGTCATATCAAATAAAAGTTCAAAGCGTGAGTCATCAAATAGAAGTTCCATCAGTTAAACAAAGGTCTCATCAAACCACGGTTCTATTAGGTTAGATCAGGTGAAAGTTCTATCCTTATTATTTCCAAGCGAAGCACATTTGGTTCTATAGTTCATACTCCATTCGCTTAGGCGCATAGTCAGTAGTTCTACAGTTGTTCTAAGTTCCTCGGTTCTCAAATCACATCAGAGTTATGTATCACAATAGTTCATATCAAAGAGTTCAGGTCATATACAGTGTTATATTCTCCAAGTAAGTTCACATGTGGGTGCACAGGTATGTAATTGTTCATATCAAGAAATAAGCATCACAGTCAATCTAACAATTTTCCAGAGTCATAGTCCCAACAGTCAGGTTATCAACAAATAATCATATCAATCAATCTGAACAAAGGTATAATGATATATGTACATGTCCAGAGTCTAATAACATTCTCAAGTAAAGGCATGCATATCTATACAAGTCCAAACATTTTTCTATAGCATAGGTAATTGTTAAACATAGAGCTTCGTATTGTCGCGGATATAGTCCGCATCAAACAGTAGATCTCAAAGGATTCATTAACCACAGTTCAACCCCATTAGTTCAAATAGTATTGCAAGCACAGAAACATATATACAGGTACGAGTCTAAAATCACTTATTATTTAGGCATTCGTTCACAATTTATGAGCAAAAGTTCGTTCTTCCAAACTGACATAGGTTCTTAATTCTAGAAATTCCCCACGTGACTGATTCATGTATACAATTCGAGTTCACAGGTCTAATCATTCGATGATGTCAGTCAATATATAACGATTCAGTTCACGTCATGGTCATACAAATTTCCCAAATTATAGTCAATTATAATGTGTTCCCATGTCCAATAATTCTAGCATAGTTCAAAAGGTCATACCTAACAGTTCATATTAAATTTTTTGCAATACGGTACAAGGATTTAACCCAGCAAATTCTCATTGTCCATAAGTCTCAACAATTCCCAAGGCTCAAGTGATTCGTTATAGGGTTTCGAGCATTCCACATAAAATTTACATTAAATAGTAAGTCTTCAAGATAGTCAATAACTAGGGTTCATAATTCTAATGATTCAATTGGTCCAATTAACATGTCCACAATCTATATCAAGTTAAGGAATGTACACCTTCCACACAAATTCCTATATAAACAATTGCACATAGTTAAGGTAATACCCGCGTCAGTCGTTTCAGTAGTCCAAGCATTTTCTGGAACTAGGGTGTAAGGACAGAGCCAGTCATACTAGTATTAGGCTTAGTGTTGTTCGGATGAGTTCACGGGCAAGATTTAGCCAAGTGCCCTTTCTGACCACATCTAAAACAAGCCCCTAATAGGTGGCGACAAATGCCCCAATGTTGTTTCCCACATTCTTTACAAATAGGTATACCATTGTTCATGTTGCTTCCCCGACTCTCTTTGTTCACAATTATTGCCCTAGATTTTTCATTCACAGAGGTCATCGAATTACTAGTCATTTTGACTTTCTGTTTCTTCTGTTTTGTTCTTTCTGATTCAGTTGGTGATGTTGATTTTGATATTTTCAAGGCTGCTATATTTGCTTCAGATATCAGTGCTCAGTCAAGGACATCTACATACTTTGACAATTTAAAACACCAATTCGGTCATACACATCTAGGTCAAGCCCACCTTCAAATTTTCTAGCCTTTTTGTAGTCAGTGTCGATCATGTGTGGTGCATATCGGGCTAGTTCAGTAAATTTTGCTTCATATTCGGCCACAGTCCTATTGCCTTGTTTTAGTTGTTCAAATTCGGATACCTTCCTATCTCAGATGCATTAGGGAAAGTATTTTTCAAAGAAAATTTCTTTAAATCTATCACATGTCACACCTTCATTATCATTCCGTACTAACATCCACCATCTCCTAGCTTCTTCTTTAAGTGTGAATGTTGCCAACAAAACCTTATGTGCCTCAGTACACGGAAAATACCTCAAATATTTTCTCAGTTTCTAAGACCCAAGCCTCAGCTTTCAACGGTTCAATACCCCCCTGAAATTTTGGTGGTTTCATTTTATTGTATTTCTGTGTCAAAGTTATCAAATCATAATTAGCTAGTTCTGGTACATGTATTTGCCTTTGTTGCTGTTGTTTCAAGTTTTCGGTTAAGGCTTCAACCATTCTTTCTAACCGGCTAATTCTAGCGTCAGAAGATTCAGATTCGTCTACATTTCTTGTCCTTTCCATTGGCTACACACAAACATGTTACTTATTAATATAAGGAAAGTTCTCACTGCTCTCACATTTCATTTCATATCAGACGCGTTTATACTTTCATTTCAATTCAGATACAGTCACATGATCCTTTACTTTCATACGTTCATGTTCACATAGATTCTACATTCAGTATTGAAATTAACATTACATGTTATTCCACTTAACTTCTTTGATCATGCACATAGGTTTCATTTCGTTTCATTTCCAATAAAGATGTGTTCATACTAGTTCACACACTTACACATGATAATGCAATGCCTCTATTTCATTTCTACGACATCCTATAGCTTATATGGACTCGTGTGTGCGCTATAACTTGTGCTCTGATACCACTCTATCACGACCCAAACTCGCCCCTATAGGTTTAGTATCGCAACCGGGCAGTAATCCTTGGATTACCGAAGGCCTCTAAACAAATTAACAAGATTAAGGGGACCAGCGGAAGCAAATACATAAATATAGCTGTCCAATGAGCTGTGCTGACTTATATGAAACAGAATATTTAAAACTTTATATACAACCGGTAGTCAACCATACATTATACCCACACACATTACAGTAATTTAAGTATAGCCAACAACATCAAATCAAGTCTTATGTAAACAGAAACCACAGGACTTAAACACAAGACGCTTCGGGAACTTCTACGTGAGGCACAATGGTTGGCTGACAATAGAACACAGATCCAAACAAAATCCTTCAGGCTCGAACTCCAGAATGCCTACATATATATATATACACACACAGTGAGCTAAAACCCAATGAATAACACTAAGGTAAAGGGGTTAGTGAACGAAATTCGAATATATCATAAGCAGAAAACAGACCAGAGTATAATCATTCTCATATCAGAACATAATAATGGTACATCCCATAGAACACATCACAGAACGTCTTCCGACTAGAGTAATCGGTTCCGGATATCGATTAAACACATACCACCACAATGAAGTGGCTAACGAGATCCCGTAATTATTTGTATGTCATGGACCCGCATTTTCATGCCGTCCCCATGACTTGGGACTATCTAGGGATGCCATAATAGATTTCAAACATGGAATATTTATTCACGAAAACAAATATCATTTCAGAAATCAGAACTTATCATATTTGATTTGGAACGTAATTCATATGAGCGTATCCTTACAATAACGTTACTCACAATGGTTCTTGCCAATGGTCAATCAATCCTCGAGACATTGGCCTACAGACACAAAAAGACATAACACCGACATATCTCATTATTACACATCCACATGGCCAACACAGCTTAACTTTCTTATTACATAGGTTTCTTGCTTAACAGATTGTTTCAAACACACTTTGGTAATCTCTTTTGATTTCATGGTATTGAAGGACTGATGCATTCAAGCGTCAAACAGAGAGATTGGTGAATGAACTCAAAAATTTAGCCCAATTTGCACAAGACAAATTAGAGACCATAGAAGAGACAGCAGAGGGTTTGTTGCAGAATTCGCACCTTATACATGATTCTTTGGCTTTGATTGATGTTCAAACCCAACAAGTGGCCAAACTGACGCAGAATGTTGAAGATCAAGTTAACCTTGTGTTAAGGTATACAGAAGCAGTTTATGAGCAATTCAAGGAAATTGCAGCTTCTCAGTCAGAACTACAAGAAAAACAAGCAACGATGAAGGGTCCAAGTTGGATGGATGCAATAATAATGTTCCTTAGAGATGAGAAGCTGCCAGATGATCGCAAAGAAGCACACAAGACCAGACTGAAGTCGGCTAGATTTAGCCTAACAACAAAAGGACATCTCTACAGAAGCTCTTTTACTGGTCCTTTTTTGAGGTGTGTACACCCCTCCCAGGTTGAAGACTTCTTGTACGAAATACACAAAGGTATATATGGAAGCCATGCTGGGGGCAGATCACTTGCTCATAGGGCCATTACTCAGGGATACTGGTGGCCCTACATGCAGAAGGATGCTAAAGCCTACGTCAGAAAGTGCGAGAAGTGTTAGAGGTTTGCACCTTTGATACATCAACCGGCAGCAGATTTGAACATAGTATCCAGCCATTGGCCATTTGTGCAATGGGGCATGGATCTTGTAGGGCAGCTACCCCAAGCCACTTGGCAAAGGAAGTTTCTGCTGGTAGCAATAGATTATTTCACAATGTGGGTAGAAGCTGAACCCCTCGCGAAGATTCGAGATATTGATGTAAAGAACTTCATATGGAAGAATATCATCATCAAGTTTGGGATTCCAAGGGAAATAATAGCAGACAATGGCACACAGTTTGACAGTAAGCTAATCAAGAGCTTCTATGCAAAGTACAAAATCAAGAACTACTACTCTACTCTAAGTTTCCCTCAGAGCAATGGTCAGGCAGAAACATCCAATAAGACTATCTTGGATGGGATCAAAAAAAGGCTGGAGGCAGCAAAAGGGAAGTGGGTGGAAGAATTGCCCAATGTACTCTGGGCATATTGGACTATGCCGAGGAGATCAACTGGGGAGTCTCCATTTGCCATGGCCTATGGCATTGAAGCAGTTATCCCACTGGCATTGAAGCAGTTATCCCACTAGAAGTCGACATCCCAAGAATCAGAACCTAGGGAGTAGAGAATGGGACTAACGAGGCTTTCCTGTCCCGAGATCTAGACCTACTTGGGGAGAAAACGGAGAGAGCAGCAATTCGGTTGGAGGCATACCAGTAGCAACTTACTAGGGCTTATAACAAGAAGGTCAACCCAAGAGAGTTCAAAGTTGGGGAACTGGTGCTAAGGAAAGTGGTCAGCAACAAGAAGGATCCTAGGGAGGGCAAACTAGGCCCAAATTGGGAGGGGCCTTATAGAATCATCTCGGTCGCCGGCAATGAGGCATATTGGCTTCAGGATAGTGAAGGCAAAGAGTTACCAAGACCCTGGAACACTTGCAACTTGAAGTTTTTCTATCATTAGACTTTATGTTTTTTTGAAAATTATGTCATAATTTTATTAGCCGAGGTAGTAATAAAATTTTAGCTTGATTTATTTTAAAGAATTGAAAATTTTGTGTAATTGGACTGACTAATCCTTTGGCGATGTTTCTGATTGAAACATGACGAATAACTTAGTCTTATTATATGGCAGAGTTAAAATATACTTGCATATAATAGAGTTGAGCTAAGTTGGCAATGTTTCTGATTGAAACATGACGAATAACTTAGACTTATTATATGGCAGAGTTGAAATATACTTACATATAATAGAGTTGAACTAAGTTGGTGATGTTTCTGATTGAAACATGACGAATAACTTAGACTTATTATATAGCAAAGTTAAATTATACTTGCATATAATAGAGTTGAACTAAGTTGGTGATATTTTTGATTGAAACATGACGAATAACTTAGACTTATTATATGACAGTGTTGAATTATGCTTGCATATAATAGAGTTGAACTAAGTTGGCAATATTTCTGAGTGAAACATGACGCATAATTTAGACTCATTATATGGCAGAGTTGCAATTAAACTTGCATATAATGGAGTTGAACTAAGTTGGATTAACCTAGACTTTCCATGTCGGCAGAATTAAGCTTAGAATGAAACTAAGTACATTTCAGTTAGATTAACAGAGAAACCAAGGTTGAGTACCTCGGCTAGTCTTTGTTTGAATCTAACTTCGATGAAAGACTATACGTGCTTAATGTGAACAAAAGTGAAACTTAGGCCCACATTAGGGGGCAAGGAGCTGGAGAATGATAAGTAAAAGTTTAAAGTGCTTGGGATTTGTTTAAATTTTCAGAAAAAATTACAAGCTAGAGTTGGCTTAACACTTGTTGAAATTTCAGAAAAATTTACAAGTTGAAGTTAAGCCAAGGTAATATTGAAAGAAGTACCTGATATACATACTTGCCGAGATGACTAGGTTGCCAAACTTGGGAAGGATAGAAGAAAGAAGTCTTGATAGAAAACAGTAAGTAAGAGTAAAGTGACAAGTTTAAGAAAGCAACACTTGTAAAAATATTTCACAATATTTTTAAGTGTCAGGACAAAGCCAAAATAAACAATAAAAAGATATTTTCGAGGTACTTTAGCCCAAGGAGATTATACAGTTAAAGGTATACGTTGAAGACATGCAAAATTATTCTAAGTATGAAATTGGTAAACATACATAAAAGAAAAGAAGGCATTCAAACATTTAGAAGAAAGGAGGAGACTTGCATTCACAAAAGATTACTTGTTCAATTACAAAAGGGGCACATTGGCCAAATATGAAGCTAAACATTTGTTCAGACAAAACAAAGTACAACTGAAAGAAGAGACAGTACAAAGAAAAGATAAAGATATCCTAAGTACTAGGACTAATTTGTGATTTCTCAACCTCGGATGGAGGTGTTGCATTCTTTTTGGCCGCTATCTCAGCGACTATTTCTAGCAAAGTTTGGTCCAGACTCCTTTCGGCGCATCGGACTTTGACCTCAGAGGTGGTTGGTTTGGGAGAGACGCCCTTGGAAACCAAGTCATCCTCATCATCTTGAGTTAAGTCTATTTGCTTATTGAGGATAGGAGACTTGGGATCAGTGGCAATCTCTTCCTCCACTTCATCGGCTTTACCATCCTCGGCATCATCTTTATCGGCTTCATCATCAGAATCCTTAGGCTCTGGAGGAAAAGGCACCTGAAGCTAATTGATATCTCGGAGGTCAAAGTCTATCAGCATAGATAGCCTGTTGAGTGCCGCCGTCCAACCCAGGTAATAACCTCGGTTGCAAGCTAGGTTGACTTGTTGTTTGTATTGGTCGCGGACGACGGTCTGCCCCTCTTCAAATGCTTTTTCATCGGCCGCCTTTACTTCGGCCTCCTTAAAGGCAAGGGCCTCTTGAAGCTTGGCCTCTAAGTCAGCTGTCTTGGCCTTGGCAGCTTCAAGGTCGGCTCTTGCAGCCTCAACTTCGTCATTTAGAGTTTTGGCTTTTTCCTCAGTCAAGTCTTGAGCAACTTTGAAAGCCTTAGCCTGATCCAACAGTGCTCGATTGTTGGCCTCAGCGTGATTGAGCGAGGATAGGAGTTTGGCAGCTTCCTTGGTCTTCCTTGCTAACTCCTTCCTCATCATCTCGGTTTTGACAGCATAGGAGTGAGCGTGTTGGATGGCCTGTAGAAAGTAAAACAGGTTAGTAAAAATTGACTAAGTATAGAAAAACTACAAAAAAGTAAGAAAGAGACTTACCAAAATCGAGTGCTACATCATGAGGGCAAAGTTTCATATTCGTGCAACTCGGCCATGCAGTTCATATATTCTGGTAGAAGAACAGTCATTGATAGGGCTGCGCCGATTTCGAGATTCATTACGCTGTCCCCAGCTGTCAAGGGTCTGTCATTCACCATAACCTCGGGAGCCCAGGTCTTATTGCGAGGGAAGCTTTGGCTATCCTTAGGTTGCTCAGACCTTGGCTTTTTGGATGGTTAGGAGTCAGATGCCTCGATTTCGGCTGGCCTTTGTTTGGCAGCCGTTTGACTCTTTTCTACCTCGGCCAATTTGGAGATTGGCACAGTGTCCTCAGATTCAATCTGAGTCACTGTGGCCTTGGCCTTGGCTTTCTTCATTCTTTTTGGCTTTGGCTTTGGCTTTGGTTGGGATGGGGAGGACGAGGATTGCACCGTTACAACCTTGGGGATGTTGGCGAGGAGGTCTTCAATAATTGCCGGTTTGTGGCCCATATCATCGGCGGTGGAGGCAACTGTAACTTTCGTGCCAAAATGTATTGCTGGAAGGGTAGTGGGAGGATTGGATGGGTCGAACACCGGTGTATCAGAACCTTGGCGTTTGCGGCTTCGAGTCCTCCCAGCTGGAGCATTGGTAGGAACTCAGCGACGGCGTTAGCGTTGATGTGGAGGAATCAATTGGGGAGCAGAGGTGGATGGTTGCTCCATATGACTAGAGGTAGATCCCTAATCTGGCCTTGATGATGATTCAGCTTGTGGAGTTGTAGCAGAAGGAGGGGACTTGCTCTTCTTGGGGATGTCGGGCAGTGTGGATTTATAAGTCGGAATATAATTGAATAGGAGGGGGGCTTTACGCTGGTCAATTGGCAAGCCCAGTAGCCTCTTGAAGTCTTTGCTAGGGAAGAAGGTTTTATGAAAAACTTTGGATGGCTAAGGGAGAGCTGCAAGTACAAAATTCAGATATTAGAACATATAAGAGGAATAAAGTGATAAGACTTAAAAGTAGAAAAGTTGACACTTGGTTCTTACCATTACCCTCTTTAAACACTGTTTGGCTGAAAGGATATAGGTGGAGGTCGTCATTAGATGAGAACTCCCAGTTGCCCGAGACGATGAAATAATCATCTCCAGCACCTTTGTTAGAGTTTGGGAGGTCGGTTATGAGTTTGTAGGCTGTGGATCTCGGCTTAAGGTAATAGACGTAGCCTTTTTTGTATTTTAAGCCAGATATGGTATAGCAATATTGGATATCGGCTAGTGTTATCCTAGCATTTTCTTGGCTAGCTAGAGCAATTGTACCATTGATGACTCTATAGGAGTTAATGGCCAGTTGCATCGGGTTGAGCTTGTAATAATGAAGGATTTGTCAGAAAAGGATGTCTAGAGGGAACCGAAGTCCACACTCTATAAAGGCTACTACAAGGAAGGGCATGGAATCCCTATCAAGCATGATGGAGTCCTCCTCCCCAGCCAACCTAAGATGGACGTCGGCTGGGATGGAGAACTCTTTCCTAAAGTACTCAAGTTTTTCTGGGGTGTATACCCTCCACCTGAGCATACCCATGATGTTGGCTAAAGGAGGAAGGTGCAAGATTTTGGAGGAGTGGTTGATGTGGGTTTGAAGGACCTCGGCTAAACCCTGAAAAGGAACTGGAGTGAAGGTTTCTGAGAATCTAAGGGTGGTTTCAGTTTAGTTTTCCTAAGGAAAAGGGTTCTAGATCAAATCCCAAACCTAAATTCTATGCAGATACACGAATCAATGGCAAGAATTTGGAAATAAGCAAGAAAGACAGAAAGATGAACATGATTTAGAACCAAAAAAACAGTAGTCAAAGACTCAAGTGCGCTGAAAATCAAGAACACTGAGTAAGTGTGTGCAGATGTGCAAAGGCTAAGAATAGTCGCAAAGAAGTTCAAAGTTTCAAGTTTATGAACACTACGAGTCACATGCAGTGTACAAAGAATAAAGGGTTATCATGAACAGCATACAGTAACAAGATTTGTACAGATGGGCAACACAAACTAACATTCAAGAGGCATAATGATGAATTACAAAATAGAAAACAAATTCAAGAATTGATTCATGATCAAAGGAGAAATAAAGTACAACCATAACAACAAATTCAATAGTAACAGAAAAGGCATACAAGGAATATGTACAGAGTAATGAAAGGTTGAAGATTAAAGTTGAAAGAAATAAAGAGCTTACCGGTTGGGGCCGAGATCAAGGACACCGGTTTGAGGTATGCCGGAGTTAGGCGGTGACAATAAGTGGAGCAGAACGGTGAAAGCGTCGCCGGAGGGGATGAACGGAGTACAGTTGCAGAGAGCTCAATGAAAACAGCAATGGAGGTAAAGAATTTGTTAAGAGAGAGAAAATCTTGAAATGCAGAAAGAAGGCAAGAATGTAAAGTGAAGAGACGAAGGGAGAGGGAGATATTTTGTTAAAACGCGAAAAGGCAGCAAACCATAATAATATGCCTTGGACGACGTGTTTGTCAAGCGGCGTGCACAAAAGCAACGCGACCTAATGACGCGTGTCAGGTACAAATCAATGAGGAAAGGATGCATGGATAAAACGGTTGAGAAAACTGTGCGTGACGGCTCATGCGTAGATGGAAATCTTGAAGTTCTTGATTTAATGAGGCAAGAACCTTGGCTAGAGGAACCATCCTGGTTAAGGAACTTGAATAACTTGGTTGTTGGTTCTTAGTCATTGATAAAGTAGACTGTAGAGTCTTGGTCATGTCAAGCTGACATGTGATGATCTCGGTCATGAAGGATGAAGTACGTCTTAGCCAATGTGCTATGTGGACGAACGATATAGGTTCCATCACCTCAGGATGCCGAGGTAATAGAGCCTAGGGAGCAGTTGTGGGGACGTATTTTGTGAATGACAACAAGTGGCCAAGGCGGTACCAGAGTGTCAGCTGAGGTGCTCCATGTCTTGGTCATGTTGCTAAGGTTATCTGCGGAGATACCAGAATTCGAGATGAGTGGATAAGGGACAAGAGTCCTAGAATGGGGGAGGACCTCAGTTTGGATAAAGATAAAACTCTTAGGGAGTTTATCTCTATCTGGCGGGGAGTCCAGGATGAGTATTGAACCAGAGTCCATTAAAGCTAGGCTTCTACAGGGATCGGGTTAGTGCTGGCTATAAAAGTAAAGCACTCTCGTGGGTCTAAGGTATGCTTTTTGTATTCTGGCTAAGTGAGTTAAGCACTATTTGCTATGTTTGAGAGATAACTGACACCTGACTTGATTGTCGGAGTGTCCCTGGATGGACGAACCACTGCTGGATTCTTATCTTTCTGTGTCAGGTTGTTCAAGCTTAATCTATTCTGCCGGTGCTATTCGGCTAAGTTCCCTGTTTGACAGTGTAGTAGGAAATCAACACACACAATGATATATGAAGGGCCCAATTTAAAAAATTCACCTTAGGCCCCTAATAACTTCAGGCCAGCCTTGGGGCTGTGTTCCCTTTAAATTTTAGGTTCAACTCATACTAGAAACAATCCGTTCCTGGAGGCTATGTTTGCGAGCCCTGTTTGAAATTTATCCGATTCAGATGGAGGGGCGCTTTGAGTAAGTCTCAAAATTAGTCGAGGTGGGTTGATGACCACAAATGTTATAACTGAATCTTTCTCAATCATAACTAAAAACAAAAAGAATCATAAACAAATATCACATAAAACATAACCAAAAACTTATTAGATCATAACCAAAATACTATTATACTCAGTATGATAATGAATCATAACTAACATCACAATATATATAAGTAAGCCATAACCAAGTTATAATTAACATCACAATAATTAACATCACAGTAAATCATAACTAAATATTATAAATATTGGTGGACATCTATGCGGAACTCATTATTTTTAACAAGTGCAAGTGATTCACAATAATAAGGTGGTAATAAAATGTGTTTAAAAATAAAAAAGAAAAATACGACCATCTTTGCATTATTGTTTTAATTGTCAATAGATTGGCAAACTGCAATTTAATTTCTTTAAAATATGTTTTCAATTGTTCTAAGAAATAATGTGGTTTGTAAATTTTTTTTTTTCAATTTGTAATAATATTATTATTATTTTATTTTATTATACTTTTAGCTACTTGGTGTTTATATGGTGTGTTGAAAGTTATCAATAATTTGATGCGAATCTTGAATGAAGTATTTTTCTTTGAAAAATGTTTGGGAGTACTAATTTGGCATCACCATTGAGAGTACTAATTTGGTACCACCAATCCACCCCTAATGATATGGAATGAATCATGTGAAGAGATGGACTGTCTCTCTCTATTCTCTCTTTTCCACATCATATTAAGGGTAGGTTGGGAGTACTATATTGGTGGGATGTACCATGGCTGCTCTTCTTTGTACATAATGCATGTTTATAGTGCTTGTGTGAGTGAAGGAATAAATTTGAGAAGAGGATTTTGGTTGAAAACAAATAATAACAAAACAAACAAAAAGAAATAATATATATATATAACTGGATGTCAAGGTCAATTGATAGTAGTTAGTGGGAGTTGAACTTGAGATATGGAGAACGCACACCCCTAAGTCTCAAGTTGCATCCATTAGGCCAGTCTTTTAGGGTTAAAAATAACAATAATAATACATACTGATAAGTTTTGATTTTATAATTATAAAATTAAAAGCCAATCCCTTGGGGTTAAAAGTAACAATAAGAATTTTTTTGTAATCGTCAAAAGAAATATTATTGATGATGAAAAGGAAGATACATCAATAAAAAAGTTATATGCACAAGTATCATAGCGAAACAAAATAATCCCAACTAACTTGATACCATTAAGTAAGCCGAATGATAATACATTATGATAAGTTTTGATTTTATCATTTTAAAATTAAAAGACACATAATGACTTATATTTTTAAAAATATTACCACTATGTCATGCTTGTCATAAATTCTATATAAAAATTTTGTAAACATTACTTTCCAATTTTATTTATTTATTTATTTATTTTTTTAGTGTAGAGGAGGCATTCATGTGAGGTTTTAATATCTATTTTTGTCAATTTTTCATCAATATTTTATATCAACATATATATGGATATTCATGATTAATTTCTTTACTATTATTATTATTATTATTATTATTATTATTATTATTATTATTATTATTATTATTATTATTCAGCAAAGAAAGAGAAACTTTATTGATGAACAATCAAAGTACAAAATATTAAGCGAAATATCAATAAAGAAGGCAAGTGCAAGAGTATTACTACAAAACAAATCCATCCCAATTAGATTGACACATAAATGTATGCCTGATCATACGTTAAAACTACAACAAGAGTTGATAAGGAACCAACTCAAGCAAAATAGAAAAAAAAATAAAAAAAAATAAAGTACAACCCAAACAACAATCCAAAATCCTAAACCATGCCCAAAAATAAACAACTTCCTAAAAGAACACCAACAACAGATCAGCCCATGCAAACACAGTCAAGACGCAGAGTAACATAGGAAACACAGCAAAAGCCTGAGCCTCAACCCCATCCCCAGCCCCAGCCCTAGCTTTATGCCTACACTGTTGCAGATTGAACATCAGGTCATTGACAGAAATTGCCTCCTTTGCTGATGCAGCTTTCACCCATAGTGCTATCCTAACTTTAATGACCTCACATAAATCATCCATCTTTAGTTGACCTCCATTGACAGCATAATCATTCCTTTGTTTCCATAATGACCACAACACAGCAAAGGAAATGACTTTCCAAATCATTTTCTCTAGTTTTTTAGGTTTGAAACCCACCCACCATTGAATATAACCCATTGAGACCCCACCATTTTAGTATATGAGACCAAACCCTTCAACTTAGAGGACAAATAGTAACACAAGATTAGCATATTCAATTTCATCCTTTCAGAAGTAACAAGATATGTTGGCAATGGCATTAAGAACTCAAATTCTTTGTAAAAACAATGATGTTTTGATCTTATCCTACTAAACTATTGGTGCAAATTTGGTGAATGTGATGGACAAAGATAAAACAGAAAATAATTAGGATTGTTTTAAGGCACGTGACAACACTACTTTCCTTAAGACGATATTCGCCCCCACTAATTCTGTCAAATATGGTATGCACTGGGTTACTCACGAATCAACCTCTAGGATACAATAAGGCCCAGTCTAAATACTGATATCTGATTGCATTATGCACGAATGAAATGAGATCTTGAATACCGATTTTCTAATCCAACAAGTAGAAGAGGAAAATAACAATATAAATTCCTAGAGAAAAAATTCATGAAATTCATATCCCCAATCGCCAACTCATTCTGTTTGTTCGTTGGTCTATTGGAGCTCAACTCAGCCTAACTCACTTCAGAGTGAGAAGTCTTAGAGTCTAAGTCATAAACTTACCCACTTTAGAGTGGAGAAAGGAGCTTGGGCTGGGCCCATGGCCTTACCCACTTTGGAGTGGGAAATGGGCCGAGGGCAACCCTTAGCTTGGCCCACTTCAGAGTGGGGGAAGGAGCCCACTTCGGAGTGGGGACCTTCCTCTTGCTAGGCTAGGTTTTATACAAATGGGCTTGAAGAATTGTGTCCCCTTCAAGGATCTACTGATATCCAATAAATTTAATTTTTTATAGATATATTCTACTCAATATTCTTTAAAAATTAAATGATTTAGATTATCAAAAAAATCCAAATTAATTTCATGAGCTGTATAACAATCACTACTATGTAAGCTGCATAATAGTGACTCAAACTCGAATAGAAAAAGGGATAATCTCTTTAACCGCGTTGCCACATATATGCACATAACAATAATAATAAAAATTATTGAATGATTATACTAAAAAAAATCCACACTTTCATTTCAGTTTAAGTAGGGCCAATGTGTTAGAATTATATGTGAATATGTACAATTGGATTTTGTTAGTTTAATATGTATTGGAAAGGTTGTTGCTGAAAGTAGACATTTTTGGCAGCTGTCTTGGAAGGTGGAGAGATCGCACAATTTCCTAGAGAATGAAAACGACATTTTTATTGCTGGGATCTGGTGTTTTCCTACTGTAGGCACTTTGAAGCTTAACACCGATGGCTGTTCAAAGGGGGATCCAGGTCAAGCAGGTTATGGAGGCCTCTTGCGGGATGATACAGGCATTTGGATATGGGGCTACTATGGAAATTTGGGACACTGCACATGCTTGGAAGCAGAGATTTGGGCCATCTATCGTGGTCTCACCATCTTGCTCCAGAAAGGGCTGACCAATGTGGTAATTGAAACAGATTCTGAACAAGCTATGCTTCAGATTCAACAACGGCCAAACCCAAACTCTCCTCTCAAGGCCCTCATTGAAGATGCCAAATTCCTCCTTCAGAGATGCCACTGTTCAATCCTCCATACCTTAAGAGAAGGCAACAAAGTGGCAGATAGATTAGCTGATTTAGGTGTAGCCCAAGCTGAGCATGTAAAAATCCTTGAGGATCCTCCCATGGAGGTCACAACTCTCCTCATTGAAGACATGACTGGAGTGACTGGTATGAGGGAATAGCCCTCTGTTTGTATTTTCTGAACTCCTTCTTGTCTGCTTTCATCTTTTCCTTTGAATAAAAAAAAAAGTACTTCTCATTTAATTTTGTAAGTAAATAATTAATAATATAATGGTCTAGTTGTCTCATGTTGAGGTTAAGATTGGATCATTCAGTTTTGTTCATGGGCTCATTTTTGGGCTCCGTTTTGATAATTCGAACCGTTCAATGTGTAGAACGTGTCGAGTACTATATCCCTGTAAAACATCAAGTAGATCGGATATCGATAGCTATTTGATCATATCAGAATTCTGTCAACCGTTTATTTTTTTACAGTCTATTTTTTTTATACAAATTTGATCCAATCAAATAGCTATCGATATCTGATCAAAGTGATTTTTTACAAGGATATAGTACTTAACGAGTTCTACATATCAATGGTTCAGATTATTGAAATAGGGCCCAAAAATGAGCCCATGGATCGGATTGGACGGTCCAGTCTTGATCTCAAACATGAGGGAACCTATATAAAATCAAAAATTAAAAGCAATTTTTAATTTTGAGAAATTAATTAATTTAAATTATTTACGTTTAAGGGTAAACTACCAATAGGTTCTAATAGTTGGACTTAATTCCCATCAAGTTCTATTAAAAATAAGTCTTGGTAAAATTGTCATTAAAAATAATTTTTTTGTAATAATTTTTTATATATGTTGCTAAAAATTGACAATTAATGACTTTTTTGTCATGGTTTTTATAAATTGTCGCTAAAACTTATAATTAGTGACTTTTTTTTATAACAAAATTTTCCTATAGGACCTATTAGACAATAAATCTACTTATTAGGACTTACACGTAAATACCTCTATATTTAATAAGTTAAGCAAAAACTCTAGCAAACAGTATTGTGTAAACTTTCCTAATAAAAAAATTATAAATAGTTCAAATAAGATATAGCAAATAGCGGCATTATTGTTGTCTTCATTATGAAGGTTTGAGACACGTTGTGTATCACAGTGGGGTGTGGGCTTAATGGATAATATTAGATTTTTTTTTAAAGGTCTACCTTATTTCATGTTGAAGTCAAGATTAGATGCATTTAGTATGATTCATGGGCTCATTTTTAGATTCCGTTTCGATAATTCAAACCATTTAATGTATAAAACTCGTTGAGTACTATATCCCTGTAAAAAAAATCACGTTGAACGAATATCAATAGTTATTTGATCGGATCAGAATTTTGTCAACCGTTTATTTTTTCACTGTTCATTTTTTTAATACAAATATGATCCGATTAAATAGATATCGATATCTGATCAACGTGATTTTTAGTACTCAATGAATTCTACATATTGAACAGTTTGGATTATCGAAACAAGGCCCAAAATGGGCCCATGGGCCGGACTGGATGGGTCCAGTCATGATCTCAACATAAGACAAGTTGGAACCTTTTTTTTTTTTTTTAAAAAAATTAAAATTGAAATTTAAGATAATTTGAGAGACATGTGAGATTGATTGATTGTGTATTTTTTAAATTTTTTTTTTACAATAATTTGAACTATTCATTTTTTTAAAGTTTATCAGTGTGTATTATAAATAAAACATAAACTAAATTGATATGATACGTGAACTTACGTATAAGTCTTAATAAGTGAACTTATTGTCTAATATATCCTATGATAATTAATAGCGTTTTTTTTATCAAATACTATGAGAAAATGTCACTAATTGTTAATTTTCAACAGCTGTTTGAAAATTGTCACAAAAAATGTCACTAATTATAAGTTTTAGCGACATGTTTAAAAAATTGTCCCAAAAAAGCATCACTAATTTTAAATTTTTAGCAATAGTTTAAAAATTTCGTCATAGGAAAATATCACTTATTGTAATTGTGATAAAAAAAAAAAAGTCACTAATTATTTTTTAGCAAACATATTGCCACGTCCTGCCAAATTACCTAGACAGAATTGCCTACCAAGACTAAGTCTCAAGGAAATGAGGGTAATGGAATATTTTGGAAGCTCCTGGAAGACTTGAGAAAATATGAGAATATGATGCATAATTCTATGATGGACATGGAAGGATCTAAGAAAATGTTCTAGAGTATTCAAGTGAACATTAGAGGGATGGAATCAATAGAAGCTTTTAGAACCTCCTAGAGAAATGGAGGTGGTAAAAGATCTTTGTACTTACTTCTAGAAAGAGGTAGATGTTTGTATAGATATTTTTAGGGAGAATTCTAGAAGTCTCTTGTAGGATAAGGAAAGCTTCCATGAGAAGCTTTTCCATAGTCTTTTTCTTGTATATTCTAGAGAAGGCCTAAGATGCCCATAAATAGGAAAGAGACTCATTTGCTCCATCCATAGTCCAAGAGTTGTAAAGCTTTTTCATAGTGAATACAAAAGGCATTCTCTCAAACTTTCATTGTTTTCTTACTTGTCTTTCTTGCAAGTTTGTGAGTTAAGCTGACTTAGCATCATCAAGTAAGGCTTGAGATTGTCTAAGTGTCGCGTGGAGTGCTTGGAAATTACCAAGGCAGTGACACGTGGTATCAGAGCAGGTTTGCAACAAGAGAAGAAAAGACAACATATCTTCTGGTGCTGATGAGACTACCGTGGCTAAGCAAACCCGTGGAAGGGACAACACTGGCAGGGCAAGGAAGGATAAGTCATGAGATGCACGTGATGTTGTGGAAACCATGGAACTCGACTGGCTAAGGTAGAGCTTGCCGTGGGCGATTTGAGGGAACGCCTTGATGTGTTAGTGCAAAGCTTGGAACAGGAGGTAGAAGGTCTCAAGGGGAAGATCAAAGAACTCCATGATGACATGCTTTCCCCCATCAACTTCGTGGTGCATGATGGCCAAGTTGCAAATGATTCCTTCCAAGCCTAAGTGTTGAAGATGCTCGAGAACTTTGAAGCCCACTTGGAGGAGATGCACCAAGATGTGGCAATGTGCAAGAAGGCCATAGCCAGGGGAGCTGTGACCATGCTGGGGACATCTAAGGTGGAGGTGCCAAAGCCAAAGCCTTTTGGCAGAAAAGAGATGCCAAAGAAGTGGACAACTACCTATGGCATATGGAGAGATACTTTGAAGCGATGACAGTGACCGAGGAAGATGTTAAGATACGAACCGCGGTCCTTTACCTTGTTGATACAACAACACTATGGTGGCGTCGCTGACATGCTGACATTGAGAAAGGTACGTGCACCATAGACACTTAAGAAGACTTTAAGAAAGAATTTAAGAAACAATTTTATCCTGAGGATGTGGCCTACCAAGCTAGAAAGAGCTTGAAGAAACTTAAACACACATCGTCTATTCGAGTCTATGTAAAGGAATTCTCTACTCTTATGCTTGAAGTCTTGAGTATGACTGATGAAGAATTACTCTTTAATTTCATGGACAACTTACAACCATGGGCGGAGCAAGAATTGGGTCGACGTGGAATGCAAGATCTTGTCTCGGCCATGGCAGTAGCAGAATCGCTCATTGAGTACAAATGTGGAGATGCCAAGGGCAAGACATCCAAGGGTGACCCTAGAAGAAATTCTAGTGAAAGTGAGGAGGATGAGGATCAAGGCATCTGACGCAAGGAAAGGCATAGCAAATCTCCTACTAACAAAGAGGGCAAATGAAAGGTCAGAGAAAACAAAAAGATATTCAAACCCAAGACCAAGTGTTTCCTATGTGATAGGCCACATTAGGCAAGAGAGTATCCTAAGAGATAAGCCCTCAATGTTATGATTGAAGAACGGAAAAAGGTAGAGACTCTGCAAATAGGATCTCTACAGCTGCTTGGTGCCATCGAATCGAAGCCTACTAAATTGACCCAATGGGATAAGGGTTTAATGTATGTAGATGCCAAGATCAACGGGAAGGTAACCCAAGTAATGGTAGACGCAGGCGTGTCGCACAACTTATCAAAGCGGAGGAGGCCAAGAGGCTTGGTCTTAAACTTGACAAGGGTCAAGGATGGATGAAGATGGTGAACACCAAGGTAAAGCTCGTAGATGGCAAGGCTCGAGGGGTTGAGCTGTACCTTGGTGCGGAAAAGTTAATTTTTCGATAGCATCACTCGATGACTATGACATGGTGCTAGGGATGGAATTCTTGTGGGAGTTCAACGTGGCACTATTACCTCGCAATAACACTATATGCATCATGGAGAGTGGGCCTTACATAGTGCCAATGGTGAGTAAGCTAAATACTAAACTCAAACTTCTATTAGCTATGTATATTAAGTTGATGACGGACAAGAAAGAGGTAGTAGGCATTGCCAAGAAGATGATTGGCTCTACAGAAGATAGTCCACCGACATACACAACTATTAAGTCATCAATAGGGCAAGTGGGCAAGGTAAATCTAAGAAGGTGCAAGTCAAGGAGAAAACCTACGACTTTGAGGAAGAAGGCGCGATGAGGGCGTCGCGAGAATAAGTGGGGGTGAATGTCATATCCCGCCGAATTCCCTAGACAGAATTGCCTACCAAGAGGAAGTCTCAAGAAAAGGAGGCTAATGGAATATTCTGGAAGCTTCTAGAAGACTTGAAAAAAAATGAGAATATGGTGCATAATTCTATAATGTACATGGAAGGTTCTAAGAAAAGGTTCTAGAGTATTCAAGTGAATATTAGAGTGATGGAATCAATAGAAGCTTCTAGAACCTCCTAGAGAAATAGAGGTGGTAAAAGATCCTTGTACCTACTTCTAAAAAGATGTAGATATTTATATAGATATTTTTAGGGAGAATTCTAGAAGCGTCTTGTAGGATAAGGAAAGCTTCCATTAGAAGCTTCTCCATAGTCCTTTTCTTGTATATTCTGGAATATTCTTGTAATGACCCTAAAATATATGTCATGATTATCCGTGTTTAATTACGTATTTATATGAATTAATTGGCAAATATCTGTTTGAATTAGGAAAATATCTGTTGAAATGACATCTTCGGGACTGAAATTGATGACCTTAATGGGTTCAGAAAATGAAATTGAATATGTCTATGTGATACCGGGAATTTTTAGAGTTATTTGGGACGATAAATTGAAGACTGAATTTCGTCTGATTCGTAAGGCTTGTTTGGCTTAGGTGTTTTGGTTTAATTGGTTTATTTAATACATATGACTTATGAGATAAGGATGTTGACCATTTAGACTCAAAGAAGAAAAATCTAGAAGAGAGAGAGAGAGAAGAATTCGTGGAAGAGAGATTCAAGGGAGGAAGAAGAGAAAGGAAAGGGCAATAAACTTAGTTTCTCCAAATTGAAGAATTAAGGTAAGAATTTCTCCTCATTCCTTGAATAAAGGTTGTATCCTTCATGATCTCATGGCAAATAAATGAAGGGGAAAAATAATTTATGTGTAATTTAAGCATCTATGGCATGATTTAAGTTATATTTGGCAAATTGAGGTAGAACCTCCATGGCTATAGAGATATGAAGCTTGTATGTATGTGTTCATGGTTTTCCAACTCAACTCATGGATTAATCTTATATATGATGCTATTGGGTTTGAATTGTAGTTGTCATGTTTCATTTATGCTGTTGATCAAGTGTCTGAAACCTTGGTTTTCTAAGATTGGAAGTTATATTTGATAAAAGGATGAAGTTTAGAAGAAGAACCAGAATTTCAGAATTTCGCAAGGTCCGCTCGAGCGGAGGTATGCCCGCTCGAGCGGAGGTATGCCCGCTCGAGCGGAAAAATCAGCCTCTCAATAGTTTTTGAAAAGTGTACAGTCCGCTCGAGCGGACATGTGGGCGCTCGAGCGAGAGGGCTTATTTTCAGGAAAAGTTTGGGAAGTTGAATTACGTGATTCTAATATGTTAATTGCATGATTTAGCATTTCATAAGCATGAATTAAAGTAAAGAAGCTTAAATTGAGCATGAAATGAATATGAAAGAACGTAAAAGAAGAAAGGAAATGGCATGACTTATGTGATTTGACGATGCTATGTTAAGGAATGTATTATCATGTTGATATTTACAGGGCAGGACGTGAAGACCGTGCAATCGGTATCGGGAAACCACTGTAAGTAACATTTCTGTAAAGTTATGTTCATATAAAGTATGTTCTGAAAATATTACGTTATGATATGATATGATTGAATGATAATGTTTTCTGTGAACGAATGTCCTGATTTGCGAATCTAGTATGGCATCCATAGATAGTTCAGTTGTGGGGGCGAGAACATGCAGGCCCATGCGCTTTAGTCATGGGGGACGGCATGGAAGGACAAACCCATGACCAGTTTACGAGATCTCGGTATGTGTTTAATCGGTGTCCGGGACCGGTTACTCTAGTCGTTAGTCGACACATGTTATGTTCTATGGAGTATGCCATTATGTATGTTCTATGATGAGTATGATCATGTATATGAATGTTATATTTTATGGATTTATATGAAATGTTGGAGTTCGTTCACTAAACCCTTTACGTTAATGTTACTTGCTGAGCTCTAGCTCATTGTTTGTATTTATGTATTATAGGTGAGCATTCTGAGAGTCAAGCCTAGGCGGAGTTCAAGCTGAGCCGCCGTTTTGAAGCCTACCTTGAGTTTATGTGCCTCGAGCTGGGGGCTAGGCCTGGAGGGCCGGTAGTGAGTTTTGTTTAGTTGCATTAGTGGCATGTACCTATGCTATGTGTATTATCTTTTGATACATGCTATGTGATGTACAGTTGTGGGTAATTAACTCATTTTGGGCATGTAAATATTTGTTCTTATAAATGCACAACTCTTTGGACTATGGTTTTCTGTTTTCGCTTCCGCGAGCCCCGTTTATTTATGTTATGTATAGTAAGGCCTGTGGTAATCTAGAATTACTGGCCGGTTACGATGCCGACCTTCTCGGGGCGGGTTGGGTCGTGATAGAATGGTATCAGAGCGCACGAGTTAATTTACCCACACACGTGTCCATAAGAGCTGTAGGGTGTCCTAGAAAGAAATAGAGCATGGCATGAGCATGTATGCATGTGTGTGTGTGTTTGAAATATAAAGGAATAAGAACTGTAAATGATGAGACAGTAAAGGAAATAGTATATAGAAAATGAAATGTGCTTTGTTATGGGTTCTATAGACCAATGGAAGAGACCAATGCCAGAAATGTAGATGAAACAGAATCTTCTGATGCCAGAATGAATCGGTTAGAACGAATGGTAGAGGTTTTGATTGGGTTGGTTAGACAACAACTAGAGCAAGGCCAACCACCACAGAGACAGCCATTTCCGCCTCCTCCACCACTACCGGTGCAAGTAGAACCGATGAATAATGATGATGTGATTACTTTGACGCAGAAATATAAGAAACTAAAACCACCAGAATTTGCAGGGGGCATTGACCCGCTAAAAGCAGAGGCATGGGTGCTTGAAACAGAGAAGATTTTTGAAGTGTTTCCATGTAATGATGTATATAAAGTTCTGTTAGCAACATTCACTCTGATAGAAGAAGCTCGAAGATGGTGGATGCTGGTACGGGATCAGAATAGGGATTTGAAATGGGACCGATTCAAGGAGATGTTTTATGAAAAATACTTTCCACAATGTATGCGAGATAGGAAAATATCTGAATTTGAACAGCTGAAATATGGTGTTATGTCAGTAGCAGAGTATGAGAGTAAGTTTACAGAATTAGCTCGTTATGCCCCACATATGGTAGATACAGAGTATAAAAAGGCAAAAAAATTTGAGGGTGGCCTACATGTCGAGGTACTTGACAGGGTGAATGTATTGAAATTGGAAAAGTATGTTGATGTGCTTGACAGAGCCTTGATGGCTGAAACGAATATTGCAGCTTTGAAGACATCTAAATTAACTACCATGACTGAAGGAGAAAATAAGAAATTCAAGAAGCAGAAAATAGAAATGGTTAGTGAATCAGTGGGCTCCGTGAATAATAAATCAAACTTAACCGGTAATGATAATACAAAGGGAAGCGTACCTACTTGTAAAGAATGTGGGAAGCAGCATTGGGGTATTTGTCGCCGAGGAACCGGAGTTTGTTACAAATGTGGGCAGAAAGGACACATAGTCAAAGTTTGCCCACAAATTTATTCAAGAAATGAGAAACCCATTGCTAGTGGAGTTAACTCGACAATGACACCGAAGACAACCACAACAGCTACTCCTGAGGGGACTACTTTGAGGCAAGCAAGAGTTTACACCTTAGTTTCAGATAAAACACAGGATACTGGCAAAGCGAAGACAGGTATAATTTCAATTATTTATTATGATGTTAGCATTGATACCTATACAATGGAGAACATGGAATATGGACATAATGGAAATGATGTTAGAACAATTAACTATGACTATGATGGAACAAATTCCCTTCGCTATTACCTTTGCTATGGACTGTTATATTTACGTGACTATCTTTGAAGTGAACGCTATGGAACTTGTTAGCTGACTTTAGCATGTGTGAAATATGTTTATTATATGTCAGACCGCTAACATAAATACAAACAATGACATGTGACTACGATTTATGATTGAGATTCTGCCAGCATAAGTAAAGTTTGGAGGACCAAACTTCTTAAGGTGGGGAGAGTGTAATGACCCTGAAATATATGTCATGATTATCCGTGTTTAATTACGTATTTATATGAATTAATTGGCAAATATCTGTTTGAATTAGGAAAATATCTGTTGAAATGACATCTTCGAGACTGAAATTGATGACCTTAATGGGTTCAGAAAATGAAATTGAATATGTCTATGTGATACCGGGAATTTTTAGAGTTATTTGGGACGATAAATTGAAGACTGAATTTCGTCTGATTCGTAAGGCTTGTTTGGCTTAGGTGTTTTGGTTTAATTGGTTTATTTAATACATATGACTTATGAGATAAGGATGTTGACCATTTAGACTCAAAGAAGAAAAATCTAGAAGAGAGAGAGAGAGAGAGAGAAGAATTCGCGGAAGAGAGATTCAAGGGAGGAAGAAGAGAAAAGAAAGGGCAACAAACTTAGTTTCTCCAAATCGAAGAATTAAGGTAAGAATTTCTCCTCATTCCTTGAATAAAGGTTGTATCCTTCATGATCTCATGGCAAATAAATGAAGAGGAAAGAGAATTTATGTGTAATTTAAGCATCTATGGCATGATTTAAGTTATATTTGGCAAATTGAGGTAGAACCTCCATGGCTATAGAGATATGAAGCTTGTATGTATGTGTTCATGGGTTTCCAACTTAACTCATGGATTAATCTAATATATATGATGCTATTGGGTTTGAATTGAAGTTGTCATGTTTCATTTATGCTATTGATCAAGTGTCTTAAACCTTGGTTTTCTAAGATTGGAAGTTATATTTGATAAAAGGATGAAGTTTAGAAGAAGAACCAGAATTTCAGAATTTCGCAGGGTCTGCTCGAGCGGAGGTATGCCCGCTCGAGCGGAAAAATCAGCCTCTCAGCAGTTTTTGAAAAGTGTACAGTCCGCTCGAGCGGACATGTGGGCGCTCGAGCGAGAGGGCTTATTTTCAGGAAAAGTTTGGGAAGTTGAATTACGTGATTCTAATATGTTAATTGCATGATTTAGCATTTCATAAGCATGAATTAAAGTAAAGAAGCTTAAATTGAGCATGAAATGAATATGAAAGAACGTAAAAGAAGAAAGAAAATGGCATGACTTATGTGATTTGATGATGCTATGTTAAGGAATGTATTATCATGTTGATATTTACAGGGCAGGACGTGAAGACCGTGCAATCGGTATCGGGAAACCACTGTAAGTAACATTTCTGTAAAGTTATGTTCATATAAAGTATGTTCTGAAAATGTTACGTTATGATATGATATGATTGAATGATAATGTTTTCTGTGAACGAATGTCCTGATTTGCGAATCTAGTATGGCATCCATAGATAGTTCAGTCGTGGGGGCGAGAACATGCAGGCCCATGCGCTTTAGTCATGGGGGACGGCATGGAAGGACAAACCCATGACCAGTTTTAGGGATCTCGGTATGTGTTTAATCGATTATGCAGGGACCGGTTACTCTAGTCATTAGTCGACACATGTTATGTTCTATGGAGTATGCCATTATGTATGTTCTATGATGAGTATGATCATGTATATGAATGTTATATTTTATGGATTTATATGAAATGTTGGAGTTCGTTCACTAAACCCTTTACGTTAATGTTACTTGCTGAGCTCTAGCTCATTGTTTGTATTTATGTATTATAGGTGAGCATTCTGAGAGTCAAGCCTAGGCGGAGTTCAAGCTGAGCCGCCGTTTTGAAGCCTACCTTGAGTTTATGTGCCTCGAGCTGGGGGCTAGGCCTGGAGGGCCGGTAGTGAGTTTTGTTTAGTTGCATTAGTGGCATGTACCTATGCTATGTGTATTATCTTTTGATACATGCTATGTGATGTACAGTTGTGGGTAATTAACTCATTTTGGGCATGTAAATATATGTTCTTATAAATGCACAACTCTTTGGACTATGGTTTTCTGTTTTTGCTTCTGCGAGCCCCGTTTATTTATGTTATGTACAGTAAGGCCTGTGGTAATCTAGAATTACTGGCCGGTTACGATGCCGACCTTCTCGTGGCGGGTTGGGTCGTGACAATTCTAGAGAAGGCCTAAGATGCCTATATGTAGGAAAGGGGCTCATTTGCTGCATCCATAATTGTAAAGCTTTCTCATAGTGAATACAAAATGCATTCTCTCAAACTCCCATTGTTTTCTTACTTATCATCAAGTAAGGCTTGAGACTAAGTGCCGCATAGAGTGCTTGGAAATCACCAAGGCCGTGACAATATGCAAAAAATCGTCAACTTTTTTTTGTTTTGTTTTTAGGAATGATTTTACTAGAACTTATTTTTAATAAAATTTGATGAAAATTAATACAACTATTAGAATCTATTAATAATTTGTAATATTTTTATTTTATCAAATTTCTTTTCAAAAAAATGAACTATAAAATGTAACGATCTTTTGTCCTGATGTGACAGAAAGTTGGATCTTTATCAGTTGATTTTTACGAATCAATAACTGAAATATAACGTATGAAGTTATTAAAATTAAATTTAAAATAATATTTTTTAAAATTTAATTTATATAAGATATTACAATATAACTCAATAAATTATAATTATAATAATGAATATCAAATACAAACTTTACAAAAAACTCTCAAAGTGAGAGAAAAAATTTCAGTTAAGACACGGAGAATAAAACCCACACACAAGTGGAGAGATTCGAACTATTAACATTTTAGTGAGGTATTTAAAGATGTGAAATATGTTCTTTTTTTATATAATATAATATATAACCCTAATTATTTTTGTGAGAGCATGATGACGTGAAGTGCCACATTAGTATGGGATTTTTCACTGCCTCCCTTCTGAGTAATTTTCATATGTGAATAGGATATATCCATATAGGGTAGGCTTCTCTCTCATCTGTAATTGGATTGGAGTGTGTTGTTAGGCTCGTAGAGATTTACCATGGGTCCTGTTTTGATGATCTGAATCATACAATATGTAGATCTCGTTGAGTACTTTATCTCTGTAAAAAATCACATTGATTGGATATCGATAACTACTTGATTGGTTCAGTTTCTATCAATGGTAAATATAATTTTCAAAATAAATTGTTGACAAAAAGCTGACCCAATCAAGTAGTTATCGATATCTGATTAACATAGTTTTTTACAGGGATAAAGTTCCTAACGAGTTCTACACATTGAACGGTTCAAATTATTGAAACATGATCTATGATGACCCGTACAAACCCAACAAAATAAACTAGGGACAAACTGCCCCATTCATATAGTACCACCCATTATTATGATTAACGGAAAGATTGAAGTGGATCTGGGTCCTTGCAATATATCCTAAATTTACCTAGCATATGGATGATGGCATGAGCATTAACTTTGGCGTGAAGTAACAAGACATAAATAAAAAGAAATAATGGTATATGCACTAATTGATATACTAATTAGTATATTAATAAATGATATAATATAATTTTAAAAGATATAAGTCTTTATAATTTGTATAATAGGTGGAGTTATAATTTTAAAATAATAATGTCATAACATATGTTGATATACCAATTAATATACTGATTGGTGCCTGTAGCACCGCCGAATAAAATGTGATAATTTTTTCCTCCACCCGCGCTTACCATTCCCAGATTTAGCACTACAACATATAAGACTTTTGGCGACCAATTATTTTGGTCTTTAAATGGTATTTGTGACAAAATTAAATTCGTCACTAAAAAAGTCACTAAAAGTGCATCCAAAAAAGTCTTTAGCGATGAATTTTTGAAAGTGTCGCTGAAAATGACAATTAGGAATCAATTTTATATTGTCACAAGATGTTTGATTTTACAAGACTAAACATTTGATCGCTAATACTTCGTCACAAAATGTCCCAATTTGGTCGTGAAAAATAAAATAATGATATTTTTAACGACAATGATATTTGGTCTCTAAAAGACAAATAACTTTCTCTACAACACATTTTCACCGCTAAAAATCAAAGTTGGGATAGCTAAAAATATGCAAAAATTAAATGTCATCCAATCATAAAAAATAAAAATTAAAAAAAATAAAATTTGTCATCCACACATCAAAGACAATTTATTACAAAATCATAATGAGTATATAGCTCTGAGTATATTCAAAGTTTTCAAACTCAAGGTTTCCAAAATGCTTTTAAGAAGTTTCCAAATTCAAAGTTACCCAAAATTGACATATTAAGTAATTCTCAATCAACCGATAATTGTTGCTATCACGAGGAAGTAGAGCAATGTCACAGCGAAGGACTATATTGCATATTAACAAGTTCCCTGAGAAAATAAACAAGGATACCAACAAGGACTGTAGCAGATGTGTTATCAATATGAAGGGACTTTAAGATTGTAGCACCATCATTTGTGACATTAACATTGTGTCCCCTTCCTATTGATTGTAAAATTTTATCTTGTAAAGAAATTGCATGTATGAGTAGCTAATTAAGTTGAAGAACATGATTGAGACCAAATGCAAGAAAAGAAGTAACTTGTGATTTGGCAACAAACTGAGGCAAGAATAAAGTTACCATTCCCTTAGGCCCTAAGGTTGTCTTCACCAAGTTAGCAATTGCCATTGCACCAACAAAAGATGCCTAAAACAAAATGCGATTAATACTAATTCATTAGTACAAAAAAGAAAATTAGAATTTGATTTAAAGTTCCATAAGAAATTTAACTCTCAAAGACAAAAAGTGTCACTCCTAAAACTACCAAAACAGATAGGGAAAAATGTAATCGAACAACTATAACTGCTACTGAACTGGCTTAGCAAAATATCCAACAAACATCACTCCTAAAACTGTCAAAATATGAGAGTCACAATATAGCCCAACAATACTGTTAACTAAACTAGCTAAGCTGTATGCTATAGTCTATCCACATAATGATTCGTAAGAGTATCAAAAATTCATACAAAAGCAAAGATGAATATCATAAAAAATATAAAAATCATTTCAAGAGCACAAATATTCATCACTAAGCCTTGCAAAGTCACCATTCTAGCTCACTCACCATTTTCTTCAGTAGCTTCATCTTTAAAAAGCTTCTTAATCTAAACAATAACCCAAGTAAAAACATAAGCAAAAGGAAAAGAAAGAAAAAAAATGAGCAGATTCTCATCATTCCATTCGATGTGTTATTGTCTAACATACCGCCATTAGAAACAAATAAAATAGACAGACTTTGAAATCCAAGTGCTACCACAATCAATATCTGAAACAAAGAGAATGAAACCACTAATCTATCAGCTCGTTATTGTAGACACCCCATTTTTGACCACCCTTACGACTTGGACGTCATCGCTTGCACACCCAATAATGAGTGTATATTCTTGTCAAGTGCTTGAAGTCTTCAGCAGAATGCCACAGCTTTGAGCCTTTCAAACCCTACACCCCTATTGCCTTATTTTTGGACCAATACCTTGGATTTTCAAGATTGCAACCTCTTGTGGCCTGCCGGCCATTGCTATTATGGGTATCGGCCATTGCTTCCGATTGTTAACCTTGATGTGGCTTGCCAGCCACCAGTAGTGGCCTGCCGACCACCAATGTGTTTTGCAGATATTTGTTTTTATTAGCTGTGCCAGGTGTTGGTACAGATGCATGCACCTTCATTCATGTGTACGTATAGATATTTCTGAGGGAGTTGCTTGGTTTTATATATATAAGAGGTTTCCTCTTCCATTTTTAAGGTTGGAATTTTTAGAGAAAAAATTCTCTCTCTCTCTGCAATTTTCTCTTTCTCTTGAAATTTCTTAGCTTTTTGCAAGCTTTTGTCTATACACTCTTAACCAAATCTCTCCATCTTTGAGCTGAGGTACCTTTGAGCCTTGTTTGAGCTCTTGAGGGTGTGTTTGTCTTGATTTGTTTCCTATAATTGGTTCTCCTCTTCAAGAGGTATAAAGCTTTGCTTCTTTACTTGATTTATTTACTCTTTTTCCTACTATTTTCTCACTAATTTTGGGTTGTCAAAACTCTATATTTTTTTTGCTGAAACTTGGGTTTTAAGGTCAATAAAGGTTGAGGGGTGATTGACCCTTCTTTACACCTTGCTCTTAAGGCCTTTGCTCTTGTGTTTCCCACCTTTACACTATATTTTCTTGGGCTTTTAAATATTGATTTTCAGAGTTATTTTAGTGGCTAAAATCATGGTTTGAAGTCCAAACTTGAAGGGGTTAGCCTCCCCTCCTTGTGTTTTGCTTACTAGCTTAGCATGATCCATGTTTTAGCTTATTGTCATAGCTATTTTTGTCTTAATTCCAGCACATTTTAGGACTTATTTAGCACTATTTTCCGACTGTTTTTAAGTGTTCATTGCATTTGAGCTTTATATTGCATGCTTGTAGTGTAATTGTCCTCATAAGTTTGGTGTTTTAGGCTTTAGACACCACCCTATTTGAGTTGATTGCATTTATTTAGTGTTTTTCTTACTTTTTCTCACATGTAATCACCTCTGCAACTTCCTTTCTTTTTAGGCCTTAGACATCACCCTATTTGAGTTGATTGCACCAAGAGACAACCTCACTCCAAGAAACAAGCTGAGACCGGAGAATATCACCACACGATGTGTCTTGAACCTTGATTCAGTAGCTTAGACCTCACCCTCAACTTCAATGCATGAGACAATGCAGACGATTATGGACCAAGCAAAGCAAAATGAACAGCGGCTGGAGACCATGATGGCTGAGAATAAGTGCCTGCACCAGGATTTGGCCTTGGAGATGGCGAAATTCCAACAAGCCGCATGCCAAGACTGAGTTTAACCTTCGGAAAAGAAGGATGGTCGCCAACGTCGACTTCAAAAATGCAATAATGACAATAATTCAGACTCACCATCCCTGGAGCCCAGAAAGAAAGGGTGCATTGATGTATCTAGCTCATCTGAAGGAAGTCTATATGTACGGTATAGACGAGGGAGAAATGATGATTCGGATGAGGAAGATAAACATGACCCATTCGTGCAACGCATTGCCAGGGCTGTGATACCCAAAAAGTTCAAGGCACCGTTGTTCAGCCTCTACGATAGAAAATCAGACCCCATTGATCACATTCGTCATTACAAGCAAGCGATGACGCTCCATGCTAATGACGAAGCGCTCATGTGTGGCCGTGAGGTAGTACTATAAACTGGAGTCGACATCGATTAAGAGCTTCCACCAACTCCAAAAGTCATTCAGGGCAAGATTCATCACTAATGAGGTCTAGCCGAAGCAAGCTGATTCTCTCTGGGGCCATGCAAATTAAACCGGAAGAAACTCTTTGTGAATACTTGTCCCGCTGTTAGGAGTGCTTTAATTTGGTAGATGATGCTTACAATGATTCCATGGCCATCACTACCTTTAAGATAGGATTGCATCCTGATAGTCCCCTCCGCAGTTCATTAACTAGGCGTCCCTCAAAACCGTCTAGGCATTAATGAAGAAGGTCGAAGAATACTACAAAGTAGAAGATGACGCCCTTCAAGTCAAAGCTGGACGTAAAGCCGTTGAGACGGCCACGTCAGGAATTGTTCAGCCGATTAGCATCATGCCATCAAGAAGCCCCGAGAAGCGGAATTGACCTAAACGAGACAAAAGGCATGACTCGAGTTGATCAAACGACCAATGTTCACTTCGAGTTAATGAACAGTATCAGGTGGCTAGCAGGCGCATAAGGCGTTTGGGTAAGAAATACACAGAGCTGACAGAGCCGATCAATAAGATTTTGTCAAAAGTATAACACCTTCCGTTCTTCAAGTGGTCGTCCAAGATGATGGGACCTCCTGATGCAAGAAGACAGAATAAACGGTGTGAGTATCATAAAAAACCATGGCCATGACACTGATAGTTGTTATGCATTAAAAGATCACCTAGAAGAATTGGTGCAAGACAGCCGTCTCACGCAACACGTCCGAAAGAACAATTCAACAAACACAGTAGCTCTACGGCCAGAGTCGCCTCCTCTTGGTGTAATTTATATGATATACAACATGCCAGCGTCACCGAAGGTGCATGCAATCCAGTTTCCATCTAGCCCCCATAGCCCAATGACGCCAGCAAAACGGCCCCACGACATTGGAAGGATTAGTTTCGATGATAGTGATTTAGGCCAAGTTTAGCATCTACTAATAATACAAAAAGTCAAAAAATCACTATCCTATTTAAGTCACATCATCTTATTTAAATCACATCACCTCTCTAACACATCACATCAAACCCAACCCAAACCCAACCCATATAAGCCAATAAGTCAAAAAGTGCACTTTTTTAGATAATCCCAAACCAACCCTTAATTACAGTGACTCACCCTCACATTGATCCCCTCGTCATTGAGCTACGCGTAAACAGATTCACCATTGAGCGTGTTCTCATTGACCAGGGTAGCACTTTAGAAATAATGTATTAAAAAACTTTAATCAAACTTGGTTTTACCGACTCGGACTTGTCTCCGACTGATTACCCGTTATTCGGCTTCAATGCTAACCCGGAGTATCCTTTAGGAAAAATCACACTACCACTACGGGCCTGCACCAGATCAGCCGACGTAGAATTTTTTGTTGTCAAGCTTCCTTTGCCATATAATGTCATCATGGGAAAAACTTGGTTACATACGATGCAGGCCATGCCAAGCACCTACCACCAACTACTTCATTTTTTGACTAAATACGATATCGAACAAATTTGCGGCTCACAAAAATTGGTGTAGGCACGCTATCTTCTAGCTGCAAAGAGACCAAGGGAACTGGAAGTGCATTCGATTAAGGTACAGAATAAGGAGAGCCTCGAAGACATTGGGAGAGTCCCAAGTGAAAAGGCAATCGAAGCCCTACATCGAGTCGAAATTGACGGAGGTCCTGACAAGTTCTTCATGATCGGCGCTTCCTTGGATAAAGTATAAAGGCAGGAGTTGGTATCCTTCTTACTCGGTAATATTGATATATTTGCATGGTCTCCATACGAGATGCCAGGAGTGGATCCATCAGTGGCCTAACACCGCTTAAACATTGATCTGAAATATAAGCCAATTATTTAGAGAAGTCGGCGGTCAGCCGCAGAGCATACTTTGGCCGTTGTTGAAGAAGTAGACCGGTTACTTGACGCCAGGGTGATTTTCGAAGTAACCTATTCTACATGGTTGTCCAATACTGTGGTCGTAAAGAAGAAGAATGGCTCTTGGCGTGTCTGTGTGGATTTCACAGACTTGATCAAAGGTTGTCCGAAGGACTATTTTTTCTTGCCCAGAATAGACCAACTTGTAGATGCAACGACATATCATCAACGCATGAGCTTCTTAGATGCCTATAGGGGCTATCATCAAATTGCCATGCATCTGGAGGATCAAGAAAAAACTGCATTCCTCACCCCAAAAGGAACCTATTGCTACAAGGTCATGCATTTTGGGCTGAAGAATGCAGGGGCAACTTATCAAAGATTAGTGACTGCCATGTTCAAAGAACAACTCAGCCTTACCATGGAAGTATACATTGACGATATAGTGGTCAAATCCAAGGAAAAACACTCCCATCTAGCCAATTTTTCAGAGACATTCGACATCCTTCGAAAGTACCATATGAAATTGAACGCTTCCAAGTGTGCATTCGGCATCGGATTCGGCAAATTCCTTGGCTACATCGTCAACCACCACAGAATCGAAGCCAATTCGAGGCAAATCTTAGTAATTCTAGAACTTGGATCCCCTCGGTCAGTCAAAGAGGTTTAGAAGCTGATGGGAATGGCCGCTGCACTCAATAGGTTTATCAGTCGTTCCATGGATTGTTGCCGACAATTCTTTCACACATTTCGGTAAGGCAGAGCATTTGATTAGACCCCCGAGTGCCAGTTCGCTTTGGATGGCTTGAAGTCTTATCTCTGATCAGTACCACTCTTGGCTACACCTGTGGCAGGCGATCTACTCATTTTGTATCTGGCAGTATCTGACTGGGCGATCAGCACCGTACTGTTAAGGGAAGAACTTGGGGAGCAGCGACCAGTTTACTATGTGAACAAAGCTATGGCCAACGCCAAAACACGTTACCTTCCTTTAGAAAAGCTTATCCTTGCTCTCGTCATGGCTGCAAGAAAATTGATGCACTACATTCAGGGGCATACCATTGGGGTACCAATGGAATATCCCCTCCGGTCAGTGCTCCATAACGCGGAAGCCTTGGGGCACGTTTCGAAATGGGCTCTTGAACTCGGCCAGTATGATATCCAGTTTCTATCCAGAACTTCCATCAAAGGGCAAGTGCTTGCCGACTTTGTAGCCGAATTCACAGGATCCCTCGCCGACTTTAAGTCTGATCAAGTGCAAACTAAACCCAACTGGAGAATGTATGTTGGCGACGTTTGGCAGATGTGTTGTAATGGGTCATCCAACCAGTATGGCAGTGGGGCTGGCACAGTAATCATGACCCCTAAAGGGGCAATAATCGAACAGGCCGTCAAACTGGGCTTTGACGTATCGAACAATGAGATCAAATACAAAGCACTGTTAATCGGCTTACGAAATGCACTTCACCTCGGTGCGCGGCATCTGCTTGTTTTTTGCGACTCAAAGCTAGTAATCAACTAGTTGAAAGGGGAATATGCAGTAAAAAATGACCGCATGGCAGCCTATATGAAAACGGCGAATTCTTTGCTCGCGAAATTTGATCACCATGAACTAAATCAAATAACTCGGGATCAGAACACGCTTGCAGACACCTCGGCTTGCTTAGCCTCTGCCATCAACTCAGAAAATAAGCAGACCATTGAAGTAGGGTTCATCCCAGAGCCGAGCATTGCCTCTTCAAAATCAGTTCAAGTCAATGTTATCGAACTGGGTCTAAGTTAGATGGACCTTATCGCTGTATTCCTATCTTCAGAGCAGCTCCCGATGGATAAGAAAGAAGCACACAAACTACTAAACAAAGCCCTTCGATATTATTTAGATCTACAGGGAAAGCTCTATAAAAAATCTCTCTCTGGGCCATACTTAGAATGTGTTCACCCAGATAAAGTCGATGAACTTTTTCCTAAAATACATGAAGGCAGTTGTGGTGCCCATTCGAGCGGACGATCTCTGGCCCATTGAGTCGTAACGTAGGGGTATTATTGGCCGACCATGCGAACCGATGCTGAGTGTTATGTCAAGAAATGTGAGCAATGCCAAAATTTTTCCCCCTTAACTCATTTGCCTGCCGAGAAGTTAAACTCTATCACTAGTCCTTGGCCGTTCGCTCAATAGGGGCTTGATATCGTGGGACCATTACCACGGGCACCTGGCAACAGGCGATTCCTAATTGTTGCGATGGATTATTTCACAAAATGGGTCGAAGCAGAGGCACTAACATATATTCGAGATTCCGACGTTAAGCGTTTTCTATGGAAAAAGATCATAATGAGATTCGGTATACCCCGAGCACTTGTTTCAGACAATGGTACCCAGTTTGATTGTGGCGTGTATAGAGAGTTATGCAACACTTATAGTATCCGGCCCTACTTTTCCTTGCCAACTTACCCCCAAAGCAATGGTTAAGTGGAGGCCACCAACAAGGTTATTTTGGACGGCATCAAGAAAAGGCTGGAGAAAGCTAAAGGCAAATGGGTCGAAGAGTTGCCCAGCGTACTGTGGGCTCATAGCACTACTCCAAGGCGATCCATTGGTGAAACGCCGTTTGCTCTGTGCTTTAGAACCCAGGCAATCATCCCCATGGAGATCGGCCTTCCAACCTTGAAATCGAAGATTTTTGACATGGGCCAAAACGACATGATGTTGGCTTTGGACTTGACTCTGATTGAAGAACGAGAGACTGTGCCCTTGCTTCCATGGCACGGTACTAGCAACAGCTCGCTAAATCGTATAATCAACGTGTGCAGTTACGCCGTTACACACCAAGAGAGTTGGTCCTCAAGAAAGTGCTTCCCACTGCTAAGAATCCCCCTGACGAAAAATTGGGTCCTAACTGGGACGGCCCTACTAGATTGACTCGATCACAGGGACAGGGGTATATCGGCTCAAAGACATGGATGGAAGAAGCTTGCCGCATCCATGGAATTCTACACACTTGCACAAATTTTATCATTAAGTAAACTTGTACGGAACGACAGCTTGTTTTGATTTTATGCCGTGTACGTCTTTCTTTTTTCAATATAATGTTCTCTTGCCCAGTGAGTTCTGGTTGTGTCAAAAAGCCTCCAAATTCGGAGCACCCTTCGTGGAAATCACGATTGGCCAACACAAAAAAGCTTCCGAATTCGGAGAGCCCTTCGTGAATAACACGTTTGGGCCAAATAAGCCTTCGAATTCAGAGCGCCCTTCGTGAATGACACGTTTGGGCAAAAAAGCCTCCAAATTCATAGCGCCCTTTGTGAATGACACGTTTGGGCCAAAAAGGCCTTCGAATTCGGAGCACCCTTCGTGAATGACACGTTTGGGCCAAAAAAGCCTCCGAATTCGGAGCACCCTTCGTGAATGACACATTTGGGCTGAATAAGCCTCCGAATTCGGAGCCCCCTTTATGCAAATCACGATTGGCCAATACAAAAAGCCTCCAAATTTGGAGCGCCCTTCGTGAATGACACGTTTGGGCCAAAAAGGCCTCTGAATTCGGAGCGCCCTTCGGGAATGACACGTTTGGGCCGAATAAGCCTCAAAATTCGGAGTGCCCTTCGTGCAAATCACAATTGGCCAACAGAAAAAACCTCCTAATTCGGAGCCCCTTTCGTGGAAATCACGATTCGTCAACACAAAAAAGCCTCCAAATTCAAAGCGCCCTTCATGAATAACACGTTTGGGCTGAATAAGCCTCCGAATTCAGATCTCCCTTCGTGAATGCCACATTTGGGCCAACAAAGCCTCCAAATTCAGAGCGCCCTTCGTGAATAACACGTTTGGGCTGAATAAGCCTCTGAATTCGGAGTGCCCTTCATGAATGATGTTTGGGCCAAAAAAGCCTCCGAATTAGAAGTGCTCTTCGTGAATAACACGTTTGGGCCGAATAAGCCTCCAAGTTCGGAGCGCCCTTCGTGAATGACATGTTTGGGCCGAATAATCCTCTGAACTCGGAGCACCCTTCCTGAAAATCACAATTGGCCAACACAAAAAACCTCCAAATTCAGAGACCCATCCGCGAATGTCATGTTTGGGCTGAGTAATCCTCCGAATTCGGAGCTCCTTTCATGGATATTTGTGATTGAGGTAATGTAGTAAACATAACTTAATCTACAAGCACTAATTGAAATAACATATAGACATTCAAAATAATATGTTTTATTCAATAGATCATGAGTACATGCTTTACATAAAAAAAAAACAAAAAAACAAAAAAAAAAAAAAAAAAAACAAAACAAATACAAAAATAAAATAAACAAAATTATTCGGGTTTGTCCTCATCATCAGTCTTCTCGGTGTAGACGTCCCCGAACGCCCCGGGAGGGTGAGTCCCGTTCTGTTCATTTTGGGCTCACTACAGTTCAGGACTTCAATTGTCACGGTTCTTAATCTGCACCAAATAGTCCAAATCCGGCAAATCGTTTTGAGAAAACAGATTTTTGAAAGAAGTGCCAAACATGGACTGCTTTTCCAGATACAGAGTCGCCACCTAAATATTTTATTTTTAGAAAATTTAGGAAACCCTGACTCGTGCCTAAGGCCACGTGTCCGTCATCACCAAAGTTGCCTCAACTCGGGAACTTGGGTACGATTGGGGAAGGTCACTTCGTGAGCACCCCCGCTCGCCCGATCAAAGATTGGCCTCTACTAACCATGATATCTAGTTTTGAAAACATTTATGCGTTCTTATTCCAGTTATTAGCCTAGATTTACTATGTGATGCGCACAGCATACAAGTATAGACCGGGTCGCCTGAATTGGAACAAAACATTTCATGTTTGTTTTTTTGAAAGATGGTTTGCTACTCGCAAGTAGGCTTAAAATACAGATTTTGCCACCCTTAGGTGGGCTTAGAAAAGATGGTTTTGCCACTATCTAGTGGGCTTAAAACTCATAGTTGATGATTTGTCCCAATCCAAATAACCTAACCTTCACCCACAGGCATTCAGGCAGTTATATCACATAAGCAAATAGCCTCATGGTAAGCATGCTATCATGGCAGTCACTCACACACATGCAAGGATGCTAAAGCATAAAAACTTACCGAGTACTCTAAGCCAAAACAGAAGCTAATTAGAAATCCATGCATGATCCTAACTATACAGAAATGCCTAATGCAACACATGTAGGAATGCAACTAAGATAGGCTCGGCTATTCTAAACATGTCATATGGAATGCTACAGCTAACACGTATTCAACTCGGAATTGAAATACAATGCAGTGAATATGATGCGCCGAGCCCGGTGTATGCAAAATAGATGAATGAGTGCAATCATGCTATCATACTGTATGGTAATTGAAACATGCCCTAATCTAACCATCATAAGCTGGTAAATAAAAGGGAGAAAGACGTGGGGTTGGAAGACATACATCACACACATGCACACTTATTACAATTTTACCCTCGCTCGGAGGGTCCGAATAAATAATATACAGTCCCAAATGAATAATTACAGTCCGAATAAATACAAAATCCTAATTAATTAACAAATTAATCTAGGAAAGCCGTAAATTGGCATGCAAGCTAAGGACTGCCTCAACTTTGTTCCGGATGATGAATGATGCATGTTTGGGTTGCCTTGCGCGGAAATCCATTGCGATGGCCTAATTAGCCTCTGTTTATAATTAAGCTCGGAATATTGCACGAAGCCCCAATAGATTGCCGGTTTCTGATTTGCTGCAACAGAGAGTAGGAAAGGGGCATGGCAATGTATTTTTACATATGTATGCTTGACTAATCTTTATGGAGCGTAGTCCTCGATCCTCGTGCCACCAATCACGTATATCGATGCATGATGGCCGAGGAGTCGAATTGCACGACTCAATATGAAATGAATGCACATGAAAACACAACAAGACCTAAACTCCATCATGATTAATCCGGAGTGTCGGTGACTGGGAATTGAGACACGTTCCGTCATTCAGAGTACGAAACGTCCCTCGTTTCCCATGCTCGGGCTAACTCCTATCCCAAGCACAATGCAATATGCATGATATGCATGAATGCAATCCTAATCATGCAATCTAACATACGCAATGCTATGTAATGGCATACACAATGCTCGATGTAACATGGTATACACAATGCTCTAACATACAACCTAGCATACGCAATGCTATGAATGGAAATGGCATACTCAATGCATAATGGACTTACACCAACATGAGTGGACCTCAGCCACACTCACATCCGTGGCCATAAGATGAAAATGCCGAGGACCGATCCTAAGGCACGAATGTCACTCTAACAAGGCATGGCAAGGCATGAAACATGGCATAAAAACATGCAAGTTCCAGCACTAAAATGTGATGCAAAATGATCCTAAAACATGAAAATAAGGCACCTGATGCATGGAATGGTCCCAAAACACAAAACTAGGCACATGTATTGACCTATAGCTATACAAAGCATGCATTATTTGGTCATGAAGAATAAAGACAAAACCAAGGCAGTCCCAAAACATGAACATTTCTAGTTCAAAGTATGGCCAAAACATGCTAGCAAGATGGCCTAACATAGCATGCAAGTTTGACTAGCAAACATGGGTTACATGGCACGTACATGAAGCAAGTGAGAACTCATCAAACCAGAAAAACTCAGTGAACAAAACATGCCAAAATATGCCCAAATAAACATGGAAATGCAGACAACACATGCACAAATGAGGGGCTCCTTTGGAGGGCATACAAAGGGGTTATTAAGCACATGTATCAAGGACACTCAGCATGGAAAAATAAACTCTAGAAATCAATTATGATAGTCCTAAAACTCATAAAATTGGCACTGAAATCAATCAACAAGGCATTCAAGATAGGGCCTCTTTGGAAGGCCAAAATGACCATCAAACAAAACAAGGTGAGAGGGGGTCACCCCCCTCTGATTTTGAGGCTCAAAAATGCATCAAAGCCACTGAAAATCCACTAGACTTCAGTGGCTAGAAGGTCAAACAAAGCATGCAACAAGGGCTTAGTTGTAAGGCTCAAAATAAGAGACAATCAAGCATACAAGGGAGCATATGACCTCAAACAGAGAATAGACCTTAATCAAACATGAAAATGATATTAAAACAAGACTTTTTTCAGTTTAGGTTGAGGTCCAAAAAGGCTCACAAGTAAGGCTAATGTATCATGCAAAAATAGCCCTAAAAAAGAGAATGAACAAACAGGGCTGTAAATGACCTCAAACAGAGAAGAGCCCTTAACCAAGTTGAATAGGGGCTCAAAAAAAGACACTTTACAGTTTATGAAAAATCCCAAATATGCTCACAAGTAAGGCTACAATATGATGCAAAAATGGCCCTAAAAGAGAGATAGAGAGTAAGAGGCAATAGCTGGCCTCAAACACTGAAGAGCCCTTCAACAAAGTTGAAGAGGGGCTCAAAACATGGCACTTTACATTTTGTCTTGAAGCGCAAAAATTCTTACAAACAAGGCTAATATATCATGTAAGAAATAGCCCTAAAAGAGAGATAAAGGAAAAGGGGTAGCAAATGGCCTCAAATAGAGAAAATTCCTTGATCAAACATGAAGATGAGCTCAAAATAAGACTATTTCCAGTTTAGGTCAAAGCCCAAAAATGTAAGCAAATATGGCTTATAGATGAAGCAAGAAAAGACTAGAAAAGGGGAAGAGAGAACTCACCCTTGTAGCACAGAAATGTAGCAACTCTTGGTCCAAGATTGTGAACTCTCAACCTCTAGAAATTAGCTTAAAGGGGCTGGAATGGGTATTGGAGGTAGTGGGCTATGAGTTGTAGTGTAAAGGCCAAGAACCAAAGGGTATTTGAGCTTGGATGGGGGAGATATATGGAGGATGGAGTGTAAAGGCTCTAACCAATTTTTTGTAACCCTTAGCAATGGAGGGGAGAGGCTAGTTATATAGAGGGAGAGAGGTGGAGAAATGGGGGGGGGAAACAATTCAAAATTCCCCTCAAAAAGGGCAGATCCCCGGGCAGGGGTCTGGGTCAAAACAGCTGGCACAGCTGTAAAGAACCAGGAGAGAGAAATTTGGCAAGCCAGGTTCAAGAGGTTTAGGTGGCTGGCCAGCCACCCCAAAATGGTGGCCTCCCATGTGTGTACAACACAGCTATGTGGAGAAAAACTAGGAAATGTAACCTAGGAGAGAGAAAAACCAACTTTTTAGAGGGGTTCAAAAGGGTCAGGAAGAGTTGATGGCCGACCTATCCATATTGGTGGCCTCCCAGGTGTGTACAACCAATGGTGTGGTGGAAAGTCAGAAAAAGTGGCCCGGGAATGGAAAAAGTCAGCTTTCTAGTGAAGAAAATGGGCGATAAAGAGTAATGAAGGAATAAAGCTGGTCTTCAGAACAATTGCTGGCCTCCCACCCTTCTACGACCTTCCTAATAATGAAAAGAAGGTCTCCACTAGAAATGAACCAAAACCGATGCAAAACGAAGGTTCGGGGGCCAAAACGTGCGGCCAGAGGCCCCGAAAACTAATTGTTAACCACTAGAAATGGCGTTCGACCACAAAGTTGGTCTCTCGCACCACAGTGTCCCTCAAAAGGGAGTAAATAGGGTGTATGCCAAAAACCGGAGCAAACGAAGGTGGTTAAGCGGTCTCGAACCGAGATACATAGCCCACGGCTCCAAAAACCGGGAACCGGGCTCCAAACGGGAAAAATGGCCTACGACCACGAAACGTATCTTACGGCCACTGAGAGATGATCCACGAGACCTCTCCCTCCCTTCGGAAAGAGAAAATGAAAAAATGGGACCTGGTTCGCAAACCGAGACAAAGCACAAAAGAGTCCGGAAGTCCGGAGGTAAGGCTCGCAGCCGAGACTCCGCAACCTCAGAACGAGCACAATATGCAACATCACCAAGCGCTCAATCGGTGACGTCTGAGTCTTAAGGTCGGTCAAAAATGTGGTGTCTACAGTTGCCCCTCTTTGACAGAACTCGAAAGTCATGAGTGACGGGAGTGAATGTCAAAGCCCAGAGACGACCCATTTTTGACAAGCCCGAAGACTTAGACAAACATACAAGATAACAAAGAAATGCGCCACAGTATGCCTGACAGGGGGGCAAAATGCAGCGAAATGCACAAAGCGGATGTAACTCAATGATCATGCGGCGCAAAGTCATAATGAAGCAAATATTCGCGATAGATGCGACAGTTTTAAGCAAGAATGCAAAGCAATACTACATTTCATGCAGTTGAAGAATACAGAGAATCATTGGATTCTCGCTACATCTCACACGGAGAAGATACAATACACATGCACGTCCGTCACACCAAATTTCAAATGAACTGTACATACAATATCGTGCCTGCAAAAGGAAGAAACTCAACAAGCACAACATAGCTAGCAACATACGTTCAGTGTGATTTCGAATACAGGCAAACGCGGTGTTGATGGGTGAGTGCATCGCAATGCGAGAAGCAACGTGCGTGACAACGCAAGTTAAGCACAGGGGTATGACAATACCTGTGAAACGTGCACAATAATGCAAGTGGTATGCATGAGAATGCAAGTGACGTGCATAACAATGCAGGACAAGCGTAAATTCAAATGCACATTCGAAATGAAACAACGAGCAAAGCAATGCAAGTTTCGACGAAGGTGGCTCAATCGCGATCTCCGGTTTACCTCCCGGAAAGGTCACAACGTATTCAAAAAGAATACATCTTGCTCTCGGCGAGTAATGATGAAACACACATTGAAAGTTGGAGTTGAAGTTCCCACGGGGGGGTTTCGCGACAAAAAGTGCACTTTCCTTGTACTTTCTCGGGTGCCGGGGACTCCAATCATCACCAAAATTTACAGAGGCCTTGGACACCATGTTGGGAAGGCTACCAGCCATGTTTGGTCCAAGGGGGAGGCTGTCGGCCAGGGGTGAGGGAGAGGGATGGCCGACCTGCCAGGAAAGGTGGCCGGCCGGCCGGCCACCTAGCCCAAATCCGGGGCAGTTTGGTCCTTTTGCTCTCTTTTCTTTAAATGCGCTTATCCAAAGCACTTTTCCTCACAACTCCAGCTCCGAAATTGCTCTCTCTCCCTTCCCAAACCATTTTCTTTCTCAGATCTGTGCTCTATACGCATTTTCCAACGCCCCACGCAAGTTGTTTTCGCGAAATCTTTCAGTTTTCTTCACTTTGAACCGATTGAATTTTGATTTCAGTGCTTCTTTTCTCATTTTCACCACTTGAGGTAAGTTTGTCTCAATATTTGGAAGATTTTCTCGGGAGCTGACTTTTGTTGACTTTTTCATTTCCCAAGAGTTGACTTTTGTTGATTTTTTCCAATTTTGGCTTATTTTGCTCATTTTTTTGCTCCTTTTTGCAGATTTTTCGAAATGGCTGGTCATTTTCCGCGTGGTGGAGGTCCTCCAGGTGCCGGGGGTGAGCCAGACATTATGTCTTTACCCTCGAGGATCCGACCATTCATCCCCGAGAGGTACGACCCTCCGGCGCACATCCCCCCGTAGGCGATTTTCTACCATTTTACTAATTTCGATGATCGAGTGCCTAGGGATCTGCTTTTGCGAGAGCTGGAGTCCCACCTCTCTTATCAGGCACGAGAGGTATTTACCTCACTTTTACATTTTCTACAATGTATTCTGCATTTTTTGCACATTTCATGCTTTTGCTATGTTTATCTGCTCACTCAAGCACACAGCTTGTTTTGAATGTTTAGTCTATAACACCGTATTCCGTTTGCATCTTGAACACATAGTTTAAACACTCTGACTTTCTGAACACGTGGCCCGTATATTGATTGTGAACACATAGCACGCACTTGTTGAGAATTGAACACACAGCCCAAATTTTGAGATGAACACACAGCCCACTGATTTTGAAATTTGAACACACAGCTCAAGTACTTGACGTTGATGTTGAACACGCAGCTCGAACCTTGATGATGAACACACAGCCCATTTTTCTGATTGTGAGCACACGACACACACTTTTTTGAGAATTGAACACACAGCCCACTGATTTTAAAATCTGAACACACAGCTCAAATACTTGATGTTGAACACACAGCTCGTTGTTAAGGTGAACACACAGCACACATTGATTGAGAGTTGAATACACAGCCCAAACTTTGAGATGAACACATAGCCCATACTTTGAGATGAACACACAGCTCGTTGTTGAGGTGAACACACGGCACACACTGATTGAGAGTTGAACACGCAGCCCAAACTTTGAATTTCTGAACACACAGCCCAAATTAAAGGTGAACACACAGCACACACTGATTGAGAGTTGAACACGCAGCCCAAACTTTGAATTTCTGAACACACAGCCCAAATTGAAGGTGAACACACGGCACACACTGATTGAGAGTTGAACACACAGCCCATTGTTTTTGAAGTCTGAACACACGGTCCAAACACTTGATGTTAAACACACAGGTCATTGTTGAGGTGAACACACAGCACACACTTATTGAGAGTTGAACACGCAGCCCAAACACTTGATGTTGAACACACAGCCCATTGTGATGAAATCTGAACACACAGCCCAAATTCTGTATTTGATTTGATTTTGCACACAGCTCACACATTTCATTTGCACGCAGCTTATTTAGTTCATTTGCATGCAGCTTATTTATTTCATTTTGAAACTGAATACATGTGTTCACCCTGAATGCAGGTGACTTCTCGCGCTGCGCGAGGATATGGCTCCATCACGGTGAGGGAGTGGTACGCGGAGCTCCCGGAGGTTGTCCGGGATTTGGTTGACGTGGCAGAGTTTGGGCCCTTTTGCACTGGGATCTACCGCTGTCCTGCTAGTAGGACGTTGATGGGTGCTTTAGTAGAGAGATGGTGGGACACCACCAACTCCTTCCATTTTTCTGCTACCGGGGATATGACTATGACCCCATTTGACTTCGCCAAACTGACGGGCCTTGATGTGGGAGGCTGGGCCATCCCATATAATGAGGATATGGGCCAGTGGGAGGCCGCCTGGATATATTTATTGGGGGCTCGCCCGCCAGTCGACAGATCTTCGGGCAAAGTCCAATACACCTGGTTCTCTTCCCATTTCAGGAGGGCGGAGATGGAGCCTGAGACTCCAGAGGAGGTGGCGCAGTATACCCGTGGGTTTCTGATGTTCTTTTCGCCCACTGCTCACGATAGGGCAATACCTGTTGAGTGCTCTAGTGGACCTTTCACAGGTTAGCCGGTATGATTGGGGTGGCGCCAGCCTGGCTACTCTCTACTATTATATGAGCGCGACTTCCTGCGGACGGGGAAACATGGTCGGTGGCTATTGAAGGGCCTGGGAGGTACTTTCTGCCCTCCTGATTTACATTTCTGCTTGTCATTACTTGTACATTGCACACACGGCGCATTTTACATTCTGTACCTTGCACTTTGCTCTCAGCATTTTGTATTTACATCCCGACTCGGCATTACGTATTCGATGGCTCTTTTTGTTTCACGATTCTGGTCTGGCGTACTTCCCGACGCTAGCCCCACAGCTCGAGGTGGAGGTGCCCCTCACGACCCCTTATTCACTCGTATTCGAGGGCCAATACCGGCCGAGACCTCGAGAGTCTTTCCTCTACCTGCGGCAATACTTCGACACAGTGCGGCCGTCAGAGGTATTCCAGAACTCTCAGTTCTTCATGTTTCTGATCTTTGATTTATCTTGCACATTCACCATTTCTGATCAGCTTATACATCGGTTATCCGCAGATCTCGTGGCAGCCCTGGGCACTTTTAGGTAGAGACCTCCGATTCTAGTTTTTCGGAGCATAGGGTGCCTCTCGGTATAGGATCCTGTTTGAGGGGCCAGTTGGTAGGGCCTGGTTTTTGGGGGATCGCTTCTTGCGGCAGGTATGGGGCTACCCTACTCAGGATCTTCCTTCAGCGCCTCCAGACGACATGCGGACCGCTGATAGGCTCTCTCCACAGGATGTCGTCAGTGCTATGCAGGGTACCGATGCATTCTTACATCTAGAGTAGGGGGAGTATGCGACCTATCGTCATACATACTTGATGCCTCCACTGATGGGGGTCCGTACTCCGACGAGGAGGTCTGCTGGTATGCCTTCATCGAGCTGGGCTCGGACTACAGATGTCCCTTCCACCAGCAGGGCTGGTACGTCTAGAGGCGGGGGTGGACTGGTTCCTTCGATTCCTCCAACTCATCATCATCCTGGATGGTCAGATATGCTGACTGAGTTGACAAGGTGGAGATATGGGACTTCCTACCCGATTCCGATAGAGCCTCCTATGCCTGACCACCGATACGTCAGTGACCCTGACTCACCACCGGTATGTTCCACTGTTTTCCGTTTATCACACAGATACTTTGGCGTTTGTTTATTCATTGATGACTTGAGCTTGTATCTGCAACCACCCAGGGAGTACATGGATGAGGTGCTCGGGATGGTAGCCTCATTGGAGGGCATGGTCCTACGGAGAGAGGCGCAGTTGTCCCTCATGGGTGTCCAGGTACCTTTTAGTTTTCTTGCATTTATCATACTTCTGATGACATGCTGATCTTGAACATTTTACTGCATTGATAGGCTGCCTGTGTAGAGCACGTCTGACACACATCGCACTTACGTACTGTACCTGCATGTACCCACTTCATGTAGCTCTCTTGTATCTGCATCTGATATACATATTTGAGCTAATGTATTCAAGCTGCATTCTTCCTTTTCAAATGTTGCCGATATATACTGGGCCATAGTTCGGGCCACCTGGGCCTTCCTGAGGAGCTGGGCCATCTGGGCCTTCTCGAGGAGCTAAGAGAGGGGAGTCGTCTCGCGGACGAGGCGGACGCAGGGCGCACATCATAGAGGAGGAGCCCAGCGAGGAGGAGGAGGTCAGAGATCCCTCGAGACCTCACGACAGAGAGGTGGTTCCGATCCCTGCCCTAGTGGAGATGAGGCTGAGGGTTCCGAGGATGGCAGCCCTGACTCAGATGATGGTGATGATGGTGCAGAGTCTGTTCCGCAGAAGAGGACGAAGAGGGCCTCTTATTCTTGCTCTTGAGAGCATTGATGCAGTTGTTCCCTACTTTATTTACCTTTTTTACTAGTAGTTGTAGCACATTGTACATTGTTAGACAGTTTTATTTTCTGTAAAACTTGTACCCTTGTTGTAAAATGTTGTAACAAAGGAAACATGATGGGATGAAACATCTTTTGAAAAAGTGTTGTATTTTATGTTCTTAGCATCGCATCGCATTACTTTGCACCAAAATGAGATTGAATGGAAATGTGCATGGTGTATTTGCCAAGTCAGGTAATGAACCGACGCAACAAACTAAACAACCTAACTCACTAAGAAATAACAAAACCTTAGCAAGTTTACAACTCGATAAGCAAAACACAACAAAGTTGAGGACTCGATAAGTAAGGCACAACAAATTTAAACAAAAAGTAACAACTCAATGCACGAGACTCGTCAGCTCGACAAAACTTAACAACTCGATAAGCAAGACTTAACAACAACTCTATGAACAAAGTGCATTTCGGACGATCTGGGTGATGAAACGCATCCGAAACTGAGAGAAATTGAGGCCTTCGACACTTCCGAGGCATGGAAATGCTAGGAACTTCCTTCTAGAGGGTAGAACAGAACCATAGACACATTTTGCAGCATGGCCGGCCACCTTTGGGAGCTGGCCGGCCAGCTTTTTGCATTTGTGGGGAGAGGGGTGGCCGGTCTGCCAAAAAAGGTGGTCGGCCGGCCACCTAGCTCAGCAACCATCAAATTTTGGACACGTGTCCCCCGAACAGTGTCTCATCCTCTTTAAAGGTCCCAGCCTCGTAGTTGATTCATTTCATCTCAGTTTTGCACCAAAATGGAGGCGTTTCTCATCGAAAATCTCATAGCTTGGATCGTCTCTCTAGATGGCTCGGAAAAGCTGAACTTCCGGGGCTTCGGCTTGAATGCACTATTCACGCTGAGCCGTACTCTGCTGCACCTTCCTTTCCTTCATGCCACGACGAGGTTTTGGAACCCAGTAACACATGTTTTTAGCTTCCACGGGCAAGAGATATGTCCAACTTTTGAAGATTTTCAAGTTTTGATGGAATCCGAACGCCATGAAGACATTTTGCCTCAGTTTCGCTTCGGTCATGCCCAAGCTTTAGGGCGGATGTGTGGGCTCACCATGCATGACGCTCGATCTCTGATCTGCAACAAGGAACTGGACATCCTCGGCTTGATTCACCACTTTTCTGATGCCGGTGACCGCGGCAACCACTATTGGCAAGGTTTTCGGCAACACGCACTTTGCTTGTGCATGCTATCTCACTTTTTGCTTGCCTCGGGCTTCGGTGGATCTAGCATTCGTCTGATCGAAGTTGCTCAAGGCTTGAAAGAAGGAAAGAGCTGCATTGCCGTGACATTGGCCGAGACACTAATGGGCTTAGATGCTTTCTATCGCCGAGAGACAACCAGATTTGCGGGGAGTCCACTACTGCTGCAGGTAATGTTTCCTACCCAATCTTACATATACGTTGCTCACATCACTCGGCCCTCGGGCTCGGTTTTTCTCACAAAACCCTTTCCTTACTTTTCTCTCATCGTACATCTCTCTATTCTTTATTCTCTCATTTTTCATCCCTCCCCAGGTATGGTTGATGGATAAATTGCAAGTTGTGGACTCTTGCCCAGCCTACTCTGCTCGTGGCTACTTCTTTCGACAACGCCTAGTCGATGCCCTTGATGAAGGATGGTGGTTCGACTGGATGTGTAATTTGTCTGCAGATCGCATTGCTTGGCGCTGTCCTTGGCTCAATCTCCTGGCAATGAGCTATAGCATGTCCCGGCAGACCGGTATCCAGTTGATTAGTCTGACTCACTGTGTGTTCTACTTTCCATTCTGGTTCCAGCGCCAGTTCGGTCATGATCAGACTTGTCCGCCAGAGGGGATAGAGTATCCTGCCACATTCCCGGTTCGAGGCGCACAGCTTGCCCGGTATGCAACAGCATGGAGGACTAGAGAGCTCCTGGCCCCCGTTCCCACTTTCAGTTGCACTTTGTCTGATGAGTGCTTGGATTGGCTAAATGAAGAGGCACAGATTGGGCCCAGCTTGGCATCAGAGGCTTCGACCAGATCTGGGAAGGTGCGCAGGGACACCTGACTTATCTATGCCCCGAATTTATTTCTTTACCAGTACTTTCAAGTTTTCTTTATGAATGTAATAAAAAGCAACTTCAATTTGTATGCAAGAGTAGGAGAACTCTGTATTGAAATCAATGAAATTGAAGGTTGTGAGTACTGAAAATTTTCCGCTTTGGTCCAAAAAATGGTCTTAGTTGTAAAAAGATTAATTTGAACAAAGTCAACTTTTATTAAAACTTTTCGAAAACATTTTCGATATGGATCAAAACTAGACACGCCTGAGATCTGTCACTGAGATGCACGACCCCAGATTCCTACAACTAGAAAGTTGCCCCTAGTCTGAATAGTACCGTAGCACTGCACAGCAACGGAAAGTTGCCCCTAGTCTGAATAGTACCGCAGCACTATACAGCAACGGAAAGTTGCCTCTAGTCTGAAAAGCACTGCACCAGAGATCACGATGAATGCTGATAGACAAAGATGACTGAGATGATCAAATGGACAAAGTTGATCGGGGAAAAGTTTATGGCTGAACTTCAGGATGAAGTTGCCTACGTATCCCAAAGATGGGAATCAAGCCTTACGTAGTTCAGGCTCGGGTTCACTCGGGTATTTTCACTCTCCTTTTACGCTCTAACTTTTGCCAAGGCAGCCCTTTGCAGGTTTTCAACCTTGCGAGCTCCGTTTTTATAATTTCAAATTTTTTTGTGCTTTGAGTTTTGCCTAGGTCGCCTTTTCGGGTTTTCGGCCTAGCGAGCCCCTCAAGGGTAATATTTCTTCAACTTGTCCATATTGATCGGTTGTGAGAACTCCAGGCCATCTAGATCCATCAGAACAACAGCTCCACCTGACCAGATAGACTTAATGATGTAGGGTCCAGTCCAATTGGGTCTGAACTTGCCCCTTGGGTCGTGGATGGGAGCTCGGTTGTCCTTGAGCACCAAATCTCCTTCCTTTAGATTCCTAGACTTAACTTTCTTGTTGAAAGCCCGGGCAATTCTACGCTGATAACCTTGAACATGGTACAGTGCTTTCAGTCTTCTCTCATCAAAGAGCATGAGTTCCTCAAACCTGCTCTGCTGCCAATCTGCTTCGACTATTTGACACTCAGCCAATACTTGCAAAGACGGAACCTCAATTTCGATAGGTAGAACGGCCTCCATCCCATAAACCAATGAATACGGAGTCGCCCCAGTAGAAGTTCTGATTGAAGTCCGGTAGCTCCACAGAGCAAACGGCAGCTTATCTGGCCAGTCCCGGTATGTTTCCACCATCTTCTGCAATATGTGTTTGATATTCTTGTTGGCGGCCTCAACCGCTCCGTTGGTTTGCGGCTAATAGGTGGATGACTTATGAAAAGCCACGTTGTATTTTTCTAACAAGTCAATCACTTCCTTCTTGAAGTGGGAACCGTTATCTGAAATTATCTCGTTTGGGACTCCATAGCGACAGATGATGTTGTTTCTGATAAACTTTGCAGCGTGTGAAGCTTTCAACACCGCATAAGATTGGGCCTCGACCCACTTCGTGAAATAATCTATCACGACTAGGATGAACTCATGCCCATTCGACCCCTTCGGAGTGACAGCCCCGATTACATCAATTCCCCAGACTGAAAATGGCCATGGCGAAAGTCATATTGTACAGCTTCGACGGCGGAATGTTCATGCGATTTGCATGAATTTGACATTTGTGGCATCGCCGAACAAAACCAATGCAATCCTCCTCCATGGTGGACCAGTAGTAACCCTGTCTGAGGATCTTTCGTGCTAGCAATACTTCGTTCATATGCGCACCGCATTCCCCTCCATGGATGGCCTCCATCAGATGCTTTGATTCTTCAGCATCAACACACAGCTTATGCATTCCCAGATGACCTCTCTTATACAGCTTACCCCCACAGATGATGAACTGAACGGCCATTCTTCTGATTGCCCTTTTATCCTTGGCATTTACCCCTGGCGGGTATGCTTCTTTCTCCATGAAATTCCAAATGTCGTAATACCAGGGGTTTTCGTCCTGAACCTCATCTATAGCAGCAATCGACTCGTAGGCTGGCGCAAATTTCTAGTCAATGATGACTGGACGCATCCGGACTCCAAATGGGATGTCTATCATGGAAGATAGAGCTGGTAAAGAATCTGCGAACCTGTTGTTCTCTCTTAGTAGATGAGCAAAGTTTAGCTTCTCAAACCGAGGAATTAACAAGTCCAAGGTCTGGTGATACATCATCATCTTTTCTTCTTTGACTTTCCAGTCTCCTTTTGCTTGAGACACAACAAGGTTCGAGTCCCCGATGACGTCCAACTGTCTTGCCCCTAGTTCCAGGGCTGCTTCTAGACCGGCAATGCATGCCTCATATTCTGCTTCGTTGTTCGAGACTTTGAATCGGAGTTTGAAGGCTAGAGGGATACGGGACTTGTCGGGTGCTATCAGCAGCACTCATATCCCATACCCGTACTAATTTGACGCTCCATTAAAGTACATCGTCCAAGTTTCATCGTCGATGTGCAAAATTGCTTCATCTGGGAATAAGTACTCGACTACTTCACCCCCTTCCACTGGATGGTCGGCTAAGAATTCTGCTACTGCTCTTCCCTTGACTGACTTGCGTGTCACATATTTCAAATCGAATTCGAAGAGCAACAGCAACCAACGAGCTAGCCTACCCGTAAGTGCTGGTTTCTCGAAAAGATATTTGATGGGATCGAGTCGTGAAATCAACATTACGAAGTGAGCTAACAGGTAGGGCTGTAGCTTCCTAGTGGCCCATACCAAAGCTAAGCAAGCCTTCTCCAACGGTGTGTAGCGAGTCTCATACTCTAGCATCTTCTTGCTCAGATAGTAGATGGCTCTTTCCACTTTGTCCTCTGATTCTTGTGCGAGCATACAGCCCATTATAGTCTCAGTCACTGAGAGGTACAATATCAACGGTTTCCCCAGCTCTGGCGGTGACAACACGGGCAGGTTCTGTAAGTATTCCTTGATCTGTTCAAAATCAGCTTGGCATCGGCCGTCCCATTGGAATTTCTTTCCTTTCTTCAGGAGACCAAAAAGTGGTTCACAAGTCAAGGTTAATTTTGAGATAAACCGTCTTATGAATTGCACTTTACCCAGAAAGCCTCGCACCTCCTTTTTAGTCCTTGGTGGGGGCATTTCTAGGATGGCTTTGATTTTGGAAGGGTCGACTTCGATACCTCTTTGTGTAATCAGAAACCCCAGCATTTTTTCTGCTGTAACATCGAACGTACATTTCTGAGGATTTAGTCGCAACCGGAATTCTCTGATCCTTTGAAAGAACTTTTGCAAGGCGGTGTAGTGGCCCTCTCTTTCTTTAGACTTGACAATCATGTCGTCCACATATACGTCAAGCTCTTTGTGGATCATGTCATGCAATATTGTGGTCGCGGCCCATTGATAAGTAGCTCCAGTATTCTTCAACCCAAATGGCATTACTCTGTAGCAGTACGTCCCCCACGGAGTAGTGAATGCAGTCTTTTTCTGGTCTTCGGGTGCCATCACTATCTGATTGTACCCTGAGAAGCCATCCATGAATGAAAGTAAGGCATGCCCTGCTGTAAAGTCCACTAACTCATCAATATGCGGCTAGGGAAAGTCGTCCTTCGGACTGGCTCTGTTCAAATCCCTGAAATCCATGCATACCCGGATCCTGCCGTCCTTCTTCGGCACTAGAACAATGTTGGCCAACCAAGTCGGGTATTCAGATACCAGCAAGAATCCTACATCAATTTGCTCGGTGACCTCTTCCTTGATTTTGAGAGCCCAGTCCGGGCGGATCCTCCTGAGTTTCTGTTTGACTGGTCGGGCCTCGGTGTCAAGGGGGATCCGGTGCTGTACAATCTCAGGATCGATCCTAGGCATGTCTTCGTAGGACCACGCGAAAACATCTTTGAAATCTTTTAATAAAGCGACTAAGCGCTCGCGTTCCTCCAAAGACAACGTGGACCCAATGTGGACCAGCCGCAGGTCCTCCTCAGTACCAATATTCACGGTAGTGATTTCATCCATTAGGGGTTTAACAAATCTCTCCTGCTCTTGTTCAATTAATCGTTGCAAAACCAGAGGAATTTATTCCTCGTCGTTTTCATCAAAATTTTGAAAGTCTGAGTTAATGCAACAAATCAAGGGCACAGAAAAGTACTCAGAAACCATAGTTACTTGATTCTCATTAAGCACATCCAAATCGTCCGATTCCTCGGTTACAACAGACTCGAAAAAGAAAGAAAAAGACGACCTGGACAAGACTGTGGCATTCGGGTTATCATCCCCAGGATTACCAGACTCAGACTCAGTCGAGCTAGAACCTGATTTCGACTCACAAGACTCGGTGGAATCAGATTCCGGCTTACTTCCTAAACCGGTACTGCTGGACAAAAATCCCTCTTCGTATTGCCAAGTGAGAGAGGGTGCGATAGATGCATCCAAAATAGTTACTGGTAGACCCACAGCCGTTTCATTCCCAATCATGGAAACCGAGAAGTTATCCCCCAAGCACTTCTGGTCGATCGGAGGATCTGAAAATAGACATGCCAGTGCTACCCCCATTTCAATTTCAGCGCCCTCGGAATCCACTTCCTTACACTGCTCAACCTCAGCTGATGGGTCTGTCTGCTCTTCGGCAACGTCATCCCCAGATAATTGTCGGTCAAAGAAAATCTCGAAACCTGGCACGCGCTTCTTCTCCGCGTTCAGCAACGGCTCTGGGAAACCGCAAAACGGGAAGCGTCCGTTTAGGGTACCCTGAATGGGCCGGTGTATCAAGTCGAAAGGCTTCCTTGCTTCTTCACTTTGGCTCTCCCAGCCATTTCCTTCCCCTTTCTTATCCAATCTTCTTTGGTGGGCTGATAACCCAATCCAAAGGTATGAAGGTTATGTGGCACTTCGGCCAATGCTGCGACACCCTTCCGGCCACTCCTTCCTAATCCCATCTCGGGGATGTATTGTAGCTTGTTCATGAGGTATACAGATTGAGCACTGACATATACTCCCTCATTAACAGCCATGATGTTTTGCACAACCCGAGCCTCAGCTAAGGTAAACCTTGATAAGAACATATCCTCCGTGCCGTGTTCGATTTCCAAGACTGGTGTAGACACTTCTGGCGGTGGATGGATTGACGAATTCCCGAAAACAATGGCCATCCCTTCCTGTGAGGGTACTTCAGCATCTGATGCAAAGTGGAAGAGACTGCCTTGACTTGGTGCAACCACGGTCGCCCCAGGAGTAGATTAAAGGTTGCCGGGACGTCCAAGACATGGAATTCAATGTTGTGTTGTCCTGGACCAACCTGGGTTTGAATTTTGACAGTCCCCATCACCTCTCTGCTGGTGTTATCATAAGCTCTAATCACTTGAGTAGTCGGTACGAAGTCCGCGGGCTTTAACCCGATTGTACATGCCGTCCTTGACGGGCACACATTAATGGCGGATCCCGTGTCGACAAGAACCACTGGCACCCACTTATCTCTACATTCCACAGAGATGTAGAGGGGTTTGTTATGATTTGCGCCCTCAGGCGGCAGTTCTTTGTTCGAAAAGGTTAACGTCGGGGAACCTCCTCCTGGAAAGACCAATCTAACTAGCTGCTCTGGTGTGGTATCTACGGAGAGTTTGGCCTTGTCCATAGCAGATAGAACAGCCTGTCTGTGCACTCGTGATGCCATAAGCAGTCCCCAAATGGAGATGTCTGCTTGTATCTTCTTCAGCTGCTTCAGTACAGCTTCTTCTTCAATCTGCTTCTCTTTCTGTTTTTCAGTTTCTTTATCCTTCCCAAATACCTCTGGTTGGTCTAGTTGCGAGGGCTTGAAGTACCGCCCGCTTCTTGTCATGTGATCAACTTCATCGAGATACCAGGTGTTGTCTGGTTGATTGCTCTCCCAATCATCGTCTGTGTGGGCAAGACATAAATCATCGTCTTCCCACCACATCCCGTGAGCAGCCAACAGACATCTGTCTGGCTCCGGCATGATTGTACTTGTAGCACCTTCAGCCCATATGCTCACAGCATCTTCTGTTCTTGTGCCCACAGCATTTTCAGTCCGCTCAGGGGATTTGGCCTTCCTGGTTCTCTCAAAACCTTGTTGTTCCACCTGCGTCAATGCAGTCTCTTGTTCAGCTTTCCCTGTATTCACAATGTTCCTGTTCTGAGCGAAATTCTTCATTCCGGCGCTCTTCGGCAATGTACTCTGACTTCCGGCCCTTCCATCCACAATTGATACCCTCGCCCCTGCCGGGCCCTGTTGGAATTCTACAACATCCGGTTGATCATCCAGCCATCCGGTAGCCTCTGCCGAATCCTCATAATCAAACCAGTTGACTGCTATGTCCCCTGATTCCTGGTCATTGAAAAACTGTAGGTTTGCAAAGTCTTCTTCCACAACCATCAAATCACCTGCCCCTTGCTTAAATCCATCCTCTTGGATCACACACAACTGTGCCCTCTCTGGCAATTCTACACTTGGCTCAGACTAACCTGCTGACAGAATGTAATCGCTCGGATCGTAGGCTTCCTCAGCAAAATTCCTAGGCTACTCAAACCCTAACTCAACCATTCTGTTCCCCTCTACAACCTCCTCTGTATTCTCTTCAACAGCCGCCACCATTGGCTCAGGTTGGGCTGTGGAGATGTCTATCATGCACAAAAGGTCAGTGCAATCAAGAAGGAGCACCTCTGGCTTAAGTAGATGGGAAGGAGTGATATAGATGCTAGGATCGTAAGATACGACCCTAGTCTGAATAAAGTTGATTCTTTTGGGAGGTGGAGCTTGGCTATGTGTAGGGAGTGGGTTGGTTATGACGTTGGGTCTTTCTGGTGGCAAAATCACCTGTTTGTCAACGAGATCTTGAATCTCGTGACGCAATCGGAAACACTGGTCGGTGTCATGACCGTGTTGCTGGTGATATGCACAATATTTGGCTGGGTTGTGAGTGGGGGGTAGTGGATTTGGTAACGGCCTCGGCTCCAGGGGTTTTAGATGCCCTTTTCTGATTAAGACCCCTAGAGCCTTGGATAGGGGCATGTATAATGGGGTGAAGGTTCTTTGGCCTCTGGGTTGGTATTTAGTGGTCTGTGTATTGCTTCCGGATGCACCGGAGAAGGGTGTGGCTGCCATGGGCCTTGGAAGGGAAGGGGGAATGGTGGCGACCACGTTTACCTCTAAAGTTCTTGCAGTTGCAGCGCCACTCGGGCCTGCATTGTTGTTGCGGTTAAAGGTTCTTCGAGGTTGCTCTCTGTTTTGGTCAATCAGACCCTGGTTTATTGCATCTTCAATTTGTACCCCCATCTCGTGTAGATCCGAAAAAGTGGGGAAGGGGAGCACAATCATCTTTTGCGTCAGTTTTGGCTGGAGATTGCGCACAATCATCCTGATCTAGTCCTTGTCGGTGGGCCTTAAAGTCATCATCGAGCCCTTCACCCTCCACCGGGTCACGAAATCCGAGAAGCTCTCTTTGGGCTCCTGCCTTGTTGTTTCGAGATCACGAGTTGTAATCTCAATTTGGGTGTTGTGGGAGTATTGCGCAACAAAGGCCTCAGCCATTTCATCCCAACTTCGCGTACTAGATAGCGGCCACACCCAACAGGGTCCGGCCGAAGAGTGAAAGCTTCTGGGGTCTGGTCAGGCCCATCGGCCGTAGTATATCTGAGAATAGCCGGAGGTGGACCATGGGGTCCCTAGATCCGTCGAAGCGATCGATCTGCGGCATTTTGAATCTGTCCGGCAATGTCACAGCCACATCGGTATATCTGTCCTCGATATTCGGGATAGCCTTTACCCCCTGGGATTTTTTGAATAGCTTCTCGAGCTTACTCAATTTCAATGCTGTAGGGTCTACTTTGAACTCGAAGGGAGAGTCCGGGTGGTTGACGGGTGTATGTACTTTGGATAATTGAGGTGGAAGTGGGGGCGGAACCGGCCCCGTTGGGATGTCTGTGTCCTCCTGAACGGCATGGGTATTTGGCAAAATGTTCTGGGCATTTGGCGGGATGTTCTGGGTAGTTGGTTTCTGCTCGGGTAGCGGAACCCCTGGTGGGGGAGGGTTTGGATGTGAGGCTGATGCTCTGGCTTGCTGCTGGAGCCGGGTAATTAGCTCCGCTTGCTGGGCCATGATTGTGGCCTGCTGTTTAGAGAACTCCGCTTGGCGGACAGCGTCCTCTTGCATTTGCTTCATACTCTCTTGGAGTTGGCGCATCATTTCTTCCATTCCAGCTATGTTCTGCTGATCCTGCTGACTGACCGGTATGTGTATTTTTATAGCAGAAACTGAGACCTTAGCCCGACTGTTCACTGTTAGGGTAGACCACAGCTCTGGTAACCTCTGCTCAGACACACTGCACTTTCTTGGCTTCCGTCTAACAACTGGGGGTAGAGAATAAAACACTGGCTGTCCATCAACCAGATCCTCAGATCGATTGAGCCGACGACCTCTTGTCCAAAGTGCTTAGGGAATATCTGCTGGGTTTGAAGCAATTGTGCTAAAACTGTCCTAGCAAAAAGATAAATAAAGCGATAAGGAAATAAATAACCAGACAAACGAACAGCATAACAGCTTAAAATAAATACACAACACACAGTTGGGCATAACAACACACGGTCGATAAGCTAAATATACACTGTCCTCAAACACTGATCATTATCCCTGAATCACTGTTCCCCAAGACTGAATCTGATACCCGCAAGTAATTGATTCTCAAACACTGACTGATGCCCGCAGGCCTGATGCCCAAACTCATATACTGATACATGCATTTCCCTGTAGAGACGCACTCTAAAAGCACATAACAGATAAGTGAGAGCCAAAACACCCCTATGTTGGGGTAGGGTTTCCCTGTCCTATTTTGTCAGGAGCTAGGGTTTCACTACGCACGCAGCGGTTTCAAACAACCTAACATCGGGTAAGCAACCGGTCCTAGTTTCGAATGGTCACTATGGATTCCGAATATGCACTAGGTCGAATGGTCAAAAGGGTGCCCCGATAAAACTGGGGTTTGTGTCCCCATACTAGCAGAGCCCGCAACCAGTAAGCCTTATGGCACGCAGCCTCTGGCAAACTGCTCAGGAATAGCAGATGGGAAACACGGTGTCCTAGGCGCACCAATGCAAATGCAATGCAAAGAAACACACAAGTGTAGTCAAAACCAGATATCATGAGTTCGAGTCAAGTTCTCTAAATCTCAAAGATAGTCGCTAAATCGAGACGTCCCCGAACGCCCCGGGAGGATGAGTCCCGTTCTGTTCATTTTGGGCTCACTACAGTTCAGGACTCCAATTGTCACGGTTCTTAATCTGAACCAAAGAGTCCAAATCCGGCAAATCGTTTTGAGAAAACAGATTTTTGAAAGAAGTGCCAAACATGGACTGCTTTGCCAGATACAGAGTCGCCACCTAAATATTTTATTTTTGGAAAATTTAGGAAACCCTGACTCGTGCCTAAGGCCACGTGTCCGTCATCACCAAAGTTGCCTCGGCTCGGGAACTTGGGTACGATTGGGGAAAGTCACTTCGTGAGCACCCCTGCTCGCCCGATCAAAGATCGGCCTCTACTAACCATGATATCTAGTTTTGAAAACATTTATGCGTTCTTATTCCAATTATTAGGCTAGATTTACTATGTGATGCGCACAGCATACAAGTATAGACCGGGTCGCCTGAATTGGAACAAAACATTTCATGTTTGTTTTTTTGAAAGATGGTTTGCTACTCGCAAGTAGGCTTAAAATGCAGATTTTGCCACCCTCAGGTGGGCTTAGAAAAGATGGTTTTGCCACTATCTAGTGGGCCTAAAACTCACAGTTGATGATTTGTCCCAATCCAAATAACCCAACCTTCACCCACAGGCATTCAGGCAGTTATATCACATAAGCAAATAGCCTCATGGTAAGCATGCTATCATGGCAGTCACTCACACACATGCAAGGATGCTAAAGCATAAAAACTTACCGAGTACTCCAAGCCAAAACGGAAGCTAATTAGAAATCCATGCATGATCCTAACTATACAGAAATGCCTAATGCAACACATGTAGGAATGCAACTAAGATAGGCTCGGCTATTCTAAACATGTCATATGGAATGCTACAGCTAACACGTATTCAACTCGAAATTGAAATACAATGCAGTGAATATGATGCGCCGAGCCCGGTGCATGCAAAACAGATGAATGAGTGCAATCATGCTATCATACCGTATGCTAATTGAAACATGCCACCATCATAAGCTGGTAAATAAAAGGGAGAAAGACGTGGGGTTGGAAGACATACATCACACACATGCACACTTATTACAATTTTTCCCTCGCTCGGAGGGTCCGAATAAATAATATACAGTCCCAAATGAATAATTACAGTCCGAATAAATATAAAATCCTAATTAATTAACAAATTAATCTAGGAAAGCAGTAAATTGGCATGCAAGCTAAGGACTGCCTCAACTTTGCTCCGGATGATGAATGATGCATGTTCAGGTTGCCTTGCACGGAAATCCATTGCAATGTCCCAATTATCCTCTGTTTATAATTAAGCTCGGAATATTGCACGAAGCCCCAAAAGATTGTCGATTTCTGATTTGCTGCAACAGACAGCAGGAAAGGGGCATGGCAATGTATTTTCACATATGTATGCTTGACTACACTTTAGGGAGCATAGTCCTCGATCCTCGTGCCACCAATCACGCATATCGATGCATGATGGCCGAGGAGTCAAATTGCACGACTCAATATGAAATAAATGCACATGAAAACACAACAAGACCTAAACTCCATCATGGTTAATCCGGAGTGTCGGTGACTGGGAATTGAGACACGTTCCGTCATTCAGAGTACGAAACATCCCTCGTTTCCCGTGCTCGGGCTAACTCCTATTCCAAGCACAATGCAATATGCATGATATGCATGAATGCAATCCTAATCATGCTATCTAACATACGCAATGCTATGAAATGGCATACACAATGCTCGATGTAACGTGGCATACACAATGCTCTAACATACAACCTAGCATACGCAATGCTATGAATGGAAATGGCATACTCAATGCACAATGGACTTACACCAACATGAGTGAACCTCAGCCACACTCACATCCGCGGCCATAAGATGAAAATGAGATACTCGAGATGCATGCACACATGCACGCAAACCGAGGACCGATCCTAAGGCACGAATGTCACTCTAACAAGGCATGGTAAGGCATGAAACATGGCATACAAACATGCAAGTTCCAGCACTGAAATGTGATGCAAAAGGATCCCGAAACATGGAAATATGGCACCCGATGCATGGAATGGTCCCGAAACACAAAACTAGGCACATGTATTGACCTATAGCTATACAAAGCATGCATTATTTGGTCATGAAGCATGAAGACAGAACCGAGGAAGTCCCAAAACATGAACATTTCTAGTTCAAAGAATGGCCAAAAGATGCTAGCAAGATGGCCTAACATAGCATGCAAGTTTGACTAGCAAACATGGGTTACATGGCAAGTACATGAAGCAAGTGAGAACTCATCAAACCAGAAAAAATCAGTGAACAAAACATGCCAAAATATGCCCAAATAAACATGGAAATGCAGCCAACACATGCACAAATGAGGGGCTCCTTTGGAGGGCATACAAAGGGGTTATTAAGCACATGTATCAAGGCCACTTAGCATGAAAAAATAAACTCTGGAAATCAAATATGATAGTCCTAAAACTCATAAAATTGGCCCTGAAATCAGTCAACAAGGCATGCAAGATAGGGCCTCTTTGGAAGGCCAAAATGACCATCAAACAAAACAAGGTGAGAGGGGGTCACCCCCCTCTGATTTTGAGGCTCAAAAATGCATCAAAGCCACTGAAAATCCACTGTACTTCAGTGGCTAGAAGGTCAAAAAAAGCATGCAACAAGGGCTTAGTTGTAAGGCTCAAAATAAGAGACAATCAAGCATACAAGGGAGCATATAACCTCAAACAGAGAATAGACCTTAATAAAACATGAAGATGATATTAAAAAAGACCTTTTTCAGTTTTGGTCGAGGTCCAAAAAGGCTCACAAGTAAGGCTAATGTATCATGCAAAAACAGCCCTAAAAGAGAGAATGAACAAACAAGGCTGTAAATGACCTCAAACAGAGAAGATCCCTTCAACCAAGTTGAAGAGGGGCTCAAAAAAGACACTTTACAGTTTATGGAAAATCCCAAATATGCTCACAAGTAAGGCTACAATATGATGCAAAAATGGCCCTAAAAGAGAGATACAGAGTAAGAGGCAATATCTGGCCTCAAACAGTGAAGAGCCCTTCAACAAAGTTGAAGAGGGGCTCAAAATAAGGCACTTTACAGTTTAGATTGAAGCCCAAAAATGCTTAAAAACAAGGCTAATATATCATGCAAGAAATAGCCCTAAAAGAGAGATAAAGGAAAAGGGGTAACAAATGGCCTCAAAAACAGAAAATTCCTTGATCAAACATGAAGATGAGCTCAAAATAAGACTATTTCCAGTTTAGGTCGGAGCCCAAAAATGTAAGCAAATATGGCTTATAGATGAAGCAAGAAAGGACTAGAAAAGGGGAAGAGAGAACTCACCCTTGTAGCACAGCAATGTAGCAACTCTTGGTCCAAGATTGTGAACTCTCAACCTCTGGAAATCAGCTTCAAGGGGCTGGAATGGGTGTTAGAGGTAGTGGGCTATGAGTTGTAGTGTAAAGGCTAAGAACCAAAGGGTATTTGAGCTTGGATGGGGGAGATATATGGAGGATGGAGTGTAAAGGCTCTAACCAATTTTTTGTAACCCTTAGCAATGGAGGGGAGAGGCTGGTTATATAGAGAGAGAGAGGGGTGGGGAAATGAGAGGGAAAACAATTCAAAATTCCCTCCAAAAAGGGCAGATCCCCGGGCAGGGGTCTGGGTCAAAACAGCTGGCACAGCTGTAAGGAACTAGGAGAGAGGAATTTGGCCGGCCAGGTTCAGGAGGTTCAGGTGGCCAGCCGGCCACCTCCTCTGGCCGACCGGCCAGGGTCAAAAGGGTCAAGAAGATTTGCTGGCCGGCCACCCCAAAAAGGTGGCCTCCCATGTGTGTACAACACAACTATGTGGAGAAAAACCAGGAAATGTAACCTAGGAGAGAGAAAAACCAACTTTTTAGACGGGTTCAAAAGGGTCAGGTAGAGTTGATGTCTGGCCTATCCATATTGGTGGGCTCCCAGGTGTGTACAACACAATGGTGTGGTGGAAAGTCAGAAAAAGTGGCCCGGGAATGGAAAAAGTCAGCTTTCTTGTGAAGAAAACGGGCGATAAAGAGCGATGAAGGAATAAAGCTGGTCTTCAGAAAAATTGCTGGCCTCCCACCCTTCTACAACCTTCCTAATAATGAAAATAAGGTCTCCACCAGAAATGAACCAAAACCGATGCAAAACGAAGGTTCGAGGGCCAAAACGCGCAGCCCAAGGCCCCGAAAACTGACTGTTAAGCACTGAAAGTGGCGTTCGACTACAAAGTTGGTCTCTCGAGCCACAGTGTCCCTCAAAAGGGAGTAAATAGGGTGTATGCCAAAAACTAGAGCAAACGGAGGTGGTTAAGCGGTCCCGAACCGAGGCACACGGCCGACGGCTCCAAAAACTGGGAACCGGGCTCCAAACGGGAAAAATGGCCTACGACCACAAAACGTAGCCTACGGCCACTAAGAGATGATCCATGAGACCTCTCCCTCCCTTCGGGAAGAGAAAATGGAGAAAACGGGACCTGGTTCGCAAACCGAGGCAAAGCACAAAAGAGTCCGGAAGTCCAGAGGTAAGGCTCGCAGCCGAGACTCCGCAACCTCAGAACGAGCACAATATGCAACATCACCAAGCGCTCAATCGGTGACGTCTGAGTCTTAAGGTCGGTCAAAAATGGGGTGTCTACACTCGGCATCGAAAGCCTTGAACGGCAAAGTATAACTCGTATATAAGGGTGACACCAGATCAACGCCCGTGGCTTGAAGAGCCTTGATCCATTCATGCTTAAATCTGCGATTTTCGCATCGACGGACTTCCTCAGCTAGTTTTTCCTTCATCTTCTCTATTTTGATTTTTTGGCCATTGTGGACGGCTTTTTCATAGGACCTAACCTTCGCAAATTCTATTGTGAACATACTCGTCGTTTCTCGGTCGGCAATCACATGATCCAGAATTCAGCGGTTTACTCGCTCCACAACAATCGGATTCACTTAACTCGCTGAATGAGTCTCAAAGTTGTTGGCTTTTTTCTGCTCATTTTTGGCCTTCTCCGCGTGGGCTTGCAAGCTCTGAATGTGAGCATCCCTTTGCTCTATCTCTCTTTGTGCAGCACGAAAACGCATGCCTATTTCATAGGAGGTATACAAACCCTTTACTGTTCCATGAACGCCTTCCCGAAAAACTTCATAATCAGCCCGGCCGACCATGGACTGCTTAACTGTTGGCAAAAAAAATCTGTCGAGCGAACTCGACTACTACATTTGGATCGCGGATGATGGAATCTGCTTCCGTCATCAGTTTGTTCCCAACGAAAACCGAAAAACTCAACGAGCGCATATCGCACTAGTTTCACCTCTCAAGCGAGGGAAGTTACCTCGTTGCTGTTTTTCATTTCTGGGTGACCTACTTCGATGACGTGGGGAATGGAGTTTCTCATGCTCCTTTGACATACTACTCCCCGTGCGTGTAGGCTTGCCACCTCGATTCATCTATGCGTCCAATTCCGCCAATGTCCTACCTTCCCCTCTACTGTTGAAGAATAGTCTTCTTGCCATCCACAGTCGTCCACACTGCTGTTGATGGATTTGAACGCAACAATGGCACCTCCGCGTATGTAGTCCCCGCCCTATTTATTGATTATAGGGGCAACTCTCTCAAGACGATCTCATCAATGCTCGCATTCAAGGTCTTGTGTCGATTAGTTCATGTGCCCCAGCCATTCCATGAACCACCTGGATTCGGCGTTCCAGTTCATTCCTTAACTGGGGCAAGGGCAAATTCGTTAATCTTAGCGGCTAAAGATTCGTTAATCTAATCGGCCAAATTTCAAGGCCTTACGCCGATAAGTTCATGTACCCTAGCGAATCCATGAACCACCGATATTCGGCGTTCCAGTTCATTCATTAACTAGGTCAAGGGCATATTCATTAATTTATTCGCCGATTAGTTCATGTGCCCCATCCATTCCATGAACCACCGATATTTGGCATTCCAGTTCATTCCTTAACTGGGGCAAAGGGCAGATTCATTAATCTTAGTGGCTAAAGATTCGTTAATCTAATCAGCCAAATTTTCAGGCCTTATGCCGATAAGTTCATGTGCCCCAGCTAATCCATGAACCACTGATATTCGGCATTCCAGTTCATTTATTAACTGGCTCCACATTCAATGATTTATTCACCTATTAGTTCATGTGCCCCAGCTAATCCATGAACCACCGATATTCGGCGTTCCAGTTCATTCATTAACTGAGGCAAGGGCAGATTCGTTAAGTTATTCGGCTAAATTATGACCAGGGCATATTCGTTAATCTTAGCAACTAAAGATTCGTTAATCTAATTGGCCAAATTTCCAGGCCTTACGGCGTTAAGTTTATGTACCCTAGCCAATCCATGAATCACCAATATTCGGCGTTCTAGTTCATTTGTTAACTGGGTCGACATATTCATTGATTTATTCGCCGATTAGTTCATGTGCCCCAACTAATCCATGAACCATCGATATTCGGCGTTCCAGTTCATTCATTAACTGAGGCAAGGGCAGATTCGTTAAGTTATTTGACTAAATTGAAAGGATACACAACTATCTAATTGGCATCTTTTTAATCGGATGCTTAATTTACTCATCTCATGATTGTACATCCTGCTAGATTCTTAACTAGCACATGCAATAAACCGAAAAGGAAAGGAAATTTTCATTAATAAATTGAGTACAGATAGTAGTCATTTTACACATGAAAATTACCCTACATTTAACTTCTAACCACAGTAAATAAACAAAAATCTACTAACAAAAATCTAAAAAAACCATGCATGGAAGAAACCTAACAAAAATCAAAATGTCACCCTAGTCAATCTTCAGGGTTAGACTCCAGTGGCTCAACGTCCACCTGCTCATATGGAATTGGCTGCACCAATGTCACATTAGTGGTAGTGAGGGCTTTGAGCCAGCCGTGTTTGAAGCCTTGATTCTCGAACTTGGGTTCTTCTTCCACATAGTTCTCCAAGGCAACGTCCTTCCCAACTTTGAATGCTTTGGAAATCTCGCAGTCGGCTATTTTTTTTGCCTTCTTCGACTCTTCCAAATCGGTTTCCAGTTTGGCAATCACCTCATTGGCTAACTTGAGTGCGTCTTCGCTTGCATTTGCCCTCTCTTCGGCGGCCAACCTGAGCTAGTCAGAAATCTTTGCCTTTTCTGCCTCGGCATCAGCTCTTGCACGCTCCTCCGCTGCGCTGCCTCAAACTCGGCTCTTTGAGAGGCCTCCATGGCCTTGCTCTTCTCATTCTCAATTTTGGTTTTCAGAAAGCTGATCTGTTCAATAGCATCATCTTGACGGCGGTCGATCTCGGCTATCCTGTCCGCCATCTGCAAAACATGGAATTAGAGTTACAAAAAAATAAAATAATAATAAAAATAAAAAATATATAGGCGGAAGACTATAGATAAGGCTCAAGTAACGTACCAATATGGCCGATTGAGCGGCTAATGCTATTGACAGCAAATCTGGCTCCACCAGTAAAGTTGCTCTGTCAACCGGTAGAGAAATTGAAGAAGCCATGCTCAAGGCCACAACCGGATCTTTCAGAGCCGATGCATCGGACGCAATCAGTACGTTCTTTATCCTTGGTTGGACAATTAATGGCACAACTAAGTCCGACTCCTCCAAGCATGACTGTTTATCAGTAAGTATTTCCTCAGGGTCGGCTTCGTGCTCGGCGGGACGCTTTTCCCCCCCTGCTCGGCCTCCTAATCCAACTGTTTGATTATTTGCTCCGTCTTGACCGTTTTAATCTGATCCATTTCTTCCACGGTATCCGACAGAGAAGACTTAGCCACGATAACAGGGGAAGGTTCAGATCAGTTGGTCTCGGTCCTCCTCCGAACGGCCATCCGTTTGGCATTTTTCCTCCTAGCCAGCTGCGTGAGTGACTCCCCAGCCATGTTCTTAGGGTACGTGCCGAGAAAGTCCCCTAAGTCAGTAAAAATATCTTCAAATGAGGCGTCCCCTCGACCTGAAGTGGATAGAGGGTTGGATTGATTAAGGTCGGCTTCTTCAAAAGCCAAGTTCAGAGCCTCGTCAACTTCTTCGACTTCCAAAATGGATTGATTCGGCTGTTCGGTGACTTCTTTGGCTACTTGTTCTTCCGCCTGCTCTGAATCAGAAGCTGCCAAACCAATCTGCCTGAGGTTTTTGAAGTTGGGGAAGATAAGAGCCATAAGCTATTGTTCGCCCCTCGGAATCGGAATGTTGTCTGCGGCCGAAAAAGTTGTGTAAGTCGGCTCGTATCTGAGAAGTATGTGGGCTGCCCTCCCTTGCTTCTGGAGGTTTGGACAGCTAAAGAACTAGAGTGTGGTTTTGATTTCTGCAAACACAGCGTCGTCAACCAAAACCAGAGCTTTCTTTAAATCGTTGCCTACATAAATAAAACGATAAGTGCTTGGAAGGAAAGCTGGATAAATATATAGCAAATACATGTAAAAAACCATATGGCCAGGCGATCTTCACCCTCGCTGAATTCCTAGTTTCCACAGACAACAACAATTACATCATCAACTTACTTGCCAGAACTGGCAAGCATAGTCACCGATGGTCGGTGTCCTTAGCCCTGAGAAAGTAGCGCCCCTGCTAGCCAGAAGATTTGGCCAAGGCATAGCAATGCCGAATAGTGGGGATACCAAGATTGATCCTAAGGCGTTGGTTTAACTCTACAATTCCCATTATGATTCGGTAAAAATTTACATTAGGTTGGGAAGAGATTAGACCCCAGTGGCGAAGGACGACCCTTAAAAATGAGTGAAGGGGGAAATGAACACCGCCCTCAGCAATTGATAGGAGAGGAAATATAATTGTACTCTCATTAGTCCTCTCCATATCAATTGTGCTCTTTGCCACGAGTGACAGGTGGACGTCGTCAAGAATGGAAAAATGGCGTCGAAAACCAGAAACTTAATCCATAGAAAGAAGGGCTTTCAAATGTTTGGCCATCCTAGCTAGTTTAGAGAGTATGCTAAACTAAAAACAAACAAGGAAATGGGATTCAAAATGGGGGAGAAGAAAACTTACAAGAAGCAGAGAAGACAATGAGAAACAGGAGGAAGATACAGAGGTCGCGAAATGAAGGTGTTATACTGAAAGGCAAACCAGAAACTTTGAGTATTCAGAAAACATACATTCGAAGTGACAAAGTTTTAAATCGCATTAAATGAAGGAAGCGTACGAAGGGGCTGGAAATTGTAATGATGACCAAAAAGCATATGCGTTTTGACACTTATGTTGGAATGAGGTTAACCGCCGAATTTTTGTTTTAACTTTTCAAGTTTGAAACCAAACACACCGACTAACTGGTGTTAGTAGGATGTTTGGGGGTCAATTGTGGGAGCCAAATATCAGTAGATGCAGAGAAGCCGAATACCCACTAAGAAAATCAGAATATATATCATATTTTGGCTCCGTCCTGCATGATCCCGAAGCCGAATAGACTAATTGGCCATAGAACCAGTTGAACAAAAAAGCCGAGCAGGAATAGGCATATGACAGAAGTGGCCGAATATGCAATCACGCGATGGATTAAGAGTGGGCTCGATCCTAGGGCCCAAAAGCGAATATAAATAGAGAAACATCAACCAAATAAAGGTATGTGAGAACAGACCCAAGAAACTTAAGACTCAAGCAAACAAGAGACCTATACTAAATTGTCCATCGGAGTGCTAATTCCACCACCCCTGACTGGAGTGTTAATCCCTTTTTCAGGTGGCGATCAGAGGATCAGGAACATCCTTCAGGATCTAAGAGTATTTCCAAACCTATTCTTTCACAATAACATTTTTTGTAACTCATATATTTAGACTGTTATGTATATTTTACATATACATGTATATGAGGTGGAAACAGATATTTACCCCATTTGATTTTACTTAAAAGTATTGAGTTTAGCTTAAAGAAAGTATATGAAAACCCAACTATAAAAAAGTTATCCTTCTTAGCTTATTTTGAGGTTTTTACATTGAAATGGCAAATAAGTTGAAACTAATAAGTCGAACCAAGCACCAAACCTGTGTGAATGTGAAGTAAAATTACATAAGTTTCAAATAAGTGAAAGCAAATGGGGCCAATAAAACCACCTGATATGCATGGACAAACACACATATGTTTACTTTATGAATTTGTTTCCTAGTCATAGTTGAAGTGTACCATGTGGCGCAGATTTGCCATAGGGTTATTTTTCATTTGATGTATGCTTGTTTCCATTTTGTTAGGAGATAGTTTCTTCATTTTCATTTCTTCACAAATTGACTCTAAAGTTCTAAGTGGATGATTAAGGAGGGGATGATGGTTGAATTTGCAAAGAATGTGGCTGATTTTACTGCTGCTAGTGGAAAAAAAGCACATTGTTGTGCTTTCTAGCTCAGATTTTGGACGGTAGCAAACAATTGATATGTCAAGGTATTAAGAACTGCAATGTTTTCTTTGATCATTTTAGCTGCTTGACTACTCTCTCTCTCTCTCTCTCTCTCTCTCTCTCTCTCTCTAAGTTTCTTTGTCCTTTTTCCTACAATAACTACTCCCTTTCATTTACATTTTTTTTCTTTGAGAAATTTGTTGTTAGTAATTTAATTTTCATATTTGAAAATCCTGCTAACCACCCCAATTCATTGTTAATTGGTTATTGACACCATAGAAACATAGAAATTGGTATATAAAAATCACTCAAAAAAATGGATGATTCTGCAAATATCAAATATCGTGAGATTAAAAAATAACTAGAACTCATAAAAAGCAAAGATATTCCTTATTCTAACAATCATTCATGTAAAAACTGATTCATTGATCATCTTTTTGAACTCTTTTACCTGTGCAAAAGTGCAAAAGTGTAAAAGTGATCCACAACAACAACTAAAGCTTGTTATGGATTCTATCATATGGGCTTTCCGGCACACTGAAAAGAACATTACTAAAACTGGGTTAAACTTCTTGTTGGAGATGATGAAAAACTTTTAGGTGTGACTTGTCATGGAATTCTATGCGCTCTTTAGTTGTATTGGTCTATGCTCTATGAGAGGGCTCTTGGTGTTGCAGCACTTGCTTTGCTTGGTAGTTAATCTTGTTTTCCCTTCTCCTTTCACTCTTTACTTAGAAACAAGTTCGTTACATTTTTTTACCCCATATAGAGTTAATTGGAGTTAGGGTGTGTTTCTAGGTGGAGTCTGGTTCGTTGACAGAACCTTTGCGGAATGTAACAACTGTTCCTTATCCATATCCAGACAATGCAATGTTTGTTCGTGAATATACCATAAAACTTTTGGGTACATCATTCCCCAACATGACAACAACTGAGGTATGGAATGCACACGTAATTCTAACACCATCTTCTCTCAGGATATCACTTATTTAGTGAGCTTTGCAGGTAACCCAATTTGTGAGTGGACTGTTTGAGTCAAGAAATAATCTTTCCACATTTAAGAATCATATACGAGACTTCCTTGTGCAGTCAAAAGAGTTCTCAGCATAGGTAAACACTAGCATAACTTATTTCCATTGCTTAATTTTCTCAAAAATGCATCTGTTCTCATTGTTGATTTGACAAAACCTTTAATTATCACTCTAGGCAAACTAGCTTTTTAAGAAATTTGAATTCGAGGTGTTGACGTCCCAAAATCACCAAACAGCGTCGGATTAGCACGAAACTTGGCACATGCGACCACCTAGGCATGAGAGACTTGTGGAAGAAGACATGACTCAAATTAGGTTCTCAGTTTGAGAGTTAGAGATAGATTTTACTCTAGGCAAACTAATTCCTTAAGAAACTTGAATTTGAGGTGTTGACACCCTAAAATCACCAAACGACATCAGATTAACATGAAACTTGGCACACAAGACCGTCTAGGATCGAGAGACTTATGAGAGAAGACGGAACTCGAATTGGGTTCTCGGTTTGGGAGTTAGAGTTGGATTTCACTTTAGGCAAACTAGTTTCTTAAGAAATTTGAATTCGAGGTGTTGACGCCCCAAAATCACCGAATGGTGTCGGATTAGCACGAAACTTGGCACACACGACCGCCTAGGCATGAGAGACTTATGGGAGAAGATGGGACTCGAATCAGGTTTACGGTTTGGAAGTTAGAGCCAGATTTCACTCTAGGCAAACTAGGTGTTTAAGAAACTTGAATTGTTGACATCCCAAAATCACCAAACGGCGTCGGATTAACACGAAACTTGGCACACACGACCGCCTAAGCATGAGAGACTTGTGGGAGAAGACAAGACTCGAATCGGGTTCCCGGTTTGGGAGTTAAAGCCGAATTTCACTCTAGGAAAACTAGTTCCTTAAGAAACTTAGAATTCGAAGTGCTGATGCCCCAACTCACCAAACGGTGTCAGATTAGCACGAAACTTGGCACACACAAAGGTGTCTCCTCTCTCTCTCAAGGTCGGCTCTCTCTTTCTTTAGAGAGTTGATTTCAACCAAAATCATATTAAAGAGAGGAATTAAACATGATAAGGCCTTTTATGTGGCCCCACTTAAACACATTATTTTAATACCAATTAATTGAGCACTATGACATTAATTTAATCTGATTAATTTGATCCAAATCAATTTCCAATTAAATTTCACCATAGGCTCTACAAATTATGTCAATCACAATGGCGCAATCAATTTCGGTTTCTGTGGCCGATAGGGCCTTCAATTTAATTTCTAAAGCAGATAATCAAACAGATATTCCTACGGTGAACAGATAAAAATTCAAAACCACATATTTTCATATAATGGAGCACAAAATCATATCAAACACATAATCACATTCATAATAAGGGCCAATTAGCATAATAAGGGACAAGGTTATCACAGTCTTCCCCCTATAGGAAGTTTGGTCCTCCAAACTTAATTTACCTTCATCGGGAAACAAATGTGGATAGCGTAGTCGCATTTCCTCCTCTTTTCCCATGTGGCATCCGTCCCATAGTGTTCTTTCCATTCCACTTTCACCATTGGGATGGACTTGCTTCTCAGTTGTTTCACTTGCCGGTCAACAATTCGTTCCGGCCACTCGGCGTACTCCATATTTTCATCAATAGCTACCCGGTGATAATCAATCACATGAAACGGGTCTCGGAGGTAACCTCTCAACATCGACACGTGAAACACATTATGGATTTGTTCGAATCCCGGTGGCAAAGCAACTCTATAGGCAACTGGACCAAGCCTTTCCAAAATTTGAAGCGGCCCAATGTAACGGGGTAACAACTTGCCCTTCTTTCCAAACCTGACTTGGCCTTTCATTGGGGACACACGAATAAACACATGGTCACCGACCTCATACTCAAGAGGTCTTCTTCGAAAATTTGCATAATTCTTTTGTCGGTCCTAAGCTGTTTTGAGCCTTTGCCGAATAGTTTTGATCTTCTCAGAAGTATCTTGCACAATTTCAGGCCCAAGTAGAGCTCTATCCCCGACTTCTGTCCAACAAATCGGTGATCTGCACCTTCTACCATACAAAACCTCGTATGGTGCCATACCGATGCTGGAGTGGAAGCTGTTATTGTATGCAAATTCTGCAAGTGGCAAATAGTCTTCCCAACTCCCTTGAAAATCCAAAGCACACATCCGAAGCATATCTTCCAAAGTCTGTATTGTTCGTTCTGATTGCCCATCTGTGTGTGGGTAGAATGCAGTACTGAACCTTAGTTCTGTTCCTATAGCTTCCTGCAACTCTTCCACAATCTAGATACAAATTTCGGATGTCTATCCGACACAATGGATATCAGAACTCTATGTAAACGGACAATCTCATCAACATATATGGTAGCCAATCTATAAGCATTAAATGTAGTTCTAACTGGTAGAAAATGTGCAGATTTAGTCAGTCTATCAACTATAACCCAAATAGAATCCATACCTCGAGAAGTCTGAGGTAGGCCAACAACAAAATCCATAGTCACATGCTCCCACTTCTATTCAGAAATAGGGAGAGGTTGAAGTAGACCGCCTGGTCTCTGATGTTCAGCTTTAACTTATTGACACTGAAGACATTTGGACACATATTCTGCAATCTCTTTCTTCATTTTAGGCCACCAATAGGTTTGTTTCAGATCCCGATACATTTTATTGTTACCCGGATGCATAGCAAACACTGATTTGTGGGCTTCATCTAAAACCCTCTTCTTTAGTTTCGGAATATCTGGGATACATATTCTATTTCGAAATCTCAACACTTCATTTTCAAGGCTAAACTCTGCTTTAGGACTTGTCTCAAATTCATCAATCATTTTCTTGAGGAATCCTCTTTCTGTTCCGGTTTAATCTCATCAATAATTGTTGGTTCAGCTGAAATAGCGGCTATCAATTTGCCCTATTCACACAACATCACTTCAATTTCAGACTTCTCAAAATCTTGTAAGATTTCCTTCTGTTCAGTAAGCAAACGAGCCATACTCCCCGTTGATTTTCTGCTCAAGGCATTAGCCACTGTATTAGCTTTCTCGGGGTGATATTGAATCTCAAGATCATAGTCTTTTATCAATTCCAGCTATCTTCTCTGTCGCATGTTCAACTCCTTCTGTGTAAAGAAGTATTTCAGACTTTTGTGATCCGTGTAGACTTCACACTTTGCCCCATACAAATAATGCCGCCAGATTTTCAAAACAACCACAACTACGGCCAATTCCAAATCGTATGTTGGGTAGTTTTTCTCGTGTGGTCTCAACTGCCGGGAGGCGTAAGTAATAACCTTTCTGTTCTGCATTAATACACAACCCAAACCTTTATAAGATGCATCACTGAAAATTACAAAATATACCGTACCTGTAGGCAATGTCAGTACTGGTGCAGTGGTCAGTCTCATTTTCAGTTCATGAAAGGCAGATTCTCTTTCGTCATTCCATTCAAATGATTGCCCCTTGCGTGTTAGTTGGGTAAGAGGTACAGCTATTTTTGAGAAATCCTTCACAAATCTCCTGTAGTACCCAGCTAAGCCCATGAAACTGTGGACTTCTGTCACATTTGTCGGTGTAGGCCAATTCACAATTGCCTCTATTTTTTGTGGGTCCACTGAAATTCCTTTTTTGTTGATAACATGGCCTAAGAAAATAACTTCATCCAACCAAAACTCACATTTCTTTAGTTTAGCAAATAATTTCCTTTCCCGAAGTATTTGTAGGACAGTTCTCAAATGATGTTCATGTTCAAGTCTATCTTTAGAATATATCAAAATGTCATCAATAAAAACCACAACAAATTCGTCAAGGTAGGTTTTAAAAATTCATTTCATTAAGTCCATAAATGCTGCTGGAGCATTAGTCACTCCAAATGGCATAACAAGAAACTCAAAATGTCCATACCTCATTCTGAATGCGATTTTCTCGACATCTTCTGCCTTTACTTTCAATTAATGGTACCCAAATCTCAAATCGATCTTGGAAAACACCTGTGATCCCTGCAACTGGTCAAATAAGTCATCAATACGGGGTAGGGAATATTTGTCTTTATTGTTACCTTGTTCAATTCCCGGTAATCAATACACAAATGCAAGGTTCCATCTTTCTTTTTCACAAACAACACTGGTGCACCCCAAGGTGAAGTGCTAGGCCGAATAAACCCCTTATCAAGCAGGTCTTGCAACTATTCTTTCAATTCTTTCATCTCGACAGTAGCCATTCTGTAGGGAGTTTTAGAAATAGGTTGGGTGCCTGGCATAATCTCAATTGTAAACTCTCTCCCTGTCTACCAATTCCCCTGGTAATTCATTTCGAAACACATCTGGAAATTCTCTAACAATAGAGATATCATTCAATTCAACATCTACAAAGTGTTCAGAGAACACATAACACAAATAACCCTGGCACCCTTTCCTGATCAGTTTACATGCCTTCATTGCAGATATTAAATGAGGTGGATGTACTACCCCGTTACCCACAAACACAATTTCTTCTTGTTCTGGTGGTCTAAACACAACCCGTTTTGTCACACAATCAATGGTGACACAATATTTAGTTAACCAGTCCATGCCTAGAATTATGTCAAAGTGCCTAAAGTTCAAGGGCAACAAATCCACATATAGAATGGCATTCCCAACACGCATGTCACAAAAACGGTATACAAACTCACACAATACAGATTCCCCGAATGAAGCAGACACACATAGCAGATATGGCAATAATTCTAGAGGTCTATTCAGTCTAGATGCAAATGCACATATCACAATAGAATGTGTGGATCCGGAGTCAATTAATACAAAAGCATCCTGATTACATATAGAAATAGTACCTCAGACAACTGCATTAGCATTCCATATATCGCCCTAAACAAGAGAAAAAACTCTCCATTGTCTCACGGTATCTCCGGTGGTAGTAGATCTCACATTATTTCCCGGTTTTGGGATGGATGCAGTGGAACTAGCAGCTATCTTCCTACTGTTCTGATTACAATCTCGGGCCATATGCCCTTGTTTGCCGCATTTGAAACAGGCTCCTGACACATGGTAACAAACCCCACGGTGCCTTTTGCTACAAATATTGCGCATAGGAGATGTGTCTCGGGAGGAATTTGAAGTACCTGAGGAGCTCGTGTTTTGTTTTTTCGAAAATTTCTTCTTTGAAAAGAAGCATTGCCTTTTGTTGCCTTTCCAGTCAGTTGTTGACTTAGCCTGTCTAGCTATATTAGCCTCGGATATTATGGTCCAGTCTAGCACCCCAATATAGGTTTCCAGCTTCAAGACATTTACTCTTTCTAAAATGTTGCTTTGAAGCCCACCTTCAAAATGCCTCACCTTCTTATAATCAATGTCAATCACATGCGGTGCAAACCTGGCCAATTCAATGAATTTGGCCTCATATTCAGCTACAGTCGTACTATCTTGCTTAAGTTTCATGAACTCTGACATTTTCCTATCCCAAACACATTATGGGAAGTACTTGTCATAGAAAATTTCCAGAAATTTCACCCAGTCAATATCCTTGTGATTTTCTTACATTAACATCCACCATCTCCTTGCCTCGTCTTCTAGCATAAAAGTGACTAGAAGCACTTTCTGTGTCTCCGAACACGGGAACACTTCAAACAATTTTTCGATGCCGAGAACCCACACTTCGGCTTTCAATGGATCTAATCCACCATGGAACTGTTGTGGTTTCATTTTCTTGAATTCTTTGGTCAGAGCTATTATCCGATTATCATTCTAATTATCTGGCACGGGTGGTGCTGGAGGTGGAGGTGGAGGATGTGGTTACTGCCACTGTTGTTGCCACTCATGTTCTTGTCTCAAAGTTTCTGCCATTTCCTGGATCAACCTTTCCATTCTATTTATTCTGGCAGTAGAAGACTCCTCTATCTTATCACCCCTTATTCTCACCATCTGATTAATCTTGCATTATACTTTACACAAAAGATTCACAAGTATGCATATACTAGAAAGCATACATATTCAAATAATTTGCAATGCAAGCAAATCACAAACTTAGAACACATAGTTGTTCATATTAAAACATTTAAGCACATTCTCGATGCTTCCAAGTTCATACTTATCACATGAATGCATCCTAGATCTTATCTAGACACTTATTGCTCTTTTGGACAAGTGTGTGAGTTATTAACTCATGCTCTGATACCACTCTGTCATAACCCGAACCCGCCTACACGGGTTAAGGACATAACTGGCCAGTAATCCTGAGATTACCTACGGCCTCAAACCAAATCAGACATAACTCATCAGAGTAAAGGGGCCAAACGGAAGCAAAATTTAAAACTTTGTCCATAGAGCTATGCTTACATGGCACGTCATGACAAACCATACATACACATATTTAACTCATAGCAGAAAATGCAGTAACATAAAGTTCTGTACAGACAGGATCATTTAAGTCTAGGTCGGCCAACCAAACTATATACAACAGATGCAAAGTCTTCGCCAACATGACAAAATAACACAAAATGGCAAAAGGGCGAAGGTATGACTCGTGCGTGAGACGCAAGGGCTGACTCTTCAAAACCTTGGTTGTTCCATACAGATTTCACTGAGGCTGGGTTTGGACTTCTCTTGGCTTACCTACAAACACATGAATGAGTGTGAGTGAAAGCCCAGTGAATAATATCGAATAAAGAAGTTATACAAACGGTATGTAGAACAACATGCTTCAAATGGTCTCAGGCCCAATTCGTATTTCTATTTAGCATATATATACAATTTAGATCAAGTGACTACGGTTCCAAGCACTTCATACGGCCTCAGGCCCAATTCGTTTGTATCATTCAGGTCAGATTGGCCTTTGGCTCATTCGTACTTTCATTCATGTCAAATTGGCCTTTGGCCCATTCCGACTTTCATTTAGGTCAAACTGGCCTTTGGCCCATTCAGACTTTCACTCGTGTTAACTGGCCTTTGGCCCATTCAGACTTTCATGTCAAACTGGCCTTTCGCCAATTCATTCTTGTCAAACTGGCCTTCGGCCCATTCATACTTTTATCTACGTCAAACTGGCCTTCGGCCCATTCATTCATGTCAAACTGGCCTTCAGCCCATTCATACTTTCATCTACGTCAAACTGGCCTTCGGCCCATTCTCATTTTCATTCGTATCAAACTGGCCTTCGGCCCATTCACATTTTCACTCTTTGGGCATAGCAAATATTTGTCCATAATTCAAATTAACGAACTTATGAAACTTACATAAAAGTAAGCAATTGGACAAACAACATATTTCAAATATCTTTATTAAGATATTACTCACAGTGATCGGCTGATTGATTTGCCCTGGAGCTTGACCCTACACATCACATAACACATACAGGTCACAAATGATTCAATCCATTCTTTAATTCACATATTCCTCTTTAGGCTTTATTCTTATCCCTTTAATTCATTTACAACGCTTAATGCATGCCTAAGAGTACTTAGAAGTGAAAGAGAACGGAAAACGAAACACAGAATGCATTTTCAAAATTTCAGAAACAGGGGTCCCCGCTCGAGTGGACCCATGAGGTCTGCAAAATACTAGATGCATCGAATTTACGCTTGAGCGTGAAGTCGAGCACTTGAGTTGAAGGTTTGTCTACATAGCTTCCTGCTCGAGCGTGAACTTCCCCGCTCGAGCAGACACCTTGTTTGCAAAATATACTGGGAGCACGAATTTCACGCTCGAGCGACGATTCTCCTGCTCGAGCGGACATCAAATTTTCTGGAAAATCCAAAACATGTTCTTGAGCTTCAACTTGATATTCAAAGGCTCTAAATGCATATTTTGGCTCAAACTTCACATATACATATGCTAACATGGTATAAACACCAAATTACCACATTATGAAGCTCAATTCCAATAATTACTTACATGCATGACTTGAGTTAACCCAAACTCATCACCAACACATTAAATTCAAACATTCAACACTCACACCTCCATGATTTGCACATGCATGTGGGAGATACCCATTATTCTCAACTTAGTTGGTGAAGAGATGATTAAATACATGGACTTTAATCAAAATTCAACATGAGTCATGTAATTCAAGCTCAAATATGAAAACTCAAAGCAATTTCTTACATGCATGTACATATTGGCTTCCAATTCAACAAAACCAACTTAACTCATGTTCTTTATCATCATTCAACTTGGAATCTACAAATTACAAACTAAAATCCATGAGTCAAGAGTTGATTACTCACCTAGGAGCTTTAATTCTCACAATTGTGGTTAAATCTTGCACCTAGTCTTCCCAATTCACAAATCTTGAGCCAAAAATACACAAAGGTGTCTCCTCTCTCTCTCAAGGTCGGCTCTGTCTTTCTTTAGAGAGTTGATTTCAGCCAAAATCATATTAAAGAGAGGAATTAAACATGATAAGGCCTTTTATATGGCCCTACTCAAACACATTATTTTAATACCAATTAATTGAGCACTATGACATTAATTTAATCTGATTAATTTAATCCGAATCAATTTCCAATTAAATTTCACTGTAGGCTCTAAAAATTATGCCAATCACAATGGCACAATCAATTTCGATTTCTGTGGCTGATACGGCCTTTAATTTAATTTCTAAAGCAGATAATCAAATAGATATTCCTATGGTGAATAGATAAAAATTCAAAACCACATATTTTCACATAATGGCACACAAAATCATATCAAACACATAATCACATTCATAATAAAGACCAATTAGCATAATAAGGGGCAGGGTTATCACACCTAGCCTCTAAGACAGAGAGGCACGATCTGGACGAGAGAGAGAGAGAGAGAGAGAGAGAGAGAGAGAGAGAGGCAATGGAGGCAAGGCGAGGCGACCGAGGCGACGAACAGAGAGGCGATGGAGGCAAGGCAAGGCAAGGAGAGGCGGCAGTGAGGCGACTGGAGATGGCGATGGCGATGGGTTTTGTCAAAAATGTAGTTTTAGAGTCTAATTCGCAGGAGGAGATGGAACTGATTAATAGCTTTACCAAAAGTGTATCAAAGCCATGTTCACACGTTTCTTGATATTAGCACTTCGAACATGTATTTTACATTAACGTTTCATTGAGGCATTTCAACAAACATCTAACATTCACAAACTACTCAACCAAAAATCACCACAAACCCACAAATTGATAAATCAATTATTTATTTATTTTTTAGAAAAAGAAAAAGAATAGAATAAACATCTAAAATATAAATTTTTATTTTGCCGACCATCTTCAACTTTTAGATTGATTTCTTCGATTTTCTGATGAAAGCTCCCCAACAACATTTGAATCAATGAACGATGTGAGAAAGGGCTAGAATCTAAATGGTGTTTCAATGTGAGAGAGCTCCATTTGCTATCATGGAGATGACGTCTGAAACTGAGTTGAATGAGATAATCAAGCTTCAACATTTAGTTTTATCTTCTTTTTTTTCATTTTTCATTTTTTTTTTTTTGTTTTCTTTCTATGGATATGATGATTTGAGAAATATAGAGAAAAGAAGAGGAAGAAATACAAGGAAGAGAGAGAGAGAGAGAGAGAGAGAGAGAGAGAGAGAGAGATAATCATCGGCAATAGATGTGGACAGCAACATACCAGTGTTGATGTATCAGCAACATAGTGCTAGTGTTGATAAAACAAAAAACAAAAAACAAATATATATATATTCCAAAACGACGTCGTTTTGGAGGGCGGAAGTGCGGCCGAGGATCTGGACTCCTCTTTTTTAGAGTTGTCAAATCTGTTCAAGCTTAACTTGTAATTTAAACTTGTTTATCCAAGCCGGACTTAAACATAATAATTTCAACTTGAGTTAAATTGTTCAACTTGTCAACAAATTTGATTTTTTTCACCATTTAGTTGATTAATTATTTGGATAAATTACACTAACACCCCCTGAGGTTTCTATTTAATACAAATCTCCCATCACATTTGAAAAATTACACTTACCCCCTGTGAGATTAAAATAACATATTTGCCCCTTAGCCTTTATACGTATAAAATAATAAATAATACAGATATTTTGTTTATGTCATTTTAAGAGAAATAACAATCATCTTCTTTAGTTTAACTCATACAAAAAATTGAGTTCTTTTTTTTAAAATTTGTGTGTGTGTGTGTGTGTTTTTTTTTATTATATTTTTTTAATATTTTAAGCAATTTTTATTTTTATTTTTTGGATACACATAATCTAGATATACTTAAGTATAATTTTTTGTGATTTTTTTTTAAATTCACCAAATAAAAAAATAAAAAAATTCAATACATTATCTAATTTTGTTGTATTCAATGAATTTTTTAAAAGTTTTTTGTACAAATTTTATACCTTTTAAATATATTTAGATTAAATTGATCTAATCTAGATAAAATGGTGGAAATAAAAATGAAAAATTATATTCATATATAAAAATTTATACAAAAAATTTCACAAAAAGGTTGTGATAGTGGCATTGTTGTAAATATAAATTATGTTTATGGATGTTTTGTTTTAAAGTGAAAGGTCACCATTAGGATATATCATTGTGTTTGAATATTCTACATAAAATTTATATATATATATATCATCACTTAATAAGAATATGTCATTACAGTAACCCAGATTTGCTGTAGCGTGTTCAAGTAGAATTTAATGATGGAAAATTGTAGAATATAGTTATTGTTAGGATTTTGTAATTGGCAATCCCGTTTGATAAAACTCCGTTCAGTTGTAATTTTATTCGCTCTTATGTTTCAATGAGGATGTGAGTGTTTATGGAAAGGAGTTTGTGATCTTGAAACTTTCATGTTTCATTACAACAAATTACACTTTTGGTGACTAAATTTTTAGTTACCAAAAGTCAATTTTTGGTCACCCATTTGGTCGTTGACTAATTGTTGGCAAAAGAATTGGCGACTAATTTTTTTTTAGTTGCCGAAAGTCGCCAATTAGCGACTAAAAATTTAGTCGCCCAAAAGAACATATTTAGTCACCGAAAAGAAATTTTTTTTCATCTTCAATTTTTTAGCTACCAATTTTTTAGTCACTAAAAATGTGTCACTCCTTTTCGGCTACCAATGTTTTAGTTGCTAAAATTATGGTGCTCCTTTTTAGCTACTAATTGTTTAGTCGCCAAAAACTTTCATGTTTTTTGGCTACTAACTGTTTAGTAACCAACAAGTTCCCTTTTAATTTTTTGGCTACTAAATGTTTAGTCGCCAAAAGCTCTATTTATTAATTTTTATAAATGCACAAATTGAATATTTTTTTTATTAATTTCGAAATTATGTGCATTACATTATCAATGCAACCTGTAACTTGTATATATACAGAATAGTACATCTATCAATTATAATCTAAATCCATTATCAATAATACCCATTTCATTATCAACTATCCAAAAACTTGAACTTGTAATATCATATTCCAAAAATATCATACAAATCCATACCAACCAAGTATAATCCATCTAAATTGAATATTACATACAAAAACACTGAATTTTCAAAACAGAGCATTGTACAAAAATAAATGTCTTCTATATATAGAACAAATACTCTTCATACACCAAAATAAATAACCTGCCACATAATAAATCTCTTCCAAGGATTTGAAATTATTTTGCTATGAGTATGCCAAGGCCAAGTTCCCCAATAACCTGTTCTTCCAAAAATAGCCTTCACTTTAATCTTGAAGCAATTCAATCTGTTCTTCAATCCTACCAGATCTCTACAATAACATGAAAATGTGTACTCAAAGATTTGTTTTGATCACCAAGTAATTAAAGAGAGTATTCAAGATGTCAAACTATAACTATTAGGCTAAATGGGAAAGAGAAAATAGAGGGGAAAAAATAGTTTTTTATTATTAGGATTTGAACCCTCGAACTGAGGTGCATGGGGTCATACTCAAAAGCAACAAGCTCAAGGAGGGCTAGTATGGATTAGTATGTCCAAACTGCAATAAATAGGATTGTTCATTCAAATAGGAGAGTTGCCACCTACAACCAATAAACCACCTACAAGCAAAATAAATAATAAGCCATTATTACCAACAAAAAAAAAATTATAGACAGGTTTTTTAGTAGAGTACCAATTATTTTACACATAATGACTATTAATATTGATTCTTTAAATTTCTCTTACATGTTTACACTCTAGAAACCAATTTCCTAGCAGGCAAAGAGATTAAAAATAAATAAATAAATAAATAAATAAATAAAAAGAAGAAGAAGAAGGAGAAGGAAAAGAGAAGAAAAACTGGTGTTAAGTTTTTTGTACTCTGAATAGAGTAATGCAAAGGACAATCCTTCACCCAATTATTTGCACTAGTTACCAATGTCATCGGATGTTTTCAATCAGATATGCCTTATCAAAATTTTCCCCTCGATATAAGTTCCTCCTACATAATGTAGACAACATAGAATAGAAGCCAAAAAAAAAAAAAAAAAAGGTAGGGGACCATGGTCCGTGTCTGTATGTAACATCCTATTATTGCATTACACCCATGAATAAAATATAAGTGTATGCCTACTTTTATTTAATACTAGAAAATGTTGTTCAAGTAAAGAATCATCCTACATATACAAAACAAAACAAACAAACAAGTCATTATGTTAGGTTCTGCTGTTATGCAAACAAACAAGTCAAGCCAGAGTCACCCATTAACATACACAGTCGGTATGTCACTCTATTATCCAGGAATTTTCTATACTACCAAAAACAAAACGGTTTTTCGAAACCATGTCCAATAATTATCTCTTATCTTTGTATTTGGATTCTAAGAAAATTCAACCATTGATTAGTAATATTAACTAGGATATAAAAAACAAAAAAGATTTCCAAAAAATCAAGCGATTTTCATACCAGGATATGACCCTAATACACTATTGATACCTTGCCTCCTTTTTTTCTGGGTATGGAACCCAAAATTTCCACTTTTGTACCATAGTTGGATCCAATATCCACTTTTGTATGATCTAGAATAATGTGGTAGCTCATTTTAAAAGTAAAGACCGATCAATGTGACTTATATTTTGTATAAAATTCCAGTAATATTTCATTTTTTCTAACAAAAGGTGATATTTTTGCCAATGAAGATTGCATTAGACAACTATGCCAATACCAATTTCTAATTTAGAGCATCCAATCACGGCCTAAAAAGTTCCAGCACAAAACAAAGCAAAATCAAGCAATACCCACATTATTAATCTTCAGAATTGGCCAAAATCCAGAAAAATCCACTACTTGGGGTTTCAATTTCCAAATCATTAAAACACCCAAAATGGTTATTCAAACACAAATTCAGATTCACAACAACAACTTCAATAACAAGCAATCAAACCCACAAAACAGAACAATTAATAAATAGATCGATTAAAATATAATCGACTTACTCTTGAGTTCATTGAGCCACCGCTTGATGCTATCGAAAGTAGTCCGGCGAGTGATATCGTAGATGACGAGAGCACCAATAGTGCCTCTATAGTAGGCGGAGGTGATGGTGGTGTTCCAGACCTGGGCTTCAATCTCCTTGCCATCATGCTCCATCACCTGGGTCTGAAACTCTATTCCCACTATGGCTTTTGAGTGCAAATCGAACTCGTCTATCACAAATCGTGAGAGCCAGTTTGATTTTCCACCGCTGAGTCCCCAATCACCACTATCTTGAACAAGTACTCTTCTCCTTCTGTTTTCTACATTTTTGTTTGGTTTGTTTGGGTTAGAGAGAGAGAGAGACCGGGAGCGAAAGCGAGCAAGCGAGAGAGATAGAGAGAACCTATGATCTGCGACGGCGGCGATGTGCGACGTACGATGAGCGACAGTGGTCTGCGGTGAAAAGAGGTGGGTGATGTTTGGTTGTGAAGGAGCATTTGTGCGAAAGGGAACAATTTGTTTTGTCTACACAGAGAACCATTTGTTTTCTCTAAAATTTTCACACCTTTGGCGACGAAATTGGTTTTTTTGTCGGCAAATGTTAATTAATTTTATAAATCCCTCCAAAATTTGAAATATTTCCTTCCAAATATTTCAGTTCTTTGGCGAACAAAATAATTTTAGTCGCTGAAAATAAATTTTTGGCAACCAAATTTTTAGTCGCCAAAGATAAAAAGTAATTTTTTGTTTTTCATTCGGCTACTAAATAATTTTAGTAGCCAAAACTAACTATTTAGCGACAAAAAATTTTTTTAGTTGTTGAAAATATATTTTTGGTGACCAAATTTTTAGTCACCAAAGATAAAAAATAATTTTTTATTTTACATTCGGCGACTAAATGGTTTTAGTAGCAAAAACTCAATATACGGCGATTAAAATAATTTTTTTGTCGCCAATTCTGGTATTTTTAGCGACTAAATTTGTTTTTAGTCACCAATAATCAATATATCCCGACTAAAAAAATTAGTAGCTAAATATTGCACTTTTGCTGACTAAAAAAATTTCTGGTCACCAAAGGTGCATTTGGTTGTAGTGTTTGCCATTTTGCTAACTAAGTACGGGGATTGAGCTATTCGACTACTTGAGCAGTCATTTGTGCACTGAAGCAAAGAAAAGGATCATCTAGTACTTTTGCAAAGCGCCTGAACTTCTGGGAAGAAAGTTTTACCGCTCGAGCAGTGAAAGTTGTGCTCGAGCAGTCAGCCTATATGTTTCGCACCGCCTTTAGTTACACAACTCAAGAAGCGAAATGTAAGCTCGAGCAGTTTTCGCGATCCAGCTTACTATAAAGTGCGCTATTTGCCCGTTTTAGGGTTTTAGCCGTCCAAATTTTTAGAAATAAAGAAAAAAAAAGTGTTTTCTATTTGAGGGTGGTTTATATGAGTTTCCTTGGTGTATAGAAGGTGATCCATTGATCAACAAACTATAGATTGTCAAACATCAAGGGTTGTTGTTATTTTGTTATTCACAAAGAGAGAAGCATTCTTCGATGGATTTTGGGGAACTTGGGCCTAAAGCTTTAGTGGATTCCGGAGTGGTTCATCATCATGGATTCAATATTAGGGTTATGGATTCAACGTTAGGTAAGACATTTCTGAGGTGAAGACAGTGGTGGAAAAGGCACATTGGGGTCGGTTCAATTCGGGTATAGATTTGCTAAATAATTGAGAGCACGCTTGTGTAATTCTTTTTTGTCTTCTTAGTGGATTGTTTTGTAGATTTGGCCTATGTTTTTTTTTAATCACAATTGGAAGTGCTCCAATTATGATTTTTCTATGTTAAATCGTTGTATCAATTCGTCTTTGATTGTTTGATTGTAATTGTTATTTACTATTTAAAATTGATACATAAGCACAAATCAATATATCGAGGGTTTTAGATTTTTCACTTATGATAATAAAAAGAAGAAATGCTAGAAAAAAAATAGCAAGTTGGTCGTTTAGAAAAGTTTAGGGCATGACATCAGCAATCTAGAGAACAATTTATAATGAGATTATAAACCTTAATGAGGAGAATGTAATTTTTCAAGTGTGAGAAGGGATCTATATTAAACAGAAATCTCAAGGGTTGTCAGTGTAACTTATCCATTATTTAAAATTAAATCCTATTAATACTTTTTAGTAGAATTATTAATAATATTAAAATAAATAATTTAATATTGAAAGAGAGATAGAGAGAAAAGAGATAAGAATTGAGGAACTAATACATCATCACTGCACTGCATTCGCCTTCACCATTTATGTGTGAGAAAAAAAACATTATAAGTTTTGTGTTATATTAGTTGTATATATAATATATAGTAAATATAATCTACCGATATTGATAATTTTAATATCATTGTACACTAAATACTTTAGATAATTTACAGTCACCTCTCTTGAAATTTCAAGAAAATACAATTAGCGCCACATTTTTTACATAATTACACTGATTCTTTATTGAAATAAATAAAGATAAATATATATTTTATTAGAAAATAGATTATAACATCATTTTTTTCATTCATATAATTAACGAGTTATTGATGATGAAAAACTTTAGTGTTATATGAATTAAAACATTGACAGAAGTCAATGTAATTATATCAAAAGTATGACACTAATTATATTTTTTTCAAACCTCGGGAAAGGTGAGTGTAATTTACCCTAATAATTTATATGTATATTAAATATTTTTTATTTTATTAAACATAATTTGAGTTGAATATTGTTATTCAAGCCCATAAGTTAGACCCACTTTCTAGACCCACTACAAAAAATTAAGGTTTTAGAGACCAAAATTTAGGGACAAATTTATTTTTTATGGACCAAATATTTTTGTTATGAAAAATATCGTTATTATATTTTTAGCAACGAAAATTGGACATTAGTGATGAATTATTATTCTTTTGGGACCAAATTTTTTGTCTAAAAAAATAAACCATTTTGAGATCAAATTATTTTGTCCCTAAAAATCTATTTGTTAGTGACATTTTCTAATTTTTGTCTCTAAAAGCCTTGTTTTTGACTTTTCGGGACGACCTTTTAGCGATTATCCTCACAATGATAGAAATTGATCCCTAAATGTTTTTTGCAACAAAATTTTCACTTCTAGAGACCAAAAAATTTGGTCTCTAAAACTCTTATATATTGTAGTGACCTAGTGATATTTTAAGAAGATGATTTGTTGATAATTAAATATTCTCTAATTATTAATCAATTATTTTTTTAACACATCACTAGATTTAAAAAGTAAACTCGTATATCATTTTTCATTCCGATTTTGAATTACTCGTGTTGTTTGGTTTCCTAAGCTTGATCCGAATTTAATTCCTATTTCTAAATTAGTGTTCGATTTCTCAAAATCGATCCAAATTTAATTAATTGTATTTCTAAATTTGTGTTCAATCTTACCTCTAATTAAAAAGACAAATGATACATGTACCTAATTCTTGGGTGTGGCCCCACACCTATATAAGTGTGTAAAATATTGTGTAAAAGAATAGTTGTATTACATTCTCACAAAAATTTCTTAGGGTTCATTTGATTAGAAATAAATAAATTGTAAAATATGAAAATGGTAGAAAGTAAAGTGAAAGAAAAGAAAATGAAAAGAAAATATCTTTTCTCCTATGAATTTGATTAAGATGCAAATTTTAGAAGAAAATAGGAATTCTAATTATAAGTAACTACTTTTAGAGATTATTTCATTTTAATCCCTACACTTTGTCACAATTTTTAATGACCCCCCAGACTACTCTTATTTTCACGCATACCCATATACTACTTAAGTTACTATCAATTTTGCCCCTGCCGTCAGATTTGAAACGAAAAAAGTTAAAAAAAAAAATACATTTTGGCCCCAAATTTCAAAAGAAAGATGTGGACCCACCCTTTTTCCTACCTACAAACCACCACCAGCAACCACCACTTCAGGCCCTTTTTATCTCCTTTGTCATAACTCCATTTTGTCTCATTTTTACGTCGTTGGATTCAACTCACAGTCTAGTTTTCGTATCACATCTCATACTTCTCGTTCTTTCTCTTTTTGCATGCTATCGGAGCTACAAAGGTTTATAAATAAATTTAAAAAAAAAAGACTTTTCTTCTCGTTTCGACTTTTCTTCGAGCCATCTTTCGGACTTCATATCTTTCTCAATTTTTGACAGTTCTACTTCATTTTTTCGCCGTTATCTTTACATCACTTCCTACTTCACACTACTAAAAATATAACTTTTTGCGTCTTTTTTTTTTTTTGCGACTAATTATTCGACCGTGGCAAAAAAATTACTTTTTACATCAAAATCTCATTTTTACTTGACCCAATCGTGGTCTTAACCAAAAAAAAAAAAACACCTTGACCTATGTCCCTTTTTCTTCTTATTTCCCAAATCTGAACTCTCTCTCTCTCTCACAAAATCTATCTCACTCGACTCTCTCTGTGGAATCTCCACTCTTTCTCGCTCAAATCTCACTGTCTCTCTCGCTCGACAGTGAAGATTTGAAGATTTGATCGATTCATAATCTCTCGTTGATGGAGATTTGAAGATTTCAATCTGCTGTATGAAGATTTCGATTGATTCATAATCAAGATTCATAATCGGTAAGCCTAAACACTTCTGTTTGTCTTTCTTTGTAACGTTTGACACATCTTCATCGATTCATCTCATCACTCGAATCTTACTCTCGGTAATGTTTTACACATCTTCATCGATTAATCTGTAATGTGTAAATTGAAAATGAATTACTCTCTGTAATGGTTGATTAATATGTAATCTTCATCTTCATCGATTACTCTCTGTAATGGTTGATTAATCTGTAATGTTGGAATGTTGATTGAATAATAATAGAATAAATCTCTGTCTGTGAAGCACTACTAAAAATCGGACTTTTTGCGACGGTCTCAAACGTTGCAAAAGGTCTATATATCGTCGCAAAAGACTTTTTGTGACGGAGTAGCGACGGAAATTGGGAGGTGGCGAAAAGGGGCGTGACAAAAAGTATTTGCGACGGTTATAGACCGTCGCTTTCTTGTAGCGACGGCTAATCAATAGTTTTTGCAACGGTTTCGCCTGACACAAAAAAAGGGGAAAAAATAGCATTTTTAATGACGATGTTGATTTTCGTCGCAAAAAACCTTTTTTAGCGACGGTATTTGCCGTCGCAAATAGTATTATTAGTGGTGGTCGAAAACGTCGCCAAAAAAGTAATATTAAGTTAATACCGTATTAGCAACAGTTTAAACCGTCACAAAAGATTTATTTGCGGCAGTTGAAACTATCGCAAAAGATTGGAACTAATATGTATATGCGACAGGTTAACCCGTCGCTAATAAAACATAAGGAAATGAGAATTACATTAGCGATGGTTTATTATTGTCACAATAAAATTATTTTTTATAAAATCATATTTTATTAAATATTCCCTATACAAATTATTAATATTTTCTAAAATACATCCACATTCATATTCACATTCACATCCACATCCAAATTCACATTCAAAAAATCATATACCAAGAATAATATATGTACCTTGTAACAATTGTCAACCAAATATTCTTTACAAAATTATATAAAATAACCTCTAACAATACTAATAATTTTTGATATTCAAGAACTCAAACTTTTAGTATCGACAATAGAAATAAAAAAGTAAAAACAGATATAGTGTAGCTTGTTTTAAATAGCAGTTGCTGCCTCCCGTAATACTGCATATGCATTTCGAGCAAGAATGCCTGCCAAATAAAAATATTTTTTTAAAAAAAAATTATCAGTGTGACAGTGCTGAATCTAAAGCAAAGCAAGACAATAACGCAGAAGAAGAACAAGTTAATGAACTCTTGCCTTAAGCTCACTAAAGTTCCAGTGATTAAATATCAGATAAGAAATAAATATGACTAAACAATCACTAATATATAATGCACAAGGAAATCAAGAATGAATACACCAAGTCAATTAAAACACAAATGGCTTAGTAAAAATAAAAAAAATAAAAAACACAAATGGGAAAATAAATGAAAAAATGGTATCACGGTAACCAACTTTTGGTATGATGTCTAACAATGGGGTGCCTAAAGTGTTAATACATAGTGACTGAGCTGGTGGCCGTGGATATTGTAGATGGCATATTGCTACAAATCATGGGAATTGTAGACATTAGTTTTTCTTCTTCTCTGATTTTTGAGATTATCAAGTGTGCGTGTTTATTTTTTATAACTTCATTTAAACCCATAATGGGTGGATGTCTGCATCCACTTAAGTTCCACTTAATAGTCACATATTTTGAATTGGCATTGAGGGCCTCAAAGAATGCCATCATTAGATTAATGGGAGTATAAAATATATGGCATATCAGGCCAAAAGAAGCACCAAATTAAGTTTTTCAACACAGAGATCAAACAATCAAAACGTTAGTAGGATACCGAGGAAAAAAATTATGTAGAAGAAATTTATTAGATGGCATAGAAATGGAAGCGAGCAAGGTAAAGTCCAGTAGAAGTTTCAATAAAAGAGAGGTCTTCTTGTAATTATAGAGTTAAACAACTTCAATAGGCCATCTTGTCTGATAAGGGAGGGGGGGGAGGCATTCCCATTTCCAAGTGACTATTGAAATAATTCAAAAACAGAAAAATCCTTTTCTTGATGGCTTAACATTAGTTAAATCCACTAATCCCATCCTGTAAAGCAGTTGGCAGCATGGAGGATATTGAAGATTAACACAGGTGAAATAATTCAAAAACAGAAAAAATCATTTTCTTGATGGCTTAACATTAATTAAATCCACTAATACCATCACATAAAGCGATTCATGAGATGGAGGATATTGAAGATTAACACTAGTGATGAACTACGATTAACTATAATGTGGTGAAGATCACGTAATATATTAATTTGCTGATTACAAGACTCGGGGGCTTCATAATTACCCACCAACTCAATTTTCCCCCTCTATACAAACAAAGAATTGTAGTATGTCGAACAAAATGGGCAAGTTAGGAATTCCACTTTGGACCTGAACCTACAAACTATCCAAACTATTAATCTAAGTAGCACAAACATGGACACAACACCGACACGTCAATTTTCAAATAATGCAGGACACAACACATTGCGGACACATTCAAGTTTTACATTTTTATAAATTATTGTCATATATATAAATAATTTATTCAAGGATAATAAAAAAATCTAACACAACATTCATGACACGCTTCCTCTGTAGAAGTGTCCGTTTTCTTAGCCTAGTGGTGAGTGCATATGTTACACAACAGTTTCCCTACAATTATACAATATTCACAAAACCACCAACAGAATTTGACATAACCCTAACATACCTATACCCCCATCCTTCAGACCTAATCCAAGGCATCATAGAGCAACACAAGGATCACTTGCTCACCTTTCAACCTTGCTTCAAATAATATTGAGCTCTATGTTAGAGGAAGAAAAATTGTCCTTATAAAAGCAATGAAAAGGTTGTATAAAATTTTAAAAAATAAAGACATGCAAAACAAAAAGTTTCAAATATAAACTATATTGTGGAAGAGAACCTCTGCAGCAAGCTTGAAGGGAAACTGCAGCAACCCTGGTTGAGACAAAATCCCTGTGTGCAACAAAAGTCCGTAACCGACCCTGGATACACTTTGCAGCAGCATCCAAAACTTCAGCCCGTCGTGAGTCTAAAACTCCAATCTGACCAGCCCTAAGAAAAACTTGTCTTTCGCAACTACAAAAAACAAATAATAATAATAATAATAATAATAATAATAATAATAATAATAATAAATAACAATAAGCCAACGTTGCCACCCATAAAACTTAAAAACTTCACAATTGAAACATTCAACAAACTGAACATGAAAGGAATTTTATAAAAAAAACACAAGATCAACACAAATTTTGCGATACCAACTGTAATATAAATTTATGGGAGCATACCTGATAATTCTCAAGATTTAATTTCTGAAGTATCTTCTCTGTTGTTTTCTCATCGTCATAACTGTTAAAACATCAATAGGGAGAGGGGGTGAGATAGGCTAAGCACACAAATATCAAATAGCAAGAAAAAAGTTACTCTCCTACATCTAAAATCATCAGCATAACATATATTAAAGAATCCACATTTGTCATAGAGAAAATTAATTACATGTATGCATAGATCCAGTTAAGTGTATCCACTCATATGTCTAACTCAACAAAGCCTTGTCCCAACTATTCATATTCAGCTACACAAATCCTGTTCGATAATACCTCTGTCCCTTAAAAATAATGTATTTTTGTGTCAAAATTTTTATTTTTTTTTTCACAAATTAAAAGTACTTAATGAGATCTTTAAATTAGTAAAACAAATTTAAAAATTTCAGTATGAAAATACATTATTTTTAAGTTCTTGTTTTTCTTGCCGGACAAACAGTTTGGTATGGAGGGAGTAGTATTTTACCATAAAATCTTGGTATTCCACAATGCTGCCAGCATAACCACAACTAATTGTAACTTTCAGGACATACCTGCAGAGAGCATAATTCAGGGAAATTTCAACATGAATCTTAACATCACAGATACTATACTGAATGTATCAGTACGATGAAGAACATAGCTGAAGGTATACTACAAATCCATAGTTATAAGTTTCCACTATCTATTGTTAACTTCAATAAGTTGAATGGCCATATCTAATGTCAATAAGGTATTTCAAGACACAAAGAACCTCAAGTTTCCTTATTGCTGCCTCGGCTTTTGCCATCTCAAGGTTCTTCCATGCAGTGATTTTGGCTTCCTCTCTCTTCATTCTAAATCAATGAATAAATATTTTTATCATTTTCTATATAACCATGCATTTTTTAAGAAGATTGTACATAGGTTCTGGGAATTTTTCAAAAACAATCAGCAGAGAGGAATTGAAGTACTTGTAGTGTAATATAATCAAGAAATTGAAGTTTATGACATTAGAACACACACACATACACACCAAAAAAAAAAAACTATTCTTAAATAATTGCAAGAAATAATCTAAAGTCTATTCGCATCAACAGGCCTGTAAACAAGAAAAACATGAGTTGGATGATAACAAAATACATACTTAGAAATGCTTTTTGCTACCTCTGAAGCTTCTCAAGCAGAAGATCGAACCTCGACAGCTTTCTTCTTCCAGTTAGAGACATTTTCTGAGCCTCTCCCAGGAAATCAAGCTCTATGTTTCTTGGACCACCTAGTCACAGTGACCTGTTCATCAGCCTGTATATCTCTAACTTCTAATTTAGAGGTCTTGGGACTTTCCAACTCCACAATGGGAAGGACAGGTGGAGTTAATGGCGAGAAAGACAGCCTCCTGGGAGATGAGTAGAGGCTACCCTCTGGGCTTATCTGGGTTGCCATATCCCTCCTTGAAACATCCCGAGAAATATTGGTGGCTGCATCCTTATCACTATCAAATTTCTCATTTGTATGTTTCATCCAATAGAAACAAGCCACAACCAGAAATAAAGAAGAATAATAGCTTTAGCATTTACATATCAAAAAAATTAAGTAAATAAATAAATAAACAGCTCCAAAATGGCAATATATACAAGTGGAAAAGAAATTAAGGCTGGTATGCTTCGTGCATGTCACACATTACGAAGTTCATATAAGGCAAGAGGAGCATGTTGAACAAGCTTTGAAAGCATTATATTATACCTCATGTCCATCCACCTAAACATTAAAAAATTCCCCAAACATTTTGGAAACTCAATCTATTCATTGTTCAATTTCGCAATCAACAATTCAATGTCCTTTAGCTCAGTTAGTTTCAGCGATGGAAAAATGTCTAAAGTCATGTTCAACTATATATAAATGAAGTCACCTAAATTCCAACCTCTTAGACATGAAAAAGCAATAGACAAGGGACAAAATTATCAATGATAATGTATAAATTTGGTATTTCTATAAAGTCTGATGAGGCATCATATTTTCAAAAAAGTGAAATCAACAAAAAAAAATCAACAATGACTATGTCAGTTACACATAGAAATTGTAATTGATATCACATGATTTCCTATTTTTTATCAAATCATGCGTCTAGTGAATGCTATCAAGAAAATAAATACTAGGCATTGTGTAACTAGTTAGTCAATGATAATTTTTTTTTGATCAACAAGTCAATTTCTCTATAAGGTATGGGAAACCTATAATCAACTATTAATCCACTGATTTCTTTTTTTTTTTTTCATAGACTAAAATTAGGTACAATGTTACCCAGCCTAATTTCTAAAAAGGTTCATGGCAGAATTGATACAGAAATGAATTATTGTTGTTGTCATTCACTTGCACACATGGATAGTTTGCAAGGAAAATAAACAAACACATGGTGTGCAAAACAAATAGACATGGATATACACAAGCTTAGACTTTCACATATATGATATACATAGAAAACATATTCTTTGAAAATGCATATTGAAAATTTGGGTGGTGGGCCAGCTTGGTGAATCATCTGCTAAAAAAATCAAGAGCAAAAAAAGAAGTCATTTTGACCAAAGCTGTTGGTACAATGTAGAACACAAACAAAATTTAAATCAGTAAATAGAATTAAAAAAAATAATAGGTAGAGGCAAAAGCAAAAACAAATACAATGAAGATGGTTTGATTCCAATGAAGGTAAAAGAAGAGAAAAAGAGGAGAGGACAGATGAGGAGAGCAGAGGATAGATATACCTGGATGTCGGAGGGAGAACAGTCTTGAAGTCGCCATGCCGCTACTGTAAAGCTCTGTGAGGGTAACGCGATAGCGAGAGCAAAAGCAAGAGAGAGATATTGTGAGGGTCTGTGTGAGAGTGTGAGAGGAGAGAAGGGTAACCTGGAACTCTTCCAAGCTGGTGTTGTTGGGGCTGCGACATAGACGATTGGGACCGAGAGAGACAGAGTGACGACTAGGTTTTTTTTTTTTTTGGAATGGACGATTTTTTCCTTTTTGTTGATCTGATGGAAGAGGATAAAACGGTAGAAGAGAAGGTAAAGAGGCAGGGCGAAGGAAAAAAAAAAAAAAAACCTTTTGCGACGGTGGAACAACCAGCGTCGCAAAAAAAATAAAAAAATTGCCAAAAAAAAAAAAAAACACGACGGGTAACAAATCGTCGCAAACGGTACTATTTTTTTGCCACGGAATTGGATTTTCCGTCGCAAAAAAATTACTTTTGCGACGACTTCATTTGCCATAGCAAAAACATGGTTTTTGCGACGATTTTAAAACCGTCGCAAAAGGTTCCGTGGCTAAAGCTCCCTTTTCTAGTAGTGAAGGTTGATTGAATAATAATAATAATGTTGGAAGGTTGTTCCCAAATTTCCAAGTTTTGAATTTGAAGCTGCTAGCCAATGATGACAAATTGCAAACTGACCAAAATGCAAGTTTTTAATATTTGTCGTGGTGTTGAAATTCTTGAACTAGGATGGTCTGAGGCCGAAGTATGACTAAGCATTATAATGTTAGTTGTGAAACAAATAGCTAGCTAGTAAAACTCAAAAGAGTTCTTATTTCCAAGTATGTTCTGTTCTGTCATCAAAATCCATGGTGAAAAAAGAAGGAACTTTCGAATCTTAGTGCTACGATTTCCAACCTATGGTGACAAAAAAATGAAATGAAATAAAATAAAATCAATTCTTTGTATCTATATCAATGTGTTAAATACTGTACCAGCTATAGTATTGTTTTTATCACTAGTACAGTACGTATTGATATCGGTACTTTTCGAATACTGTTTCAAATTTATCAATGTATTATATATTTGTCAAAATATTATATTTGTTTATAAAATTTGATGAAGAGACATTATTTAGTTTATTGAACTGTTCTTTAAATGAATTCAATATTCCTAAGGTTAAAGTAAATTTAAAATTAAAAACTAATTTGCAGCTTTGTCATTAAAGAGACTTTAAATGTTTTTCATTTCCTTTTTGTGGTATTTACTGCATTCTGTGTGAATATGAGTGGGCCTACTTTTAATTTCATAATCTAATGGTTCTTAACTATTTATGTTGTCTGTTATGATTCTTGACACGTTCCTTTCGGATAAATACAGAACTTAGAGCCTTGTGTTGAATTTGACACTCTTGCAAACAAAAAGCAACAGCATGAAGTCAATGTTGGTAAGATGCTCTACATGCTTCACCACCCTCTTCTCATCTTCTTCCTAAATAACCTTAGCTAGCTTATAAACCAGAAAAAGGATAAGGACAACCTTGCAGCATATTTGCTCAATTGCTTTAGCTGGGCATTGTTGGGGTTTAATCGACATATTTGTGATCTGACACAAACACTATATTTTAGTTTGTTTTTATATGCCAATAATTGTTTAGCTATGGCTATATACCATTTACTACCCAAATAATGTATAATAGAAAGGGTACATATGTGATATGCCGAATGATAATTGGATTTGGATGGACCTCTATGATACAACAAGACAATGTAACAAGAAGCCAAAAAAATTTTCTAGTCCAATAAATTCAATCTTAAATGTGCTTTCAAATGGTTTGTCTTTACAGCTTTTGTATTGCTTGAAATTGTTTCTATATCAAGTCTTGATGGTTTTATGGGTTTGTTTTTATGATTGTCTTCATGTTTGGTGCAGGCTGAAGAGGAAACTGAAAAGCTGACCAACCAAGTTCATTTTTTAAAACACTTGTCCAATATATATATATTGATTTCTATAATTAATATTGAAGTCTTATTCTCTCTTTCTTTGATTTTGAAAATTTACGAACAGATGATCCTCCTGGAATCACAAAATTCGAGAGCGCGAGTAGACTCTCAGAGGTATCATCTATGCTCTCTCCTTGCCATTACACAATTTTCAATAATTACATCTACAATTGCTTGCTCTTTCATGACGAATTTTCTTGTATTTATTTTTTGTCATCTCAATCAGAATACTTTGTCATAAAAAAAAAAAAAATCCTAAAAACAGTATCTTCTGGATTTTGATTCTTGATTCGATTCAATTCACGATTCACACAATTAGGATTTTGATGCATGATACGATCCTTGAATTGACAACTATAATAAAATACAATAGGCACTACTAATGCACTTGTGGAAGCAAGAATAGCTAGAATTAATGTTATCATTGGAAGGTGAGCTATCTAGGTCATTTTTTTGTTCTCTGATTATTATATTTCCTATCTTCTGCTGGTCTTAATTTTTTGTGCTTTGAATCACGTGGGAGAAAGGCAAGGGGAGTCATGCAATTCTGTTTGCAAGTCAAATGGGTAGTCATGTGTATCGAACAAACTGTCAATGCTTAATCAATGTGAAATGTAGTCTTTATCTTTCATGCATTTTTCTGCATTAGTTTTTTATTTGGTTATGAATATGCTAATTTTATAGCTAACCATGCTTATTACTCTTTATGATGGGGGTGGGTGTTATCAGATGCTTTGAAAGAACCTTCCTATTTCTTTAATTGATCAAAAATTTCAATTATTTTCTTAATGGATGAAATCCCTTGGAACAAATGTATCCTTAGGGTGTGGACAATAGAAGATTCATTCGTGAACAATGATGAACATATATTATCAACGTAGCTTACATTGAGAACTTTTATGTCCATTCCCATGCCTGCTGCTTTTTCCTACAATGTTGTTTATTTGATATGTCTGCAAAGTTTATTATTATTGTTGTTTTTGTTTTTGTTTATGTTATCTTTATATGTTATTCTTGTTGCAAATAGTATGCAGAAATATATGAGCTGCAAAGGAGCATGTTTGACAAGCATTGGAGCAGACCAACCTGCTGAAGTTGTTGATGGTGCCCCTAAAGATCTAGTACTTGCTCTTTTGCAATTGAGTTTTGTAATTAAGCATACCATTTCCAAAATTGTCATATAATATAAATGATAATATCCGACTTATTATGTCATACATGTGAATTCTAATTGATTTCTTTTAAAATTTGCAAATTGATAAAGTTGTTTTAGAATTTTCTTTAACTATAGAATTGGGTAATAGACAGGAAAGTATATTTTGAGGTTTGAAGCGCTGCAAGGCTCCTGATGCTTACGATCATGCATTCTACTTAAATGGCTTCGCAGTTGGTTGTTCGGTTTCTACTGTTGTAGTTTTGCTCTGACTTTGTTTTATTTGCCCATTGATCCACTATTAAAGAAGATTATGAGCAGCAAGATGAAGAAAAGAAACCAAGAGGTGGTTCAACAAACCCAATGGCGCCCAACTGCAATAAATAGAGTTGAGGATACCAAGGTTAAACATCTCTCTCTCTCTCTCTCTCTCTCTCATGCATTTTGCATCTTTTCCTCCCTCCATGTTCAGTTGTTCCTTGTTTGTTGTTAGTTATCCCTCTTATTAGAATTTTTGCTCTTTCTCATTTTTAAGAGGTGTAAGAAAAGCAAATGCAATTACAACATACCAAAGCTGCTATATTGTAATAACCCCGACCTTTGATTAATGCGAATCTGTATTTGGTTGTGCCTAATTAGTAATTAAGGCGAAATTTTGAATTAAAATGCATGTGCGTGTTGCATTGTTGTGTTTATATCTGTTAGGCGTAGAAAGATCTGTTCACGTTTTAGTTTCGATTTGCGAATTGAAAGCCTTATCGGCGTTCGAATCAGAAATTGGCTTGATTTATGTGCTAATTAGAATTTATAGAATTTTATGGTAGGTTTAATTAAAATTCGATTTAGAACGATTAAACTCGATTAGAATAATGCTATTCGGTTTCTTTTGACCAATTACCACTCAATAGGTCATATTGAGCTCCACTCACCCCTTTTATTCACTTTGATCACACTTGAGCCTATTCTAAGGAGGAAAACGTGAGGGAGAGTGAGAGTGGAGGAATTTGGTTCAAGAATTGGGGATTTAGCTCAAACTCAAGGAGGTACAAAATTGTTGATAGTAGAAGAAGAATTGTAGAGCCTCAACCTTAATTTTGTAGATTGAAGCTTCTAGGTAAGGGACTAGACTCTTAATTGAATAATTAGCTTAGATTCTACAAGATCATTGGTGAATTAAGTGAATTTAAGTGGGAATTGTGCTAGAATTGGACTATACCATGCATGCATGTACATTTTCTTGCAAATTGAGCATGGTTTCAAAGGTTTCTTTCATGCATGTGTTAACCTCACTCACATTTTGGTCATTCATCATGTCTTCCACTAAATTACCAAGTTGATTATGTTTTGGGAGTGTTTGATTCAAGAAAAGTTCATGTGTGTTGTGTTCATAAATTGTTCTTGAGCTTCATGTTAAATTTTTCACAATTGATATCCTTTTGGGCCATGATTTCTTGAAATGATTCTTTAAACATGTTATTTCATGAGTTGTTAAGTGTTTTCCAAAGTTTTGGGCCCAGAAATTTGAGTTTGATGCATTTGAAGTTGAATTTGAACTTGGTGATCAAATCTAGAATTTCCATAAATTTGATCCACGCTCGAGCGTGGAACTCTACGCTCGAGCGTGCACTCTGAGTACGTGCATCTCTGCTCGAGCGATGATGTATACGCTCGAGCGTGAAATGCATATACCCAGAAGTTTGTGTGTTTTGCAGTCCGCTCGAGCGAGGAAATTTACGCTCGAGCGAGGTTCTGAGTCTCATGCTCAAGTGGAGGTCAAGCGTCCGTCGAGCGTGAAAATCTTGCATCTAGCACGTTTTCAAGAGTTTGCAGTCTGCTCGAGCGAGGAAAGTCACGCTCGAGCGGGGCTTCATTGTCTGTATGTCTGCTCGAGCGAGGAAATCCACACTCGAGCGTAGAGTTTATTTTAGCAAATTTTGAGAAATGTTTTCCAATGCATTCTTGCATCCTCATTCCATTCTAGGCATTCCTAGGCCATGTTTAAGGCTCCATATTGAGGATTAAAGGTTAGAAACACACTAAGAACCAATGGCATAAGTTTTGTACAATTAGAACGTGTGTTTCAAGTGTCTCTCTGTTGTGTGTTGTGTAGGTCACGTGCCACGTACTGTTTGACCAATCTACTCTGTCTGTCTGTCTCAAGGCCAACTGTGAGTAATAACTTAGTAAAGTTATGTTCAACTGTATTTATTTTCTGTGTGACAAAATAAGATCTGTTTTCTGAAATGATATGTTATGTACAATGAATGATTGTCCAATTTCTGTTTTGTATTCGTGACATCCTTAGCATCATGTGATATCTGTTGGCTGTTACCCGATATCGGGGGTTCCTTTATGGAACTTAAATCTGTCAACACTCTGTTACCTATACCGGAGGCCCCGTCATGGGGGCTCAGCGTATCTCTGCTCTGTTACCCAAATCCGGAGGTTTCTTTATGGAACTGGTTATTCGTGACCCTCACGTGTCTGCATCTGTTCTGTATCTGCTCTGTTAATGCTAATGGGTGTATCACGTAAACTTAAGCATACCTTATGATTTCTGTATATGATCTGGACAAATTATGAATTTGACACAAATCTGAATTATGATTTCTGAATCTGTACAGACTTATTCATTGAAACCCTTTTACTCTGTTATTATTCACTGGGCTTTCGCTCACAGCTTATATTATATATGTAGGCGAGCCAACGCGTGACCATGGCCAGAGTTGACGGCCTTCATTTCTGTTTTTTTTTTTTGTCAGCCAATTGTTGTGCCTCCCGAGGAGGTTCCGATTGAAGTCCAGTTTTATGGTTGTTTTTGTACTTATGCTGGTCCCTGTCTGTTTTGTAAAGTCAGATCTTGGGAATTATACTCTTGTAAATGTTTTGTAAATAGGGTATCTTGGACTGGCATGCTTATGTATATATATAAGTTTTGAAATATTCTATCCCATGTACGTTATCACAGCTCATTGGACCTTGTTTATTTTGTATTATTGCTTCCGCAGCCCCTTATTATATGCTTATCTGTTCAGAGGCCTTTGCTAATCCACGAATTACTGACCGGTTATGATGTCTAACCTACAGGGGCAGGTTTCGGTCGCGACATATATCGTATGTTCTTAATTATAATTGGAATAGGTATAATATATAACCTCATATTATGGTAACAAACAATGTTTGTCTATAACAAACAGTTTTTGTCTATAACATATTGTTTTATAAACAGAGTGATAACATCTTCTTCTAGACTAAATTTCAAACACTTGGATTAATATATTTTGTATTGTTTGCATATCCAAATTAGAGTCTCGGTTCTTTCTTTATGGACTCATTTTCAGACTATTCAGCCAATCACTTTTTATTTTCCCTTGTAGTTGATACTATAATTTGTTCCACAGATTTCTAAATTTGAGAAGTTGGTTACTAGAATAAGCTTTGGAATTATGCTTGTTGAGCTGCTTACAAGAAAGGAACATCATATGTCAACCATTGCTGAAGGTTTTGTAAATTCTAATAGCAAGTTGGTTGAATGGATCAGCTATCTTGTAAGTACCTCTTTTAGTTTGCAAGATGTAGTTGATGACTTTTTGATCGGGTTGGGATTCTATGGTGAGATCTTTGAGTTCATGAATATTGCATGCAAATGCATTCAATCGATGCCAGAGCAGAGGCGAACAATGCTGGAAGTGTACCAAACAATGAGGGCCACTGGGGAGAAACATGGCCTTGTGGATGATTTTGAGATGTGGAAAGAAACAGAAATTGCTACTGCCAGTGCTAGTGAGGGAGATGTTGAAATAATAGTGTAGACGAAATAGGCTGGACAAGCCAAATTCAATGGGAAACATTGTGTTGATTTACTTAATTTTTAATGCAATATTATCATCATTATTAGGAGCACAACTTATAATAAGTTGCTGGAATTGGTGACATGTTTAGAAGTTTATATTTTGTATGCACACGTCTTTTTTATTTTTTGAAGAAAAATAATTTTGTTGAGGGAAGTGATGGAAAATAATACACATGAGTATTAGAATTTGCAAATATTACTTTACATTTATTGTATATAATATTTGAATATATATATATATATATGAGAATATAGATTGTTAAAACATTGTAGGCTTTTTTCTTCTTTTTTTTTTTTTTTAATTTTTTTGCTACGGTAACAAGATGGTTGCTAATACATTATAGACATTTTTTAAAATTTTTTGCGACGACAAAACATTGGTCGCCATAAATAGATTAAGCGGTCGCAAATAGTTTGTGACTGCTATTTTGCAATCGCAAAAAGTATTTGCCACCCCCACATTTGCGACCCTCATTTGCCGTCGCATTGGCCGTCGCAAAAGGTCTTTTTCTACTGTTTTGTATTATTTGCAATGGTTTGTAGCGATCGCAAAAAGTACTTTTTTTAGTAGTGTCACCCTACACTACCTTGCTTTCTCACTTCTTCATGTAATGGGTGGTTTTGGTATGTCGAAAGTTGTCTGAAAACTAATTTTGAAAATTTCAAAACATTCGTCTTTTGTTTCTTTATTCTCCATATTCCTCATTCTTCTTGTTCTTCTTCTTCTTCTTCTTCACTTATAACATGATGTGGAACATGGTTTTATGTGGTAACGAAACTGGTGATGGTGGTGGTGGTAGTCCGACGATGACGGTGGGTATGGTGTTTTAAGGTGGTGGTGATGGTAATGCTCATGGTGGCGGTAATGGAACTTGGTTGTGAAAAAGGTGGGTTTGGTGTTGTAAGGTAGTGGTGATGGTAATACTCATAGTGGCGATAATGGAGTTTGGTGGCGGTGAAGTTGATGGTTCGGGTGGTGATGTTGGTGAAGTTGATGGTTGAGATTACATTGGCCCCAAAGAATATCACTTTCAACAATGTCATTCGAGCACTTTGTGTCATGGGAAGAGTGGAGAAGGCATTGTCGGTATTAGTCCTCATGCGTCGAGGAAGTTCAGTCCCTACAAAGATTTCTTTCAACATTTTGATTTGTGAGTTTAATCGACAAGGTAGGCGGTTGAGTGCTTGTAATGTCTATGGTGCTGCATTGAAAATATGTGTAATTCTGGAGAGAGAGAGAGAGCCTAGAGGATATTCAACTGAGAGAAAAAAAATCTTATTTGACATGTTTAGATTCAAATCATGATAGAGCAATCATAGCAAATAGAGAAATTAATAGGTGCTCATTAATTTGTAATTCAACATCATTGGCTATGACAACAAAACCTTTCTTCTAATACAAAATCAGCTATTTGCTATAAGATTTTTCTTAATAATACAAATTTCTTTTGTTCTTGGAAAAACAATTGAGGTTTGCATCTCATTTACGATCCAAGTCTGAATGGGCACGGTGTTCCATTCAAATGAATTGAGAAAATTCTAGTAGAAAAGATGATATGTATGTATATACTTTGAAGATGAAGAAGAAGATTACTACCCGAACCACCAACTTCACTGACATCAAACTCCATTACAGCCACCGCCACCATCACTAGTTTCGTTACCACCTAGAACCATGTTCCACATCATCTTATAGGTGAAGAAGAAGAAAAAGAATGAGGAAGATAGAGAAGAAATAAACAAAAAATGAATGTTTTGAAATTTTTGGAATTAGCTTGTAGACAAATTTCGGCATACAACAATCGTCCATTACACGAAGAAGTGAGAAAGTGAGGTAGTGTAGAGCGAAATAGGAAGTGGGGTGAAGAGAACAGAGAAAAAATGAAGTAGAACCGTCAAGAATTGAAAAATATATGAAGTACAAAAGATGGCTCGAAGAAAAGTCAAAAATGAAAAGAAAAGTCTTCTTTTTTTTTTATTATTATTATCAACTTTCAGAGCTTCTATAGCATGCAAAAAAGAAGAAGAATGAGACGTGTGAGATATGATACGAAAACTAGACCATGAGTTGAATCCAACAATGTAAAAATGAGACGAAATGGAGTTATGACGAAGGAGATAAAAGGGCTTGAAGTGGTGGTTGCTAGTAGGAAAAATGATGGGTCTGCATCGTTCTTTTGAAATTTGGGGCCAAAATGTAATTTTTTTTAACTTTTTCTGTGTCAAATCTAACTGCAGTGGCAAAATTGATAGTAACTTAAATAGTATAGAAGTACGCGTGAAAATAAGAGTAGTCTGGGGGTTGTTGAAAATTGTGACAAAGTATAGGGATAAAATAAAATAATCTCCTACTTTTATAACAAATTTAAACTTTCTTGTATTTTCTTGTATTTTTTGCAGAAATGAGAAGATTAGTTACCATACTATTATAAGTTGTACCAAAATTAATTTTCTTGTAATTTTCACCACTTTTATTCTAAACAAAGTTAGATTAAAAAAAAAAAATTCTCATTTATTTCACTTTCTACCATTTTTATCCTAATCAAACTAAGCCTCATAAAAACATTTTTTTTCACAGATTCTTACATGTAAGAGTATGTAAAAGAGTACTTTTGTAAGAAATTTTTGTAGGAATAAATAATTTTTCGTAAATAAATAGATAGACCTTTATGTCTAAGAATAGATAAACCTATCATTGTTGAATTAAAAATATATTACACAAATTCTAAGCAAAAATTAGATAAAAATTAGCATTGTTGAGCCTGCCGTATGCGTGCACTATAATCCAAGCACTACAAGAAATAACACCTTTGCCGACCAAAAAATTGGTCGCTAAAAGCCCATTTTTAGTCGGCAAAAGTTATCCGCGACCAATTTTTTTGGTTGCTACTTTGGTCGCCAATTGAGGGTCGGCAAAAGTAATTTGCGACCAAAATTTTTGTTGGTCGGGAAAAGTTGGATTTGCCGACTAAATTTTTGGTCGCTAAATATATCATTACTGTGACTAATCTATTTAGTCGCTAAAACACTTTAGTCGTGAAAAGTGACATATTCCTGACCAAACATGTTAGTCGCCAATTGTCACATTTCACGACCAAAAAGTTTGGTTGCCAATTATCACATTCCACAACCAAACTTTGGTCGCCAATTGTCACATTCCATGACCAAAAAGTTTGGTCGCTAATCATTACATTCCACGACCAAAAATTTTGGTCGCCAATTGTGACATTCCACAACCAAAAATTTTGGTTGCCAATTGTGACATTCTACGACCTCTTAGTTTGGTCGCCAATTGTCACATTCCACGACCAAAAAGTTTGGTCGCCAAAAGGAATGTTTGCGCCAACATGCAACAAAATAAACCTGTAATTCATAATAATCTATCCAATCTATTCAATACAATCTATAATTTATAATAATCAATCAAACCAACAATACATCTGAATCATGAATATTCAACAAAATATATAAATCATCAAACTCTAAACTTGTTTAATTAAAGTCAGCAACTATTATAAGTTTTCATCCTCAAGTAATTCCAAACTACATATTCCTTCAATTAAAAATCCACTTGTAATCTATATAATCGTCCAATTCACGTCCATCTAGCATTAAAATTTAAACATATTCCTTAAGTGAAAAGTAGAACTTCCTTCGCAGAGCATCAATAGCTCTCATTGATTGAGCATAAAGAAAATTCTTCCATCAGTATTCATATCCAGTTACGTCTCTTCATATCCAGTTGCGTCTCTTCTAGCTTCTTTCCAGCTCTCATAAGCCCAGACAAGAGCAAGGTGATCACTGTAATCACATGAAAATTGTGCTTTTACTGCTTCTACTAGCTGCAAAGAGAAAGACACACAAATCAATTAGTGATTTGATGTGAAGACACTACTAGGTGAACGTGAACACAAGCACTGTGAGTGAGAAGCCACAAGATGACTTTTTAATTTAGTTATTTATATAATATTCAAAATGCTGAAAGGTTAAGAAAAGCTTCATATACCTGAACCAAATAAATTGCCAACTGAAGTTTGTACATTGCAAATAGTATGGTTGGCGTCATCTTGAAGCTATTAACGACTTATTATAAAGATGTGCACAAAAATTGAATTGCAGAGAAATTATAAAACAAAACTACTTAAGAATGGGAAGCTATTAATAGGGCTAAGTGACTCCTCAGTAAATGAACAAAATTAAGAACTACATTCAGTTTTGATGAAAGATCTGCAATTGAGAAGCCTATTTATAGGGCTGTCATTCAATGCAAAGCACAAGAATTAACTGCATAACAATGTGAGAGAGAGAGAGAGAGAGAGAGAGAGAGAGAATAAACTGGTCTCATAATACTAACAATTTCATGAAAGGAGAGCCTGCAAGAGCACAACACTGAGTACATGTAGCCAAAATATAAGAGAACAAAACCAGTAAGTAAGGATATACAACTCACATGAGAACAAACAAACCAAGTAACAACATATCCTTCCTTCCTCACTAGAGAATGGTATAGACCAGGTTAGGCCTCACTAGGAAATGCCCTGTTTTCAATGATTAGTGAATTTTATAGTCAGTAAAACGTAGAATATATGATTGAAATAACTAGGTGGCTTTGATTGAACTTTTTAAAGCTTCATGTCCTGAAGTTCATGTTAGTCTAATGATATTACATTCCCCTCCAAGTCCCCCATGGACCCCAACTCACACTCAAGTGACAGACACAGATTGGGAGCTCAAGCCAAATCACATTTTTCTGTACCACCAGCTGAATTTACAACTTCATTCGTAACTTCAATTTGTGGCCAAAGTGTCCACAAAATATACACTTGGGTACTTAGACATGCTTTAACCTCTTTGTTACATGAATTTAGATACAAGTATTGAGTACAAGTATTAGATACAGCGAAAACAATAACCAAAAAGCATTGGCACCGACACAAGCACAAGCAACTTGTTGGGTAGTTTGTTTTTTTCTTTTTATCTTGGACTTCCTATTCTCATTTATCTTGGCTATTTCTCTTTTAAACTCATGTTTGATGAGAAATAGTACCGAACAGAGGACTCAAATAAAACCCTGGGTTCTGTGAGTTACTAAAGGGGGCAGTTGGAGGTTTGGGAGGCTGCCAAAGATGGTGGCCTGTGGTAGTATGTGGTCAATGCCTTGACCAAGCCATCCAAATACATGGAGCATAAGCAATATGCTTTGAGAATCATGGCTAAGTGTCTGCATCTAAGAACTCTAAAAACTTTAATCCATTTGTTTTAGAATTTAAAAATAAAAAAAATAAAATAAATAAAAAAGAAGAAGAAGAAGAAGAAGAAAAAGAAGGTACCAGGCTTAGAGCATTGGAATTTTCAATGATTAACGAGGAGCTTGGCTCGGGCTCAATTAGCCCTATTCAATCTTACTTTCATTGATATTCTCACGTTCATCTTTCGAGAAAGGGACATCTTTATAAAGGATCTTGGCCTATCACAAGAATTTATATTAATAAATACACTAATTTTGGAGGGCTTTGCCAACACCAGACGCTTGCTAATGAATACCACGTATTCCTAGTAAAAGAGAGCCGTCTTCATGGGGTCTCAACAATCCCGGTGGCAATGTCCAAAGCGTTGGACCAATTAAAGACATAATTTAAAAGATCATGTCAATTCAGTGTAGAACCAATGCCAACATGACTTCATTAAAATTAAAGAAAATGGAAACAAATTTTAAACAGTATGGTCATAATAAAATATATAAACCAGCATCATTGTCATCCACTTGTAATTAATGTCCAAAGATAATAAATTAGTAAGTATAATCACACATCCTGTAGGATGACAACTATCAGGAGGAAAAAAATGACTCATATCAATAACAATATTTATGCACAAGTGGTTATGGTTAAAATGCAAACTGATTTATGTATGTTGAGTCATTATAGAATTCATTAATAAATGAGTTTTTACTAATTAAATTAACTAATTTGTCAAATTTATTCTTTAGGACAAAAATGCATTATTGGAAAGAAGTTATAAATAATTGAAATATAAATTAAAAAACTAAGAATTAAATTATCTTTTATTCTATGTATAAATAAATAACAAAATAAGTAAGGAACAAAATGGTGAAAGCAAGAAACTTGTATAACCACATTAGGAAAGTACCTGCTTAAATATAGCACTAGTCCCAGACCCACTGTATCCAATTAAAAGAAGTTTTTGAAGGGTTCTCTGCTCAGTGTAGTCAGGCACAGCTCGGCTAGCTAGATTATTCACTTGTTCTCCACAAGGATTTGCAGACTTGGAAGGAACATGAAGGGATAGTACAGCACAAACCAGCTTTGTACCAGCCTGTAAGGTAACTACGTTTAACTAAAAAAAAAAACATAGTGCTCTTTTTTTTTTTTTTTTGGTGTGGTTAGAAAGATGCAGAAGTAGATGGCCATCGATACACACCGTACCCAGATATACCCTCTTGTATTTTTCTGTCCCTTTTCCTGGTATGAACCATCCTCGTTCACGCAGAAGTGTGGGTTTCCAGCACAATGGACCCCTGCCAGCTACAGTGTTCAACACAATAACATTAGATATATGCATGTGGATTAGTTTCAATCTCATCCGTAGTTAGACATACGGACCTGGAACATCTGTAGATTAGTTTCAATCTCAAAATCGAGTTAATTGAAATCACAAAGATCATAATGACACAAAGGCCAAAGTACAGTGACTATACATAGTAATTTGTCCTAAATTTTTTAGTTATTTAAATGTTTGCCCCCTAAAGTAAAAATTTTGCATCCCCTGTTGTCATTTAAAACATTTAGTTCAAAATCAGTTGACAAAAAATTAAGATGTCTCTTCTGAGTACTATAACTAAATTTAGGTGATTTAGAGAGAGAATCGTATTGATGTGGACAAGCTTACCAATAACAAACAATAATTTTGTAAACAGAAAATCTAGTAGAAAGAAAACTGACATTATTATTGTGACTGTGGATTCTAGAAAAAGTAACTTTTCCAGCTTCCAAGTTATTACCAGAAAATCTTTGTAATCATATAGTTGGGGGCAGATGCGATTCAAACTTATTTGAGATTCAAGGCGAAACATTTAATTAATTACAGTCTTTTATTATTTTTTACAAGATAATTAAAATTTTAATTTAATCCTTATAATGTTAAAAGAAAATTTTATTTTATTCATTAAATTATCAGTTAAAATCAATATTACCCCACTACAACATATGAAGGCTTTACTCCTGCTGTTTAATGTTTATAATTAAACAAAAGATGTTAATGTGGTATTGAAATTTCATTTTGCCTCTCAAATTATACTCAAAATATCAATTAGATTCCAAAATATATTAAAAATTAAATTTAAATATCTAATAATAATTTTCATCTAAAAAAGTGAGAAAAATAAATTTTAAATAAAAAGACGTAAATATTTGTGTTATTGATCATTCTCCACAAAATTGTTGCTAAGTTCAGCATCAGTGCCCTTGGGTCAATGATATGACCGGATAGATTGTAACCTCGGCTTTGTAGGTTGAGATCTTGAGATATTCATCTTTATTATTATATATCATAACCCAAATCTAGGAAGAAAATGTTTCTCTCACAGCATGTGTGGTGTAAATTTTTACCCACACTGTTATTATTGAAACTAATCTGGGAGATAAACTAGCTACAATTGCCAAGAAAGGGAAATAAGAGAATAGACTAGGAATTTTGGACACGTTTCCCTAAGATTGACTCGATGTAATTTTTAGAAAAATGTTTGAGGGCCATAAAAAGTGTGGCTCAAATGGCTCGAATTTGTCAAAACGATGTCGTTTTAAAACCCAAAACGACGTCGTTTTGACAAATTCGAGCCATTTGAGCCACACTTTTTATGGTCCTCAACCATTGCCCTAATTTTTATTAGAGAAATGTAAGATACCCATAACTGACACTCCTAAATTCGCCTACAAGGATGTGATGAGGGTGTTGATAAAGAAACTAAGCTTTATTTCATTCATTAACAAACCCAGAGGGTTCTAGTTTATTATATATACATCTGATGCAATGTAACTACTAACTACCTAATCCAACCACACTTTCTTACAGTTAACTAACCATAGTTCTAACAGACTAATAGTTGGATCTGAGAAGGCTGCATTGAGCTGAAGCTGGAGCTGCAGCTGTAGCTGCTGTGTGGATGACTAAGACTGCTGCAATGAGCTGAGGCTGGAGCTGCAGCTGGAGTTGCTCTGTAGCTCTGTAGCTAGGCATGGCTGCTGTTGTGCTACACATGGCTGCTTAGGGGTGAGCATGGTTCGGATTAGACCGGATTGGGGTAAAACCAGGACCAATCCGTTATCTACGGTTCCTGAAAAATTGGAACCAATCCAACCCGTTTAAATCGTGGAACCAATCCGAACCAATCCATTTAAACACGGATTGGATCGGTTTAGGACCACGGATTTACATAATTAAATAACAAAAATATATATATAACACTTTGATTTCATAAAAATATAATTATAGCACTATATTAGTTTCACAATAACATATCTTTTCATAATAGCAACATACTGTTCTAGAATTTAAACAATCATAAGAAAATTGGTTCCACCATAAGTATTTAGACCATTACAAATTAACATTAAAAACTAGCAAACAAAAATAATAAAAGAAGATACTATGTGAGTTTAGGTTGGAATTTAAGTTTTATATAAAATAAGAGAAGAAACTATCTGAGTTTAGGTTTGGATTTAAGTTTTATAAAAAATAAGAGAAGATACTCTGCAGGAAGGTGTATAACAAAAATATAGACTATTTGTATACGGTCCGGATCGGTTCCAATCTGGAACCGTGGGATTCAATCCAGAACCAATCCGTGAACTACGGATTTTTAATTTTTCAATTCGGAACCGAACCACGGATTCAAAAAACCAATCCAAACCTACTGGATTGGACTGGATTGGATCAGATTACGAATTTCACGGATTTCTTTTCATCTAAAAAAGTGAGAGAAATAAATTTTAAATAAAAAGACGTAAATATTTGTGTTATTGATCATTCTCCACAAAATTGTTGCTAAGTTCAGCATCAGTGCCCTTGGGTCAATGATGTGACCGGATAGATTGTAACCTCAGCTTTGTAGGTTGAGATCTTGAGATATTCATCTTTATTATTATATATCATAACCCAAATCTAGGAAGAAAATATTTCTCTCACAGCATGTGTGGTGTAAATTTTTACCCACACTGTTTTTGTTGAAACTAATCTGGGAGATAAACTGGCTACAATTGCCAAGAAAGAGAAAGAAGAGAATAGACTAGGAATTTTGGACACGTTTCCCTAAGATTGACTCAATGTAATTTTTAGAAAAATGGTTGAGGGCCACAAAAAGTGTGGCTCAAATGGCTCGAATTTGTCAAAACGACGTTGTTTTGGGCTCAAAACTTGCCAAAACGACGTCGTTTTGACAAATTCGAGCCATTTGAGCCACACTTTTTGTGGTCCTCAACGATTGCCCTAATTTTTATTAGAGAAATGTAAGATACCCATAACTAACACTCCTAAATTCGCCTACAAGGATGTGATGAGGGTGTTGATAAAGAAACTAAGCTTTATTTCATTCATTAACAAACCCAGAGGGTTCTAGTTTATTATATATACATCTGATGCAATGTAACTACTAACTACCTAATCCAACCACACTTTCTTACAGTTAACTAACCATAGTTCTAACAGACTAATAGTTGGATCTGAGAAGGCTACATTGAGCTGAAGCTGGAGCTGCTGTGTGGATGACTAAGACTGCTGCAATGAGCTGAGGCTGGAGCTGCAGCTGGAGTTGCTCTGTAGCTAGGCATGGCTGCTGTTGTGCTACACATGGCTGCTACTATGCTACACATGGCTCAGCTGTAGCTACACATGACTTAGATATCTTATCATTCCCTCTCAAACTTTGGGGACAAGGAAGAACCTGAAGTTTGCCTTAAAGATAGTGAAACCTAGAGTTAGAAAGAGGTACTGACATTATTATGGTACTCCATGACAAACAAGTATTTTGCTCCATCACCATCTAAATTCGCCCCTTCCCGCGACATTTCAATTACAACATCTAAATTTCTCAAAGTTCGGTTTCTAGGTATATAGACGAAACAACCACCCTAATGAAACAGAGTAAATCATTTCAAGAAAAACTCTAGCTTTACAATTTTACCATCAAAAGAAATCTAAACAAGAAAAAACAAAAACTGTTCAAATTGCAGTCCAAGTATAAAAATAAAAATAAAAAACCCTAATCCTGATTTGTGTTACAGACTACAGAGCAGTGAACTAAAAAAATTGAAGGGAAGGATAGGAAATTGAGAGGGAAGAGAAAGTGGATTTGAATTTCTTACCGGGGATGCCTCCAAACACGATAATCTATCAACGATTTACGTACCCACAAATTTTTAAAAAAAATGCAAATAACATATCAGATTTCACCATTAACATTATTTTTCTATTCCAGAAGATGGCTCTTATATTTCATTAAGTAAACGAACAAATTATAAATACATCTACATAATTCAAGAAAACTTAGATGATAATAATAATTTTTAATGCATTTTCATCATCCCAAAACAAAGGAATAGTACAAATCTGAGTCGGCTTTCTTACCTTAGGCAAAACAACGAGAACGAAAAAAAGACAGAACATGAACACAAACATTTAAAGGGAGAGGGAGAGACAGACAGAGAATGAGTAAGAGAGAGAAAGAGGATTTATACCTCAATTTGTTTTTAGGCTCAAAAACATGAGGCACACTAGCAACAGAATTCCCAAACCCAGGAATTGGGGCCAAAATAACCACCAATCAAACACTAGCAACAAAATTCCCAAACCCAGGAATTGGGGCCAAAATTCCCACTAATCATTAATGGTGCCATTTTGGTATTAACAAGACAAGACTAACAAAACAATCTGAAAACCTTACATACACTGTTTGATTTTATAAATGGGTTGGTTTTAACAAAAAATGAAGAAATGTTTACCAGGCAGTGTCGGTAGAGGATTTCTTGACGGCTAGGTGAGACGAAGCGACGACCTTACCGGAGCTGAGGGGCTTGATTTGGACAGGTGCAACGACGATGCCAATGAGCTGTACGGAGTTACAGAGCTCCTTCTTCCACTGAAATGCTCTCTTCATAACAAGAAGAGTATGAGAAAGAGAAGGGAAATCAAAGAGAAAAAGTGGGACAGAGAGAGATAGACAGAAGCTTAAAAAAATATACCTAGATAACGGTGGCGCTGACGATGGAGAGGCGAGGACGGCGGATGGCAGCGTTGATGGTGAAGAGGCGAGATGAGTGACGCGACTAGAGGGTGGGATTGATTAGGCGCGTTTTTGTGAAATATTATAGGGGTTTGATTTGTTTTCCCCTACAAACAGTGTTGGCCGGCTATTTGGACTCTATGCATTTAACAAACTAAACGACATCGTTTTGAAATGTGCGACTAAATTGTAATAGTCGCTAAAAGATTTTAAACTCCCTCCCAGTTTTTCACTTTCCCGCCTAAATTTTTGGCTACCAATATTTCAAATTAGTCGCGAAAAATTACTTTTCAGCGACCAAATTACTTTAGTCGGTGAAAGTATGAACTTTTGCCTACCAATTTTTTCTTAGTAGCCAAATGTGATTTTTTTGCAACCAAAATATTTTTTATCGGCAAAAGTGGTCGGTAAATGTGTTTTTTCTTGTAGTGAAGTGCAAATCAGTTTAGCCTATTTTTAGAATTTGTTTCGTCAATTGTTTTTAAGAAAATTATAAATTAATTTGATAAAAAAATGAATAATAGAAAATTCAATAATTGTCATATGGTTTTACTTTTTTTTAGGAGTAAAAATAATTTTTTAAAATTTAAAAATATATCTTTGTTGTTTATTTTTATCAAACAAATTTTTAGTTTTTCAAAAAAAAAAAAAGAAAGAAAAAGAGGCAAATTTCACTTTATCCCGTGCGATTTAGATCATCCGCGGTTTATTTCCGTGACGTTTGGAAATGATCATATAACAACAAACAACATTTGCATTAATGGGGAAAATTCTATGGTGGGGTGTGTACCTTATGGGATAAAATCCCCTCCATATTTCATCTCTCCATATTTTTTCATACTTTTTTTATAAGTCTTAATTCGGACTGGCACTAATGATCCGAGCCTTATATTTCGTATGCCTCGCAATGATGGTCATCTATACAAAAAAAATTAGTTTCATCGGGCAAACATAAATATGGGAACAAAATACATTTTGTTTTATAAAATAGATGGTTTAAATTTAATTATATTTACCATTCATTTTATAAAATAAAATGAGATTTATTTTTATATTTACAAATTTCTGATGATGTTAATTTTTTATATGGTTGACCTTTATTGCAAGACTTACGACATAAACGATTCGGAACATTCATGCGGATTTAGATTGAAACCTACAAGAAAAGTATGGTGAGATATGGAGAGATGAGGTATGAAGATGAGTTTATTTCATACTGTATATATCTTTAATTACATAATTTTTTTGTGAGATTACTTTATGAAAATTTATGTAATTTTGTAATAAAATTGCATGGGTGAGATTATTGATTGATGATTTAAAAAGTAATAATTTATTAATGACCAACAGTGCATAAAAAAATTTTAAAAAAATGGGCGTTACAAAGGTTGCAGGATTGGGTTCCATTACCCTCCCAGGCTTCCACCAATATGGATTGGTCTTGATTTTCATTCAAGTAGCCACTGTATTTTTGTATTGCCTCAATCTAATGCAACTTCTATTGAGGTAGTATTATTTTTAATTAATATGGGCTGATTAAGTCTATATTTTAAAATATCATTAAACTATATTTTTGTGTATTTATGATATGTTTTTAAACTAAATAACTAAAATTATTAAAAGGAATATTTTGAAAATTTTATGTTATGTAGAATATATTGTAACTTTAACACTTATATATTTATTAATTTATAACTTTTAATATATTTATAAAGTAAATATGATATTACGATTTCATCTCGTTTGAAACGATGGTTAAACTGTTAACCCTTAATCTGATCATTTTGCTAATTTGCTCAACAATCTAATTTTTAAAACATTTTCACCCAAGCAAAAAAAAATATTTAATATAGCTGTTGAAAGAAATAAAATGAAATGGCTTTCACATTAGTTCATAAACGTCAATTTGCCTAATAAAAATTAATTTTGGTAGTTGAAGGAATGAGTCGTTTCACGTTATCACTAGATAAAATATTTGATAATAATTAACTTGAAAGTAATGAATCTTATTATTTTAATTAATTAAATTAAATTGAAACAATAATATTCTATTGGGTTTATTGGAATGAGTTGGAATGGAATAGAATGACCCTTCTCTTAAAATGTTAAATGATCATTTTATTTGTAATGCATGTTGTTATTATTTTTTCAGTCAACTAAACATATAAATGAATATTTTGATGGAAAATGAACCAAATACTATCTAAATGTTTTTACTTTAAGAGTACTAAATATAATTTTTTAGAATTATATAACACACCCCTTACCATATGCACCCTTAGTTATATCATTTTCTTCTTTAGTTATGCCATTTTTTTGATATGTTTGGTTATGCCTTATGTAGCGTTTGATTATGAGCTTTTATTTTTATTTTAGTCATGATTCAAAAAGTATGGAATTATGCAATTTTCTTTTTTAGTTATAAGGTGTATATAGTACACACCCTTTAAGAGAAGTGTACCATAATCTTTTTCAATAATTTTTCCAACAGCCCCATTACAGAGCCTGAAAGCTTTGGCTCGAATTTGGCTCGAATTTGAGAAAGAAGAAGGAGGAAGAAGAAGAAGAGAAGGAGGACAGAACTGGAGGGGCCATCAAAATGGAGCTGCAGGCGGAGGCGGGGTTGCAATGCGACAATCGGCCGACGATCTGCGACGAGCGACGAGCTGCGACGATCGACCGACGAAATACGACGACGACGAGCTGCAACGACTCTCTCTTGCTTCTCGCCTCTGTTTCTCTTTTGTGTTCAAAAACGAAGAAGAAGAAGAAAAGAAAGAAAAGGAAGAAAAAGAAAAAGAATATATATATATATATATATGAAACCCAAAACGACGTCATTTTGGATTTCGAACCGAATTCGAGCCACTGATTTTGAGCTTTCAAACATTTTTCTTTTTCCAAAACCCAAGTCAAGTTGGTGGTTATGAAAGTTATTCAATATTAATTCCAACATTGCTACAAATGAATATTCACTGTACTTGAAAGCATCTAGTACAATCGTTTTAAAAGAAGAGAGAATTACATATCAGTAAATTTTTTACAAAATATTTGCACATTATTAGTAAAAAAATTATAAATTTAATTATTAATATTAATAAACTTTACTATTGATTTGATTTTAAAAATATAAACATATATTGAGATGTAATTTCCCCTTGAAAGAATTCTCAAAGTTGATGGGACTTAAAAAGATCAAAATTGTAGGTCGTCAATGGCCTGTCAAATTTTGACAATGATCAAACTTTGTGCCTGAAAAATTTGAAAGTGGTGTTAAATAACTACATTGACAAAAAAAAAAAAAAAAAAAAAAAAGTTAAAGTGTTGCCAATTGTAGTTCATTAAAAGAACACCTTTTGCACTTTTTAAACTTCCTGTTGTGAATTGGCCCCAAGTGGAAATTGAGTGAAATTATAGACACTATCTTCAATTTTCTTTCTTGCGGGACAAAAATGAAAATGATGTTAAAAATGATAAAATTAAAATTTTATGACCCTAAGTAATTTTTTCTAAAATTACAAAGATAACAATGTAATTAATCAAAAATTAAAGGTGTGAAGGGCGAAAAATCACCTCTAGCTTCATGTAGGTTTTTCTTTTCATTTGTTTTAAGTGTTATTTTAAGAAGTGACTTATAAGTTGATTTTTTAACTTAGACCATCTCCAACGGTATAGCAAATCTGATATCAAATTTGAATTTTGATGAAAATGGTACTATTCTGTGCTCCAACGGTTCATCAAACTTGACACCAGAATGAGATTTCACCAAAATTTTCATCAGATGGGTGACGAAGAAATGAATTCATCAAAACACTGTTCCTGACCGTTGGAAAGAGGAGTCGGTTGACCAACCGGTTGCCCGACCGGTTGACCAACCAGTCAACCAGTGAAAGGTTCAAACAGTTCAAGTTCAAACCGTAAAAAAAAAAAAAAAAATTGCCTAACGACCGTCATTCACCGATCGATTAGGAAAAAAGTTCAAAAAAAAAAAGTTCAAAAAATTCAAATAAAAAAATATATATATATTTTTTGGCCTAACCGGTCGACCGGCCGGTCGACCGCCCGGTTGTCCCGGGACACATTTGGTGAAAGGTGAACCGTTGGAGCATCTATTAAAAAATTTGGTGAAATGGGTCGTTTTTTACTCAAATTTGGTGAAAAATTTGAGTCACCGTTGGAGATGCTCTTATAAGTGTTTTTTGCGATGTGACTCAAATAAGTTGATAATTTAATAAATTAACTTTTTATTTTTTTTCCAAAAGAGGCCTAAATAAGAAAAATTATTTTCATCTAACAATCATGATTTTGTCATTACCTTAAAATTGATATTTTTATTTTTATATTCCTCGTACCAAAAAATATATATATACACATTTTCGCTGATGACAAATTACATGTAGTTGACTTATGACAAAATTGGTAAAGCGAGAACACTATAATGATCGCATAATTCGTGTGTAATAAAATTTATTTACATAGCAAGAGTTGTGTAGGATTTGTAATGTGATTTTATAATCATGAGCTTGTTTATGGTGAACTAAAATAGTATAATTTTTATTTTTTTAGTCATATTTTTTTATTTATATATATATTCTAAACAACCTGATAATGTGAAAATGACGATCACACTTTCAACAACCAAAACATTTTGAAGTCATACAATCCGAGGACCTATTCATTTGTGACCCAATTAAATTCTATCTTTCCTTCCGACAATAAAAGTTGTCTTTGCTCTAGCTTTAGTATTTATTAGCCTATCACCCGTGCTATGTATAGGATAATTATAAATATTTATATTTATTTTAGATTTTTTTTAATATGTAAATTATGTTTTTTAAGATTTTTTTCTTATCACTAACCATAGTATATGGGGAAGTTGAAAAGGGTACTGCGGTAACTATACACGAATTATATCTATAAGAGGATTTTAAATGCTGATCAGGAGATTTTGACCAAATCAATAATTGTAGGCATGTGGAAAGATATGTGGATTGAAAAAAAATTAATAAATGCTAATCAAGGAATTTTGACCAAATTAATAAATGCTGAGTTTTTTTTTTTTAAATAAAAAATTTAAAAAATTCAGATTGAGATATTGAAGTTTCTATAAGCCTTGGGGGTTAAAAACCCCATCTTACTTAATATATAGTATAGATAGCTTAGGTAAACCCAATTACTTATAGTCTTCTTCTTTTTCATTTTTTTTTTTTTTTTCAACAACCACATGCAATTTTGTCATAGCTCTGAGTTTATTACCTCGAAATACCAAAGTTGTCTTCCAAAATGATGTGGGCTAGGGATGTTAGCAAAGATTTATTTTATGTTTGGCTGTTCTTTTACGTTGATAAGTGAAGTTTTTATTTATATTCACTTTAACTCTTTATATTTTAAATATCTCTTAATTTATTTTAAAATTAAATAGAAAATAATATGTTAATTGCTACGTGACATAAAAATTAAAGAAAATATCATTTGCCCCGAACTTTTGCACGTTTTTTAATTTGACCTCCAAATTTTAATTAATATCAATTTTACAACCAAATTTGCAAAATTTTAATCAATTTGACCCTAACCGTCACATTCCGTTTACAATTGAACGGAATGTATTGACGTGACATCAAAATTTATTTAAAATTTTATTTTATCTCCAAATTATACCTTAAAAATCAAATTGTCCGCAATCATAAATAAAAAAAACATTAAATTTAAATATTTAATAAATAATTTTTATCTCAATAATGAAAAAAATTAAATTTTCAATAATATATAGTTTACAAAAAAATAATAAAAAATATAAAAATTCTCATATAAAATTATTTTGAAACTACGAAGTATGGATAATTCGACAAACATGTTGTACCTATACCAGGTGCTTACGTATGGTATTTTTGCATATGTATCGGGTACACAAAACACATATTTAAAATTTTTCTTCTTAATTGTACCCAAGTATTGTACCTCAGTCAAAACAATATATTTTTTTTTTATAAAAATAAAATTCTTTTTACTAGATTTCTTTTTCATTATTAGTTTTGTGCTTAGCATGGTTTTAAAATAAAGTTATGATTTGTAAGTTATTTAATATAATGATATTTAATTTTAATTTATCTTATACCTATACTTTTGATATTATGTCAATTGTATGTTGGATTTAACAAATTAAACCATTTAATCAATTTTTTTGTTTTATTCCAAATTAAAAAAAAATATTTTTTACAAATATATTAAGCCATCTCTGTACTCTATTTTTTTTTTTGAGATTTTATCGTGTCGACATATCCACATCATACCAATACTAGTACTCATACCTGTACCTGTGCTTCATATGTTTCAAATTATTCTGAATCGATCCAAACTTATTGAGCCGAAAATTTCTTAATTATTATATGTGTGCGGACAATGATAACTGGTTTATTACCCAACTTAATTTTAATAGAATTGATTGACTAATAGTAATTTTAAAATTGAGTGAAATTTTTTTTTCAAAATTCGATAAGTATCTAATACGACATGTTTGTCAACGTACCCATGTTTCATAATCTCAATATCATTTTAAATGATGATTCTTATATATTTTTATTCTCTTTTTTTTTTTTTGCATATTATTTTTTCAAACTATATATTATTTAAATTTTAATTTTTTCATTATTGAGATAAAAAAAATTATTTATTAAATATGTTAATTAAATATTTTTTATATTTGGAAGCAAATTGATTTTTAAGGTTCAGTTTAGGGGATAAAATGAAATTCTAAATGAACTTTGGTATCATGTCAGCACATTCTATCCAATTGTAGATAAATTGTGACGGTAAAGCCAAATTGATCAAAATTTCCAAAATTTGCTTGTAAAATTGATATTAATCGAAGTTTGGGAGTGAAATTGAAAAACGCGTGAAAGTTTGGGAGCAAAATGATATTTTCTCTAAAAATCATATTATTATACTAGAATTTGGATTTGTATCAAATGTATGAGTTTTATATAATAAAATATTTTTATACCACGTAATTCTCAATATGTAATTTTTTATCTAATTTCAGACCTATGTTAATTTTTAAGTTATGTTTGGCATGAAGGTTTGGGTTGGGTTGGGATGAGGCTATTTTATCCAAAAAAAGAAAAAAAAAAATAGACTTTGCAGTCCAATAAAATAAAATATCACATCCAAATCATAATTATTTTATTTTTTTTCTCACAAAAACTAAAAAAATAAAAAAAATCTATTACAAACAAGGCTTTTTAGCCTTAAGTTAAAATAATCAAAAAATTAAAAAAAACTAAAACATTAATCCACATTTCAAACGAAAACTTAAAATAAATTGAAAAAAAAATTAAAACATAAAGAATCAGATGATGAAAAAAAAAAAAAAAAAAAAAAAAAAAAAAAAAAAGGACCAGAATCGACAAAGCGAAAAGTAAACCCTTTGCAATTATCTTGTTTTCAACAATCACAATTTTGTCATTATCCTGACTTTCCAAATCTCTAGTACCTCCCTGGTAAAGCTAAGTAATTGACTAATGACCACGTGAGTGAGATAGATGCATGTTCACGTTTTTGTACCAAGTAAACCTATGCTCCTGTTGATATAGCTCAAATCTTGTTACCACTTTGCCAGCCAAAATGTTTGTTAGATAGATTTCGTTTATGATATGGGTTGATTTTTTTATTATTATTTTAATTTAGAATTAAAAAGTTTTATTTGTGATAGATTTTTTAATTTTTATAAAAAAAAAATAATTATAAATTATATGTGATATTTTATCTTATTTAATTAAAATAACTTGTTTTGTCTTATACAACTATTTTAACCCAAATATATATCTCAAACAGAGCCATAGTAAATGAGGGCAATAAAAAAATATTTAATATAGTTGTTGAAATAAATAAAATGAAATGGCTTCCACATTAGTTCATAAAAGTCAATTTGCCGAATAAAAATTAATTTTGGTAGTTGAAGAAATGAGACGTTATCACTACATAAAATTTTAAATAAAAATTAACTTGAAAGTAATGAATCTTGTTATTTTAATTAATAAAGTTAAATTGAAACAATAATATTCTATTGGGTTTATTGGAATGAGTTTGAAATGGAATAGAATAACCATTCTCTTAAAATGGTAAATGATTATTTCATTTGTAATGCATGTTGTCATTATTATTTTTTAGTCAACTAAACAAATGAATGAATATTTTGATGGAAAATGAACCAAATACTATCTAAATGTTTTTACTTTAAGAGCACTAAATATAATTTTTTAGAATTATATAATACACACCCCTTACCTATGCACCCTTAGTTATATTATTTTCTTCTTTAGTTATGACATTTTTTTGATATGTTTGGTTATGCCTCGTGTAGCGTTTGGTTATGATCTTTTATTTTTGTTTTAGTTATGGTTCAAAAAGTATTGATTATGTAATTTTATTTTTTAGTTATAAGGTGTATATAGTACACACCCTTTAAGAGAAGTGTACCATAATCTTTTTCAATACTTTTTCCTAAACCCAAGTCAAGTTGGTAGTTATGAAAGTTATTCAATTTTAATTCCAACATTGCTACAAATGAATATTCACTGTACTTGAAAGCATCTAGTACTATCGTGTTAAAAGCAGAGAGAATTATATATCAGTAAATTTTTTACAAAATATTTGCACATTATTAGTAAAAAAATTATAAATTTAATTATTAATATTAATAAACTTTACTATTGATTTGATTTTAAAAATATAAACATATATTGAGATGTAATTTCCCCTTGAAAGAATTGTCAAAGTTAATGGGACTTAAAAAGATCAAAATTGTAGGTCGTCAATGGCCTGTCAAATTTTGACAATGATCAAACTTTGTGCCTGAAAATTTTGAAAGTGGTGTTAAATAACTACATTGAAAAAAAAAAAAAAAGTTAAAGTGTTGCCAATTGTAGTTCATTAAAAGAACACCTTTGCACTGTTTAAACTTCCTGTTGTGAATTGGGCCCAAGTGGAAATTGAGTGAAATTATAGACACTATCTTCAATTTTCTTTCTTGAGGGACAAAAATGAAAATGATGTTAAAAATGATAAAATTAAAATTTTATGACCCTAAGTAATTTTTTCTAAAATTACAAAGATAACAATGTAATTAATCAAAAATTAAAGGTGTGAACGGCAAAAAAATCACCTCTGGCTTCATGTAGGTTTTTCTTTTCATTTGTTTTAAGTGTTATTTTAAGAAGTGACTTATAAGTTGATTTTTTAACTTATTACAAAAAAAATATTTAAAAAAATAGAGAGATGATGTGATTCAAATAAGTTAATAACTCAATAAATTAACTTTTTTATTTTTTTCCTAAATAAGAAAAATTATTTTCATCTAACAATCATGATTTTGTCATTACCTTAAAATTGATATTTTTATTTTTATATTCCTCGTACCAAATATATGTATATAAATATACATTTTGGCTGATGACAAATTACATATAGTTGACTTATGACAAATTTGGTAAAGCAAGAATACTATAATGATCGCATAATTCCGTGTGTGTAATAAAATAGTATAATTTACATAGCAAGAGTTGTGTAGGATTTGTAATGTGATTTTATAATCATAGAACTGGTTTGTGGTGAACTAAAATAGTATAATTTTTATTTTTTTTAGTCATATATATTCTAAACAACCTCATAATGTGAAAATGACGATCACACTTTCAACAACCAAAACATTTTGAAGTCATACAATTCGAGGACCTATTCATCTGTGACCCAATTAAATTCTGTCTTTCCTTCCAACAATAAAAGTTTGTCTTTGCTCTGGCTTTAGTACTTATAGCCTAGGTAAACCCAAGTAATTGAGCTAGAATTTCAACAATAAAATTACCACATGGTCGAGAAAATATTTTAAACAAAAATGACATATCCCAAATGTATTTTTAGGGTTCATGAATAAAATAAATTTAAGTAATTAATTTTTTTTTTGGAATAAATTATGAATTTATAGTGTTATCGTATTTAAAAAAGTACTTAAAAATTACATTTATGTATTGAACTTCTCTTTTCAAGTGTTTCTAATGACAAGAAAACCAAAAGTTCAATTTTGGAACGGTTGCATCTCTAGGAATTTTGAAATGATCACAAATAGAAAGGGACCCCTAATAATAGATTTAGACCTTACCTTTACGGTTGGTTTTAGACGCTTTTGGGTTACATTAACATATATATATATAGATATATTTATTTTATTTATTTATTTATTTATTATCTTATTAGAGTTATATCATCTCTTATTTTGGTCATATTATTTTTCTATCACATTGCACATTTTTTCATAAAAAGTTAAAAACTTATAAAAGTAGAAATGTTAAGGATTAAAAATTTAGAAATAGAAAAAAAATTAAAAAAAAGTAATGTCTAGGTCAAATTTATTATAATTATGAACTTTATCACATAAGAGTTGAATCTAGACCGCTCCGTATTTATTTTTTTGGGGGGTATTTTTTAGGTGTTTTTGAAACATCAAAAATAATAATAATAATGCCTAAAGGTCAATAATTGCATGACGTATCTTTTATATTTTTTAAATTCAAAAAAACGAAAAAAAAAAAAAATGCATTTAAGAGTTCAAACTCTAAAGACCTAATAACGTTTTTCTTTACATTATAGTATAAATTCTGCAATAGCACTTGGTGACTGGGCAGTTTCCTTCGTGACTTTATTTATTTTGGATGAAATTTTTCATTTTTGCCTTTCAATTTCATAATTCACATGAATAAATTTTTATTTTCAAATCAAAATGGTTATGGAAAAATTTAAAACTAATATGGATATGATAGTCATAAATCATTAGTTTTTAAATATAATAAAGTGTCATAATCCTAAGAAATAAAATAGAAGTATCCATTCCATTTGTGTCCCCCCAATGTCTTATCTTGACATCAAAGTCAACTTATTTTTCTTTTTTCTTTTTAAATTCATCCAAGTCTATATATAGTGCATCAAAGGTAATGTTACACATCTCAGATTACAATATACTACAAGGAAGACTCTTGAGAGCACTAAGAAGCAAGAGCAAGAAATAAAATTAGGCTACTATACCAAACCTAGCCATACCCGTCCACCACTCTCTCTTCATCCCTGCACCATCCAACCACCCTTTTCACAATCTTATTCAATTACACTCAATGTAACTTCCAACATTCTTGAATTTTTGTGATCACACAAGACTTTGAGGCTGAACTCAGAGAATTTTTATATAACAAGACGACTTCAAACCAAGGATTGAAACACTTTTGAGGTAGGTTTGTTATGTCCTAGTTTACTTCGTTTCACTGTTTTAAGGATTTCTCGCAACAATATTCCTTGATTCATAACATGCCTTCTTGACTTCATGAGTTGGATTTCCATATTTCATTTTTGCCAACTTGATATTATTACTTATCATTAACTTCTTGATGTAAATCTAGTCTTATGTTAAAATAGTTGTTGGAAGTACTCTTTCCATGTTTTTCACAAACATAAATTTTATACAAGTTCTGAACTAGAATGATGTGGAGTGATTTTTATGAAAATTATAAATCATATAGATATGGACTTTAGTATTTTAAATGATAAGATTTAATCACATCATTTTGACTAATTTTTTATTTTTTTAAATAAATTTTTTATTTGTATGACATTTCCCTTTCTTTCATTATAGCTAGCATGTTTTTTTTTTTTGTTTTTTATTTATTTATTTATTTATTTTTGAACAGATTATAGCTAGCATGTTGGGTTGAGATTTTGTGCATGCTTTGGCGCTTATATTGGTTTTAGAGCTTGACATATGAATCTAAGATGTTCAATATTTTGTAATATGGCCATATATCATGCTTTTCAGATCCGACTCTTTTAATTCTATTGTGCTAGAGATGAGTTTGGGATAGTAGGACAAGCGAGGAATAACTAGTGACTATTCTTTTGTTCTGCAAACCTTTGTGTGATCGCTTAATTAGTAAGGGATTAAATGGTCACAAAACATCATTAAATAGGGACATGATTACGCAATGTTTTAGACGCATATGGTAATTTCTGCATGAATCTCTCAAAAATTTAGGAGCGAGACCTTGACTCAAGGTAAATTCAGGCTTACACATGCATTCATCCCTAAAATAAGCCACAAACGAAGAACTTTCTGCTTCAATTTTCTGGAAATCTGCATAGAAGATGTTTAATAGTTGTGAAATAACTATAACAACATATTTTAAATTCAAATTGAAAAACACTTAAAAGAAAATTGTTAAGATTTAAATTTACTTATGTATCAAAAAAAAAAAATTTACTTAATAATTATAGACAATTAATTTTCATTTTCAAGTAATGTGTTGTAACTTCTTTTTTTTTCTTTTTTTTTTTTAAAAAAAAATTTTTGATTGGCAAATGTCAGTTATTAGTTGTTTGATTAACAGATACATTTAATAAGTGCTTATCCATTTAATTTAACCCATAACCTTCCCTGAAAATTAAGTGCTTAGAAAAATCATGATAGCCAACTAACCCAGCCTAGTTGGTTTCTGTTGCAACCTTTGCCGAGAAATAGGAGCGGACGCGCCAATACGCTGACTTGCGCCAATCTCCCCACCCCCATAAAGGTCTGTCATAAGTGAAAAAAAAAAAAAAAATCATAAACAAACCCCACATAAGATATAACCAATGACTTTTTAGATCATAATCAAAATAATATTATACCCAGTATGACAATGAGTCATAACTAATACCACAATGTGTATAAATAAGCCATAACCAAATTATAACTAATATCATAATATGTCATAATTAAAAACTACAAATGCCATAACTTAGCATATGATACACACCCTAAAGAGGGTGTGTAAAAATTTTCTTAAAATATTCCAAGTAATAATAATATCAGTAAATTACAAATATAATTCTTGAAATTTTCTTAAAATACAGATTACTCCTTGTGATTCTGAAAATTATAAATACTCTCATGTTAGAATTTTTTATTTTAGCAAACATCAACAGCAAAAATTAATTTTCTAAAAACTACAACAATAAAATTATATTAATTGTTAATTAAAATATATTTATGACATTATTAAAAACTATTAATTAATTTGATAATTTATTATTTAAACTACAAAACTTTTCAAACATAAAATATTAACACCCTAGTGGTACTTTCTACCTTACAGATTTTTAAAATTTGACACGCATCTCGTGTATTAAAAAGATAGATAAGTGCAATTCTTAAAGTCGACAAATCATTAAATTTATTCAAGATGACTAATATCATTCCCAATAATACTATACAAATAAAATAAAATAAAAAATTGTTGTATATAGAATGATGGTTGTGTCTTGTCGTGGACCACTTATTTAAAAATAAACAAACTTTTGGGATTCATCATTTGAAAATGTGATGAATGTTGCTGTTATATCATGTTAAATAAAATTATTTTATAAAAATTATGTTAGTATATTATTTGTTTATTATACCTATCAAAAAAAAAAAAATTTTAAAAAATGTCTAGAATTTAAAATTTATGAATTAAATTCATTCTTGTGGCCCATACTCTAAAGCTACATCAATAAATTCAATTTTTGAAACAATTTTGAATATTTTTTTTAAGTAAATAGCATTGGTGATATTATTTTGCTCAGAATTCTTTAGAATCGACAAAGGCATTCATTTAAAAATAAATAAATATATGGTGATAAGATAGGTAAGTTTTCCATGTGAAAAAAATCTTATATTGCATATTTTTTAAAATGTGTGTATCATACGCTCTCATTGTGAAAAATTGCCATTTTGATTGCGAATTATGAGAATTTGTATAGTGCTTTTAGAACTTGGATGTAATAATCCAAAAAATGCTTGAGACCTCCATTTTTTAGAAACTCCACAACCCTTTAGATATCAACTATTGATGTATGTGTGAGACTCACTCATATATGTATGGGATCCACACCATCAATAGTAGAGATCCAAAAGAAGTTGTTGGGGTCTCCAAAAAAAAAGGAGAGTCTCAATCATTATTGGTAATAATCCCATGAATATTTTCACTAAATTTTTTTACCTCTTATACGATTTTTCATGTGAGACGCCAAACTTCACTTAATTATGATTTTTCATGTGACACCCACCTTTCATTTTTTTTTGTCTTTCCTTGTTCTTGGTTTTGAATATGCAGTACTACTTTTGCACGATGTCGAATGATAACCAAGCCAGCGAGAAGGCAAAAGCAGAAAAGAAACGCAATGATTGGAGTATTCTCGGCGGAGTAGCTGGTGTTTGGTGGTTTGGGTGGACAGCTCAGAGGTGGTCTGCACAGCAGCTAGGAGGTGGCGTGTTTTGCTCATGTCGCAGAGGTGTAGCTGCAAAGGAGTTGTAGCTGGTGTGTTGGGAGTTGGAGCTGCAGAGGAGTGGATCTGGCAGTGGTGTTGGTCCTGGTGATGGTTTAGTTAGTTAGTTAGTTAGTTTAGTTTATTTTGGGTGTAAGGTTTTGTTCTTTTAGTTTGTTTTGGGTGTTTTGGTAAGGTGATTATGTGGGGACTCTTGTATTTTAATTATTCAGTTAAGTTCTTCTTAACTTTGTTTAAAAAAATAGAGAGGCTTAGGGGTTGGTTGTATGGATGCGAGTAGTAGTAGTAGGGGTATTTTTATACTTCCGAATTTCTCTCGATGCATGTCATCTTCTTGTACCTTAAATTTCATGCTGTTAAATGAAATTTTTCTTTGCTGATAAAAAAAAAAAAAAACAATAGACTAGCTACAGTGGAAAAGCCGTCAAACTTGAGTATATATAAAGTTCCAAATAAACTTTTAGAACTCAAGGAAGATGCCTATACACCTAGTATTGTGTCCATTGGACCCTTTCATCATAACAACAAAGCGGTGCCAGCTTTTGAAGAGCACAAACGGCGATACATGCTACTTCTTTTTATGAGGATATCTCAAGCTGAAAAATCTAAATCTGCCCTCAAGGAGTGTGCCGCTGCCATACTAGAAATGGAAGAAGAAGCTCGAAGATGCTATTCAGAAAAAATAGGCTTGGACGAGTGCGAGTTAGCTGAAATATTGCTAGTTGATGGCTGCTTCTTACTCGAACTGTTTTTGAAATATTCAAAAATTGGGAACCACGAGGAGGACAAAGTTGAGGACCCCCTTATCAATAATGCTCGGACTATTGCAACTCTTCAACATGATTTGGCATTACTTGAGAACCAGATTCCGTTTTCTGTTTTGAAGACTCTGTTCGACATTATAAAAGACCATGTGCCACAACCATTACGATCCTCATTTACTAAGCATAATGTGGCCACTTTAGCATTACTCTTTTTCAAATCGGCTTTGGGTTTGAGCAGCCAAGCAATTGAAAGTAAATCCTCGAATCTCTCTGGTAAGCATTTACTTGATATCTTGCACAATTTTTACCTCCCCATATCTGACAAATCCCACCATGATGATGACGATCCAATAAATGGATTCGAAAATTGCACCGCACAACTTTTGAAGACAGGAATTCAATTTGAAGGCAAAACCGACACCGCCCAAAAAGAAAATTTCCTAGACATAAAGTTCACAAATGGAGTTGTTAAAATGCCACTATTAGAGATACGCGAAGCTACAGAATCAATCTTCCGAAATCTGATTGCTTTTGAGCAATGCAGCATTGACACCTCACATTACATTGCATCATATATCTTCCTTATGAGGAGTCTCCTTAATTCCTCGCACGATGCTGAAATTCTTCATCACAGAAAGATCATAGGATATGATTTGAGTGGCGGTAGGAGTCGCAGTCATGAAGATGTTTCGACTCTCTTCAAATCTATGTGCGATGGAGTTGTTTTGAAGGACTTCTGTTTTTCCGACTTGTGTACCAAGGTTAACAAGTACCCTAGGTCTTGGTTGGACTGGCGCAGACTTAGAACGATAGTGAACGTGAAGTGGCGTGAATATATGATAGCATTGCCGCGTGATTATTTCACCAATCCATGGACTACCATATCTGTCATTGCTGCAATTGTGCTTCTCGGCTTCACTGCCCTGCAAACATATTACGCTGTCCGATCTTATTATCCTCACTAATTTCAAATTTATTCATGGAAAGCCATTGACAATGATTTGGGAAGAGAGGATTTTGACAGCCAATAATGCTAAGATTACTATCTCTTCTTAGCATTATTGTTTTGACCACAGATCCATTTGGCAAGGTGCAGTTAAATTTAAAATATGTTTTCAGTTGTTTTAATCAATAATGTGATTTGTATTTTTAATTGTTTTTGGAAGTGTACTTTTCGCTACTTGGACTTTGTAAGGTGTGTTCAAAGTATTCAACAATTTAATAAGATTTTTAAATAAAGTATTTTTCTTTATAATGCATGTGTGTGTATGAAGGAATAAATTTGAGAAGAGGGTATTGGTTCATAATATATTATATATTTTGGTTCATATAATATATTATAATATAAGCAAAAGCGTTGTAAGGTTTTTTAGTCTGAAACTTTCAACACAAATTCTTCATCTATTACACCGTTTTAATGTATTATTACTCACTAAGTTTCGCTCACCCAATATTATGCATGCACATGTAGGTGATCCGCAGCATGGAGCCCACCCGTAAAGTCAGTTTCAGGAGTTATTTTGTGAACATGCCGAGTTATGCCTCTGAGATGGAGTTTTGCCTTTGACTCCCATTATGCTTTGACTTTATTCTATTTTTGTTATTTGGTCCTGAGATGTGTTATCGAGATGTATAAAATTTCCTATGATACTTATATTTTTGCATGGGCATGTAAACAATGTGAATGTGTTATATTTGCTCATATTGGCACAGCTCAATAGACTTCTTTGTTGTTGTATACTTCTGCTTATGGCCCCATTATTATAATTACTTTATGTGTTTGTATGAGGCCGAAGGTAATCAAGTGATTACTGGTTGGTCACGGCCCAAACTTTTAAGGGCGAGTTCGGGTCATAACAGAGTGGTATCAGAGCACGAGTTAATATCTCACACACGAGTCCATTTGAGCAATAAAAAGTCTCGAAAGGTTTAAGTTGCATCCATAATGCATTTATAATCAAGTATGACATGAAAATGTGCATTTGTAAATGTGAATTATGTGCATATTATCTGTGAAAGCTATAATGTATATTCCTCTAGATCATGGTGAGAACAAGGGTGGAAGATAGAGAGGATTCCACCTCCGCACGGCTTGATAGAATGGAGGCAATGATCACGGACATGGCATAGGCTTTTAGATGACGACAACAACAACAACCACAACCACAACCACCACTACCGCTACCTATGCCTGTGCCACCACCTGTAGTGCAAGACCACTAAGCTAACGGCCGAACTATTGCACTCACAAAGGAATTTAAAAAGATAAAACTGCCATTGTTTAAGGGAGGGATTGACCTACTGAAGGCAGAGGCATAGGTGCTTGGTATAGAAAAATTGTTTGAAGTCTTCTCATGTACAGAGATACAGAAAGTCTTACTTGTTGCTTTTACACTCGATGATGAAGCACGTCGTTGGTGGATGCTTATTAAAGATGAACAACAAGGAACGAATTGGGATCAATTTTTGGAGACCTTCTATGAAAAGTACTTCACATAATGTATCCGGGACAGGAAGATGTCAAAGTTTGAAAACTTGAAGCAAGGAAACAAAACCGTAGCGGAGTATGAAGCGCAGTTTACCAAGCTAGCCCGTTTTGCACCGCATATGGTCGATACGGACTACAAAAAAGTAAGAAATTTTGAGGAAGGACTTCGAGACTCCATTCTTAAGAAAATTAATGTGTTGAAAGTTCAAAAATACGTGGATATATTGGATAGGGCCGTCAAAGTGAAAGGTAACTAGGCCAATCGCAACTGGAACCCGAATTGGAAGGAAAAAAGGCAAGGGCCTAATATGTATAAGGGGTCGGCATCTTCACAAAACAAGAAACAAAATTTGAGAACTCCGTTGCTTTTGGTTCTACCTCGTGATTTGGCACCAACTTGCCCGGAGTATGGAAAGAAGCATCGAGGAGTTTGCTACCGAACAAACGGGGCCTACTTTAAGTGTGGGAAGACTGGGCACATGATGAGAGATTGTCCTATGTTTGGGCAACAAAAGGGAAATAGGACAACTGCTAGTTCAGCCAGTTCCACTCCTGCAACAAAGACCCCGGCAAGGCCTACTACTATTAGAGACAATGTTAGGCAAGGGAAAGTCTTTGCTCTTGTTTTGGGTGATGTTCAAAATTCAGATGTTTTGGTTTCAGGTACACTTTCCATCAATAGACAACCTGCTCATGTGCTACTTGATTCAGGTTCCACTCATTCCTTTGTTTCAAAAACATTTGTTCCTAATTTGAATAGATCTATGGAACCTTTGAATTATGTGTTATGTATGTCTCTCCTATCTGGGGAATATATGTTATGTGCTTCTACTTATCCTACATATAAGCATTTACTTGGATATATTCCATTATGTGCTAATTTGATGCCTCTTGATATGGTAGACTTTGATATAATTTTGGGGATGGATTGGTTAGCTAAGTATTATGCAACCATCAATTGTGTGTCTAAGCAAGTTGTTTTCCACCCACCGGGACAACATGAATTTACTTTTGTGGGACATGGGGTAGCTCATCCACCCTTTCTAATCTCAGTTATGAAAGTTTGTAAAATACTTCAAAAACGTTGTAAGGATTATTTGTGTAGCATTTTGCATGTTGAGACACTCGATGCGAGTGTTAAAAATATTCTAATTGTTAGTGAGTTTTCGGATGTATTTCCTGAGGAATTACCGGGGGACTTGATAGACCATGAGATTGAATTTGTCATTGATCTTGTGACGAGTACTCAATCGATTTCCAAAGCTCCGTACAAAATGTCTTGGGCAGAAATGAAGGAATTGAAAGTATAGTTGCAAGAATTGCATGACAAAGGGTTCATCCGACCGAGTACATTGCCATGGGGCGCACCGGTGTTGTTTGTGAAAAAAAAAAAAGATGGGACACTCCGGTTATGCATTGATTATCGAGAATTTAATAAGGTAACGATGAAGAATAAATACCCTTTACCGTAGATTGATGATTTGTTTCACCAATTATAAGAACACAAGTGTTTTCTAAAATTGACTTGAGATTTGGGTACCATTAGTTAAAAGTCAAAGCAGATGATGTTGAGAAGACTGCCTTCCGAACCAGGTACGATCGTTATGAATTTCTAGTCATGCCATTTGGGGTTACGATTGCACCAGCAACTTTTATGGATTTAATGAATCAGATTTTCAAACTGTATTTGGATGAGTTTGTGGTAGTATTTATTGATGAGTACGGAGGAACATGAAAAACACTTGAGATTAATTCTTCAAACACTTATAGATAAGAAGTTATATGCTAAATTGAAGAAATGTGAATTATGGTTAAATGAAGTTGTGTTTTGGGACATGTGATTAACAAGGATGGTGTGTATGTTGATCTGTAAAAGATAGAAGCTATTTTGAATTGGCCTGCTCCTACTAATGTTACAGAAGTGCGCAGTTTTATGGGTTTGGCAAGTTACTACCAAAGATTTGTTAAAGATTTCTCTAAGATTACAATGCTTCTTACCTAGTTAACTCAAAAAGGCATTCCATTTGAGTAGATAGAATAGATGAAGTCTGCCTTTCAAGAATTGATGACAAGGCTCACAATAGCATCGGTCCTCGCCTTACCATTAGGTACAGAAGGGTTTGTCATTTATAGTGATGCTTCTCATAAAGGATTGGGGTGTGTACTTACGCAGAATGGAAGAGTAATTGCGTATATATCTTGACAATTGAAGCCGCATGAAAAGAGTTACCCTACGCATGATTTGGAATTAGCCACTGTGGTTTTTGTATTGAAGATCTGGCGGCATTATCTTTAAGGAGCAACATGTGAAGTCTACACCGACTACAAGAGCCTCAAGTATTTCTTTACTCAAAAAGAGCTTAATATGCGACAAAGACGGTGGTTAGAACTCATCAAGGATTATGACTTGCAGATTTATTATCATCACGGCAAAGCCAACACAATAACGGATGCTCTTAGTAGAAAGTCAATGGGAAGTTTAACATGTTTGCTTACGGAGCGGAATGAACTATTACTTGACTTGGAAAGAATGGAAATGGAAATTGTGTTACATGAACGAGGAGGAATGTTAGCTGCAATGGCAGCACAACCAACTATTATTGAGGAAATTAAACAAAGGCAATTAGAGGATGAATTTCTCGAGAATGTGCATGATGAGATTGAAACAAAGCCAAGATCGGGATTTTCTTTGGAAACTCAAGTGTTTCAAGGGAAGATTGTGTGTTCCTAATGTCCCCAAAATTAAAGGAAGAGTCTTGGAAAAAACTCACAAGTCTAGATTTGCTATGCATTTTGAAAATACCAAAATGTATCAAGATCTCAAGCAAGCTTTTTGGTGGCCCAATATGAAGAGAGAAATTGCGGAGTTCATTTCATGATGCCTTCAATGTCAGCAAGTAAAAGTGAAACACCAAAGACCGACAGGGTTACTTCAACCTCTCCCTATTTTGGAATGGAAGTGGGAGCACATAACTATAAATTTTATTTTTGGCTTACCCCGAACACCCCGAGTTATGGATTCCATATGGGTTATTGTAGATAGATTGACTAAGTTTGCTTACTTTTTGCCTGTGAAAACTATTTATAATGCTGATAGACTTGCTATTGTGTACATTGTTGAGATTATTCGATTACATGGTGTTCCGGTTTCTATTGTATCGGATAGAGATCCTAAGTTTGTATCAAGATTTTGGCAAAACTTACAGAAAGCATTAGGGATGGAATTAAGGTTTAGTGCCGTATTTCATCCACAAACTGACGGACAATCTGAAAGGACTATACAGACGTTGAAGGACATGCTTCGGATGCGTGTGCTAGATTTCCATGAAACTTGGGAAACCCATCTACCTTTGGCGGAATTCATATATATGTAAACACCCCATTTTTGACCGACCTTAAGACTCAGACGTCGCCGATTGAGCACTCGGTGATGATACATATTGTACTCGTTCTGAGGTCACAGAGTCTCGGCTGAGAGCCTTGCCTCCGGATTTTGGGACTCTTTTGCGCTTTGCCTCGGTTTGTGAACCAAGTCCTGTTTTCTCTGTTTTCTCTTCCCGAAGGGAGGGAGAGGTCTCGTAGACCATCTCTCAGTGGATGGAGGCTACATTTCGTGGTCGTAGGCCGCTTTTCCCGTTTTGAGACCAGTTTTCGATTTTCAGAGCTGTCAGCTGTGCGCCTCGATTCGGGACCGCTTCACTTTCTCCGTTCGCTCCGATTTTTGGCACACACCTTGTTTCCTCTCTCTAGAGGGACACTGTGGCCTGGGAGACCACCTTTGTGGTCATACACCACCTCCGGTGCTTAATAGTCAGTTTTAGGGGCCCCCGGCTGCGCGTTTTGGCCTCCGAACCCTCGTTTTGCATCGGTGTGGGTTCATTTTTGGCATGGACCCTAGTTTCATTGTTAGGAAGGTGGTAGTAGGGTGGGAGACCACCTTTTCTTCTTGGAGACCACCTTTCCCCGGTCGGCCAGTTTTTCTTGGCAGGTAGGTGGTCTCCTTCACTTTTGAGCCACAATTTTGGGTCTCCCATACCACCATTGTGTTGCATTCATCTGGGAGGCAACCAATCTTGGTAGGCCGACCACCTTTTCTTCCTAACCCTTTTGACCCCTTGGTCTCCCTCACTTTTAAGTCACAATTTCGGGTCTCCCATACCACCACTGAGCTACATTCACCTGGGAGACCACCAATCTAGTATGGCCGACCACCTTTTCTTCTTGAACCTTTGACCTCTGGTCGGTCGACCAGAGGGAGTGGCCGGCCGACCACCCACCTAGGCTGGTCGGCCAGCTTTCTGCATTTTGGTCTTTTTGAGTGCAATATAGTTGTGCCAGCTGGGAGGCATTTGCCCCATCCTCCGGGATTTAACCCTTTTGTTTACCTTCTTAAGGAAGCTTTGACCCTTTTTGCTTAGCTTCTAAGAGAAGCTTGACCCCTTTGGTCTAGCTTCCTCAAGAAGCTTGACCCTTTTGGTTTAGCTTCTTTTAGAAGCTTGGCCCCTTTGCTTGAGGCTTCTCCAAGAAGCCTTGGACCCCTTCTCCTATAAGAGAGGCCCTCCTCTTCATTTGCATGGTTCAGAATTTTTGGTCTCAAGCATACATACACTTCCTTCCATTTCTCTCTCCTTCAAGCTTCAAACTCCATTGTTCTTGCACCCATTGCACTACACCTCCAAGCACAACACCTCCATTATCAATCTAAGCACCTTGGAGCTGATTTTCAGAGGTTGAGAGCTCACTTCCTTGGTCCAGAAGTTGCTGGAGGTCTTCTCCACAAGGGTAAGTCTCTATTTCCCTCTTTGTAGTATTATTTTGCTTCATATCTTAGCTCTATTTGCACGCATTTTTGGACTTCATCATAAACTAAGAAAAGTCTTATTTTGAGCTCCTCTTCAAGTTTGATTAAGGTCATTTTTCTGTTGGGGGTCATCTACCCCCTTGCATGCTTCATTTCCTCATATTTTGAGCTATGCTTTAGAGCATTTGTGTTGGCCTTGGTTTGGCCTTTTGGCCACTGAAATCCAGTGGATTTTTAGTGGCTAACATGTGTGTTTGAGCCTCAAAATCAGAGAGGGGTGACCCTCTCACCCCTTGTTCTCTTTACTAGTTTTGTTGGCCTTACAAAGGACCCCCTATTTGCATGTTTCAAAGCCATGTTTCAGGCCATTATTTGTGTGTTTTATGACCTGCATAAGCTCTGTCCAAAGCCCTTTTGGCCATTTTGAATGTCTATCATGCATGTGTAAAGCAATCTTATTCAAGGCCTTTCAAAGGGGCTTTTACTTGCATGCTTCCTAGCTTCATTTCAGGCCATTTTTTTATGAGTTTTGGGGCCCTCATAACCTCTTTACAGAGGTGGTTTTTCCATTTTGCATGTCTATCTTGCATGTGTAGAACAACCCCTTGCATGGCCCTCCAAAGGAGCCTATCATTCTTGCATGCATTGACTGAGTTTCAGTGGATTTTTGGGCATATTTTGGCATGGCATACTTTTGTTTTTGGCTGGTTTGGTGAGCTCTCATATGCTTCATATAGTTGTAGTACAACTCATGGTTCACTAGCTTTCTTTGCATGCTTTGTTGACCCTTGATTCTAGCACATTTTGACTATGCCTTGAACTGATTTTGTGAATATTTTGGACTGCCCTAGCTCTATTTTTGGGTCTCATGGTCGAATGATGTTCGTTTTGCATGCTTGTAGTTCAATACACTTGCCTAGTTTTGAGTTTCGAGGTCCATTGCATGCATATACTGAGGTGTTTTCATACTTTGGAGTCATTTTGCATCATATTTCAAAGCCTATGTGAATGCCATATCCTCATGTTTTCTCCTCTTTAAGTGTGCTTGAGAGTTGTGCATGAATGCCTTGTTTTCAGACCATGGAATGAGCTCCATTTCTTTGCATTCCGAGCCATCATTTTAGGCCATTTCCCCACTATTTCAGACCTGCCTAGGGTCTATTTGGGGTTGGTTTTGCCACTGGTGCATTGCTTTGTGTACCTCTAGTGTGACGCACTTCACTAGTTTCGACATTCGGGCTATCTAACTTGCATTGTGTGACATACTTGCATGTTTCGGGACCATATTTTATGCCATTTCAGAGCTGTATCATGTGCCATCCTATGCCATATTTCATTCCTTGCCATGCCTTGTTAGAGTTGCATGTTGTGCCTTAGGATCGATCCCTTGTATTCGTGCATGTTTGCATATATTTCAGTTGTCTCATTTTCATCATATGGCCATTGATGTGAGTGTGGCTGAGGTCCACTCATATTGGTGTAAGTCCATCGTGCATTATGTATGCCATTTTAGTCCATAGCATTGCGTATGCTAGGTTGCATGTTAGTGCATTATGCATGTCATGTTGTGTCACGTGCATTGTGTATGTCATTTTAATCCATAGCATTGTGTATGCTAGGTTGCATGTTAGTCGCATTGTGTATGCTATCTCATTGCATTATGTTTGGGATAGGAGTTAGCCCAAGCACGGGAAACGAGAGACGTTTCGTACTCAAAGTGACGAAACGTGTCTCAATTTCCGGTCGCCGACACTCTAGATTAACCATGATGGAGTCTAGGCCTTGATATGTTTATATGTGCATTCATTTCACATCAAGTCGTGCAATTCGATTCCTCGGCCATCATGCATCGAGATGCGTGATTGGTGGCACGAGGATCAAGGGCTACATACATATGTGAAAATACTCTGCCATGCCCCTTTCTTGCTCTCTGTTGCAGCAAACCAGAAATCAGCAGCCTTCTAGAGCTTTGCACAGCATTCCGGGATTAATTGCAAACAGAGGCAAATCGGGGCATCGCAAGGAATTTTCTAACGAGGCGACGCGAGCATACATGCATCTTTCATCATTCGGAACAGAGCTAAGGCGGTCCATGGATTTACATAATAGTTTATTTTGCTTTCCTAGTTAATTTGTTAATTAATTATGGTTTTGTAATATTTAATTATTTATTCGGACTGTATTATTTATTCGGACCCTCCGAGTGAGGGCACAATTGTAATAAGTGTGCGTGTGTGTGATGTATGTCTTCCAACCCCACGTCTTTCTCCCTTTTATTTACCAGCTTATGATGGTTAGTTTAGGGCACATTTCAATTAGTATCTATATGCTCGCATATTTGCATTCATTTTGTCTTGCATACACCGGGCTCGGCGCATCATACTAATTGCATTGTATTTCAATTTCGAGTTGAATACATGTTACCTATTGCATTTCATATGCCATGTTTAGAACAGTCGAGCCCATCTTAGTTGCATTCTTGTATGTGTTGCATTAGGCATCTCGGCATAGTTAGAATCATGCATTGATTTCTAAAATAGCTTCTGTTTTGGCTTGGAGTACTCGGTAAGTGTTTATGCATTAGCATCCTTGCATGCATGTGAGTGACTGCCATGATAGCATGCTTACCATGAGGCTATTTGCTTATGTGATATAACTGCCTGAATGCCTGTGGGTGGAGGTTGGATTATCTGAATTGCAATAATGCATTGACTGTGAGTTTTAAGCCCACTTAAGAGTGGCAAATCATCGTGTTTTCTAAAGCCCACCTGAGGGTGGCAAATCCACATTTTAGCCTACTTGGGAGTAGCAAACCATTTTCAAAACAAACATGAGATGTTTCGTTCTAGTTCAGGTGATCCAGTCTATACTTGTATGCTGTGCGCATCACATAGTAATTTTAGGCTAATAACCGGAATAAGAGCACATAATGTTTTCAAAACTCGATATCATGGTTAGTAGAGGCCGATCTTTGATCAAGCGAGCGGGGGTGCTCACGAAGTGACCTTCCCTAATCATACCCAAGTTCCCGAGCCGAGGCAACTTTGGTGATGATAAACACGTGGCCTTAGGCAAACGAGTCAGGGTTTCCTAAATTTCTCAAAATAAAATATTTAGGTGGCGACTCTATATCTGGCAAAGCAGTCCATGTTTGGCACTTCTTTCAAAAAATCTATTTTCAAAAACGATTTGCCGGATTTGGACTCTTTGATGATTCATCGGTCTTGCATTGCACTCTACGAGATTAGATACAAGACCGTGACATTGAGTCCTGAACTATAGTGAGCCCAATGAACAAAACGGGATTTCCCTTCCGGGACGTTCGGGGACGTCTACAGTTTCTGGCGACTCTGCTGGGGACTTAGAGAACTTGACTCGAACTCATGATATCTGGTTTTGACTACACTTAAATGTTTCTTTGCATTGCATTTGCATTCGTGCGCCTAGGACATCGTGTTTGCCGTATGTTATTCCTGAACAGTTTGCCGGAGGCTCGCTTTGCGAAGCGTGCCATAAGGCTGACCGGTTGCGGGCTCTGCCACGACGGGAACACAAACCCCGATTTTTACCAGGGCACCCTTTTTGACCATTCGACCTAGTGCATATTCGGAATCCATAGTGACCATTCCAAGCTAGGACAGGTAGTTTACCTGATTATAGGTTGTTTGAAACCGCTGCGTGCGTAGTGAAACCCTAGTTCCTGACAAAATAGGATAGGGAAACCTTACCCCAACATAGGGGTGTTTTGGCTCTCACTTGTTTGCTATGTGCTTTTAGAGTACGTCTCTACAGGAATGCATGTATCATTTTACAAGTTTGGGTATCAGGCCTGCGAGCACGAGTTTAGTATTTTGGGAATCAGTTATCTGCGGGTATCAGATTCAGCTTCGGGGGCAGTGATTTGGGAACAATGATCAGTACTTGAGAACAGTGTATTTCAGCTTATCAACTGTGTTGTGATGCCCAACTGTGTGTTGTGTGTTTATTTAAGCCATTATGCTGTCCGTTTGTCTGGTTGTTTATTTCCTTATTATTGCTTTATTTATCTTTTTGCTAGGTAGTTTAGCACAATTGCTTCAGACCAAGCATATATTCCCTAAGCACTCTGGACAAGAGGCCGTTGAGTCAATCGATCTGAGGATCTGGTCGACGGACAACCAGTGTATTACTCTCTACCCCCGGTTGTCAGATGGAGATCGAGAAGACGCAGTGTATCCGAGCAGAGGTTGCCAGAGCAGTGGTTTACTCCATCTGTGGGCAGTCGGGCTGAGGTCTCAATTGTTGCCATAGAGATAGACCTATCGGTAGTTCAGATAGATCAGGGCAGTATGGCAGGACCGACAGGAGTTGAGGAAATGATGCGTCAGATGCAGGAGACCATGAGAGCCATGCAGCAGGACGATGTTCGCCGAGATGAGTTTGCCAAACAACAGGCCGAGATCATGGCCTATCAGGCAGAGTTAATTCCCAGGCTGCAACAACAAACCGGGGCATCTACTTCACTCCAAACTCTGCCCCCACCAGGAGTTCCAGCACCCGGGGAGGCACCAAATGTCCACGGAGATACGGATATTCCAACAAGGCCGGCTCCGCCCCCGATTCTACCTCAACTATCTAAGGCACCTACGCCTGTCAATCAACCGGACTCTCCCTTTGAGTTCGAGGTGGACCATACAACGCTAAAGTTGAGCAAGCTTAAGAAGTTCAAGAAATCCCAGGGGTAAAGTCCATCCCAGACATCGAGGACGGGTATACTGACGTGGCTATGACACTGCCAGATAGGTTCAAAATGCCACAAATCGACCGCTTTGACGGATCTGGGGACCCCATGGTGCATCTCCGGTTGTTCTCAGATATATTATGGCCGATGGGCCTCACTAGACCACAGAAGCTTTCATTATTTGGCCGGACCCTGTCGGGTGTGGCCGCTATCTGGTGCACCAAATTAGAAGACGATGTTAAGCGGAACTGGGATGAGATGGTCGAGGCATTCATTGTACAGTACTCCTATAACACTCAAATCGAGATTACAACCCGTGATCTTGAGACGACAAGGCAGGAGCCTAAGAAGAGCTTCTCTGAATTCGAAGCCAGGTGAAGGGCGAAGGCCTCAATGATGACCCTAAGGCCTACTGATAAAGATCAAATCCGGATGATTGTGTGCAATCTCCAACCCAAACTGATACAGAAAATGATCGTGCTCCCCTTCCCTACCTTTTCAGATTTGCACGAGATGGGGGTACAAATTCATGATGCTATGAAACAAGGTCTGAATGACCAAGATAGAGAGCAACCCAGAAGAACCTTCAACCGCAACAACAATACAGGCGCCAGCAATGTCGCGAATGCTAGAGCTTCAGAAGTAAGCATGGTCACCACCATTCCCCCTCCAAGACCCATGGCAGCTACACCTTTCTTTGGCGTGTTCGAAAGCAACACACAAACCACCAAATACCAACCTCGAGGCCAAAGAACCTTCACACCTTTATATATGCCCCTGTCCAAGGCTCTAGGGGTATTAATTAGGAAAGGGCACTTAAAGCCCCTGGAGCCGAGGCCATTACCAAATCCACTCCCTCCCTCTCATAACCCAGCAAAATACTGCGCGTATCACCAACAACATGGTCATGACACTGACTAATGTTTTAGATTGCGTCATGAGATTCAAGATCTCGTTGACAAGCAGGTGATTGTGCCACCAGAGAAACCCAATGTCACAACAAACCCTCTCCCACTGTACAACCAAGCTCCACCCCCCAAACGTATCAACTTTATCTAGACAGGGGTCGTGTCTTACGATCCTAGCATATACATCATCCCGTACCACCTACCCAAGCCGGAGGTGCTCCTTCTTGACTGCACTGACTTGTGCATGTTGGACATCTCCAGAACCCAACCCGGACCAATGGTGGTGACTGTCAAAGACAGAACAAGGGAGATTTCAGAAGAGAATGGGACAGTTGAGTCAGAATCTGAGAAATCTGGGAGTTTTGCCGAGGAGGTATACAGTCTGAGTGATTATATTCTATCAGTAGGCCAGGTTGGGCCAAATGTGGAATTGCCAGCAGGGGCAGGGCTTTGTGTGATACAGGGGGATGAATCTGGTCAGAGGATAGATGACTTGGCAGCTGTGGAATGGGTCTTTGCTAACCTCCAAATTTTCAATGAACAAGATTCAGAGGGCATGGTAGTCAACTGGTCAGATTTTGAGGAGTCAGCAGAGGTCACTGGGTGGCTTGATGACCTACCAGATGTTGTTAATGAAGCTCCGTTGGAACGGGGCCCGGCAGGGGCAAGAACATCAATTGTGGCCGAAAGGGCCGGAAATCAGAATTCATCGCCGGAGAGCACCAGTGCTAAGAATTTCGCTCAGGACTTGGGCGTTGTGAATGCGGGAAGTGTTGAACAGCCAGCTATACTGACGCAGTTGGAACATGAAAGGTTTGGGGATTCTGAGAGAATCAGGAAAGCTAAGGCCCCTAAGGGGACTGCAAGTGCTGTGTGCACGATGATAGAGAATGCTGCGAGCATGTGGACGGAAAGTACTGCGAGTACAATTGTTCCGGAGCCAAACAGGTGTCTGTTGGCTGCTGACGGAATGTGGTAGGAAGACGATGATCTATGTCTTGCCCCCATAGATAAGGATTGGGGGAGCAACAAGCCAGACGATACCTGGTACATCGACGAAGTCGATCATATGACTAGAAGCGAACGGTATTTCAAGCCCCCATATCTAGATCAGCCAAAGGCGTCTGGGAAAGATAAGGAGGCGGAGAAACAGAAAGAGAAGCAACTCGAAGAAGAAGCTATACTGAAGCAGTTGAAAAAGATACAGGCAGACATCTCCATCTGGGGACTGCTTATGGCATCGCAAGTGCATCGACAAGCTGTCTTATCGGCCATGGACAAGGCCAAGCTCTCAATAGACACCACGCCCGAACAACTGGTGGGCTTAGTTTTTCCGGGAGGGGCTACCCCGATGTTGACTTTCTTCGACAAAGAATTTCCAGCTGAGGGTGCGAACCATAACAAGCCACTCTACATCTCTGTGGAGTGCAGAAACAAATAGATACCCGTGGTGCTTGTCGACACAGGGTTTGCCATCAATGTGTGCCCGGCAAGGACTGCATATGCAATTGGTTTAAAGACCATAGACTTTGTGCTGACAGCCCATGATAACACAAGTAGAGAAGTAATGGGGACAGTGAAAATTTAGACCAAGGTTGGGCCGGGACAGCATGAGGTAGACTTTCACGTCTTAGAAGTTCCTGCGACCTTGAATCTACTTTTGGGGCGGCCGTGGTTGCACCAAGTAAAGGCAGTTTCGTCCACCTTGCATCAGATGGTGAAATACCCCCATGGGAAGGGAGTAGCCATCGTTTTTGGAAATTCGTCGATCCATCCACCGCTAGAAGTATCTACGCCAGTTTTGGAAATTGAGCATGGTATGGAGGATGTATTCATGTCGGGTTTTACCCTGGCTGAGGCCCAGGTCGTACAGAACATCTTAGCTATTAATGAGGAGGTGTATGTTAGCACACAATTAGTATACCTCATGAACAAGCTTCAACACATCCCTGGGATAGGATTGGGAAAGAGCGGCCAGAAGGGCGTTGCAGCGTTGGCCGAAGTGCCACACAACCCACACACCTTTGGCTTGGGTTATTTGCCCACCAAAGAGGATTGGGTAAGGAAAGGTAAGGAGATGGCTGGGAGAGCCAGAGCGAAGCAGGCGGGGAAGCCTTTTGAGCTAATGCACCGATCTATCCAGGGTACCCTAAACGAATGCTTTGTCCGGGAGGGGGAGGACTTTCCGTTTTGTGGCTTCCCAAAGCAATGGTTGAATGCAGAGAGGAAGCGCCTGCCGGGGTTTGAGATCTTCTTTGACCTGCAATTATCCGGGGATGACGTTGCTGAAGAGCAGACGGACCCATTAGCTGTAGCTGAGCAGAGCAAGAAAGTGGAGTCTGAGGACGCCGAAAGTGAAATGGGGGTAGCGCTGGCGTGTCTACTTTCAGATCCTCTGATCGAACAGAAGTGCTTGGGGGATAACTTCTCGGTATGCGTGATCAGGAATGAAACGACTGCGGGCCTACCAGCAAATATTTTGGATGCATCTATCGCACCCTCTCTCATCTGGCAGTATGAAGAGGGATTTTTGTCAAGCGGCACCGGGTTAGGTAGTGAGCCGGAATCTGATTCCATCGAATCGGTTGAGTCGGAATCAGGTTCCAGCTTGACTGAGTCTGAGTCCGGTATTCTAGGGGGTGATAACCCGGATACCACAGTCTTGTCCAGGTCGTCTTTTTCTTTCTCTTTTGAGTCTGTTGTAACCGAAGAATCGAACGATTTGGATGTGCTTAATGAGAATGATGTGGCTGTAGTTTCTGAATACTTTTATGTGCCCTTGATTTATTGCATTAACTCAGACTTTCAAAATTTTGATGAAAACGACGAGGAAGAAATTCCTCCGGTTTTACAACGCTTAATTGAACAAGAGTAGGAAAGATTTGATAAACCCTTAATGGATGAAATCACTACTGTGAATATTGGTACTGAGGACGACCCGCGGCTGGTCCGCGAGCGCTTAGTCACTTTATTAAAAGATTTCAAAGATGTTTTCGCGTGATCCTACGAAGACATACCTGGAATCGATCCTGAGATTGTACAGCACCGGATTCCTCTTGTTCCTGAGGCCCGACCCGTTAAACAAAAACTCAGAAGGATCCGCCCGGACTGGGCTCTCAAGATCAAGGAAGAGGTCACCAAGCAAATTGACGCAGGGTTCCTACTGGTATCCGAGTACCCAACTTGGTTAGCCAACATTGTTCCGGTACCGAAGAAGGATGGTAGGATCCAGGTATGCGTGGATTTCAGGGACTTGAATAGAGCTAGTCCGAAGGACAATTTCCCCTTGCCGCATATCGATGAGTTAGTGGACTTCACAGCGGGGCATGCTTTGCTTTCGTTCATGGATGGTTTCTCAGGCTATAATCAAATTGTAATGGCACCCGAGGATCGAGAGAAGACTGCTTTCACCACCCCGTGGGGGACATATTGCTACAGGGTGATGCCATTTGGGTTGAAGAATGCTGGGGCTACATATCAACGTGCCGCTACCACAATATTGCACGACATGATCGACAAAGAGGTTGAGGTGTACGTGGATGACATGATTGTCAAGTCCAAAGAAAGAGAGGGCCACTACACCGCCTTGCAAAAATTATTCCAAAGGATCAGAGAATTTCGGTTGCGGCTGAATCCTCAGAAGTGTACGTTTGGTGTTATAACAGGGAAAATATTGGGGTTTCTGATTACACAGAGAGGTATCGAAGTCGACCCTTCCAAAATCAAGGCCATCTTAGAAACGCCACCACCAAGGACTGAAAAGGAGGTGCGAGGCTTTCTGGGTAAAGTGTAATTCATAAGACGGTTTATCTCAAAATTAACCTTGACTTGTGAACCACTTTTTGGCCTCCTGAAGAAAGGAAAGAAATTCCAATGGGATGGCCGATGCCAAGATGCTTTTGAACAGATCAAGGAATACTTATAGAACCCGCCTGTGTTGTCACTGCCAGAGTCGAGGAGACCGTTGATTCTGTATCTTTCAGTAACTGAGACTACAATGGGCTGCATGCTCACGCAAGAATCAGAGGACAAAGTGGAGAGAGCCATCTACTACCTGAGCAAGAAGATGTTGGAGTATGAGACTCGCTACACACTGTAGACAAGCCCGCGGGGGACCTCGCTACAGCTCGGACTCGATTTGTGTTATGGTTCTTAATCTCGAACCAAAGAGTCCAGATCCGGCAAATCGTTTGGAGAAAACAAATTTTTAGAAAAGAAGTGCCAAACATGGACTGCTTTGCCAGATACAGAGTCGCTATCTAAATATTTTATTTTTGGAAAATTTAGGAAACCCTGACTCGTGCCTAAGGCCACGTGTCCGTCATCACCAAAGTTGCCTCGGCTCGGGAACTTGGGTACGATTGGGGAAGGTCACTTCGTGAGCACCCCCGCTCGCCCGGTCAAAGACCGGCCTCTACTAACCATGATATCTAATTTTGAAAACATTGTGCGTTCTTATTCCGGTTATTAGCCTAGATTTACTATGTGATGCGCACAGCATACAAGTATAGACCGAGTCGCCTGAATTGGAACAAAACATTTCATGTTTGTTTGTTTGAAAAATGGTTTGATGGTGCTACCCGCAGGTAGGCTTAAAATGCAGATTTTGCCACCCTCAGGTGGGCTTAAAAAGATGGTTTTGCCACTATCCAGTGGGCTTAAAACTCACAGTTGATGATTTGTCCCAATCCAAACAACCCAACCTCCACCCACAGGCATTCAAGGCAGTTATATCACATAAGCATATAGCCTCATGGTAAGCATGCTATTCATGCCAGTCACTCACACGCATGCAAGGATGCTAAAGCATAAAACTCACCGAGTACTCCAAGCCAAAATAGAAACCGATTAGAAATCCATGCATGATCCTAAGTATACAGAAATGCCTAACGCAACACATGAAAAAATGCAACTATAGCAGGCTCGACTATTCTAAACATGGCATGTGGAATGCTACAGCTAACACATATTCAACTTAGAATTGAAATACAAATGCAGTTAGTATGATGCGCCGAGCCTGGTGCATGCAAAACAGATGAATGAATGCAAACATGCTATCATACTGTATGCTAATTGAAACATGCCCTAATCTAACCATCATAAGCTGGTAAATAAAAGAGAAGAAAGAAGTGGGGTTGGAAGACATACATCACACACACGCACACTTATTACAATTATGCCCTCGCGCAGAGGGTCCAAATAAATAGTACAGTCCAAATAATACAGTCCAAATATGTACAAATCCCTAATTAATTTACAAATTAACTAAGAAAAGTAATAAACTGGCAAGCAAGTCAGGGACTGTCTTGACTCTTCTTCAGATGATGAATGATGCATGTCCGGGTTGCCTTCGCGCGGAAATCCAATGTGATGCCCCAATTAGCCTCTGTTTTGCAATAGTTTTTGGAAAGCGCGCTAAGCCTCGGAAGACTGCTAATTCTTGATTTGCTGCAACAGAGAGCAGGAAAGAGGCATGGCAATGTATTTTCACAAATGTATGCATGCCTCGATCCTCGTGCCACCAATCACGCATCCCGATGCATGATGGCCGAGGAATCGACTTGCACTACTCAATATAGAATGAATGCACATGAAAACACAGCAAGACCTAACTCCATCATGGATAATCTGGAGTGTCGGTGACTGGGGAATTGAGACACGTTCCGTCACTCAGAGTACGAAACGTCCCTCGTTTCCCGTGCTCGGGCTAACTCCTATCGCGAACACAATGTAATATGCATGACATGCATGAAATGCAACTAAGATACAACCTAACATGCAACGTGTTATAAAATGGCATACAGGATGCACGAGGTAACATGGCATACACAATGCACCAACATACAACCTAGCATACACAACGCTATGGAATGAAATGGCATACACAATGCATAATGGACTTACACCAACACAAGTGGACCTCAGCCACACTCACACAGGAGGCCATTAGATGAAAATGAGACACTCGAAATGTGTGCACACGTGTACGCAAATCGAGGACCGACCCTAAGGCACCGAATGCCACTCTAACAAGACATGGCAAAACATGGAATATGGCATACTAGCATGCAATTTTCAGAGGCAATAAATGATGCAAAACAGCCCGAAAGATGACAAAATGACATCCAATGCATGGAATAGGTCCCGAAACATGAAATTAGGCATACCGAATGACCTATGACAATGCAATGCATGCATTATTTGATTATGGAGTGTGAGGACAGAATCAAGACAGCCCAAAGATAAGCATATTTACAGTTCTAAGCATGGCCAAATAGCGAACGCAAGTGGGGCTAAACTAGCATGCAAAAACGGCCCCGAAAGCAAGATAATGAAGCATGTGACAGCTTCTGACCCTAAATAGAGAAGGGCCCTTCTACAATGTTGAATAGGGGCCCAAAATATGATGTTTTACAATTTACCACAAGCCACAAAGACAGACACAAGTATGGCAAAACTCTCATGCAAAAAGTAGGCCTAAAGGAAGACAAAGAAGTAAGTGATGCATGATGGCCCCAAACAGATGAAGGTCCTTCAACAAAATTGAAGAGGGACCTAAAATATGATTTTTTATAGTTGATGATAAAACCCAAAACAGTGTAAAAGTATGCTCGAAATACTATGTAAGATAGGGCCAAAAAGAGAGCTATAACACAAAGTATAAAAAGGATGCTACAAACAACAAAATACCCTTAATGAAACATGAAGAGGGGGTCAAAATAAGGCCATTTGTAGTTCGGACCAGAGCCTAAAAACAGAGGCACAAGAGGCTAACAAATCATGCAAAAATGGGGCCAAAAGAAGGATATAAAGGCAAGTGGCAAAAGGGGACCCCAAACAGTGATGATACCTTCAACAATATTGAATAAGGGCTCAAAATAAACTACTTTACAGTTCACAACATGCCTCAAAACAGTTTACATATAGGCCAAAAATACTACACAAGAAATAGGCATACAAAAGAGGTAATGAAGCAAGTGTAATAAAGAAGCCTCAAATAGTGAGAGGCCCTTAAACAAACATAAAATAGAGCTCAAAAAAATGACATTTTCAGTTAGGGCCGGAGCTCAAATATGCAAGAAAGTATGACTAATGTATTGAGCAAGAATAGGACCAAAAGGAGAAGAAATGTACTCACCCTTGTAGACTAGTCTTGGACAGCTTCTTGGCACAAGAAATGGTGCTTCCTAGGCTTTGGAAAGCAGCTCCAAGTGGCTGGAATGGAGGTGGTGGTGTGGTGCTAGGTGGTGGTGTGGAAAGGGTGTAGGACTTGGATGTTTTGGAGGGTTGAAGTGAGGGAGAGAGGGAGGTGCAATACAAGGCTCCAAGGGAACTTTTCTAACCCTTCAAACACAGCTGGGAGGCTATTTATATAGGCAAAATAGGGGGAGAAAAGGGGGAAAAAATGGGGGGGGGGAAATGAATTCAAGTTTCCCCCCAAAAAATTGGCCCCCCGGATACAAAATCTGAGGGGGAAAGAGATGCATATTTGGACTGTACCTGCTGTAAGGATTCTGGCCGGCTAGTTATTGGGCTTGCAGGTGGCCGTCCGGCTCTCCCCATGGCCGGCCGGCCAGGGGTCAAAAAGGCCAAGTGTAATTAGTTGCCGGCCACCACAAATTGGTGGCCTCCCATGTGTTCTCAACACAACCCTGTGGTCAAAAATTAAAAACAGTGAATCAGGAGAGAGAACAACACACTTTTCAAAGGGGGTCAAAAGGTTCAAACACAATTACTGGCCGGCCACCAAATATTGGTGGCCTCCCAGGTGTGTACAACACAAATATGGGGGTTAGGGTTGAAGAAAATGGCCTAGCGGTGGTCAACATTGGCTTTGAAGTGAGAGAAAACGGGCGACGGAGGGCGATGAAGGAATATAACTGGTTGCTGAAACAATTACTGGCCTCCCAGCCTTCTATCACCTTCCTGGTGATGAAACAGAGGTCCCTGCCAAAAATGAACGCAAGCCGATGCAAAATGAAGGTTCGGGGCCGAAACGCGTAGTCCGAGGCCCCAAACCGATTAGGCACCGGAGGCGTTTGACCGAGTTGGTCTCTCGGACCACAGTGTCCCTTAAAAGGGAGTAAATAAGATGCATGCCAAAAACCGAAGCAAACGGAGGTGGTTAGGCGGTCTCGAACCGAGGCACTCGGCCTGACGGCTCCAAAAACTGGGAACCGGCTCCGAAATGGGCAAAATGGCCTACGACCACGAAATGTAGCCCGCGGCCACCGAGAGATGATCTACGAGACCTCTTTCTCCCTTTGGGAAGAGAAACAGAGAAAACCGAGCCTGGTTCGCAAACCGAGGCAAGGCACAGAAAAGCCCGGAAGTTTGGAGGCAAGGCTCACGGTCGAGACTCTGAAACCTCTAGACGAGCACGATATGCAACATCACCAAGCGCTCAATCGGTGACGTCTGAGTTTTAAGGTCGGTCAAAAAGGGGTGTCTACAGTTGCCTCTCTTTGACAGAACTCGAAAGTCATAAGTGACGGGAGTGAATGTCAAAGCCCAAAGACGACCCATTTTTGACAAGGCTGAAGACTTAGACAAACAGGCGAGATAAACAAAGGCGTGCCCGCAGGCAGGGGGCAAAATGCTAAACGATATGCACAAGGCCAGATGTAACTCGATGTTCATGCAAGTGCAGCAAGCTGTAATGAAGCAAATATTCGCAAACAGATGCAACAGTTTTAAGCAAGAATGCAAAGCAACAACATTTCATGCAGTTAGGAATGCGAAGAATTATTCATTTCTCGTCACGTCTCACACGGAGAAGATACGATACCTGCGCGATTCGTCTGGTCACACCAGCTTCAAATGAACCGTACATACAATATCGTGCCTGCAAAAGAGAGGAACTCAACAAGCACAACATACTAACAACATATGTTCAATGCGATATCGAAAGTTCGACAAGCGTGGTGTCGGTGGGTGAGTGCATCGCAATGCGAGAAAGGAGTGTGCGTGACAAGGCAAGCTTAAACACAGAGGCATGGTAATATTAAAGAGACGTACATAACAATGCAAGTATGTTTATGAGAATGCAAGTTAGATGCAAAATAATGCAGAACAAACGCAAATCAGGATACGTGTTTGTCTCAAAACGGTGAGCAAGGAAATGCGTGTTTCGGCGAGGGCGACTCGATCACGGCCTCCGGTTTACTTCTCGGAGAGGTTACAACATGTTCAAAAAGGATGCACCTTGATTTTGATGAGTAATGATGAGACACACGTCAGAAGTTGAAGCTGAAGTTCTGGCGGAGCGATTCGCGACAGAAAGTGCACTTCTCTTGTACTTTCTCAGGTCCCGGGGACTCCAATTTTTCTCAAAATTTGCAAGACCTTGGGGGGGGGGGGTGTGGAGAACACCACCGGCCAGTTTTATTTCCCATTGGAGGCCACCAGCCACTTTTCAAAAAGGGAATGGCCGGCTTGCCAGAAAAGGTGGCCGGCCGGCCACTTGTCCAAATCCGTGGGCATTTTTGTCTTTTCACCCTCTTTTCTTTAAAACCATTCGGCCAAACTCTTTGAGCTCATAACCTTAGCTCCGAAATCACCTCCTCTAGCCTCCCAAACCATTTTCCTCCTCAGATCTGCGCCCTATATGCGTTTTCCAACGCCCCACGCAAGTTGTTTTTGCGAAAACTTTCTATTTTAAGCACTTTGAACCGATTAAATTTTGATTTCGGTGCTTCTTTTTTCATTTTCGCCACTTGAGGTGAGTTTATCTCAACATTTGGAAGATTTTCTTGGGAGTTGACTATTGTTGACTTTTTCCAATTTTGGCTTATTTTTGCTCATTTTTGCTCCTTTTGCAGATTTTCTGAAATGGCCGGTCATTTTCCTCACGGTGGAGGTCCTGCAGATGCCGGAGGTGATCCCGATATCATGGCTCTGCCTCCGAGGGTTCGACCCTTCATACTCGAGAGGTATGACCCACCAGTACACATTCTTCCACGAGCCGTTTTCTACCACTTCACTGACTTTGATGAGCGAGCACCCGGGGATTTGCTTCTACGGGAGCCAAAGTATCACCTCTCCCATGAGGCGCGAGAGGTATTTACTTCGTTTTCACCCTTTCTGCAAGATATTGTGAATTTTTCATGCATTCTGTTTACATTCTGAATACACGATTCAATTATCTGAATTTCTAAACACTCAGCCCGCAAATTGATTGTGAACACGCAGTCCAAACATTGATTTTCTGAACACACAGTCCGAATTGAAGGTGAACACACGGCACACATTGATCGAGTTTTGAACACACAGCCCAAACACAGATTTTCTGAACACACAGTCCGAATTGAAGGTGAACACACGGCACACACTGATTGAGTTTTGAACACACAGCCCAAACACTGATTTTCTGAACACACAACTCAAATTGAAGGTGAACACACAGCACACAATGATTGAGATTTGAACACGCAGCCCAAACATGGATTTTTTGAACACACAGCTCAAATTGAAGGTGAACACACGGCACACACTGATTGAGATTTGAACACGCAACCCAAACATTGATTTTCTGAACACACAGCTCAAATTAAAGGTGAACACATGGCACACACTGATTGAGTTTTGAACACACAGCCCAAACATTGATTTTCTGAACACACAGCTCAAATTGAAGGTGAACACACGGCACACACTGATTGAGTTTTGAACACACAGCCCAAACATTGATTTTCTGAACACACAGTTCGAATTGAAGGTGAACACACGGCACACACTGATTGAGATTTGAACACGCAGCCCAAACACTGATTTTCTGAACACACAGTTCGAATTGAAGGTGAACACACGGCACACACTGATTGAGTTTTGAACACGCAGCCTAAACATTGATTCTCTAAACACACAGCTCAAATTGAAGGTGAACACACGGTACACACTGATTGAGTTTTGAACACACAGCCCAAACACTGATTTTCTGAACACACAGTTCGAACTAGAGGTGAACACACGGCACACACTGATTGAGAGTTGAACACGCAGCCCAAACACTGATTTCTAGCATACAGCTTACACTTTGAAATCTGAACACGCGGCTCATTCACTTTACTTTGCACGCAGCCCATTCATTTGCACATAGCTCATTCATTTCATTTGCACACAGCTCACTTATTTTATTGAAGCGTGTATTCATTCTGAATGCAGGTGACTTCTCGCACTGTGCGGGGATACGGCTCCACTGTGGCTAGAGATTGGTACGCCGAACTCCCGGAGGCTGTCTGGGATTTGGTTGACTTGGCAGGGTTTGGGCCTTTCTGTACTGGGCTTTCCCGTTGTCCCGCCAAGAGGACGTTGATGGCAGCTTTGGTGGAGAGATGGTGGGACACCACCAACTCCTTTCATTTTTCCGCCACGGGGGACTTGACTATGACCCCGCTTGACTTTGTTGTGTTGACTGGGCTTGACGTGGGAGGTTGGCCCATTCCTTACGACGAGGATATGGGTCAATGGCAGGCCGCTTGGCTATATTTGCTGGGGGGCTCACCCGCCTGTTGATAGAGCTTCGGGCAGAGTCCGATACACCTGGTTCTCCTCCCATTTTCGGAGGGAGGAGAGGGAGCCCGGGACTCCTGAAGAGGCAGCACAGTATGCCCATGGTTTTCTGATGTTCCTCTTTGGGACCACTTTGTTTGCCAATAGGGGGAACACTGTTGGGCTGTATCTGTTGAGCGCCTTGGTGGACCTATCACAGGTCAGACGGTATGACTGGGGTGGCACCGGCCTGGCTACCCTTTACTGCTACATGAGCGCGACCTCCATGACGGGGACTTACTTGGTGGTTGCTGGAGAGCCTGGGAGGTACTTTCTGCCCTCCTGATTTACATTTCTGCTCCTCATTACTTGTAAGCTGCACACACGGCGTACTTTACGCACTGTATTTTTCCTTTAGCACTTTGCATTTACATTCTGCACTGTTTTCCACAGTTATGGGTCTATCGTGCTTCGATATTAGCCCTAGAGATGGTGGTGGAGGGCCCCTCGTGACCCGTACTCACTTGTATTTGAGGGCGAAGACGCCAAGACCCCGAGTCTCTCCTTTATCTCTGGCGATATTTCGACACGCAGTGCGGTCGACGGAGGTATTCAGAACTCTCGGTTCTTTGTGTTTTCATCTTTGATTTGTCTTGCACCTTCACGATTTGATTGATTAGTTACCCTTGATTACATGGGAGCCCTGGGCACCCTTTGGTGAGGGTCTCCGATACTAGTTTGCTGGAGGGCGGGGTGCCTCCCAGTACAGGATTCTATTCGAGGGGCCATTTGGTAGAGCCTGGTTTCTGGGGGAGCGCTTCTTGCGTCAGGTATGGGGCTATACTTCTCAGGACCCTCCCTCAGCACCCCCAGTCGAGATGCGGATTGCTGATAGGCTCTCTTCTCGGGATGTTGTTAATGCTATGCTGGGTACTGATGCTTTGCTTTATCTTGAGGATGGGGATTATGCTACTTACCGTCACATATACCTGATGCCTCCATTGACGGGAGTCCGTACTCCGGCGATGAAGCCTGCTGGCATACCATCTTCGAGCCAGGCCCCGGCTCGTGTGAGACGCTTCTTCCCACCAAATAGGGTACATCCAGAGGCGGTGGATTTATTCCCCAATTCCCCCGACTTATCATCATCTGGATGGCGGATATCTTGTTGGTGATGGGGTGGCAGTATGGGACTACCTCTCCGATTCCGATCCCGATAGAGCCTCCGATGCCTGGCCACAGATATGTCAGAGACCCCGACTCACCACCGGTATGTTTTACAGCTTTGATTCACTACTTAGATACTTAGTCACTCATTCCTTTACTGATACCCCTGCCTTTTGCATCTGCAGCCCCCTGTTGAGTACATGGATCAGGTGCTCAAGATGGTAGCCTCACTCGAGGGGATGGTACTGTGAAGGGAGGTGCAGTTGTCCATTATGGGCTTCCAGGTATCCTTTAGTTTTCTAGCATTGTATCTTCTAATAACATGCTGATTTTAGACATTTTACTGCATTAATTAGGCTACTTGCGTAGAGCACATCTGACACACACCACATTCATGCATTATTCCTGTGTATACCCACCCTGCGTAGCTTGTTTGCATCTGTATCTGATATACATGTTTTGGCTAATGTATTCAAACTGCATTTTTCATTTTCAGATGCCTCCAGTATATGCTTTCGGCATGTCAGCCACTGGCCTTCTCGGGGAGGCGGACCATCTGGGTCTTCTCGAGGAGTTGGGCCATCTGGGCCTTTTCGAGGAGCTGGGCCATCCAGGCCTTCTCGAGGAGCTGGGCTATCCAGGCCTTTTCGAGGAGCTCGAGGAGAGGGATCGTCTCGCAAACGCAGGGCACATATTATAGAGGCGGAGCCCGATGAGGATGAGGAGGAGGATGTTGCAGATCGTCAGTCAGAGACATCTGCTGACAGAGAGGAGGGCTCTGGTCTTGGCTCCGAGAGTGGAGGCGAGGCTGATGGGGATCCAGAGGATGACAGCTCCGACTCGGACGGTGATGGGGGTGCAGAGGCTATCCCACAGAAGAGAATGAAAAGGGCCTCTTATTCCCGCTCTTGAGAGCATTGATGTTGCGGTTCCCTGTTTTATTTACCTTTTTGCTAGTAGTTGTAGCACATTGTGCATTATTAGGCAGTTTTTATTTTTGTAAAACTTGTGCCCTTTGTTTGCAAAATAAAGCATGATGGAATGAAACAGCTTTCAAAAAAAGGTGTTGTATTTTAAACTCTTAGCATCATATCGCATCGTTTTGCACCATAATGAGATTGAATGAAAATGTGCATTGTGCATTTGCCCAGTCAGGTAGTGAACCGACGCAAAAACTTAACTTACTAAGATACAACAAAACCTTAGCACGTTTACAACTCGATAAGCAAAATACAACAATGTTGACAACTTAATAAACAAAACTTAACAAGAAAATTGCTTAGACAAAGAGTACCAACTCAAACACACGAAAACACGACAGCTCGACAAACAACTCGATAAGCAAAACAACAACTCAATAAGCAAAACAACAACTCGACAAACAAAACTTAACAAAACAAAATGTGCTTCGGACGATTTGGGCAACGGAATGCATCCAAAATGGAGGAAAATGGAGGCCTTTGACATACCCGTTGCATGGAAATGCTTGAAACTTCCTCCCGGGGGGTAAAACAGGGCCAAGGACACACATGGGAGCATGGTCGGCCACTTTTGGGGGCCGGCCGACCAGCTTTTTGTATATGAGGGGAGGAATGTGGCCGGCCTGCTAGAAAAGGTGGCCGGCCGGCCACTTATCCTGGCAACCGCCAAATTTTCGACACGTGTCCCCCTGAATAGTGTTCCATCCTCTTTAAAAGCCCCAACTTCGGGACTCATTCATTTCATCACTGCTTTGCACAGAAAATGGAGGCATTCCTCGTAGAAAATCTCACATCTTGGATCTCTTCTTTAGATGGCTCAGAAAAGTTGAACTTCCAGGGTTTCGGCTTGAATGCACTATTCACTCTGAGTCGTACTCCGCTGCACCTTCCTTTCCTCCATGCCGCGACAAGATTCTGGAACCCAGTGACGCAGGTCTTTAGCTTTGGCGGGCAAGAGGTATGTCCAACTTTTGAAGATTTTCAAGTTTTGATGGAGTCTGAATGTTCGGAGGAGATCTTGCCTCAGTTCCGCTTTGGCCACGCCCAAGCTTTAGGGCGGATGTGTGGACTTACCGCGCATGATGCTCGGTCTTTGATCTGTAATGAGAACTGGATATCCTCGGTTTGATCCATCGCTTTTCTGGTGCTGGTGATCACGGTGACCATCATTGGCAAGGTTTCCTGCAACATGCGCTTTGCTTGTGCATGCTATCTCACTTCCTGCTTGCCCCAGGCCTGGGTGGACCCAGTATCTGTTTGATTGAATTTGCTCAGGGCTTGAAGGAAGGGAAGAGTTGTATTGCTATGGCATTGGCCGAAACACTAATGGGCTTGGACACTTTCCAACGTCAGGAGACAACCAGATTTGCGGGGAGTTCACTACTACTGCAGGTAATATTTCCCACCCAATCTCACATATGTATTTGCTCGCATCACTCGACCCTCAGCCTCGGTTTTTCTCACAGAATCCTTGTCTCACTGTTCTCTCATCGCACATCTCTCTATTCTTTATTCTCTCATTTTTCATCCCTCCCCAGGTATGGTTGATGGATAAACTGCAGGTTATGGACTCTTGCCCTACCTACTCAGCCCGCGGCTACTTCTTTCGGCAACGCCTGGTTGATGCGCTTGATGAGGGATGGTAGTTCAACTGGATGTGCAATTTGTCTGCTGACCGCATTGCTTGGCGCTGTCCTTGGCTCAATCTTCCGGCAATGAGCTATAGCATGTCAGCGGTGAGGTCGGTGATTGGTGCGACTCCTTGTGTGTTCTATTTTCGTTCAGTTCAGCGCCGGTTTGGCCATGATCGAACTTGCCGCTAGAGGATTGAGTGCATTGCTTTTCGGTCGGCGCCTGACTTGCTGATATGCCACAAAGATGGAGGACTAGAGAGCTCCTGGCCCCTACTCCCACTTTCAGTTGCACTTTGTCTGACGAGTGCTGGGATTGGCTCAATGAAGTGGCACAGATTGGGCCTAGCTTGGCATCAGAGGCTTTGACTAGCTCCGGGAGGGGGTGCAGGGACACTTGACTTGACTATGCCCCGGACTTATTGCTTTATCAGTACTTTCAAGTTTTCTTTATGAGTGTAATAAAAAGCAACTCCAATTGTATGCAAGAGCAAGAGAACTCTGTTGTGAAATCAATGAAATTGAAGGTTGTGGTACTGAAAATTTTCCGCTTGGGTCCAAAAATGGTCTTAGTTGTAAGAGATTAATTTGAACAAAGTTAACTTTTATTAAAACTTTTCAAAACTATTTTCGATATGGATCAGAAGTGGACACACCTGAGATCTGTCACTGAGATGCACAACCCCGGATCCTAGCAACTGGAAAGTTTCCCCTAGTCTGAATGGTACTGCGAGACTGCGTGGCAACGGAAAGTTGCCCCTAGTCTGAATAGCACTGTACCGGAGATCACGGCGAATGCTGATGGAAAAAGATGATTGAGATGATCAAAATGGACAAAGTTTATTAGGGAAAAATTTATGGTTGAACTTCAGGATGAAGTTGCCTACGTATCCCAAACATGGGAATCAAGCCTTACGTAGTTCAGGCTTAGGTTCGCTCGGGTATTTTCACTCTCCTTTTGCGCTTTAACTTTTTCCAAGGCCGCCCTTTGCGGGTTTTCAACCTTGCGAGCTCAGTTTTTATGGTTTCAAATTTTTTGTGCTATGAGTTTTGCCTTGGTCGCCCTTTCGGGTTTTTGGCCTAGCGAGCCTTTCAGGGGTAATATTTCTTCAACTTGTCCATATTGATCGGTTGTGAGAACTCCAAGCCATCTAGATCCATCAGAACCACAGCTCCACCTGACCAGATTGATTTGATGATGTAGGGACCAGTCCAATTGGGTCTGAATTTGCCCCTTGGGTCGTGGATGGGAGCTCGGTTGTCCTTGAGTACCAAATCTCCTTCTTTTAAATTCCTGGACTTAACCTTCTTGTTGAAAGCCCGGGCAATTCTGCGTTAATAACCTTGGACATGGTACAGTGCTTTCATCCTTCTTTTGTCAAAGAGCATGAGTTCCTCAAATCTGCTCTGCTGCCAATTCGCTTCGGCTATCTGACACTCAACCAATACTCGTAATGACGGGACCTCAATCTCAATAGGCAGAACGGCCTCCATCCCATAAACCAATGAGTACGGAGTCGCCCCAGTAGAAGTTCTGATTGAAGTCCGGTAGCCCCACAGAGCGAACGTCAGCTTATCTGGCCAGTCTCGGTAGGTTTCCACCATCTTCTGCAGCATGTGCTTGATATTCTTGTTGGCGGCCTCAACCGCTCCATTGGTCTGCGGCCGATAGGTAGACGACTTATGAAAAGCCACATTGTATTTCTCCAACAAATCAATCACCTCCTTCTTGAAGTGGGAACCATTGTCTGAAATTATTTCATTTGGGACCCCGTAGCGACAGATGATGTTGTTTTTGATAAATTTTGCAACGTGCGAAGCCTTCAACACTGCATAAGATTGGGCCTCAACCCACTTTGTGAAATAATCTATCGCTACCAAGATGAACTCATGCCTGTTCGACCCCTTCGAGGTGACAGCCCCGATCACATCGATTCCCCAGACTGAAAATGGCCATGGCGAAGTCATGTTGTACAGCTTTGACGGCGGAATGTTCATGCAATTTGCATGAATTTGACACTTGTGGCATCGCCGGACAAAACCAATACAATCCTCCTCTATGGTGGACCAGTAGTAACCCTGTCTGAGGATCTTCCGTGCCAACATTACCCCATTCATGTGCGCACCACATTCTCCCCCGTGGATGGCTTCCATCAGACACTTTGACTCTTTGGCGTCAACACACAGTTTATGCATCCCCAGATGACCCCTTTTACACAACTTACCCCCACAGATGATGAACTGAACGGCCATTCTTCTGATTGCCTTTTTGTCTTTAGCATTTACCCCTGGCGGGTATGCTTCTTTCTCCAAGAAGTTCCAAATGTCGTAATACCAGGGGTTTTCGTCCTGAACTTCATCTATAGCGGCAATCGACTCGTAGGCAGGTGCAAATTTCTGGTCGATGATGACTGGACGCATCCGGACTCCACACGGGATGTCTATCATAGAAGATAGAGTTGCTAAAGAATCTACGAACCTGTTGTTCTCTCTTAGTAGATGAGTAAAACTTAGCTTCTCAAACCAAGGAATCAGCAAGTCCAAGGTCTGGTGATACATCATCATCTTTTCCTCTTTCACTTTCCAGTCTTCTTTAGCCTGAGACACAATAAGGTTCGAGTCCCCAATGACGTCCAACCGTCTTGCCCCTAGTCCCAAGGCTGCTTCTAGACTAGCAATGCACGCCTCATATTCTGCTTCGTTGTTCGAGACTTTGAATCGGAGTTTGAAGGCTAAAGGGATACGGGAATTGTCAGGTGCTATCAGCAACACTCCTATCCCATACCCGTATTGATTTGACGCTCTGTCAAAGTACATCGTCCAAGTTTCGTCGTCGATATGCAAAATGGCCTCATCTGGGAATAAGTACTCGACTGCTTCACCCCCTTCCACTAGATGGTTGGCTAAGAACTCTGCCACTGCTCTTCCCTTGACCGACTTGCGTGTTACGTACTTTAGATCAAATTCGGAGAGCAACAGCAACCAACGAGCTAGCCTATCCGTAAGTGCTGGTTTCTCGAAAAGATATTTGATGGGATCAAGTCGTGAAACCAACATTACAGAGTGAGCTAACAGGTAGTGCCGCAGCTTCCTGGTAGCCCATACCAAAGCTAAGCAAGCCTTCTCCAGCGGAGTGTAGCGGGTTTGGTACTCTAGCATCTTCTTGCTTAGATAGTAGATGGCTCTCTCCACCTTGTCTTCTGATTCTTGTGCAAGCATGCAGCCCATTGTAATCTCAGTTACTGACAGATACAAAATCAACAGTTTCCCTGGTTCTGGTGGTGACAGCACGGGCGGGTTCTGTAAATATTCTTTAATCTGTTCAAATGCAGCTTGACATCGGCCGTCTCATTGGAACTTCTTTCCTTTCTTGAGGAGGCCAAAAAGTGGTTCACAAGTCAAGGTTAATTTTGAGATAAACCGTCTTATGAATTGCACTTCACCCAGAAAGCCTCGTACATTCTTTTCAGTCCTTGGTGGTGGCATTTCTAAGATGGCCTTGATTTTGGAAGGGTCGACCTCGATGCCCCTTTGTGTAATTAGAAACCCTAGCATTTTTCCCGCTGTAATACCAAATGTACACTTCTGAAGGTTCAGCCGCAACCGGAATTCCCTGATCCTTTGAAAAAACTTGTGCAAGGCGGTGTAGTGGCCCTCTCTTTCTTTTGATTTGACAATCATGTCGTCTACGTACACCTCAACCTCTTTGTGGATCATGTCGTGTAATATCGTGGTTGCGGCCCGTTGATAAGTAGCTCCAGCGTTCTTCTACCCAAATGGCATGACTCTATAACAGTATGTCCCCCACGGGGTGGTGAATGCAGTCTTTTCCCGGTCTTCTGGCACCATCACTATCTGGTTGTAGCCTGAGAAGCCATCCATGAATGAAAGCAAAGCATGCCCTACTGTGAAATCCACAAACTCATCGATATGCGGTAGGGGAAAGTCGTCCTTCGGACTAGCTCTGTTCAAATCCCTGAAATCCACACACACACGGATCCTGCCATCTTTCTTCGGCATTGGAACAATGTCGGCCAACCAAGTCGGGTATTCGGATACCAGTAGGAAGCCTGCGTCGATTTGCTTGGTGACCTCTTCCTTAATCTTGAGAGCCCAATCCGGGCGGATCCTCTTGAGTTTCTGCTTGACAGGTCGGGCCTCGGGGTCAAGGGGGATCTGATGCTGTACAATCTCAGGATCGATTCCAGGCATGTCTTCGTAGGACCACGTGAAAACATCTTTGAAATCTTTTAATAAAGCGACTAAGCACTCGCATTCCTCCAAAGACAACGTGGACCCGATCTGGACCAGCCGCGGGTCCTCCTCAGTACCAATATCAGGGTAGTGATTGCATCCATTAAAGGTTTGACAAATCTCTCTTGCTCTTGCTCAATTAAACGTTGCAAAACTGGAGGAACTTTGTCCTCGTCGTTTTCATCAAAGTTTTGAAAGTCTGAATTAATGCAATAAATCAAAGGCACAGAAAAGTACTCAGAAACCACAGTTACTTGATTTTCATTAAACACATCCAAATCATCCGATTCATTTACAACAGACTCAAATGAAAAGGAAAAAGACGACCTAGACAGGACTGTGGTATCCGGGTTATCATCCCCAGGATTACTAGATTCAGACTCAGTCGAGCTGGAACCTGATTCCGACTCACAAGACTCGATGGAATCAGATTCTGGCTCACTACCTGACCCGGTACTGCTGGACAAAAATCCCTCATCGTATTGCCAAGTGAGAGAGGGTGAGATAGATGCATCCAAGATAGTCGCTGGTAGGCCCGCAGCCGTTTCATCTCCAATCATGGAAACCGAGAAGTTATCCCCCAAGCACTTATGGTCGATCGGAGGATCAGAAAGTAGACAAGCCAGTGCTACCCCCATTTCAAATTCTGTGCCCTCAGGATCCACTGCCTTACACTGCTCAACCTCGGCTGATGGGTCTGTCTGCTCTGTGGCAACGTCATCCCCGGATAGTTGCAGGTCGAAGAAAATCTCGAAACCTGGCATGCGCTTCTTCTCCGCGTTTAGCCACGGCTCTGGGAAGCTGCAAAATGGAAAGTCCTCCCCCTCCCGGATGAAACGTCCGTTCAGGGTACCCTGAATGGGCCTATGCATTAACTCAAAAGGCTTCCCAGCCTGCTTTGCTCTGGCTCTTCCGGCCATTTCTTTTCCCTTCCTCACCCAGTCCTCTTTGGTGGGCAGATAACCCAAGCCAAAGGTATGAGGGTTGTGTGGCACTTCGCCCAATGCTGCAACGCCTTTCCGGCCGCTCCTTCCTAATACCATCCCGGGGATATGTTGTAGCTTGTTCATGAGGTAGACAGATTGAGCACTGACGTACACTCCCTCATTCACAGCCATGATATTCTGCACCGCTCGGGCCTCAGCCAAAGTGAACCCTGATAAGAAAACATCCTTTGTACCATGCTCGATTTCCAAGACAGGTGTGGACACTTCTGGCGGCGGATGGATTGATGAATTCCCGAAGACAATAGCCACCCCCTTCCCGTGAGGGTACTTCAACATCTGATGTAGAGTGGAAGAGACTGCCTTTACTTGGTGCAACCACGGCCGCCCCAAGAGTAGATTGAAGGTTGCGGGAACGTCTAAGACATGAAATTCAATGTTATGTTGTCCCGGACCAACCTGAGTCTGAATTTTGGATCCCCATCACTTTCTGCTAGTATTATCATATGCTCGATCACTGAGTAGTCGGCCACGAAGTCCGGGCTTCAACCCGATTACATCTGTTATTACTTTGGCGGAGACATTGATGGCGGACCCGGTATCAACAAGTACCACCGGTATCCACTTGTCTCTACATTCCATGGAAACGTAGAGGAGTTTGTTATGATTTGTGCCCTCAGGCGGTAGTTCTTTGTCTGAAAAGGTTAATGCCGGGGAACCTCCTCCCGAAAAGACCAGCCCAACCAGCTGCTCTAGTGTAGTATCTATAGAGAGTTTGGCCTTGTCCATGGCAGATAGGACAGCCTATCTGTGCACTCGCGACGCCATAAGCAGTCCCCAGATGGAGATGTCTGCTTGTATCTTCTTCAACTACTTGAGCACAGCTTCTTCTTCAATCTGTTTCTCTCTCTGTTTCTCAGCTTCCTTGTCTTTCCCGGATGCCTCAGGTTGGTCTAAGTGCGGGGGCTTGAAATACCGCCCACTTCTTGTCATATGAGCGACCCCATCAATACACCAGGTATCATCTAGTTGATTATTCCCCCAATCCTCATCCGTGTGGGCAAGACATAAATCATCATCTTCCCACCACATTCCGTCGGCAGCCGACAGACACCTGTCCGGCTCTGGTATGATCGTACTCGCAGCACCTTTAGTCCTCATGCCCGCAGCATTTTCTGTTCTCGTGCACACAGCACTCTCGACCCCCACATGGGCCTTAGCTTTTCTGATTCTCTCAGAATCCTCAAATTTTGTTGTTCCGACTGCGTTAGTACAGCTGGTTGTTCAATACTCCCTGCATTTACAATGCCCAAGTTCTGAGCGAAATTCTTAGTGCCGGCGCTCTCCTGGCGGTGTATTCTGACTCTCGGCCCTTCCGGCCACCACTGATACTCTCGCCCTTGCCGGGCCTTGTTCTGGTTGATATTCTACGATGTCTGGCTAATCATCTAACCATCCGGTAACTTCTCCCGACTCCTCATATTCAAACCAGTTGATTGCCGCATCCCCTGATTCTTAGTCACTAAAGAACTGGAGGTTGGCAAGGTCTTCTCTTACAGCTGTTAGACCATCCGTTCCCCGTTCAAATCTGTCCCCCTGTATTACACATAATTCTGCTCTTTCTGGCAGCCTTATACTCAGCTCAGACCGGCCCACTGACTAGATGTATTCACTTGGATCATAGACCCCTCCAGCGAGATTCCCATACTGTTCAACCCCAGATTCAACAACCCCACTTTCCTCTGAAATCTGCCATGTCCCATCTTCGGTGGTCACCACCATCGGCTCGGATTGGGTTGTGGAGATGTCCATCATGCACAAGTCAGTGCAGACAGGAAGGATCACCTCCGGCTTAGGTATGTGGGATGGGCTGATATAGATACTAGGATCGTAAGACACGATCCCAGTTTGGATGAAGTTAATTCTGTTGGGAGGAGGGGCTTGGTTATGTGGTGGGAGAGGATTTGTCGTGACATTGGGTTTTTCGGGAGGCGCGATCACCTGCTTGTCAATAAGATCCTGGATCTCATGATGCAATCTATAGCAACGGTCGGTGTCATGACCGTGCTGTTGGTGATACGCGCAGTATTTTGCCAGATCATGAGAGGGAGGGAGTGGATTTAGTAGTGGCCTCGGCTCCAGGGGCGTCAAATGCTTCTTCCTGATTAATACCCCCAGAGCTTTAGACAGGGGCATATATAGGGGGGTGAAGGTTCTTTGGCCTCTGGGCTGGTATTTGGCGGTTTGGGTATTGCTTCCAGATGCGCCAGAGAAAGGCGTGGCTGCCATGGGTCTTGGGGGAGGGGGAATGGTGGTAACCATGCTCACTTCTGAAGCTCGTGCAGTTGTAGCGCCACTCGGGCCTGCGCTATTGTTACGGTTGAAAGTCCTTCTGGGTTGCTCCTTATCCTGGTCGATCAGACCTTGTTTCATGGCATCCTCGATCTGTACCCCCATCTCGTGTAAATCTGAGAAAGTGGGGAAGGGGAGTACAATCATCTTCTGCATCAATTTTGATTGGAGATTGCGCACAATCATCCTGATTTGATCTTTGTCCGTAGGCCTCAAAGTCATCATCGATGCCTTCGCCCTCCATCGAGTTACGAAGTTTGAGAAAGTCTCCTTGGGTTTCTGCCTCGTCGTTTCGAGATCACGAGTTGTAATCTCGATCTGGGTATTGTACGAGTATTGTGCGACAAAGGCCTCAGCCATCTCATCCCAACTTCTTTTGACCTCGTCCTCCAACTTCGCGTACCAGATGGCGACCACACCCGACAGGGTTCGGCCGAAGAGCGAAAGCTTTTGTGGTCTGGTTAGGCCCATTGGCCGCAGGATGTCTGAGAATAGCCGAAGATGGACCATGGGGTCCCCAGACTCGTCAAAGCGGTCAATTTGTGGCATCTTGAACCTATCGGGCAATGTCATGGCCACGTCGGTGTATCCGTCCTCGATGTCTGGAATGGCCTTCACCCCTTGTGATTTCTTGAAAAGCTTCTCAAGCTTGCTCAGTTTTAGAGCTGTATGGTCCATTTCGAACTCAAAGGGAGAGTCCGGGTGGTTGGGTGTATGGGTCTTGGACAGTTGAGGCGGAAGCGAGGGCGGAGTTGGCCCCGTTGGAAGGTTTGTGTCCTCTTGGATATTCTGGACATTTGGCAAGGTGTTCTGGGTGTTTGGCAAAGCATTCTGGACAGTAGGTGCCTGCTCGGGTAATGGGGCCCTTGGTGGAGAAGGAACCTGATGTGAAGCAGATGCTGCATTCTGCTGTTGCAGTCTAGTGATTAGCTCGGCCTGTTGGGCCATGATCGCGGCCTGCTGTTTGGAGAACTCCGCTTAACGGGCAGCGTCCTCCTGCATTTGTCTCATGCTCTCCTGCATTTGGCGCATCAGGGCTTCCACCCCTGACGTATTTTGTTGATCCATCCGACTGACCGGTATGTCTATTTCTATAGCAACAATTGAGACCTCAGTCTTACTGTCCTCTAATGGAGTAACCCACTATTCTGGCAACCTCTGTTCTGACACACTGCGCTTCTTTAGCATTCTCCTGACAACGGGGAGTAAAGAATAGAACACTGGATGTCCGTCAACCAGATCCTCAGATCGATTGAGTCGACGACCTCGTGTCCAAAGTGCTTGGGGAATGTCTACTGGGTCGGAAGCAATGGTGCTAAAACTACCCTAGCAAAAGATAAATAAAGCGAAAAGGAAATAAATAACCAGATAAATGAACAGCATGACAGCTTAAAATAAATACACAACACACAGTTGGGCATACAACACACGGTTGATAAGCTGAAAACACACTGTCTTCAAATACTAATCACTGTCCCTGAATCACTATTCCCCAAAGGCTGAACCCGATACCCGCAGATAATCGATTCTCAAATACTGACTGATGCCCAAACTCATAAACTGATACGTGCATTCCCTATAGAGACACACTCTAAAAGCACATAACAGATAAATGAGAGCCAAAACACCCCTAAGTTGCGGTAGGGTTTCCTTGTCCAATTTTGTCAGGAGCTAGGGTTTCACTACGGATGCAGCGGTTTCAAACAACCTATATCGGGTAAGCAACCTGTCCTAGCTTGGAATGGTCACTACGGATTTCGATATGCACTAGGTCGAATGGTCAAAAAGGGTGCCCCGGTAAAACCGGGGTTTGTGTTCCCATATTGGCAGAGCTCGTAACCGGTCAGCCTTATGGTCATGCCTTAACAAGACAAGCCTCCGGCAAACTGTTCAGGAATAGTAGATGGCAAACACGGTGTCCTAGGCGCACCAATGCAAATGCAATGCAAAGAAACACACAAGTGTAGTCAAAACCAAATATCATGGGTTCGAGTCAAGTTCTCTAAATCCCCAGCGGAGTCGCCAGAAACTGTAGACAAGCACGCGGGGGACCTCGCTACAGCTCGGACTCGATTTGTGTTACGGTTCTTAATCTCGAACCAAAGAGTCCAGATCCGGCAAATCGTTTTGAGAAAACAGATTTTTAGAAAAGAAGTGCCAAACATGGATTGCTTTGCCAGATACAGAGTCGCCACCTAAATATTTTATTTTTGGGAAATTTAGGAAACCCTGACTCGTGCCTAAGGCCAAGTGTCCGTCATCACCAAATTTGCCTCGGCTCGGGAACTTGGGTACGATTGGGAAAGGTCACTTCGTGAGCACCCCCGCTCGCCCGGTCAAAGACCGGCCTCTACTAACCATGATATCTAATTTTGAAAACATTGTGCGTTCTTATTCCGGTTATTAGCCTAGATGTACTATGTGATGCGCATAGCATACAAGTATAGACCAAGTCGCCTGAATTGGAACAAAACATTTCATGTTTGTTTGTTTGAAAAATGGTTTGATGGTGCTACCCGCAGGTAGGCTTAAAATGCAGATTTTGCCACCCTCAGGTGGGCTTAAAAAGATGGTTTTGCCACTATCTAGTGGGCTTAAAACTCACAGTTGATGATTTGTCCTAATCCAAACAACCCAACCTCCACCCACAGGCATTCAAGGCAGTTATATCACATAAGCATATAGCCTCATGGTAAGCATGCTATTCATGCCAATCAGTCACACGCATGCAAGGATGCTAAAGCATAAAACTCACCGAGTACACCAAGCCAAAACAAAAACCGATTAGAAATCCATGCATGATCCTAAATATATAGAAATGCCTAATGCACCACATGCAAAAATGCAACTATAGCAGGCTCGGCTATTCTAAACATGGCATGTGGAATGCTACAGCTAACACATATTCAACTTAGAATTGAAATACAAATGCAGTTAGTATGATGCGCCGAGCCCGGTGCATGCAAAACAGATGAATGAATGCAAACATGCTATCATACTGTATGCTAATTGAAACATGCCCTAATCTAACCATCATAAGTTGGTAAATAAAAGGGAAGAAAGACGTGGGGTTGGAAGACATACATCACACACACGCACACTTATTACAATTATGCCCTCGCGCAGAGGGTCCAAATAAATAGTACAGTCCAAATAATACAGTCCAAATATGTACAAATCCCTAATTAATTTACAAATTAACTAAGAAAAATAATAAACTGGCATGCAAGCCAGGGACTGTCTTGACTCTTCTTCAGATGATGAATGATGCATGTCCGGGTTGCCTTCGCATGGAAATCCACTGTGATGCCCCAATTAGCCTCTGTTTTGCAATAGTTTTTGGAAAGCACGCTAAGCCCCGGAAGACTGCTAATTCTTGATTTGCTGCAATAGAGAGCAAGAAAGGGGCATGGCAATGTATTTTCACAAATGTATGCATGCCTCAATCCTCGTGCCACCAATCACGCATCCCGATGCATGATGGCCGAGGAATCGACTTGCACTACTCAATATAGAATGAATGCACCTGAAAAGACAACAAGACCTAACTCCATCATGGATAATCTAGAGTGTTGGTGACTGGGGAATTGAGACACGTTTCGTCACTCGGAAGTATGAAACGTCTCTCGTTTCCCGTGCTCGGGCTAACTCCTATCTCGAACACAATGCAATATGCATGACATGCATGAAATGCAACTAAGATACAACCTAACATGCAACATGTTATAAAATGGCATACACGTTGCACGAGGTAACATGGCATATACAATGCACTAACATACAACCTAGCATACACAACGCTATGGAATGAAATGGCATACACAATGCATAATGGACTTACACCAACACAAGTGGACCTCATCCACACTCACACAGGAGGCCGTTAGATGAAAATGAGACACTCGAAATGCGTGCACACGTGTACGCAAACCGAGGACCGACCCTAAGGCACCGAATGCCACTCTAACAAGACATGGAAAAACATGGAATATGGCATACTAGCATGCAATTTTCAGAGGCAATAAATGATGCAAAACAGCCCCGAAAGATGACAAAATGACATCCGATGCATGGAATAGGTCCCGAAACATGAAATTAGGCATACTGAATGACCTATGACAATGCAATGCATGCATTATTTGATTATGGAGTGTGAAGACAGAATCAAGACAGCCCAAAGATAAGCATATTTACAATTCTAACCAAGGCCAAACAGCGAACGCAAGTGGGGCTAAACTAGCTTGCAAAAACGGCCCCGAAAGCAAGATAATGAAGCAAGTGACAGCTGCTGACCCTAAACAGAGAAGGGCCCTTCTACAATGTTGAATAGGGGCCCAAAATATGATGTTTTACAGTTTACCACAAGCCACAAAGACAGACAAAAGTATGGCAATACTCTCATGCAAAAAGTAGGCCTAAAGGAAGACAAAGAAGTAAGTGATGCATGCTGGCCCCAAACAGATGAAGGTCCTTCAAAAAAGTTGAAGAGGAACCTAAAATATGATCTTTTACAGTTGATGATCAAACCCAAAACAGTGTACAAGTATGCTCGAAATACTATGCAAGATAGGGCCAAAAAGAGAGCTATAACACAAAGTATAAAAAGGATGATCCAAACAACAAAAGACCCTCAATGAAACATGAAGAGGGGGTCAAAATAAGGCAATTTTTAGTTCGGACCAGAGCCTAAAAACAGAGGCACAAGAGACTAACAAATCATGCAAAAATGGGGCCAAAAGAAGGATATAAAGGCAAGTGGCAAAAGGGGACCCCAAAAAGTGATTAGCCCTTCAACAATGTTGAAGAAGGACTCAAAATAAACTACTTTAGGTTTCACAACATGCCTCAAAACAGTTTAAATATAGGCCAAAAATACTACACAAGAAATAGGCATACAAGAGAGGTAATGAAGCAAGTGTAATAAGGAGGCCTCAAACAGTGAGAGGCCTTTAAATAAACATAAAATAGAGCTAAAAAAAATGCCATTTTCAGTTAGGGCCGGAGCTCAAATATGCAAGCAAGTATGACTAATGTATTGGGCAAGAATAGGACCAAAAGGAGAAGAAATGTACTCACCCTTGTAGACTAGTCTTGGACAGCTTCTTGGCACAAGAAATGGTGCTTCCCAAGCTCTGGAAAGCAGCTCCAAGTGGCTGGAATGGAGGTGGCGGTGTGGTGCTAGGTGGTGGTGTAGAAAGGGTGTAGGACTTGGATGTTTTGGAGGGTTGAAGTGAGGGAGAGAGGGAGGTGCAATACAAGGCTCCAAGAGAATTTTTCTAACCCTTCAAGCACAGCTGGGAGGCTGTTTATATAGGCAAAATAGGGGGAGAAAAGGGAGGGAAAATGGGAGGGAAATGAATTCAAGTTTCCCCCCAAAAAATTGGCCCCCCGAATACAAAATCTGGGGGGGAAAGAGATGCATATTTGGACTGTACCTGCTGTAAGGATTCTGGCCGGCTGGTTATTGGGCTTGCAGGTGGCTTGCCGGCTCTCCCCATGGCCGGCCGGCCAGGGGTCAAAAAGGCAAAGTGTAATTAGAGGCTGGCCACCACAAATTGGTGGCCTCCCATGTGTTCTCAACACAACCCTGTGGTCAAAAATTGGAAACAGTGAATCAAGAGAGAGAACAACCCACTTTTCAAAGGGGTTCAAAAGGCTCAAACACAATTACTGGCTGGCCACCAAATATTGGTGGCCTCCCAGGTGTGTACAACACAAATATGGGGGTTAGGGTTGAAGAAAATGGCCCAAGGGTGGTCAACATTGGCTTTGAAGTGAGAGAAAACGGGCGACGGAGGGTGATGAAGGGATATAACTGGTTGCTAAAACAATTACTGGCCTCCCAGCCTTCTATCACCTTCCTGGTGATGAAACAGAGGTCCCTGCCAAAAATGAACGCAAGCCGATGCAAAATGAAGGTTCGGAGGCAGCCCGATCAACCCAGCAGTTAGGCAACGGGAGGGGCGTTCGACCACGAAGTTGGTCTCTCAGACCACAGTGCCCCTTAAAGGGGAGTGAATAAGATGCATGCCAAAAACCAGAGCAAACGGAGGTGGTTAGGCGGTCCCGGACTCAAAATCGAGGCACTCGGAACCGCTCGAAATGGGCAAAATGGCCTACGACCACGAAATGTAGCCCGCAGCCACCGAGAGATGATCTACGAGACCTCTCCCTCCCTTTGGGAAGAGAAACAAAGAAAACCGAGCCTGGTTCGCAAACCGAAGCAAGGCACAGAAAAGCCCGGAAGTCTGGAGACAAGGCTCATGGCCGAGACTCTGAAACCTCTGGACGAGCACGATATGCAACATCGCCAAGCGCTCAATCGGTGACGTCTGAGTTTTAAGGTCAGTCAAAAATGGGGTGTCTACACACACCATTGGAAAAGGCTTGCTTAGCCTTGGTATGGGCTACCAGGAAGCTGCGGCACTACCTTTTAGCTCACTCTGTAATGTTGGTTTCAAGATTAGATCCCATCAAATATCTATTTGAGAAACCGACGCTTACAGGTAGGCTAGTTCATTGGTTGCTGTTGCCTTCCAAATTCGATTTGAAATATGTAATGCGCAAGTCAGTGAAGGAAAGAGTGGTAGCAGAGTTCTTAGCCGATCATCCAGTAGAAGGAGGTGAAGTAGTTGAGTACTTATTCCCAGATGAGGCCATTTTGCATATCGACGACGAGTTTTGGACGATGTACTTTGACGGAGCGTCAAACCAGTACAGGTATGGGATAGGGGTGTAGCTGATAGCACCCAACAACTCCCGTATCCCTCTAGCATTCAAACTCCGGTTCAAAGTCTGGAACAACGACGCAGAATATGTGGCATGCATTGCCGGTCTAGAAGCAGCCCTGGAATTAGGAGCAAAACGATTGGACGTCATCGGGGACTCGAACCTTGTTGTATCTCAAGCGAAAGGAGATTGGAAAGTCAAAGAAGAAAAGATGATTATGTATCACCAGACCTTGAACTTGTTAATTCCTCGGTTTGAGAAGTTAAACTTTACTCATCTGTTAAGAGAGAACAACAGGTTCGCAGATTCACTAGCAACTCTATCTTCCATGATAGACATCCCGTTTGGAGTCCGGATGCGTCCAGTCATTATCGACCAAAAATTTGTGCCGGCTTACAAGTCGATTGATGCTATAGATGAGGTTCAAGATGAGAACCCCTGGTATTACGATATTTGGAATTTCATGGAGAATGAAGCATATCCACCAGGGGTAAATGCCAAGGATAAAAGGGCAATTAGAAGAATGGCCGTTCAGTTCATCATCTGCGGAGGTAAGTTATATAAGAGAGGTCATCTGGGAATGCATAAGCTGTGCATTGAAGCTGAAGAATCAAAACGCCTGATGGAGGCCATCCATGGAGGGGAATGCGGTGCGCATATGAACAGGGTAATGCTAGTGCGGAAGATCCTTAGACAAGGTTATTATTGGTCCACCATGGAAGAGGATTGTATCGGCTTTGTTTGGCGATGCCACAAGTGTCAGATCCATGCAAACCGCATGAACATTCTGCCGTCGAAGTTGTACAATATGACTTCGCCATGGCCATTTTCAATTTGGGGAATTGATGTGATCGGGGTTGTCACTCCGAAGGGGTAGAATGGGCATGAGTTCATCCTGGTCGCGATAGATTATTTCACAAAGTGGGTTGAGGCCCAATCCTATGCAGTGTTAAAGGCTTCACATGTTGCGAAGTTTATCAGAAACAACATCATCTGTCGTTATGGGGTCCCAAATGAGGTCATTTCAGATAATGGATCCCACTTCAAGAAGGAAATGATTGACTTGTTAGAGAAATACAATGTGGCTTTTCATAAGTCATCCACCTATCGGCCGCAGACCAATGGAGCGGTCGAGGCCGCCAACAAGAATATCAAACACATATTGCAGAAGATGGTGGAAACCTATCGAGATTGGCCAGATAAGCTGCCGTTTGCTCTGTGAGGCCACCAGACTTCAATTAGAACATCTACTGGGGTGACTTTGTATTCATTAGTTTATGGGATGGAGGCCGTTTTACCTATCGAGATTGAAGTTCCGTGTTTGAGAGTGTTGGCTGAGTCTGTAGACGTCCCCGAACGCATCCCGAGGAAAGGAGTGCGAGTCCCCCCTGTTCTCGTTCGATATTGGGTCACTACAGTTCGAAGGACTCAAATGTCACGGTTCTTAATCTTGAACCAAAGAGTCCAAATCCGGCAAATCGTTTTGAAAACAGATTTTTTTGAAAGAAGTGCCAAACATGGACTACTTCGCCAGATACAGAGTCGCCACCTAAATGTTTTAAAATGGGAAATTTAGGAAACCCCGACTCGGTGCCAAAGGCCACGTGTCTGTTATCACCAAAGTTGCCTCGGCTCGGGAACTTGGGTACGATTGGGGAAGGTCACTTCGTGAGCACCCCCGCTCGCCCGGTCAAAGACCGGCCTCTACTAACCATGATATCTTATTTTGAAAACATTGTGAGTTCTTATTCCGGTTATTAGCCTAGGTTACTATGTGATGCTCGCAGCAAACAAGTATAGACTGAATCGCCTGAATTGGAACAAAACATTTCTTGTCTGTTTGTTTGAAAATGGTTTGATGGTGCTACCCGCAGGTAGGCTAAGAGGTGGATTTGCCACCCTCGGGTGGGCTTAGGAAAACGTGATTTTGCCACCATCTAGTGGGCTTAAAACAAACATTTGATGAATTGTCCCAATTCAGATAACTCAACCTCCACCCACAGGCATTCAAGGCAGTTATATCACATAAACATTTAGCCTCATGGTAAGCATGCTATCATGGCAACACTCACACGCATGCAAGGATGCTAAAGCATAAAACTCACCGAGTACTCCGAGCCAAAACAGAAATTCGTTAGAAATCCATGCATGATTCTAGATGCACAGAATTGCCTAATGCAACACATGCAAAGATGCAAATTATAGCAGGCTCGGCTACTCTAAACATGGCATGTAGAATGCTACAACTAACATGTATTCAATTTGGAATTTGAAATACAAATGCAGTTTGTATGATGCGTCGAGCCCGGTGCGTGCAAAACAGATGAATGATGCAAACATGCTGTCATACTGTTATGCTAATTGAAATATGCCCTATATCTAACCATCATAAGCAGGTAAATAAAAGGGAAGAAAGACGTGGGGTTGGAAGACATACATCACACTCACCCACACTTATTACAATTATGCCCTCGCGCAGAGGGTCCGAATAAATAATACAGTCCCAAATAAAAGAATAGTACAGTCCGAAATATACAGTCTGAATAATATACAGAATCCTAATTAATTTACAAATTAACTAAGTAAGCTGTAAAACTGGCATGCAAGCCAGGGGGCTGCCTTGACTCTACTTCGGATAATGAAATGATGCATATTGAGCTGCTTTGCGCGAAAATCCACTGGGATGCCCCAATTAGCCTCTGTTTTCACCTTTTCTTGAAATGCGTGCCAGACTCCGAAAAGTTGCTGATTCTTCATTTTGCTGTAACAGAGAGCAGGAAAGGGGCATAGCAATGTATTTCACAAATATATGCATGCCTCGATCCTCGTGCCACCAATCACGCATCTCGATGCATGATGGCCGAGGAGTCGGATTGCACAACTCAATATAGGATGAATGCAGATGAATGCTACAACAAAACCTAACTCCATCATGGATAATCCGGAGTGTCGGTGACTTGGGAATTGAGACCCGTTCCGTCACTCGAAGTACGAAACGCACCTCGTTTCCCGTGCTCGGGCTAACTCCTATCCCGAACACAATGCAATATGCATGATATGTATGAAATGCAACTAAGATACAATCCTAACATACACAATGCTATGAAAATGAGATGTCTCGAAATGCGTGCACACGGGCATGTAAACCGAGAAAATGATCCTAAGGCATAAAATGGCATACACAATGCAATTGGACTTACACTAACATGAGAGAGCCTCAGCCATACTCACATAAGAGGCCGTCGGATAAAAGTGAAGTGCCTCGAAATGCGTGCACACGGGCATGCAAACCGAGGCAATGACATACGGAATGCAATGATGCTAAAATGACATACAGAATGCAATATGGGCTTACACTAACATGAGAGAGCCTCAGCCACACTCACATAAGAGGCCGATGGATGAAAATGAGATGCCTCGAAATGCGTGCACACGGGTACGCAAACCGAGGCAATGGTACTAAAGCATGAAATGGCACTCCAAATGCAAATTGGACTTGTACTAACATGAGGGAGCCTCAGCCACACTCACATAAGAGGTCGTTGGATGAAAATGAAGTGCCTCGAAATGCGTGCACACGGGCGCGCAAACCGAGGCGATGGCCCTAAGGCATGAAATGGAATGGAAATGATATGCAAACATGCAAATGAATTTTGGCATTGAAATGTGGGGGAAAACAGCCCCGAAATGAGGCGAAAGTACACCCGATGCATAAAATGGCCCCGAAACATGAATTTAGGCACCCGAAATGGCCTATAGCTATACCAAACATGCACAATATAGACATGGAATGAAAATACAGTAGAAAGGCAGCCCCAAGAAAAGCATTTTTCAGTCATAAAAAGGGCTAAACAGCAAGCACACATAGGATTAAGCAAGAATGCAAAAATGGCTCCCCGAGAGGGGTATTGAAGTAAGTGATATATGCAATGCCCAAATGGAAAAATACCCTTCTACAACACTGAAGAGGGACTAAAAATATGCACATTTACAGTAGATTACATCCCCCAAATCAGTTTGAAAATATGCTAAAAATGCCATGCAAGATTGAGGCCAACAAGAGGCTATAACATGAGGTACCCCAAACATTCATCAAACCAGAAAAGACCCTTAATGAAATATGTCAAGAAGATCAAAATATGACTCTTTCCAGTTCTGATGATGGCCGAAAACAGAAGCTAGAAAAGCTTAAAAAAAGCATGCAAAATTGGGTGTCAAAGAGGGGTATAACGACAAGTATAACATGGGGACCCCCAACAAGGTTGATCCCTTCTACAATGTTGTAGAGGGACACAAAATAAGCTTACTCACAGTTCATGACATGCTCCAAAACAATTTACATATAAGCCAAACAAATCATGCAAACTTACAGTAAATAGGAGAGATTATGAAGCAAGTGAAAGATAGGGGGCCTAAACAGGGTTGAACCCTTCTTAAATGTTGAAGAGGGGCTCAAAATAGGCCCACTTATAGTTTACATTATGCTCGAAAACAGATCACTCATAGGCTAGAAATTTCATGCAAAATAAAGGCATACAAGATGGTATTGAAGCAAGTACCAAATGGAGGGCTCAAACAGGGTTGAGCCCTTGAAAAAACATGAAGAATAGCTCAAAATAAGGATCCTTTCAGTTAGGGTCGGAGCCTAAAACAGTGAGAAAATAGGCTTAAGAAATGAAGCAAGAAAATGCTACAAAAGAGGGAGATGGAGACTTACCCTTGTAGACCTTTTCTTTTCTACCTCTTGGCTTGAGGAATGTTGCTTCTAAGCCTCTGAGAACCTATCCTTGCTGCTGGAAATGGAGTGGTGGTGGTGGTGCTTGATGATGATGAAGAAATGGCACCAAACTTGAGAAGAATCAAAGAGATGGAGATGGATATGTGTTTGTAAGCTTGAGACAAGTGTTCTAACTCTTGAGGGAGAGAGAGAGAGATGTATGCATGCAAGGATGGTGTGTCCAAGTGTGTGAAAGAGTGTAGGCCTTAAGGGATTAAGTTCCCTTGCTTACAAAATATCCCCAAATCGATATTTTGGGGATAAAGCTATACCGCCATGCACACCCCCCAAGGAGCATGGCTGGCCATCTTCTTTTGCTGGAGGTGGCCGGCCGGCCACCCCCTATGGCCGGCCGGCTAGGGGTCAAAGGGTCAATGAGAATTTCTGCCGCCACCAAAGATTGGTGTCCTCCCATGTGTGTACAACAAGACCCTATGGTTGGAAATTGGCAACTCAAACAAGAGAGACAACATGCCACTTTTAGAAGGGGTTCAAAAGGGTCAATGAGAATTCTTGGCCGCCATGTGTTTTAGGATCCTCCCATGTGTGTACAACACAAATATGTGGTTTTGGCTCAAGAAAATGGCCCTAGGGTGTTCAACATTAGCAGGAAGTGAGAAAAAAGGCCGGGGCGCCGAGGAGCATAACTAGTTCTTTGAGACAATTGCTGGCCTCCCACCATCCAAGTGATCTTCCCTTGATAAAACAGAGGTACCGCCAAAAATGAACAAAACCGATGCAAAAGCGAATGCTCGGGGCCAAAACACGATTCGGGATCCCAAAACCGCCGTTAAGCAGAAAGTGGTGTTTGGCCACGAAGTGGGTATCTAAGACCCAGTGTCCCTCGAAGAAGGAGTAAATGAGATGCATGCCAAAAACCGGAGGAATCGGAGATGGTTGGGTGGTCCCAACCGAGGCACACGGCTGACGGCAAAAACCGGAACCGCTCGAAAAGGCAAAATGGCTCATGCCACGAAATGTAGCCCATACCACCGAGAGATGGTCTCTGGGACCTCTCCTCCTTCAGAAAGAAAACAGAGGAAATCGAGTCCGGTTCGCAAACCGAGGCAAGGCACAGAAGAGAGTTCGGAAGTCCGGAGGCAGGGCGCACGGCCGCGACTCTGAGACTTCTGAACGAGCACAATATGCAACATCACCGAGTGCTCAATTGGTGACATCTAAGTCTTAAGGTCGGTCAAAAATGGGGTGTCTACAGTTGCCTCTCTTTGACAGAACTCGGAAGTCAAGAAGTGACGGGAGTGAATGTCAAAGCCTAGAGACGACCCATTTTTGACAAGGCCGAAGACTTAGACAATCGTACAAGATGAATAGAGATATGTGCCCGCAGGCGTACCCGCAGGCAGGGGGGGCAAAATGCAAATTGACATGCACAGAGCCAAATGATCATGCAAATGCAGCAAGCTGTAATGAGGCAAGTATTCGCAAATAGATGCAACAGTTTTAAGCAAGAATGCAAAACAATAACTCATTTCATGCAGTTAGGAATGCGGAGAATCATTCAATTCTCGTCACGTCTCACACAGAGAAGATACGATACAAGGCGATTAAATGCAGTCGCACTGACCTCAAATGAACCGTACATACAATATCGTGCCTGCAAAAGAGAGAAATTCAACAAGAACAATATGCTAACAACATATATTCAATGTGATTCCTGTGGTTCCGAAAGTTTGACACACGCAGTGTCGGCGAGTGAATGCATCACAACGCGAGAAAGGAACACGCGTGACAACGCACGCTCAAGCACAGAGGTATGGTACACCAAGAAATCATGCATGACAATGCAAAATGTTCATGAGAATGCAAGTTATATGCAAAACAATGCAAAATGAGCATGAATCAGGGTGCTCGTTTGTTGCGAAACAACGAGTAAGAAAACGCGCATTTCGATGAAGGCAACTTGACCGAGGCCTCTGATTCACCTCCCGGAGAGGTTACAACATGTTCAAAAAGGATACACCTTGATTTTAATGAGTAATGATGAGACACATGTTGGAAATTGCAGCTGAAGTTCCGGCGGAGCAATTTCGCGCCAGAAAGTGCACTTTTCTTGAACTTTTTCAGGTCCCGAGAACTCCGATCTTCCTCAAAATTTGCAGAGAGCTAGAGGGGGATGTGGGGAACACCACCGGCCAGGTGGTTGTCCTAGGGGAGGCCACCAGCCAGGAAACAAAAAGCAAATGGCCGGCCAGCCAGAAAAGGTGGCCGGCCGGCCACCTGTCCAAAACAGGGGGCAATTTTGTTATTTTGGCTCATTCTCTATATATCCCCTTGCCCAATGCCTCCGAGATCACACCCACAGCTGCGAAATCTTCTCCCCTTGCCTCCCAAACCATTTTTTCTTTCAGATCTGCACTTTATACGCGTTTTTCAGCCTCCCACGCAAGTTGTTTTCGCGAAATCTTTCAGTTTTAAGCACTTTGAACCGATTAAATTTTGATTTCGGGGCTTCTTTTCTCATTTTCACCACTTGAGGTAAGTTTGTCTCAATATTTGGAAGATTTTCTCGGGAGTTGACTTTCGTTGACTTTTTCATTTCCCGGGAGTTGACTTTTGTTGACTTTTTCCAATTTTAGCTCATTTTTGCTCATTTTTGCTCATTCTGCAGATTTCTTGAAATGACGGGTGATTACCCTCATGGTGGAGGTCCTCCAGGCGCCGGGGATGATTTTGATATCATGACACTGCCCCCGAGAGTCCGCCCTTTTATTCCCAGGAGATACGCCCCACCGGTACATATGCTTCCGCGGGCCGTTTTTCGTCGTTTCACTGAGTTCAATGACCGGGCCCCCGGGGATTTACTTCATGAGAGTCGAGCAAGACCTCTCTCACGATGCACGAGAGGTATTTTACTTTATTTTCTGCATTTTTCGTGCATTTTGTAGCTTTGCCATGCTTGAACACACAGTTTTAGCTTATGACATAGTACTTTGTTTGCATTCTGAACATGTGACTTAAACACTTGAATTGCTGAACACACGGCTCATTGACTGATTGATTGTGAACGCACGGTACACATTAGTTAAGAATTGAACATACGGCTCAAACACTGATTTGTCGAACACACAGCCCGAATTTGAAGGTGAGCACACCGCACACACTGATTAAGAGTAGAATACACAGTCCCAAACTCCGATTTTTCTGAACACACAGTCCAAGTTGATGGTGAGCACACAGCCCACACTGATTAAGAGGAGAACACACAGTCCCAAACTTTGATTTTCTGAACACACAGTCCAAGTTGATGGTGAACACACAGCCCACACTGATTAAAAGTAGAACACACAGTCCCACACTGATTAAGAGTAGAACACACAGTCCCACACTGATTTTCTGAACACGCAATCCAAGTTGATGGTGAACACACAGCCCACACTGATTAAGAGTAGAACACACAGTCTTGAACTCTGATTTTCTGAACACACAGTCCAAGTTGATGGTGAACACACAGCCCACAAATTTTTCTGAAATTTGAACACGCAGCCCAAATACCAAATTTTCTGAACACGCAGCCCAGATTTGAGGTGAACACACGTTACGAATTTTTCTCTCAAATTTGAACACGCATTTCAAAAACATGATTTCTTGAACACGCACCTAGATTTGAAGTGAACACGCAAATTTAATCGATTAAGGATTGAACACATTTCAAAACATGATTTATCGACACGCAGTTTCAGATTTGAAGTGAACACGCATTTCACTACTTGCTTTCATTTGCACACATTTACTTCATTTCATTTGCACACTTCTTCATTTCATTTGCACACGCCTTTGTTACTTGCATACGGCTTGCATTTTATTGTGTAATCAACACATGTATTCATTCTCGAATGCAGTTGGCTCTCGTGACCGTCGAGGATATGGCTCCACCTGCGCAAGAGAGTGGTACGAGCTTCCAGAGGTCGGGGGATTTGGTTGACTCAGTAGGGTTTGGAGCATTCTGTACGGGGTTATCACACTGTCCTGCCAGTAGGACATTGTTAGCTGCTTTGGTGGAGAGATGGTGGGACACCACCAATTCTTTCCATTTTTCTGCCATCGGAGATATGACCATGACTCCGCTGGACTTTGCCGTACTCACTGGCCTAGACATAGGCGGTTGGCCCATACCTTATGACGAGGATATGGGAGAGTGGGAGACCGCTTGGGTATATCTATTGGGGGCTTGCCCACCTGTAGACAGAGCTTCCGGGAGAGTCCGATACACCTGGTTCTCTTCCCGTTTTTGGAGGCCGGAGATGGAGCCTGAGTCTCCCGAGGAGGTTGAGCAGTACACCCGGGGTTTCCTTATGTTCCTCTTTTGCACCACTCTGTTTGCTGATAGAGGGAACACTGTTGGGTTGTATCTTCTGAGTGCCCTAGTGGACCTATCACAGTCGGGCCGCAGAGGACTGGTGGCGCTGGCCCTGCTACCCTCTATTGTTACATGAGTGCAAATGGCGGGGAGACTTACTTGGCGGCTATTGGAGAGCCCGAGGTACGCTCATCCTCTTGATTTACATTTCTGCTCCTCATTACTTGTTCATTGCACACACGGCGCACTTTGCACTCTGTATTCTGCCTTTAGCACTTTGTATTCACATTCCGCACTGCTTTTCTCCACTATGGGTGTACGTATATTTTCCCACATTAGCTCCGGAGATGGAGGTGGCAGGACTCCTTATGACTCCGTTTTCATTGGTATTCGAGGGCGAGCACCGACCGAGACCTCAAGAGACTCTTCTACCGCGACAAGATTTTGATATCGCGGACGACAGAGGTATTTCGTAACTCTCGCCTTTCATTTTCATCTTTGTTCGCCTCAGATATTCTCGATTTTTGATTGATTTATGCACTGGCTATCCGCAGATTACTTGGCAGCCCTGGGCGGTCTTAGGTGATGGTCTCCGGCATCAGTATCCCGGAGGATCGGGTACTTCCCAAAGATAGGTTCTGCTCAAGGACCGCTTGGTAGGGCATGGTTCCTGGGGAACGCTTTCGCGTGTGTGGGGGTACGATTCTCAGGACCCTCCTGCTGTACCTCCAGCCACTATGCGGACTGCCGATAGACTATCTTCCCAGGAGGTCATTAATGATATGCAGGGCACCGATGCTTTGTTACATCTCATGGAGGGGGACTACGCCACCTATCGTCGTATATATCTGATGCCCCCCTTGACGGGAGTGCGTGCTCCACTACGGAGGCCTACTGATGTACCATCATCGAGTCGGGCTCGTACCACGGATATCCCCTCCTCTAGCAGGGCTGGTGCATCTAGGGGTAGAGGTAGTTCGATTCCTCTGATCCCTCCATCTCTTCATCATCCTGGGTGGCCAGACATGCCGACCGAGTTGACGAGTTGGCGGTTCGGGACTCCTTACCAGGTCTCGCTAGAGCCTCCTCTTCCTGACCACAGATATGTCAGAGACCCTGATTCGCCCCGACGCGTTTACAACTTTGATTTATCACCGACATTTGGACATTCATTCCTCACCGATAGTTTTGCATTTGTATCTCAGAGCCTCCATTGAATACACGGATGAGATACTTGGGATGTCCACATTCGAGGGCATGATCTTACGGAGAGAGGCACAGCTGGCCATTATGGGCGTGCATCGCCCATCTTTCTGTATTTAGCATACTCCGATGACATCTTTGGTTTTGAACATCCCGTCAGATTGATAGGTCAGTAGAGCACATCTGACACACACCCCACTCGCATATTGTACTTGCATCTGCTTTTCATATTTGAACTGATGTATTGAACTCTTCACTTTCAGATGCCTCCTGTATATGCACCGCCGCGGGCCGGGCCACCCGGGCCTTCTCAGAGAGGTCGAGGTGCTGGGTCGTCTGGGCCTTTTCGAGGAGTTGGGCCATCTAGGCCTTTTCGAGGAGCTCGAGGAGCAGGGTCGTCTCGCAGACACAGGGCACCCATTATTGAGGAGGAGGAGGAGGAGGAGGAGGTCGCAGACCGTGAGTCAGAGACATCTGCTGGGGAGGGAGGCTCCGGTCTTGGTTCCGGGAGCGGAGACGAGGCTGAGGGGGATCCGGAGGATGATAACTCTGACCCGGATGGTGATGATGGTGCAGAGGTTATCCCGCAGAAGAGGATGAGGGGGCCTCCTCATTCCCGCTCCCAAGGATATTGACGCTATTTCCTGCTTTATTTTACTTTTTGCTAGTAGTTTATAGCACTTTGCATATTGTTAGGCAGTTTCATTTTCTGTAAAACTTGTACCTTTATTTTGTTGTAAAACATGATGGAATGAAACAACTTTTGAAAAGATGTTTATATTTGAAATTCTTAGCATCGCAACGCATCATTTTGCACAAAATGGAATTGAATGAAAATGTGCCTTGTGTATTTACCGGGTCAGGTAATGAACCGACGCAACAAATCAAACAACTCGACTCACTAAGAAATAACAGAATCTTAGCAAGTTTACAACTCGATAAGCAAAGTACAACAATGTTAACGACTCAATAAACAAGACTCAACAAAATTGCGTAAACAAAAAGTAAACAAAAAGTAATAACTCAAAACACAAAATGCGACAGCTCGACAAAACTTACAACTCGATAAACAAAACAACAACTCGATAAGCAAAAGTACAACAAAGCGTACTTTGGACGGACGATCTGGATGATGGAATGTACCCGAAGCTGAGAGAAATGGAGGCCTTTGACATCCCCGATGCATAGAAATGCCTCAAAATTCCTTCCGGAGGGCAAAATAGGACCAATGCCTGGCCGGCCACATTTTGCACTTGGGGACTGAAGGGTGGCCGGCCTGCTAGAATAGGTGGCCGGCCGGCCCCCTTTGCTACACCTCCCAGAATTGTGACACGTGTCCCCAAATAGTGTTTTCCTTCCCCTATAAAGCTCCAACTTTGGAACTCTTTCATTTCATCACTGTTTTGCACAAAAATGGAGGCATTTCTCGCAGAAAACCTCACATCTTGGATATCTTCTTTAGATGGCTTGGAAAAGTTGAACTTCCGGGGTTTCGGCTTGAATGCACTATTCACGCTGGGCCGGACTCCGCTACATCTTCCTTTCCTCTATGCCGCGGCAAGGTTTTGGAACCCGGTGACGCATGTCTTCAGCTTCGGAGGGCAAGAGGTATGTCCCACTTTCGAAGATTTTCAAGTCTTGATGGAGTCTGAATGCTCAGAAGAGATTTTGCCTCAGTCTCGTTTTGGCCACGCCCAAGCTTTAGGGCGGATGTGTGGTTTTAACGCGCGTGATGCTCGATCTCTGATTGGTGATGGCATGTTGGATATCCCGAGCCTGATTTACCGATTCTCTGATGCCGGTGACCGCAGCGACCATCATTGGCAAGGTTTCCGACAACATGCCCTCTGCTGGTGCATGCTATCTTATTTCCTATTTGTCTCGGGCTCCGGGGGAGCTGGCATCCGTTTGATTGAAGTCGCTCAAGGCTTGAGGGAAGGAAAGAGCTGTATCGTCATGACATTGGAAGAAACGCTACTAGGTTTGGATGCCTTCTATCGCCGGGAGATGACTAGATTTGCAGGGAGTCCACTATTGCTGCAGGTAATGTTTCCCACCCAAGCTCACATATGTATTTGCTCACATCACTCGGCCCTCAGGCTCGGTTTTTCTCACAAGACCCTCATCTCACTTTTCTCTCATCATACATCTCTCTATTCTTTATTCTCTCATTTTTCATCCCTCCCCAGATATGGTTGATGGATAAATTGCAAGTTGTGGACTCTTGCCCTGCTTACTCGGCCCGTGGCTACTTCTTTCGACAATGCCTAGTTGACGCCCTTGATGAGAGATGGTGGTTTGAATGGATGTGCAACTTGTCAGCTGAACGCATTGCTTGGCGCTGTCATTGGCTTAACCTTCCGGTGATGAGCTATAGCATGTTCCAGGATACTGGGATCCGGTTGATTGGCTTGACCCATTGTGTATTCTATTTCCCATTCTGTATTCTGCGCCAATTTGGTCATGACCAGACTTGCCCTCCGGAGGGGATTGAGTACCCGGTCACTTTCCCGGTCCGAGGTGCACACCTTGCCCGACATACTACGGCCTGGAGGACTAGAGAGCTCCTGCCCCCCGCCCCTATTTTCAGTTGCACTTTATCTGACGAGTGCTGGGATTGACTCAATGAGGAGGCACAGATTGGGCCTAGGTTGGCGCCAGAGGCTTCGACTAGCTCTGGCAGGGGGCGCAGGGACACTTGACTCGACTATGCCCCAGATTTATTGCTTTATTAGTACTTTCAAGTTTTCATCAGGAGTGTAATAAAAAGCAACTTCAATGTATGTAAGAGCAAGAGAACTCTGTTTTGAAATCAAAGAAATTGAAGGTTGTGGTACTGAAAATTCTCCGTTTTTGGTCCAAAAATGGTCTTAGTTGTGAAAAGATTAATTTGAACAAAGTCAACTTTTATTAAAACTTTTCAAAACTATTTTCGATATGGATTAGAACTGGACATGCCTGAGATCTGTCACTGAGATGCACAACCCCGGATCCTAGCAACTGGAAAGTTGCCCCTAGTTTGAAAAGTGCCTTGGCGATTCATAGCAATGGAAAGTTGCCCCTAGTCTGGATGGTGCCGCAACACTTCATTGCAACGGAAAGTTGCCCCTAGTCAGAATAGCACTGTACCGGAGATCACGATAAATGCTGATGAATAGAGATGACTGAGATGATCAAATGGACAAAGTTGATCGGGGAAAAGATTAGGGCTGAACTTCAGGATGAAGCTGCCTACGTATCCCATAGATGGGAATCAAGCCCACGAGTTCGGGCTTGGGTTCGCCGGGTATTTTTACTCCTTTTGCGCTCTAACTTTTGCCAAGGCCGCCTTTGTGGGTTTTCAACCTTACAGCTCGCTTTTATAATTTCAAATTTTCTATGCTCTGAATTTTGCCTAGGTCGCCCTTTCGGGTTTTCGGCCTAGCGAGCCTCTCAGGGGTAATATTTCTTCAACTTGTCCATGTTGATCGGTTGGGAGAACTCCAAGCCATCTAGATCCATCAGAACCACAGCTCCACCTGACCAGATTGACTTGATAATATAGGGACCAGTCCAATTGGGTCTGAACTTGCCCCTTGGGTCGTGGATGGGAGCTCGGTTGTCTTTGAGTACCAAATCTCCTTCTTTCAAATTCCTGGACTTAACCTTCTTGTTAAAAGCCCGGGCGATTCTGCGTTGATAACCTTGGATGTGATACAGTGCTTTCAGCCTTCTTTCATCAAAAAGCATGAGTTCCTCAACTGCTTTTGTCGCCAACCGCTTGGCTATTCCGCACTCGGCCAATACTCGTAATGACGGGACCTCAATCTCAATAGGCAGAACGGCTTCCATCCCATAAACCAATGAGTACGGAGTCACCCCGGTAGAAGTTCTGCTTGAAGTCCTGTAGCCCCACAGAGCAAACAGCAGCTTATCTGGCCAGTCCCGATAGGTTTCCACCATCTTCTGTAGTATGTGCTTGATGTTCTTGTTGGCGGCCTCAACTGCTCCGTTGGTTTGCGGTCGGTAAGTAGACGACTTATGAAAAGCCACATTGTATTTCTCCAACAAATCGATCACCTCCTTTTTGAAGTGGGAACCATTGTCTGAAACGATTTCATTTGGGACTCCGTAGCGACAGATAATGTTGTTTCTGATAAATTTTGCTACATACGAAGCCTTCAACACCGCATAAGATTGGGCCTCAACCCACTTTGTGAAATAATCTATCGCTACCAAGATAAACTCATGCCCATTCGACCCCTTTGGCGTAACAGCTCCGATTACATAAATTCCCCAAACAGAAAACGACCATGGCGAAGTCATGTTGTACAGCTTTGATGGCGGGATGTTCATGCGATTTGCATGAATTTGACACTTGTGACATCGCCGGACGAAGCCGATACAATCCTCCTCCATGGTGGACCAGTAATAACCTTGTCTAAGGATCTTCCGTGCCAACATTACCCCATTAATGTGTGCACCACATTCACCCCCGTGGATGGCTTCCATCAGACGCTTTGACTCTTCGGCATCAACGCACAGTTTATGCATTCCCAGATGACCCCGTTTATACAGTTTACCCCCGCAGATGATGAACTGAGCTGCCATTCTTCTTATTGCCCTCTTGTCTTTGGCATTTACCCCTGGCGGGTATGTTTCTTTCTCCAAGAAGTTCCAGATGTCGTAATACCAGGG